>CM060941.1:40980000-42180000 GCA_030765085.1 Allium cepa | reverse complement strand
TGACGGCTGAAAGCTGTCAAAACCGTAGAACTCATCGAGGACTTTGTTATGACAGGTTATGGCTCCCGTAACGCTAAACTAACCTGAAGTTATGGCTGTCCGAATAATCGATATCTACAGGGTGCAACATCCACGGTGCGAGGTGCAACATCCGTCCGAAAGGGCAAAACAGTGTGGTACGACTTTTACAAATGCGTGCATGGATTTGAAACAGAATAGTACCATGGTGCACCACTCTCCAGCGATGGTGAATCGAAGACGAGCCACAGTGATCCCATTTTACCGTAAAAATCCACGTTTCGAAAAAACGAAGGGTAAAAAACTTACGTGACCCGATTGAGATTCGGGTTGTCCTTTTTGGGCATTAATCTATCCGTTGACGGCTGAAAGCTGCCAAAGCCATAGAACTCATCGAGGCCTTCGTTTTGACATGTTATGGCTCCCGTAACTCTAAACGAGCCAGAAGTTATGGCCTTCCGAATAATCGATATCTACAGGGTGCAACATCCACGATGAAAGTTGCAACATCCGTCCGAAATGGCGAAACAATGCCGTACGACTTTTTGAAATGCATGCATGGATTTGAAATGGAACAGTACCGTGGTGCACCACTCACCAGCAATGGTGAATCGAAGACGAGCCACGGTAATCCCGTTTTACCGTAAAAATCCATGTTTCGAAAAAGAAGGGTAAAAAACTTACGTGACCCGATTGAGATTCGGGTTGTCCTTTTTGGGCATTAATCTATCCGTTGAGGGCTAAAAGCTGTCAAAGCAGTAGAACTCATCGAGGCTTTCGTTTTGACAGGTTATGGCTCCCGTAACTATAAACGAGCCAGAAGTTATGGCCGTCCGAATAATCGATATCTATAGGGTGCAACATCCACGGTGCAAGGTGCAACATCCGTCCGAAATGGCGAAACAGTGCCGTACGACTTTTAGAAATGAGTTCATGGATTTGAAACAGAATAGAACCATGGTGCACCACTCTCCAGCGATGGTGAATCGAAGACGAGCCGCGGTAATCCCGTTTTACCGTAAAAATCCACGTTTCGAAAAAACGAAGGGTAAAATACTTACGTGACCCGATTGAGATTCGGGTTGTCCTTTTGGGCATTAATCTATCCGCTGACGGCTGAAAGCTGTCAAAGCCGTAGAACTCATCGAGGCCTTCGTTTTAATAGGTTATGGCTCCCGTAACTCTAAACGAGCCAGAAGTTATGCCCGTCCGAATAATCGATATCTACAGGGTGCAACATACACGGTGCAAGGTGCAACATTCGTCCGAAATGGCGAAACAGTGTCGTACGACTTTTAGAAATGCATGCATGGATTTGAAACGGAACAGTAACATGGTGCACCACTCTCCAGCGATGGTGAATAGAAGACAAGACACAGTAATCCCGTTTTAACGTAAAAATCCACGTGTCGAAAAAACGAAGGGTGAAAAACTTACGTGACCCGATTGAGATTCGGGTTGTCCTTTTTGGCCATTAATCTATCCGTTGACGGCTAAAAGCTATCAAAGCCGTAGAACTCATCGAGGCCTTCGTTTTGATTGGTTATGGCTCCCGTACCTCCAAACGAGCCAGAAGTTATGGCCGTCCGAATAATCGATATCTACAGGGTGCAACATCCACGGTGCAAGGTGCAACATCCGTCCGAAAGGGCGAAACAGTGCCGTACGACTTTTAGAAATCCATGCATGGATTTGAAATGGAACAGTGCCATGGCAAACCACTCTCCAGTGATGGTGAATCGAAGACGAGCCACGGTAATCCCGTTTTACCGTAAAAATCCACGTGTCGAAAAAACGAAGGGTAAAATTCTTACGTGACCCGCTTGAGATTCGGGTTGTCCTTTTTGGGCATTAATCTATCCGTTGACGGCTGAAAGTAGTCAAAGCTGTAGAACTCATCGAGGCCTTCGTTTTGACAGGTTACGACTCCCGTAACTCTAAACGAGCCAGAAGTTATGGCCGTCCGAATAATCGCGGGTGCAACATCCATGGTGCAAGGTGCAACATCCGTCCGAAATGGCGAAAGTGTGCCGTACGACTTTTAGAAATGCATGCATGGATTTGAAACGGAACAGTACCATGGTGCACCACTCTCCAGTGATGGTGAATCGAAGACGATCCACTGTAATCCCGTTTTACCGTAAAAATTCACATGTCGAAAAAACGAAGGGTGAAAAACTTACGTGACCCAATTGAGATTCGGGTTGTCCTTTTTGGGCATTAATCTATCCGTTGACGGCTGAAAGCTGTCAAAGCCGTAGAACTCATCGAGGCCTTCGTTTTGACAGGTTATGGCTCCCGTAATTCCTTTTGAAACGTAACAGTACTGTTATCCCGCTTTTTGGCAAAGCCACGATACCAAAAGATTGATCGAAAGCGAAGGACAGTTCGCCTCAGAGTTTGATCATACTTCCTTTCGCCATGGATATCACTGAATTTTATCCGAGTCCAGGTTAAGCTACAATTGATAGGACACGGCAAGAAAGACCACAGGAGTCAGCATTTCAAATTTCAAGCCAATCCGACTTCGCATGCTCAAGCTATGATCGGTTCAAATTAGAGGGAACATGTTGGTTTCGAAACCATCATGATGGGCGTCTTCGAACCCATCGTCATGCGCCGTTCGAAACCATCACCTTCGAACCGAAGGACATCGAACCCATCGGTTTCGAAACCATCAAAGCGCCTCGCCTTCGACTCCCTCGTGTTCGAATCCATATGCCTCATATCCATGGAGGGGTTGCAGAGCTCATGTGCATCCAAGGAACACAAGTTCGAACCCATCACCGAAGCCATGCTTCGAATCCATCACAGAGGCCTTCTTCGAACCCATCTGTGATGCCATCATCGAACCCATCCTGTGTAACTTCGTTCGAACCCACTAGGTCAACCAACCACGATGACGTGTCTTCCATCGGTTCGAATGCGCCAAGATACATGGAGTCGAAGCGGTCAACACGGAGTGAAGTCCGGATCGATTCGAAGTTTGCGCTCCACGTCACCACGAAGCCGCGTGCCATGATGGATTCGAAACCATCGTTTCGAATACATGGGTTCGAACCAGACAACTATGCCAAAGACCCAATTTCGAATCCAAGATATCTCCTAACCTATTGATCCAAATGCCACGAAATTTTCACTGAAGCTTGTGCACATGTTGAAGAATGTCCACGCCAAATTTCACCTCAATTGGATGAATTCTTGATCGGTTCGAATGGAGTTCGAACCGATGCCAAAGTGGTCCCAAACTTCCTGAGACCGTGCGTGTGGACCCCCTCACGTGCAAGAAGTGGTCTCCCGAGTTTTCAGCGGAATATCAGCAGCCTACGCCTATAAATAGAGCCCCAGGGCCAACAGAAAAGGGATCTTTCTGACTCTGAGACGCCGAGACTCTGCCGGATCAAGATCTCCATCATCCTATATCATAACTTGACTGTTGATTTCGAATTTCCAGTTGTAACTTGCTGTTGATCGCTGTAACAACTTGCAATCATTGAAAGAGAATCAATAAAACATCAAAAAACTTCACAGTGGACGTAGGCAACACGTCGAACCACTATAAATCGCTTGTCTACGCATTTATTTTACTGTTGATTGGAGTTTTTGTTAGATAATATCTGTTTTGAACTTGCATTCTTGACTATTATCTCTTCAACGACTCCCGAAGAGTGTTGTGCCCATTTTTGACACAAACACTTTGGTGCTTTCACTGAGAAAACCCAGATTTTCTCCTGCTCGTTGGATCTGTCATCGATACCGGATTGAATAAATCTAAGAGAGAGATCCAGATCGTTAAATCCAACTTCTTTCCCTTCTATTCAGATTTGCATAAAGTCTAGTAAAGGAACTCAATTGTAAAGATGGTTAGCACAAGAACCACCTCAAACGCCGTCAATCAAGAAGAACAGGATAGACAAAATCCTGCCCCTCTACCTCCATCTAATCAAGATGCCGCTGGGCACCCAGAGCCGTCGGGTCCGGTTACCCGACAAGAATTGCAGTTGTTACTCCAAGAGCTGACCCAGAGTCGGCGACAACTAGAAGAACAGCTACGCGCTAACGCTGAGCTAATCAACAAGCTGGATCGCCAAAAACGAAAAAGATCCATGAGAGATCGTGCTTCTCGCTCTTCCAGCGAAAGTTCTTCATCTTCTGATTATCATAACCGACCTCCACGACCCCGGTTAGATGAGGGTCGTATGCCACCCGCTAGAAACCAAACAAAATTGACCGTTGGACAAATAAGAGTTGGTCCATCGGCCAGCTTCCAAACCGGACCCTCCTTCCAAGGAGGCGCCGTCCCTCATCACGCCACAGAATACCGCACCATTAGCATCGCGGCTGAACCGGGGGTCGACTCTCAAGACCAATCGGACCTAGACCGTCGTCGTAGCGGCCGTACTCCTGAACCGTACGTCCCAAAGGACTATGAGCCGAGAAGGCAAGATGTGAACCGTCAACGATATCCGGTTCAAACCCGAAGTATGGAACGTGACCATACTCCGGCGCAAATGCTGGATCTTTCCACTATGATACGTCAGATGATCCATGAAAGTCAGGGATTCACAAACGACGATTGGGGAGTTTCCCGAAGTCACACTCCCTTTACGGACGACATTCTTAATGCTGAACCCCCACGGCAATTCTGAATGCCAACTCTGCCCATGTATGAGGGAAACTCCGATCCCAATCAACATATTCTAAAATATGAATGGTCGATGACAGCTGCCAGAGCCGACGACGTTGTGAAATGTCGTAGTTTCCCCATAACCCTGGGGGGCATCGCCACCATGTGGTTCACCCGATTGCCTCCTCGATCCGTCTCCTCATTCGACCAGCTGGCCACAAAATTCGTTGAGCAATTCCGCATGCACGTCGCGAGGCCGAAAGATGTCAACACTCTATCTAGTGTCACACAAGCTCCCGTAGAGACACTCAGACACTACTTAGAAAGATTCCATACTGCATGTGCGGAGATTAGTAATCCAAATGATAACTCCATCTTTATGGCGTTAACTAAGGGGATCGACCCCGATTCTGAATTTGGCAATTGGCTAGCTGGGAAACCACCTGCGTCATTGGACCGTTTCCATGCCAAAGCAGCTCAATTCCTGAGAAGGGAAGACGCGAAACAGTCTAGGAAGCAAACTGACGCAGGACCAAATGCGGGAGGAACCCAAAGCAATGTTGCAATAAAACAATCCGGTGAGAGCTCCGGAAAAGTTCAGTTGAACATTAAAAATAAACAAGCTCGGCGAAGAGAGAGCGTGAATCTACTTAAAAAACAAGATCAAAATCGCAGTCCGCAACGCAAAAATCCGAAGTTCGACAGTTATACTCCTTTGAATATTTCATTGGAGGACTTGTATTTGCGGACCCGTAATGCGATTCAATATGAAAAACCTGCTCCAAGACCGTCGTCGGAGAGGCAAATCCAGACGGGAAAATTTTGTAGGTTCCATGAAGGCTACGGGCACGATACGAACGAGTGTCGTCACCTACAGGATCTTGTTGAAAAACTGGTCAGGGAAGGGAAACTGGAACAGTTTGTGCGGACACCGCAGCCCAGAGATGCGGGCCCATCCAATCCAATCAATGAACCCAATCGACCGAGGCAGGAGGACTCGACTTGCCCCCGTGGGAGATTGGTGATAAACGCCATCAGTGGCGGGCCTACTCATTTAGAAGCCTGGAACGACGAAGAACCTCGTCACTGTCACACATGACAGGCTCCTTCAATCCATGAATACTTTACAATTTCTTTTATGTTCTGAATTTTGAATTTGTAATAAGGCACTTACTTTGCCACATTTTCTCATTTCAGCAAATAAAATGCTATCTCTTCAAGCTAAAACTGTGATTCACCGAATACAACATTCAACAATCACGACACACGAAGAGCTAAGTTCCATCGAACAATGGAATTTATTCAAATAGCGAGTGACTGCGTTACAACCGGCCACTCACTAAGTGAAACCCCAGCTCGGGGGCAAGCCAACACATCGAAGGCTGAACTGGACCAACACACGACAGTCCATTCAATAATTCGTTCCCAGAGTGCGAACGGACTCCAACTTCCCACAGCGCGAATTGGAGTATAAACATTTAACAATTCGTTCCGAGAGTGCGAACGGACTCCAACTTCCCACAGCGCGAATTGGAGTATAAACATTGAATAATTCGTTCCCAGAGTGCAAACGGACTCCAACTTCCCACAGCGCGAATTGAAGTATAAACATTCAATAATTCGTTCCCAGAGTGCGAACGGACTCCAACTTCCCACAGCGCGAATTGGAGTATAAACATTCAATAATTCGTTCCCAGAGTGCGAACGGACTCCAACTTCCCACGGCGCGAATTGGAGTATAAACATTCAATAATTCGTTCCCAGAGTGCGAACGGACTCCAACTTCCCACAGCGCGAATTGGAGTATAAACATTCAATAATTCGTTCCCAGAGTGCGAACGGACTCCAACTTCCCACAGCGCGAATTGGAGTATAAACATTCAATAATTCGTTCCCAGAGTGCGAACGGACTCCAACTTCCCACATCGCGAATTGGAGTATAAACATTCAATAATTCGTTCCCAGAGTGCGAACGGACTCCAACTTCCCACAGCGCGAATTGGAGTATAAACATTCAATAATTCGTTCCCGGAGTGCGAACGGACTCCAACTTCCCACAGCGTGAATTAGAGTATAAACATTCAATAATTCGTTCCCGGAGTGCGAAAGGACTCCAACTTCCCACAGCGCGAATTGGAGTATAAACATTCAATAATTCGTTCCCGGAGTGCGAACGGACTCCAACTTCCCACAGCGCGAATTAGAGTATAAACATTCAATAATTTGTTCCCGGAGTGCGAACGGACTCCAACTTCCCACGGCGCGAATTGGAGTATAAACATTCAATAATTCGTTCCCGGAGTGCGAACGGACTCCAAATTCCCACAGCGCGAATTGGAGTATAAACACTTAACAATTCGTTCCCGGAGTGCGAACGGACTCCAAATTCCCACAGCGCGAATTGGAGTATAAAAACTTAACAATTCGTTCCCGGAGTGCGAACGGAATCCAAATTCCCAGAGCGCGAATTGGAGTATAAACACTTAACAATTCGTTCCCAGAGCGCGAACGGGCTCCAAATTCCCACAGCGTGGATTGGAGTATAAACATTTAATAATTCATTCCCACTGCGCGAACCAACCCATCAATGCGGACTCCAAATTCCCAGAGTGTGAATTGGAGTATAAACATCAATTCAAAGTTCCCGGAGGGTGAACCGAAGTATCAACACCAACTCCATGATCCCCAAAACATGAATTGGGGTATGAACATAAGTTACGGGTTCCCGGAGCGCGAACCGAAGCATCCGTGCAAACTCCAGATTCCCGAAGTGCGAGTTGGAGTATAAATGTAAATTCCGGGTTCCTGAAGTATGAACCCAAACATACATGTTTTATCCAAGTTCCCGGCGTGTGAATTGGAGCACCAACACCAAGTCGAAGTTCCCGTAGTGCGAACTAAAGTGTTAATACTAACTCCGAGTTAGTAGAATGCAAGTTGGAATGTGAACGTCATTCCCAAGTTCCCGGAGCGCGAACCACGTTACAAGCATCAATAACACTCGAACTCCTGGAATGCAAACCAAGTTATCGATCTCAAATTGTTCTAAGTCCCCGGAAGGCGGACGTGTGCTCAAGACTTGCAACAAGTGCGATCAACCATCATAAATACAAGTGTTGTTCCCCAAAACTGGGGGGCACGAAAGCTAAATATTACTCGCTAACCGAAGTGATACAACGTCCGAAGTTCAACTCATTCATCAATCGCAACGTGTGACCAAGATCTTCAGACTTGGAAAATGAGACGAACTCTACTTAAACGTTAAAAACACCACAAGTACACCGGACCGAAAACAAGACACTACAAGTACTTAAGCACAAATGAAACAAGAGTTGAAACAAAGAAATAAATTTTTTCTTTCGACTAACTTAAAAAAAGGACTTACATGCAGATAAGTTCTTCCAAAAAAGAATGCCTACTAGCAGGGGCCGAACCTGCATCTATACACGACCTACTGACAAAAAACGGAGACAAGTACCTATCTACCAAAACATCTACTTGAGAAGCCGATTTATTTCTTCTTTTTCGTCCTTCTTACTAGTGGTACATCATCAGTGTCACTAGGGACAGAAATTCTTCGTTTTGAATGTCTCCTCTCCGGCGGTGGCTCTTCGGCTGGAGGCATGATGTCAATATCCTCCTCGGAGCTTGAGTCTGCATGGAGGCTTCCTACCGGAGGAGCAGGGGGGACCGGATCCGTAACGGAAGTTGAGACAGTGCCACCCGATGGCGCTACCGTAGCAGGTGCTGGACTCTGCGCCGCCGTACTGCCACCGGCGGTACCGCTATGCCCCGCAGCCTCTATCTCGGCGTTGATCTCAGCCAGAATTTCCTCATCACGAGTCGCATGGGCTTGGCTGGGGGCATCTACGGCCTGCATCGAAGGACTTGAGGACGGCGGGAGGCTACTAACGATGATAAATGGCAAGTCAGAGAAAGAACCACCCTGCTCACCGAGCAGTTCGCTTACCATTTGTTCGTCAGCAGATAAGGATCCCCCCTGCGTCGTCTCAGCAGATACCGCGGTTACAACAGTAGTCTCGGTGGCGATGGCCTTATCTCCTCTACTTGATTCTTGAGCCGCAACAGTCGGCGCAACTCCAGTCACTAGGCAAAAAATAAGAAGTTATTAAAAACTGCTACAAAACAAACACTCTATTCAGAAAACGCTTGAGATAACTTCGGAATACCTTCCCCAGTTTGGCTCGCAGACGGCTGGACGGCCTCGAAAGTACGCTCATGAATAGGAGATAAGCGCGGTTGTTCCAGGTCATAAGCAGGAACAGGTTGCAAACTGACCACAGAGACAGGCATCGACGAAGATGGTGTGGTGACTTCAGTGACAGCAGAATGGTGCTCAACGCCTGACCCCTCTCCGTCTTCCAGGGAACGACCACAAATCATTTCCTTCTCATGAGCGATGATAGCGTCGTGAAGAACCTTCTTCTCATCGTCTGTGAGCAGCCGATTCTCCAGTTCGAATCGATCGACCGCTTCACCTGGGTGCGCTTCCTCTTCCTCCTCAACCAATCGGTCCCAGGCGCTACGAAGGTGAACTGAGTAATCTTGAAGCCAAGCCAAGTTTCTGTGCTTCAGCACATTGGCGTTGTAAGTTATGAGCAAATCTTCGATATCGGCCTCTAGCCTGGCCTCTGCATGTTGAACCTTCTCCTCCACCTCTGCTTCGACCGCCTGAACTTTGGCCACGGCCACATCTCTTTCAGTGCGAAGCACTACGGCTTGCTCGCAGGCCTCTTGCGCCGTATTATGCGCATCATCTCTATCTTTAATAATCTCTGCAAATTTAGCCTTGAGCTCATTAAGTTCTTTTAACGCCGCATCCCGCTCAGCAGTGACGACAGTATTCCGGTGGCCCATGTCTTCCACCGTAACATAGTGCTCCTTTTTCATTCTATCCATGGATGCTTGAGCTTCGTCGACCTTTGTAAGAGCCTCCATCTCCGACTTTCGAGACGATTCAGCCTCAGTATTCAGCACTTGTATGATGCGGTCTCTTTGAGCCAGCTCGGTTTGAAGCTTTTTAATGGTAGCAGCTCGTTCGAAGGCCAACGCCGATGCCTTATCGGCCGCCCTATACCACGCCTTGTATTGGGAGTAGAAGTCATGCACATAGTCGAGCGCTAACCGCTCGGCCTCCGACGGGATTCTTTTCAGGTTCGGAGGAAAGACGTAGTTATCGAAACAAATATTCGGGAACTCCCTCTTTAATTGCGCGAGTCTAATTGCCCCTTCTCCCGAGATCTCTGTAGGAGGCTGCTCTGCGACTATCGGGGTCATCGCCTCGGATCGGGAAGGTTGAGAAACCGACGTATATCGAGAAGACTCGGAAGGATGAGGGACGTGAGCAGGAGGTTGTACGGGACCTCTGGAAGGAGGAGGAGTACGCGACCGCGATCGACGCTTATAGCCCCTGTCCGTGTCATATCTCTCGTGACTAGAATACCCAGAACGTCCCTGGTCATAATGCCCAGAACGCCCCTGATCATAACCTCTATCCCCTTCTCGTCTGCGCGAGTCGTAATATGAAGGCTTGCGGGCGTGTCGAAGACTCCCAAGCATTGAACCGCGCTTAGACATGATATCTGCGAAGCAAGATAAAATAGAATTAATCACCTTTCAAAACAGATAGTTTTCAGTCAAAGGTTATGCAGTGTCGTGAAATGTGTATGAATATGCATTCCCCCGACCAACCGGAAGTGTCGACCTCGCTAGTAATAAGAGGCTCGTTCAATTCTAGGGTGCGATGGAATTCCTCCAACCCGGCATCATGTTGAAAAGACACATCGTCCGGGATTGGAAGGTCGGCAAGCCCTTCAAAAAGATTTTCAGTTCTCGAAGGAGACGTCTCCGAGATTCTAACTCCGGGAGCAGAACGAGCCGTGACAACCGATTTCCATCTCCCCTTCTTACTTGACTTAACCATGGCAGCCTTGCCTTTTCTCTGCTCCGCGACATCCGGAACTGCGTCAGTAGGCCCGGTCAGCAGCTCATCATCGGTGTGGGTTCTTTCAGAGTCCGCTTCTTCAGCTGTGGTAACTCTGGGTTTCTTGTGCTTAACTCGTTTCTTCGAGACGACCCGAAGTGCTATTTCAAAGCTTATGCTCTGCCCTTGTTCGATCAAACCGCAGGCCCGGAGATTCCTATCCGTCAATAACACATCGATATCCCTATCTCCACCCGGGACTTCTCGAAGCACTCGCACCATCTCCCTAAAGTGCTCGCCTTCAGGTCGCTGAATCACCGCTGCAAAAAAGGATAAAACATAAGTTCCACTTCGGCTGCGATTGCCATAGTAATTATTTACAAACTCAACTATACTCACGTCTGAATAGCCATCGTCGGGCGAATCCAGGAGGACATCTGACATAAAACCATTCTGTCCTATAATAGCTCAACCTGGTCCAAGACCCGGTAACCACTTGGCAGTTTCTCACCGCTTCCAGGAATGTGAAGGAGGGATAATCACCCCGAGTTTTGAAATTGAACAAGTATCTGATCTCAATTGGGAGCGGTGTTCGATGGAGATATTCCATAAATGCGATGAACACGCTATTGATCGACGCATATCCGTTCGGGTGCAGCTGAGATGGGGCGATCCTCAAGAACGACAATACTTCCCTTATGTACTCGTTGAATGGAGGAAGTGTCCCGGCCGCGCACGCGTGGCGGTTAAATGCCGTATATCCCTCCGGTGGATTATGCGGTCTATCATTCGGCCCCGGCAGTAGCACATCATCCAGCGACAGTCCGTGTCTCAAACATATTCTCCCCAATATGTCTTCAGAGATATTGGACGGAACGGAATCTGATGGATTGGCAATGAACGACGCATCGGGAAGTTCATCCGGAGCTGGACCAATAATCTCAGGATCAATATCCGGAATCTCTAGCCTCGGAGAGACTGCAATTTGAGTCTCCTGCTGCTGTGAACTTGACGGTTCCATAACTAGCTAACTCACGAGAAACCATCGTTAGACGACAAAAACCCGTGCGTTCCCCAGTGTAACGTGTATGAGTGTGTGTTGTGCAGTGACATGCATTACTTGAATAAATGTTGCAGAGTTAAAGAAATATGCAAACGACAAGGTTACGGAGTCCAGCTATAATGACCGTCATCGCTGACCGTCATCACCGGTCCGTTTCCATGATGGAAGTTGGTTCGGGTAGAAGTTGTTATAGTTCCATCGACGAGCTTCAAAAGGTAGTCATGTATGCAGTTTAATATTCAAGTCCAAATATGCAGGAATGAAGCTCGTCGGAGTTATGCTTGGAGAATTTCAAATTTTGGTATCCATCATGTAGGGTTCGAAACCATCACCAGGACTTCTTTCGAACCCATCCTGACGTCGCTTCGAACCCATGCGTTCGAACCCATCCTGACGTCGCTTCGAACCCATGCGTTCGAACCCATCCTGGCGCGCTTCGAAACGATAAACAGATGACTAGTTCGAACCAATGAGAAAACCTCAACTCCGCATCACTCACATTCGAACCGATCCACTTCGTATCGATACGAAGTTGTGGAGTTCGAAACGATAGCCTATGGGTTCGAACCCATCGGTTCGAATGGACCCCTCGAATCCCTCGATCGGTGCGAACTACACATCCCAGCAAGGACATTCCAAGGATCGATTCGAAATCCAGTAAGAAGACGCCACCGTCATCGATTCGAACTCGAGGCTACGTATCGGTTCGAATCCCTCCCAAACCAGATCTGGTTTTGCCAATCTCGAAGCTACGCAATCGATAAAAAGAAATGGGTTCGAAATAACTTCGCCGTTAGAATCCGATGCTAATTACCTAGTTTGGATGATGAATTCAAGGAACTGAAGATTCAGATCTTGAATGGTTCGAAAGAGCGACGCTGTGTTTTCTCTTTTGGAGCTCTGAAACGATGAAGAGCACAGTAACAAGCAGGCAACAGTAAAAGTAAAAAGTGAAAAAGTGCCGAGGTCCTTGCTATTTATATGGGGGGTTGGAGATGACTGAGTCAATTCGCGTGCCGGTGGACTTGACCGTTTACAACAGGTCAGAATGCAGAACCGGTTTGAAATCCACTTTCGAACCTATACGTTTGAGGCTCCATCGTGTGAAGCACACGGACCACTGCCACGAACAAAAGTCTCGAAACCATCCCTTCACATCGGTTCGAATGTCAATTTCGAACCCATCACTACACAAGTGTACTCCATCCCTTCACATCGGTTCGAATGTCAATTTCGAACCCATCACTACACAAGTGTATTCCAGCCTTTCAGACCGGTTCGAATGACAATTTCGAATCCATCATAGCAGCAAGCGTACCGCGTCCATACAAACGTGGATTTCGAACCCATCAATGCTCGAATGCATCGGTTCGAAACATTACGCTCGCGCAATACAAATTCGATTCCTTTAACCTTCTACATCGATTCAGGAGAGGATCGATACGAAGGAACCTTTCAAAACAACCACCAAGCGTTGTCTCAATTCAAATTTCAAAGTTGGTTCAGGAGAGAATCAATACGAAATTCTATAGCAAACCAAACTGACAACAACTCGTGCACGCACGACGTTAACAAGGGTCAAATTAACATATGCACATACATGTTGGACTAACGTTCGATTTTGAATATTCACAGGGATCAAACACTCATCCTGTTACAAATGCGACAGCCAACGACTAAGCACTATAATACAGCAATCAATCATATCAGCGCAAGGTTACAGCAGTACAACATACGAGTTACGACAAAAAAGAGAGAAATGATTGTTCAAAGAGAGATTGCAGCTATTCAAAGCACGTCATTTTCCCACAAGACGTACTTTGGGGGGCAAAATGTTATGCCGCTTTTTGGCAAAGCCGCGATACCAAAAGATTGATCGAAAGCGAAGGACAGTTCGCCTCAGAGGTTGATCGTACTTCCTTTCGCCATGGATATCACTGAATTTTATCCGAGTCCAGATTGAGCTACAATTGATAGGACACAGCAAGAAAGACCACAGGAGTCAGCATTTCAAATTTCAGGCCAATCCGAGTTCGCATGCTCAAGCTATGATCGGTCCAAATTGGAGGGAACATGTTGGTTTCGAAACCATCATGATGGGCGTCTTCGAACCCATCGTCATGCGCCGTTCGAAACCATCACCTTCGAACCGAAGGACATCGAACCCATCGGTTTCGAAACCATCAAAGCACCTCGCCTTCGACTCCCTCGTGTTCGAATCCATATGCCTCGTATCCATGGAGGGGTTGCAGAGCTCATGTGCATCCAAGGAACACAAGTTCGAACCCATCACCGAAGCCATGCTTCGAATCCATCACAGAGGCCTTCTTCGAACCCATCTGTGATGCCATCTTCGAACCCATCTGTGATGCCATCTTCGAACCCATCCTGTGTAACTTCGTTCGAACCCACTAGGTCAACCAACCACGATGACGTGTCTTCCATCAGTTCGAATTCGCCGAGATACATGGAGTCGAAGCGGTCAACACGGAGTGAAGTCCGGATTGATTCGAAGTTTGTGCTCCACGTCACCACGAAGCCGCGTGCCATGATGGATTCGAAACCATCGTTTCGAATACATAGGTTCGAACCAGACAGCTATGCCAAAGACCCAATTTCGAATCCAAGATATCTCCTAACCTATTGAACCAAATGCCACGAAATTTTCACTAAAGCTTGTGCACATGTTGAAGAATGTCCACGCCAAATTTCACCTCAATTGGATGAATTATTGATCGGTTCGAATGGAGTTCGAACCGATGCCAAAGTGGGCCCAAACTTCCTGAGACCGTGCGTGTGGACCCCCTCACGTGCAAGAAGTGGTCTCCCGAGTTTTCAGCGGAATATCAGCAGCCTACGCCTATAAATAGAGCCCCAGGGCCAACAGAAAAGGGATCTTTCTGACTCTAAGACGCCGAGACTCTGCCGAATCAAGTTCTCCATCATCCTGTATCATAACTTGACTGTTGATTTCGAATTTCCAGTTGTAACTTGCTGTTGATCGCTGTAACAACTTGTAATCATTGAAAGAGAATCAATAAAACATAAAAAAACTCCACAGTGGACGTAGGCAACACGCCGAACCACTATAAATCGCTTGTCTACGCATTTATTTTACCGTTGATTGGAGTTTTTGTTAGATAATATCTGTTTTGAACTTGCATTCTTGACTATTATCTCTTCAACGACTCCCGAAGAGTGTTGTGCCCAGTTTTGACACAAACAAGTACCATGGTGCACCACTCTCCAGCAATGGTGAATCGAAGACGAGCCACGGTAATCCCGTTTTACCGTAAAAATCCACGTTTCGAAAAACGAAGGGAGAAAAACTTACGTGACCCGATTGAGATTCGGGTTGTCCTTTTTGGGCATTAATCTATCGGTTGACGGCTGAAAGCTGTCAAAGCCGTAGAACTCATCGAGGCTTCTTTTTGATAAGTTATGGCTCCCGTAACTCCAAACGAGCCAGAAGTTATGGCCCTCCAAATAATCGATGTCTAGAGGGTGCAACATCCAAGGTGCAAGGTGCAACATCCGTCCAAAATGGCAAAACAGTGTCGTCCGACATTTAGAAATGTGCGCATGGATTTGAAACGGAACAGTACCATGGTGAACCACTCTCCAACGATGGTGAATCGAAGACGAGCCACGGTAATCCCGTTTTACCGTAAAAATCCACGTTTCGAAAAAACGAAGGGTTAAAAACTTACGTGACCCGATTGAGATTCGGGTTGTCCTTTTTGGGCATTAATTTATCCGTTGACGGCTGAAGTGGTCAAAGCCGTAGAACTCATCGAGGCCTTCGTTTTGACAGGTTATGGCTCCCGTAACTCCAAACGAGCCAGAACTTATGGCCGTCCGAATAATCGGTATCTACAGGGTGCAACATCCACGGTGCAAGGTGCAACATCCGTCCGAAATGGCGAAATAGTGCCGTACGACTTTTAGAAATGCGTGCATGGATTTGAAACGGAACAGTACCATGGTGCACCACTCTCCAGCGATGTTGAATAGAAGACGAGACACGGTAATCCCGTTTTACCGTAAAAATCCACGTTTCGAAAAAACGAAGGGTAAAAAACTTACGTGACCCGATTGACATTCGGGTTGTCCTTTTTGGGCATTAATCTATCCGTTGATGGCCGAAAGCTGCCAAAGCCGTATAACTCATCGAGGCCTTCGTTTTGACAGGTTATGGCTTCCGTAACTCCAAACGAGCCAGAAGTTATGGCCGTCCGAATAATCGACATCTACGGGGTGCAACATCCACGGTGCAAGGTGCAACATCCGTCTGAAATGGTGAAACAGTGCCCTACGACTTTTAGAAATGCGTGCATGGATTTGAAACGGAACAGTACCATGGTGCACCACTCTCCAGCGATGGTGAATCGAAGATGAGCCACGGTAATCCCGTTATACCGTAAAAATTCACGTGTCGAAAAAACGAAGGGTGAAAAACTTACGTGACGCGAATGAGATTCGGGTTGTCCTTTTTGGGCATTAATCTATCCGTTGATGCTAAATACTGTCAAAGCCGTAGAACTCATCGAAGCCTTTGTTTTGACAGGTTATGTCCCCCGTAACTCCAAACGAGCCAGAAGTTATGGCCGTCCGAATAATCGATATCTACAGGGTGCAACATCCACGGTGCAAGGTGCTACATCCGTCCGAAATGTGGAAACGGTGTCGTCCGACTTTTAGAAATGCATGCATGGATTTGAAAAGGAACAGTACCATGGTGCACCACCCTCCAGCGATGGTGAATCGAAGACGAGCCACGGTATTCTCGTTTTACCGTAAAAATCCATGTGTCGAAAAAACGAAGGGTGAAAAACTTACGTGACCCGATTGAGATTCGGGTTGTCCTTTTTGGGTATTAATCTATCCGTTGACGGCTGAAAGCTGTCAAAGCCGTAGAACTCATCGAGGCCTTCGTTTTGACAGGTTATGGCTCCGGTAACTCCAAACGAGCCAGAAGTTATGGCCGTCCGAATAATCGATATCTACAGGGTGCAACATCCACGGTGCAAGGTGCAACATCCGTCCGAAATGGCGAAACAGTGTCGTACGACTTTTAGAAATGCGTGCATGGATTTGAAATGGAACAGTACCATGGTGCACCACTCTCCAGCAACGGTGAATCAATGACGAGCTACGGTAATCCCGTTTTACCGTAAAAATCCACGTTTCGAAAAAACGAAGGGTGAAAAACTTACGTGACCCGATTGAGATTCGGGTTGTCCTTTTTGGGCATTAATCTATCCGTTGACGGCTGAAATCTGTCAAAGCCGTAGAACTCATCGAGGCCATCGTTTTGACAGGTTATGGCTCCCGTAACTCCAAACGAGCCAAAAGTTATGGCCGTCCGAATAATCGATATCTACAGGGTGCAACATCCACGGTGGAAGGTGCAAAATCCATCCGAAATGGCGAAACAGTGCCGTCCGACTTTTAGAAACGCGTGCATGGATTTGAAACGGAATAGTACCATGGTGCAACACTCTCCAGTGACAGTGAATCGAAGACGAGCCACGGTAATCCCGTTTTACCGTAAAAATCCACGTTTCGAAAAAACGAAGGGTAAAAAACTTACGTGACCCGATTGAGATTCGGGTTGTCCTTTTTGGGCATTACTCTATCCGTTGACGGCTGAAAGCCGTAGAAATCATCGAGGCCTTCGTTTTGAAAGGTTATGGCTCCCATAACTCCAAACGAGCCAGAAGTTATGGCCGTCCGAATAATCGATATCTACGGGGTGCAACATCCACGGTGCAAGGCGCAACATCTGTCCGAAATGGTGAAACAGTGTCGTCCGACTTTAGAAATGCGTGCATGGATTTGAAACGGAACAGTACTATGGTGCACCACTCTCCAGCGATGGTGAATCGAAGACGAGTTACGGTAATCCCGTTTTACCGTAAAAATCCACGTTTCGAAAAAACGAAGGGTAAAAAACTTACGTGACCCGATTGAGATTCGGGTTGTCCTTTTTGGGCATTAATCTATCCGTTGATGGCTGAAACTGGTCAAAGCCATAGAACTCATCGAGGCCTTCGTTTTGACAGGTTATGGCTCCCGTAACTCCAAACGAGCCAGAAGTTATAGCCGTCCGAATAATCAATATCTACGGGGTGCAACATCCACGGTGCAAGGCGCAACATCTGTCCGAAATGGTGAAACAGTGTCGTCCGACTTTAGAAATGCGTGCATGGATTTGAAACGGAACAGTACTATGGTGCACCACTCTCCAGCGATGGTGAATCGAAGACGAGCCACGGTAATCCCGTTTTACCATAAAAATCCACGTGTCGAAAAAACGAAGGGTGAAAAACTTACGTGACCTGATTGAGATTCGGGTTGTCCTTTTTGAGTATTAATCTATCCGTTGACGGCTGAAAGCGGTCAAAGCCGTAGAACTCATAGAGGCCTTCGTTTTGATAGGTTATGGCTCCCGTAACTCCAAACGAGCCAGAAGTTATGGTCGTTCGAATAATCGATATCTACAGGGTGCAACATCCACGGTGCAAGGTGCATCATCCGTCCGAATTGGTGAAACAGTGCCGTACGACTTTTAGAAATGCGTGCATGGATTTGAAACGGAATAGTACCATGGTGCACCACTCTCCAGCGATGGTGAATCGAAGACGAACCACGGTAATCCCGCTTTACCGTAAAAATCCACGTTTCGAAAAAACGAAGGGTAAAAAATTTACGTGACCCGATTGAGATTCGGGTTGTCCTTTTTGGGCACTAGTCTATCCATTGACTGCTGAAAGCCGTCAAAGCCGTAGAAATCATCGAGGCCTTCGTTTTGACAGGTTGTGGCTCCCGTAACTCCAAACGAGCCAGAAGTTATGGCCGTCCGAATAATCGATATCTACGGGGTGCAACATCCACGGTGCAAGGTGCAACATCCGTCCGAAATGGCGAAACAAGGCCGTCCGACTTTTAGAAATGCGTGCATGGATTTGAAACTGAACAGTACCATGGTGAACCAGAAAGGATTTTAAAAAATTTACGTGACCCGATTGAGATTCGGGTTGTCCTTTTTGGGCATTAATCTATCCGTTGACGACTGAAAGCTGTTAAAACTGTAGAACTCATGGAGGCCTACGTTTTGACAGGTTATGGCTCCCGTAACTCCAAACGACCCAGAAGTTATGGCCGTCCGAATAATCAGTATCTATAGGGTGCAACATCCACGGTGCAAGGTGCAACACCCGTCCGAAATGGCGAAACAGTACCGTCCGACTTTTAGAAATGCGAGCATGGATTTGAAACGGAACAGTACCATGGTGCACCAGTCTCCAACGATGGTGAATCGAAGACCAGCCACGGTAATCCCGTTTTACCGTAAAAATCCACTTTTCGAAAAAACGAAGGGTGAAAAACTTATGTGGCCCGATTGAGATTCGGGTTGTCCTTTTTGGGCATTAATCTATCCGTTGACGACTGAAAGCAGTCAAAGCCGTAGAACTCATCGAGGCCTTCGTTTTGACAGCTTATGGCTCCTGTAACTCCAAACAAGCCAGAAGTTATGGCCATCCGAATAATCGATATCTACAGGGTGCAACATCCACGGTGCAAGGTGCAACATCCGTCCGAAATGGCGAAACAGTGTCGTCCGACTTTTAGAAATGCGTGCATGGATTTGAAACGGAACACCATGGTGCACCACTCTCCAGCGATCGTGAATCGAAGACGAGCCTCGGTAATCCCGTTTTACCGTAAAAATCCACGTGTCGAAAAAACGAAGGGTGAAAAACTTACGTGACCCGATTGAGATTCGGGTTGTCCTTTTTGGGCATTAATCTATCCGTTGACGGCTGAAAGCTGTCAAAGCCGTAGAACTCATCGAGGCCTTCGATTTGACGGGTTATGGCTCCCGTAACTCCAAACGAGCCAGAAGTTATGGCCGTTCGAATAATCGATATCTACGGGGTGCAACATCCACTGTGCAAGGTGCAACATCCATCCGAAATGGTGAAACAGTGCCGTACGACTTTTAGAAAAGCGAGCATGGATTTGAAATGGAACAGTACCATGGTGCACCACTCTCCAGCGATGGTGAATCGAAGACGAGCCACGGTAATCCCGTTTTACCGTAAAAATCCACGTGTCGAAAAAACGAAGGGTGATAAACTTACGTGACCCGATTGAGATTCGGGTTGTCCTTTTTGGGCATTAATCTATCCGTTGACGGCTGAAAGCTATCAAAGCCGTAGAACTCATCGAGGCCTTCGTTTTGACAGGTTATGGCTCCCGTAACTCCAAACGAGCCAGAAGTTATGGCCGTCCGAATAATCGATATCTACAGGGTGCAACATCCACGGTGCAAGGTGCAACATCCGTCCGAAATGGCGAAACAGTGCCGTATGACTTTTAGAAACGTGTGCATGGATTTGAAACGGAACAGTACCATGGTGCACCACTCTCCAGCGATGGTGGATCGAAGACGAGCCACGGTAATCCCGTTTTACCGTAAAAATCCACGTTTCGAAAAAACGAAGGGTGAAAAACTTATGTGGCCCGATTGAGATTCGGGTTGTCCTTTTTGGGCATTAATCTATCCGTTGATGGCTGAAAGCCATCAAAGCCGTAGAAATCATCGAGGCCTTCGTTTTGACAGGTTATGGCTCCCGTAACTCTAAACAAGCCAGAAGTTATGGCCGTCCGAATAATGGATATCTAAAGAGTGCAACATCCACGGTGCAAGGCGCAACATCCGTCCGAAATGGTGAAACAGTGCCGTCTGACTTTTAGAAATGCGTGCATGGATTTGAAACGGAACAGTACCATGGTGCACCACTCTCCAGCGATGGTGAATCGAAGAAGAGCCACGGTAATCCCGTTTTACTGTAAAAGTCCACGTTTCGAAAAAACGAAGGGTAAAAAACTTACGTGACCCGATTGAGATTCGGGTTGTCCTTTTTGGGCGTTAATCTATCCATTGACGGCTGAAAGTGGTCAAAGCCGTAGAACTCATCGAGGCCTTCGTTTTGACAGGTTATGGCTCCCGTAACTCCAAACGAGCCAGAAGTTGTAGCCGTCCGAATAATCGATATCTACGGGGTGCAACATCCACGGTACAAGGTGCAACATCCGTCCGAAATAGTGAAACAGTGCCGTACGACTTTTAGAAATGCGTGCATGGATTTGAAATGGAACAGTACCATGGTGCACCACTCTCCAGCGATGGTGAATCGAAGACGAGCCACGGTAATCCCGTTTTACCGTAAAAATCCACGTGTCGAAAAAACGAAGGGTGAAAAACTTACGTGACCCGATTGAGATACGGGTTGTCCTTTTTGGGCATTAATCTAACCGTTGACGGCTGAAAGCCGTCAAAGCCGTAGAACTCATCGAGGCCTTCGTTTTGACAGGTTATGGCTCCCGTAATTCCAAACGAGCCAGAAGTTATGGTCGTCCGAATAATCGATATCTACAGGGTGCAACATCCACGGTGCAAGGTGCAACATCCGTCCGAAATGGTGAAACAGTGCCGTACGACTTTTAGAAATGCGTGCATGGATTTGAAATGGAACAGTACCATGGTGCACCACTCTCCAGCGATGGTGAATCGAAGACGAACCACGGTAATCCCGTTTTACCGTAAAAATCCACGTTTCGAAAAAACGAAGGGTAAAAAACTTATGTGACCCGATTGAGATTCGGGTTGTCCTTTTTGGGCATTAGTCTATACATTGACGACTGAAAGCCATCAAAGCCGTAGAAATCATCGAGGCCTTCGTTTTGACAGGTTATGGCTCTCGTAAATCCAAACGAGCCAGAAGTAATGGCCGTCCGAATAATCGATATCTACGGGGTGCAACATCCACGGTGCAAGGTGCAACATCCGTCCGAAATGGCGAAACAGTGCCGTCCGACTTTTAGAAATGCGTGCATGGATTTGAAACTGAACAGTACCATGGTGCACCACTCTTCAGTGATGGTGAATCGAAGACGAGCCACGGTAATCCCGCTTTACCGTAAAAATCCACGTTTCGAAAAAACGAAGGGTGAAAAACTTACGTGACCCGATTGATATTTTCGGGTTGTCCTTTTTGGGCATTAATCTATCCATTAACGACCGAAAGCCGTTAAAACCGTAGAACTCATCGAGGCCTTCGTTTTGACAGGTTATGGCTCCTGTAACTCCAAACGAGCCAGAAGTTATGGCCGTCCGAATAATCGGTATCTAAAGGGTGCAACATCCACGGTGCAAGGTGCAACACCCGTCCGAAATGGCAAAACAGTGCCTTTTGACATTTAGAAATGCTTGCATGGATTCGAAACGGAACAGTACCATGGTGCAACACTCTCCAACGATGGTGAATCGAAGACGAGCCACGGTAATCCCGTTTAACTATAAAAATCCACGTTTCGAAAAAACGAAGGGTGAAAAACTTACGTGACCCGATTGAGATTCGGGTTGTCCTTTTTGGGCATTAATCTATCTATTGACGGCTGAAAGCTGTCAAAGCCGTAGAACTCATCGAGGCCTTTGTTTTGATAGCTTATGGCTCCCGTAACTCCAAACGAGCCAGAAGTTATGGCCGTCCGAATAATCGATATCTACGGGGTGCAACATCCACGGTGCAAGGTGCAACATCCGTCCGAAATGGCGAAACAGTGCCGTCCGACTTTTAGAAATGCGTGCATGGATTTGAAACTGAACAGTACCATGGTGCACCACTCTCCAGCGATGGTGAATCGAAGACGAGCCACGGTAATCCCGTTTTACCGTAAAAATCCACGTTTCGAAAAAACGAAGGGTGAAAAACTTACGTGACCCGATTGAGATTCGGGTTGTCCTTTTTGGGCATTAATCTATCCGTTGACGACTGAAAGCTGTTAAAACCGTAGAACTCATCGAGGCCTTCGTTTTGACAGGTTATGGCTCCCGTAACTCCAAACGAGCCAGAAGTTATGGCCGTCCGAATAATCGATATCTACAGGGTGCAACATCCACGGTGCAAGGTGCAACACCCGTCCGAAATGGCGAAACAGTGCCGTCCGACTTTTAGAAATTCGTGCATCGATTTGAAACGGAACAGTACCATGGTGAACCACTCTCCAGCGATGGTGAATCGATGACGAGCCACGGTAATCCCTTTTTACCGTAAAAATCCACGTTTCGAAAAAACGAAAGGTGAAAAACTTACGTGACCCGATTGAGATTCGGGTTGTCCTTTTTGGCCATTAATCTATCCGTTAACAGATGAAAGCTGTCAAAGCCGTAGAACTCATCGAGGCCTTCGTTTTGACCGCTTATGGCTCCCGTAACTCCAAACGAGCCAGAAGTTATGGCTGTCCGAATAATCGATATCTATAGGGTGCAACATCCACGGTGCAAGGTGCAACATCCGTCCGAAATGGCGAAACAGTGCCGTCCGACTTTTGGAAATGCGTGCATGGATTTGAAAAGGAACACCAGGGTGCACCACTCTCCAGCGATGGTGAATCGAAGACGAGCCACGGTAATCCCGTTTTACCGTAAAAATCCACGTGTTGAAAAAACGAAGGGTGAAAAACTTACGTGACCCGATTGAAATTCGGGTTGTCCTTTTTGGGCATTAATCTATCCGTTGACAGCTGAAAGCCTCCAAAACCGTAGAACTCATCGAGGCCTTTGATTCGACAGGTTATGGCTCCCGTAACTCCAAATGAGCCAGAAGTTATGGCCATCCGAATAATCGATATCTACGGGGTGCAACATCCACGGTGCAAGGTGCAACATCCGTCCGAAATGGTGAAACAGTGCCGTACGACTTTTAGAAATGCGAGCATGGATTTGAAACGGAATAGTACCATGGTGCACCACTCTCCAGCGATGGTGAATCGAAGACGAGCCACGGTAATCCCGTTTTACCGTAAAAATCCACGTGTCGAAAAAACGAAGGGTGAAAAACTAACGTGACCCGATTCAGATTCGGGTTGTCCTTTTTGGCCATTAATCTATCCGCTGACGGCTGAAAGTTGTCAAAGCCGTAGAACTCATCGAGGCCTTCATTTTGCAGCTTATGGCTCCCGTAACTCCAAACGAGCCAGAAGTTATGGTCGTCCGAATAATCGATATCAACAGGGTGCAACATCCACGGTGCAAGGTGCAACATCCGTCCGAAATGGTAAAACAGTGCCGTACGACTTTTAGAAATGCGTGCATGGATTTGAAATGGAACAATACCATGGTGCACCACTCTCCAGCGATGGTGAATCGAAGACGAACCACGGTAATCCCGTTTTACCGTAAAAATCCACGTTTCGAAAAAACGAAGGGTAAAAAACTTACGTGACCCGATTGAGATTTGGGTTGTCCTTTTTGGGCATTAGTCTATCCATTGATGGCTCTCGTAACTCCAAACGAGCCAGAAGCAATGGCCGTCCGAATAATCGATATCTACGGGGTGCAACATCCACGGTGCAAGGTGCAACATCCGTCCGAAATGGCGAAACAGTGCCGTCCGACTTTTAGAAATGCGTGCATGGATTTGAAACTGAACAGTACCATGGTGCACCACTCTCCAGTGATGGTGAATCGAAGACGAGCCACGGTAATCCCGTTTTACCGTAAAAATCCACGTTTCGAAAAAACAATGGGTGAAAAACTTACGTGACCCGATTGATATTCGGGTGGTGCTTTTTGGGCATTAATCTATCCGTTGACGACTGAAAGCTGTAAAAACCGTAGAACTCATCGAGGCCTTCGTTTTGACAGGTTATGGCTCCCGTAACTCCAAACGAGCCAGAAGTTATGGCCGTCCGAATAATCGATATCTACGGGTGCAACATCCACGGTGCAAGGTGCAACACCCGCCCGAAATGGCAAAACAGTGCCTTTCGACTTTTAGAAATGCGTGCATGGATTTGAAACGGAACCGTACCATGGTGCACCACTCTCCAACGATGGTGAATCGAAGACGAGCCACGGTAATCCCGTTTTACCGTAAAAATCCACGTTTCGAAAAAACGAAGGGTGAAAAACTTACGTGACCTGATTGAGATTCGGGTTGTCCTTTTTGGGCATTAATCTATCCATTGACGCCTGAAAGCTGTCAAAGCCGTAGAACTCATCGAGGCCTTCGTTTTGACAGCTTATGGCTCCCGTAACTCCAAACGAGCCAGAAGTTATGGCCGTCCGAATAATCGATATCTACGGGGTGCAACATCCACGGTGCAAGGTGCAACATCCGTCCGAAATGGCGAAACAGTGCCGTCCGACTTTTAGAAATGCGTGCATGGATTTGAAACTGAAAAGTACCTTGGTGCACCACTCTCCAGCGATGGTGAATCGAAGACGAGCCACGGTAATCCCGTTTTACCGTAAAAATCCACGTGTCGAAAAATCGAAGGGTGAAAAACGTACGTGACCCGATCGAGATTCGGGTTGTCCTTTTTGGGCATTAATCTATCCGTTGACGACTGAAAGATGTCAAAGCTGTAGAACTCATCGAGGCCTTCGTTTTTACAGGTTATGGCTCCCGTATCTCCAAACGAGCCAGAAGTTACGACCGTCCGAATAATCGATATCTACAGGGTGCAACATCCACGGTGCAAGGATCAACATCCGTCCGAAATGGCGAAACAGTGTCGTCCGACTTTTAGAAATGCATGCATGGATTTGAAATGGAACAGTACCATGGTGCACCACTCTCCAGCGGTAGTGAATCGAAGATGAGCCACGGTTATCCCGTTTTACCATAAAAATCCACGTTTCGAAAAAACGAAAGGTGAAAAACTTACGTGACCCGATTGAGATTCGGGCTGTCCTTTTTGGCCATTAATCTATCTGTTGACGGCTAAAAGCTGTCAAAGCCGTAGAACTCATCGAGGCCTTCGTTTTGACAGCTTATGGTTCCCGTAACTCCAAACGAGCCAGAAGTTACGGCCGTCCGAATAATCGATATCTACAGGGTGCAACATCCACGGTGCAAGGTGCAACATCCGTCCGAAATGGCGAAACAGTGCCGTCCGACTTTTAGAATGCGTGCATGGATTTGAAACGGAACAGTACCATGGTGCACCACTCTCCAGCGATGTTGAATCGAAGACGAGCCACGGTAATCTCGTTTTACCGTAAAAATCCACGTTTCGGAAAAACGAAGGGTAAAAAACTTACGTGACCCGATTGAGATTCGGGTTGTCCTTTTTGGGCATTGATCTATCCGTTGACGGCTGAAAGCTATCAAAGCCGTAGAACTCATCGAGGCCTTCGTTTTGACAGGTTATGGCTCCCGTAAATCCAAACGAGCCTGAAGTTATGACCGTCCGAATTATCGATATCTGCAGGGTGCAACGTCCACGGTGCAAGGTGCAACATCCTTCCGAAATGGTGAAACAGTGCCGTACGACTTTTAGAAATGCGTGCATGGATTTGAAACGGAAGAGTACCATGGTGCACCACTCTCCAGTGATGGTGAATCGAAGACGAGCCAAGGTAATCCCGTTTTACCATAAATATCCAAGTCTCGAAAAAACGAAGGGTGAAAAACTTACGTGACCCGATTGAAATTCGGGTTGTCCTTTTTGGGCATTAATCTATCCATTGACGGCTGAAAGCTGTCAAAGCCGTAGAACTCATCGGGGCCTTCATTTTGACAGGTTATGGCTCCCGTAACTCCAAACGAGCCAGAAGTTATGGCCGTCCGAATAATCGATATCTACAGGGTGCAACATCCACGGTGCAAGGTGCAACATCCGTCCGAAATGGCGAAACAGTGCCGTACGACTTTTATAAATGCGTGCATGTATTTGAAACGGAATAGTACCATGGTGCACCACTCTCCAGCGATGGTAAATCGAAGACGAGCCACGGTAATCCCGTTTTACAGTAAAAATCCACGTTTCGAAAAAACGAAGGGTAAAAAACTTACGTGACCCGATTGAGATTCGGGTTGTCCTTTTTGGGCATTAATCTATCCGTTGATGGCTGAAAGCTGTCAAAGCCGTAGAACTCATCGAGGCCTTCATTTTGACAGGTTATGGCTTCCGTAACTCCAAACGAGCCAGAAGTTATGGTCGTCCAAATAATTGATATCTACAGGGTGCAACATCAAGGTGCAAGGTGCAACATCCGTCCGAAACGGCGAAACAGTGCCGTCCGACTTTTAGAAATGCGTGCATGGATTTGAAACAGAACAGTACCATGGTGCACCACTCTCCAGCAATGGTGAGTCGAAGACGAGCCACGGTAATCCCGTTTTACCGTAAAAATCCACGTTTCGAAAAAATGAAGGGTAAAAAACTTATGTCACCCGATTGAGATTTGGGTTGTCCTTTTTGGGCATTAATCTATCCGTTGACGGCTGAAAGCTGCCAAAGCTGTAGAACTCATTGAGGCCTTCATTTTGACAGGTTATGGCTCCAGTAACTCCAAACGAGCCAGAAGTTATGGCCGTCCGAATAATCGATATCTACGGGTGCAACATCCATGGTGCAAGGTGCAACATCCGTCCAAAATGGTGAAACAGTGCCGTACGACTTTTAGAAATGCGTGCATGGATTTGAAACGGAACAGTACCATGGTGCACCACTCTCCTGCGATGGGGAATCGAAGTCGAGCCACGGTAATCCCGTTTTACCATAAAAAT
Organism: Allium cepa; assembly: GCA_030765085.1. Taxonomy (NCBI): domain Eukaryota; kingdom Viridiplantae; phylum Streptophyta; class Magnoliopsida; order Asparagales; family Amaryllidaceae; genus Allium; species Allium cepa. The sequence continues at coordinate 42,152,758 of CM060941.1, read as the reverse complement.
TCACGTGTCGAAAAAACGAAGGGTGAAAAACTTACGTGACCCGATTGAGATTCGGGTTGTCCTTTTTGGGCATTAATCTATCCGTTGACGGCTGAAAGCTGTCAAAGCCGTAGAACTTATCGAGGCCTTCGTTTTGACAAGTTATGGCTCCCGTAACCCAAACCAGCCAGAAGTTATGGCCGTCCGAATAATCAATATCTACAGGGTGCAACATCCACGGTGCAAGGTGCAACATCCGTCCGAAATGGCGAAACAGTGCCGTCCGACTTTTAGAAATGCGTGAATGGATTTGAAACGGAACAGTACCATGGTTCACCACTCTCCAGTGATGGTGAATTGAAGACGAGCCACGGTAATCCCGTTTTACCGTAAAAATCAACGTTTCAAAAAAACGAAGGGTAAAAAACTTATGTAACCCGATTGATATTCGGGTGGTCCTTTTTGGGCATTAATCTATCCGTTGACGACTGAAAGCTGTAAAAATCGTAGAACTCATCGAGGCCTTCGTTTTGACAGGTTATGGCTCCCGTAACTCCAAACGAGCCAGAAGTTATGGCCGTCCGAATAATCGGTATCTACAGGGTGCAACATCCACGGTGCAAGGTGCAACACCCGTCCGAAATGGCAAAAACAGTGCCTTCCGACATTTAGAAATGCGTGCATGGATTTGAAACGGAACCGTACCATGGTGCACCACTCTCCAACGATGGTGAATCGAAGACGAGCCACGGTAATCCCGTTTTACCGTAAAAATCCACGTTTCGAAAAAACGAAGGGTGAAAAACTTACGTGACCCGATTGACATTCGGGTTGTCCTTTTTGGGCATTAATCTATCCATTGACGCCTGAAAGCTGTCAAAGCCGTAGAACTCATCGAGGCCTTTGTTTTGACAGCTTATGGCTCCCGTAACTCCAAACGAGCCAGAAGTTATGGCCGTCCGAATAATCGATATCTACGGGGTGCAACATCCACGGTGCAAGGTGCAACATCCGTCCGAAATGGCGAAACAGTGCCGTCCGACTTTTAGAAATGCGTGCATGGATTTGAAACTGAACAGTACCTTAGTGCACCACTCTCCAGCGATGGTGAATTGAAGACGAGCCACGGTAATCCCGTTTTACCGTAAAAATCCACGTGTCGAAAAATCGAAGGGTGAAAAACGTACGTGACCCGATCGAGATTCGGGTTGTCCTTTTTGGGCATTAATCTATCCGTTGACGACTGAAAGCTGTCAAAGCCGTAGAACTCATCGAGGCCTTCGTTTTTACAGGTTATGGCTCCCGTATCTCCAAACGAGCCAGAAGTTACGACCGTCCGAATAATCGATATCTACAGGGTGCAACATCCACGGAGCAAGGATCAACATCCGTCCGAAATGGCGAAACAGTGTCGTCCGACTTTTAGAAATGGAACAGTACCATGGTGCACCACTCTCCAGCGATTGTGAATCGAAGACGAGACACGGTAATCCCGTTTTACCATAAAAATCCACGTTTCGAAAAAACGAAAGGTGAAAAACTTACGTGACCCGATTGAGATTCGGGCTGTCCTTTTTGGCCATTAATCTATCTGTTGATGGCTGAAAGCTGTCAAAGTCGTAGAACTCATCGAGGCCTTCGTTTTCACAGCTTATGGCTCCCTTAACTCCAAACGAGGCAGAAGTTATGGCCGTCCGAATAATCGATATCTACAGGGTGCAACATCCACGGTGCAAGGTGCAACATCCGTCCGAAATGGCGAAACATTGCCGTCCGACTTTGTGACGACCGCCCATGACTCCCGCACCAAATCAAGGAAATAATGCGCTAAAAGGTGTGCCAGGCAGCCATGGACGATAGTCAGGGTAAAACAAAACAGAAGAATCTCTATCGCATAACTCACAGCGCATGGATAAAATACAATAGAGAAATATAATATAGTGAAGCTCCATAGAACAGAACATCATCATATAAGCATCACAGTAGTTTCATACAATCATCTACTCAAATCCATACATGAATGCCTCACTACAAATCACTCAACCAAATACAGCAGCGGATACCCAGTACATATAGTAAGAAAACTAATATGCAAAGCCTCCTGCTCGTCTTCGTCATCTTTAGCGTAGAACTCCTAGCACAGCACCTGTCACCTGCTACCTAGTCTGCCCATCCCGACATGGATGAACAGCCCAAGGTAATAAGAGGAGACATAAAACCTTGAGTCAGACAAAGTCTTAGTGAGCAGTAAATCAACTATCAAGCATACCAAAAGAGCATAAAGGATAAAAGAAATAGGAACCAAACCATCCCACTCCACCTCTTTCTACAGTGATAGCCCCAGACATACACTAAGGAGAAGCAAGCATAACAACATAGACAATTAAGGTAAAGCAAATACCACTCGAGTCAAGGACGATGTTTTCCAAATACAAACCCCCAAGGCCTAAACCAAGATCAGATAAGCACCCAGAAAACACCGCTCTTGAAGCCGAATGATAATACAACCAAACATCCATGACTCTGGCTATCACTGTTATCCTTGCCTCGATTTCACCGTTAGTTGAATGACCATCTGTCAAGGGCTAATGGTAACCCCGGTTCTAACCATAACTCCGCACACTGCCTTGTGCCTAGGACTTATCTACTTTGCCCAGAGTACTCAACTACCTACCTGTAGTCTTTTGGGTGTCCCGACTACCTACCTGTAGTCGTTATGGGCGCCCCATGTACTCTTGCTTTTGAGCATGCTAGAACCTTCAACAACGACGAGATCCAAGCCTCCTAGCCATCCTTCTTGACGACTATCCTCATACAAGCTCAAGCTACCTCTTGAACAATCCATTATCAACCAACTTGAACTACTCTTCAAGTTATCAACATGCTTGGAATGATCCCTGCTTGGATTAAGCCAAGACTCACATCATACTTCGCTTCATCGCATCAAAGCAAAGTCTCAACTCAACAACATGGTTTGCCTCATCAAATCATGGCAAAGTCCCATCTCAACATCATCCAATCTATACATATGAGCTTCAACATCCGCTACATATGCCTTAAGCAGCTTTCACCATTCAAGAGCCTTCTTCCATAGCTTTTGAATCCTCTTTCATCATCTTGTTCCAAATCAACTACTAGCTAACTTGGAAACAATCAAATCAATCATACATTCAAATAATCAATCATTCAAACAAGATCTATTAAGCAATTTAAGCAATATCAACTATAATGGGAATTTCGTAAATAAACGAGCAAAAGTCCAACATATGTGAAATCATGGTTTTTAGCATAGATCTATCAATTATAAAACATGGGATTTTGTCTCTAATGCTTATTAAACAAACTTGCATAAGTAAACATCTTCAAAAACCATGGATCTAGACTTAGATCTAAGAAAAATGCATGAAATCTCTAACTTTAACACCCAAACATGCCACCAATCCAATATACTCCTTTGGATCCGCGTGAGAGATAACTACCACTCACCAAATCACCCAAACACTACAAAAACTACACACTTCAGATCTGGACAGCGAAGATCAAGGTTTGATCCGGCAATATCTCGCTCCAATCGATGAATTCTAGCTCGAACGGATGAAGATCTTCAACTTTGGCACTTGGATCTTCGATCTCGATCTTCGATCTTGGATGGATGTTAGAATTAGATTGGAATGGAGAAAAGAAGATGAAGAAATGTTGTAGTCGAGTCTTCAAAATGGCAGCACTTCGTCGCTTCAAAAACCGGTGCCAAAAAGTGAGCCAAACCCCTCTATTTATAGGCTGGATCAACCATGAGTCGTCGTCCCTATGAGTCGTCCACGACTCATCATGAGTCGTTGCCGACTTAAATTCTACCGACTCAAAGACCTAACGACTCAACACAGCAAGAAGGTCACACGACTTAAGACACATACGACTTATCCCGGCCGACCTAAGCCTAATCCTTATCCCACGAGACACGACTCAACAACCCTGCCGACCTACGACTTAATACCAGAGCCGACCTAACTAATCAACGACTCAACACCAAGCTGCCTAACGACTTACGACTCATCGTTAAGTCGTGCCTACCGACTCAGTTGCAAACGACCTAACAACACAGCCTTATGGCCGACCTAAGTCCTAGCCGACTCAACATAAGTCGGTCACGACCTAAAAGCCTCCGACCTAAGTCACTGCCGCGTTTTCCCCAAGTCCTAAGTCGTACGACGACTCAACAATACACACTCACGACTCAACTATGATGCCGACTCACGACTCATCAGGCCCTACGACTCAAAACCCTGCCGACTCATTACCCACGACCTAAGCCTAAACCCCTTAAGTCGCTACACCCTTAACCCGTTAACTCCTTAACTCGGCAAACCCTATGAGTCGTAACTCGTTGACTCGGCCACACTTCTTATCTCGGCCCTCTATGAGTCGGTCATCCTATGAGTCGCCTAACTTCTTGAGTCGGTCCATCCTTATCTCGGCCAACACTTTAAACCGCTACCCCTCCTTGAGTCGGTCCCCTATGAGTCGGTCACGACTCATCACTTGTACCCGGGTTAACTTCTAAACGACTCAAGCTAGAAGCAACACAAACAACACTATCGACCTGCAAATTCTACGATTTATCGACTCGTAAAATACGGGTCGTTACATTCTCTCCCCCTTAGGAATTTCGCCCCCGAAATTCCAAGCAAACAATAGCAATCACAATTATTCCGCATGCCTACCATCCATAGCAATCAACAAACCATGCATCCAATTCTAGCCTAGCATGCAGAATTCTAAGACTTAGAACAAGCTACAAATTCATGAGATGTCACGACACTTTAGGGCAATACCTCGAAGAGTCCGGGATGAGCTGCCTTCATCCTCTCTTCCTCCTCCCACGTACAGTCGTTAACATCATCACTCCATTGTACCTTGAGCAACGTAATCGTCTTCCTCCTAAGCTGTTTCGTATCGGTTTCAACAATACGAAGCGGCTTACGAGGTCTCGAAACAACTGGATCAACCTCCAAGTCTTCACAGCTATCAGCAGAAACCACCGTAGTTGGGTCGTGCATATACTTCCGTAGATAAGATACATGAAAAACACTGTGCACACCCGCCATCTTTTCCGGTAACTCCAATCTATAAGCGAGCTTTCCAATACGCTCGATAATCGGGAATGGTCCAACAAATCTCGGAGTTAACTTTCCTTTCTTCCCGAATCTAATGACACTCTTCAGAGGAGAAATCTTCACAAAAACCATATCACCTACGTCGAATTCCAAATCCTTACGACGATTATCGGCATAACTTTTCTGACGATCTTGGGCTGCCTTCATTCGTTGCCGAATGATCTCTATACAATCTGAAGTCTGTCGAATCATCTCTGGCCCAAGTATCAGCTTTTCTCCAGTTTCCAACCAACATGTCGGAGAGTTACACGGTCTTCCATATAATGCCTCATATGGTGCCATACCAATACTCGACTGATAACTGTTATTATAAGCAAATTCCACCAAATGAAGGTGATCTTCCCATGATCCTCCGAAGTCCAAAACACATGCTCTAAGAAGATCTTCCAAAACTCGGTTGACTCTCTCAGTCTGACCATCTGTTTGAGGGTGATAAGCTGTACTCAAACACAATTCGGTTCCCAAAACTTCCTGGAAGCTCTTCCAAAATCTACTAGTGAACAATGGATCTCGATCGCTCACTATACTCTTCGGAACACCATGGAAACGAACTATCCACTTCACATATAATTCAGCCAACTTCGATGCAGTCCTAGTCGATCGAACAGGAATGAACCTTGCACTCTTGGTCAAACGATCTACTATGACCCAAATCCCTTCATTCCCTGCTCTTGTCCTAGGTAGACCATCGATAAAGTCCATCGACACTTGCTCCCACTTCCATGTAGGAACCTCTAATGGCTGAAGCAATCCACTGGGCTTCTTCTGCTCAGCTTTCACCAACTGGCAATTCATACACTTGGAAATAAAATTTCCAACATCCTTCTTCATACCTTCCCAGTAGTAGGTTCTCTTCATATCCCGATACATCTTATTTCCACCTGGATGAATTGTCAACTTCGAGTGATGACTCTCCCTCAGAACTTCATCTCTCAATCCATCTACATCGGGAACAACTAGTCGCCCTTGCTTTCGAAGCCAACCCTCTCGATCGACCTCGAATCCCTTATCCTTCTCCGGGTCCAATCCAGATTCCAAATCACAGATAATCTTGACAAGCTTATCATCTCCCTTTTGGCTCTCGCCAACCCTTTCCACAAGAGTAGGCCTTATCGATAAGTTTGCCAACATCTTAGGTTCCAATTCACATCTAGGCCTGAAGTCAAATCCAGCCAAATACTCAAGACTCTTCCATTCCGAAAACATGGCTCCCAAACCTGCATGTCTTCGACTTAACGCATCTGCCACTACGTTACCTTTTCCTGGAGTATAGGCTATACCAAAATCATAAGATGCTAGGAACTCTAGCCATCGTTGCTGTCGAAGATTTAAATCCTTTTGGGAGAACAGATACTTCAACGACTTATGATCTGTAAACAGCTCGAATCTAACTCCCAATAGATAGTGTCTCCACATCTTCAAAGCAAACACAATCGCCGCTAACTCCAAATCATGAGTCGGATAATTCCTTTCATGCGGCTTTAGTTGTCGACTAGCATACGCAACAACTTTATCCTTCTGCATTAGCACTGCTCCAAGTCCAGTACCACATGCATCGGTGTAAACCACCATCTCATCATTCCCACTTGGAATAGTCAAAACAGGAGCGCTCGTCAGTCGCTCTTTCAGGATTACGAAAGCTTGCTCACACTTATCATCCCATCTGAACACTTGGTTCTTCTTCGTCAATCCTGTCAACGGTGCAGCTATCTTGGAAAAGTCTTTGATAAACCGACGATAATATCCTGCTAATCCAAGAAAACTTCTCACATCAGATGCATTCTTAGGCCTAACCCAATCCTGGATCGCTGCCACCTTAGCGGGATCAACCGCTATTCCATTTCCAGAAATAACATGACCTAAGAACCTCACTTCATTCTTCCAGAAGTGACACTTCGAAAACTTAGCCTTCAGCTGATGTTTCCGTAAGATTCCTAAAACAATCCTCAAGTGCGTCTTGTGCTCTTCCTCAGTTCTGGAATAAACCAAAATATCATCCACGAACACAAGCACGAACTTATTCAACTGATCTCTGAACACTCTATTCATAAGATCCACAAAATATGCTGGCGCGTTAGTCAACCCAAACGGCATTACCAGCCACTCATAAAACCCGGATGGTGTCCTGAAAGCAGTCTTCGGCACACTATCCTTCGCCACTCTCAACTGGTGAAATCCCGTTGCCAAATCCATCTGAGAAAACACCTTAGCCTCGTGAAGCTGATCAAACAAGTCATCTATTCTCGGCAATGGATACTTGTTCTTCCTAGTCACCTTATTCAGCTCACGATAATCAACACACAACCTCAACGATCCATCCGTTTTGGTTGCGAACACAACGGGCGCACCCCATTCGGACACACTTCTCCGAATGAATCCTTTCCGCAAAAGGTCATCAACTTGCACCTTCAGCTCTTGCTGCTCCCTCGGTGCCATCCGCCTAAGAGGCATCACAACAGGTCTGGCTCCCTCAACTAGATCGATACGAAACTCGATCTCCCTATGCGGCGGCAACCCTTTGACTTCCTCAAAGACATTCTCAAACTCATTCACAATAGGCACCAATGACAGTCCATCCCGTGGAACAACTAGCGAATACATGAAGCTCATGAAGACGCCTTCTTCATGCTTACATCGTATCACAACCTTTCGCCCTTCCACATTCCCGACTGTCACCTCAAGCCTCTCACAATCAATCCTTGCCGCATACTTCCTAAGCCAGTCCATACCCAAAATAATTCCGAACCCCGCAAAGTTCAGAACAAAGCAATCACAAACAAACGAGCAATCATGACTCGACACAACTAGACCACGACATAACATACACAAACATGACGAACCCCCTACCGGATTAGTCACAACCAATGGCCTATCAACAATATCCGGTTTCATACCTAACCGGCTTACCAAATCATCACAAACAAAAGAATGCGACGCTCCAGTATCAAACAACACTCTAACTGGAACACCACAAATAGAAAGAGTACCTTGAACAACCACACTCTTCCCCTTCTCTTCAGCAGTAGGAGCTTTCGAAGACGATGGAACAGCCCCCAAAGCATAGGCTTGCACAACCTGCCTATCTTTCCTCGGTTCTGGACAATCCTTCTTGATATGTCCCAGCTTATCACAGTTGTAACACTTTCCCGGCACTTTGGGATTCTTACAATCTTTGTAAAGATGGCCCTTCTGCTGGCAGTTATAGCAAGTCACTTCACTCTTCGGCTTCTTCTGGCCATCCCTACCCCTCTGTTGCTGTTGTTTCCTCTTCTTATTGCCACTCTGCTGTGGTTTAGATCCTTCCCTGGTTACAGAAACGACAGAACTTTCCCTAGGAAACAAACTCTCATGCCTAAGAGCTTTTTCCACAAGCTTCTCAAATGGATCGTCCAGATGATCCACTAACTGCCTCCCAAGATAAGCATCCAGACCAGTCACAAACTTTTCATTCTTCTGGTAGGGAGAATCAATATACGATCTGGCATACTTAGACAAAGCTTCAAACTCAGAAATGTACTCAAGAACAGGCCTTCCCCCTTGCTTGAGCTCCACAAACCTCTTAAACAAGACAGATTTCTGGGAAGTAGAGATGAACTTAGCTTCAAATCTAACTTGGAATTGCTCCCAAGTAATCTCTTCTTCTGGAGTATCGATGGTGATAGAATTCCACCAATCAGCAGCTCTTCCCTGAAGCTGTCTCGATGCAAGCTTCCTCTTAGTTGCATCCTCAATCCCTAAGTCACCAAAGATTCTTTTGCAAGCATCAATCCATCTCTGCACCTCAATAGTCGACTCCGTCCCCAAGAAAACTTTCCCTCCAAGAGCAGTATAATCCTTGCAAAGCTTGGCAAAATCCACCGGTCTCGGAGCTTGGACTTGAACTCCCACATCCACAGATGATCCTGAAGCTGGTATTCTCCTCATGATTGAAGTCATCATGGCCTCAAACATAGGAGCATAATCAACAGCTTCCCTAGCATCACGGCTACCCCTCGCAGCTTGTCTCTCACTTCGACTCATCCTTAATATCTGTAAATAAGAATGATTAGAACACCTTAAGAAACAACTGCATAAGGAGTTCAAACCCTTCTAAACTACTATATTATATATAGTAATCATCCATCAAATTACAATTACGTCTCTCTTACGTAGTTACATCAGCGAGCGTTGGCTAAAATCGATTAACCAAAGCTCTGATACCAAATGTGACGACCGCCCATGACTCCCGCACCAAATCAAGGAAATAATGCGCTAAAAGGTGTGCCAGGCAGCCATGGACGATAGTCAGGGTAAAACAAAACAGAAGAATCTCTATCGCATAACTCACAGCGCATGGATAAAATACAATAGAGAAATATAATATAGTGAAGCTCCATAGAACAGAACATCATCATATAAGCATCACAGTAGTTTCATACAATCATCTACTCAAATCCATACATGAATGCCTCACTACAAATCACTCAACCAAATACAGCAGCGGATACCCAGTACATATAGTAAGAAAACTAATATGCAAAGCCTCCTGCTCGTCTTCGTCATCTTTAGCGTAGAACTCCTAGCACAGCACCTGTCACCTGCTACCTAGTCTGCCCATCCCGACATGGATGAACAGCCCAAGGTAATAAGAGGAGACATAAAACCTTGAGTCAGACAAAGTCTTAGTGAGCAGTAAATCAACTATCAAGCATACCAAAAGAGCATAAAGGATAAAAGAAATAGGAACCAAACCATCCCACTCCACCTCTTTCTACAGTGATAGCCCCAGACATACACTAAGGAGAAGCAAGCATAACAACATAGACAATTAAGGTAAAGCAAATACCACTCGAGTCAAGGACGATGTTTTCCAAATACAAACCCCCAAGGCCTAAACCAAGATCAGATAAGCACCCAGAAAACACCGCTCTTGAAGCCGAATGATAATACAACCAAACATCCATGACTCTGGCTATCACTGTTATCCTTGCCTCGATTTCACCGTTAGTTGAATGACCATCTGTCAAGGGCTAATGGTAACCCCGGTTCTAACCATAACTCCGCACACTGCCTTGTGCCTAGGACTTATCTACTTTGCCCAGAGTACTCAACTACCTACCTGTAGTCTTTTGGGTGTCCCGACTACCTACCTGTAGTCGTTATGGGCGCCCCATGTACTCTTGCTTTTGAGCATGCTAGAACCTTCAACAACGACGAGATCCAAGCCTCCTAGCCATCCTTCTTGACGACTATCCTCATACAAGCTCAAGCTACCTCTTGAACAATCCATTATCAACCAACTTGAACTACTCTTCAAGTTATCAACATGCTTGGAATGATCCCTGCTTGGATTAAGCCAAGACTCACATCATACTTCGCTTCATCGCATCAAAGCAAAGTCTCAACTCAACAACATGGTTTGCCTCATCAAATCATGGCAAAGTCCCATCTCAACATCATCCAATCTATACATATGAGCTTCAACATCCGCTACATATGCCTTAAGCAGCTTTCACCATTCAAGAGCCTTCTTCCATAGCTTTTGAATCCTCTTTCATCATCTTGTTCCAAATCAACTACTAGCTAACTTGGAAACAATCAAATCAATCATACATTCAAATAATCAATCATTCAAACAAGATCTATTAAGCAATTTAAGCAATATCAACTATAATGGGAATTTCGTAAATAAACGAGCAAAAGTCCAACATATGTGAAATCATGGTTTTTAGCATAGATCTATCAATTATAAAACATGGGATTTTGTCTCTAATGCTTATTAAACAAACTTGCATAAGTAAACATCTTCAAAAACCATGGATCTAGACTTAGATCTAAGAAAAATGCATGAAATCTCTAACTTTAACACCCAAACATGCCACCAATCCAATATACTCCTTTGGATCCGCGTGAGAGATAACTACCACTCACCAAATCACCCAAACACTACAAAAACTACACACTTCAGATCTGGACAGCGAAGATCAAGGTTTGATCCGGCAATATCTCGCTCCAATCGATGAATTCTAGCTCGAACGGATGAAGATCTTCAACTTTGGCACTTGGATCTTCGATCTCGATCTTCGATCTTGGATGGATGTTAGAATTAGATTGGAATGGAGAAAAGAAGATGAAGAAATGTTGTAGTCGAGTCTTCAAAATGGCAGCACTTCGTCGCTTCAAAAACCGGTGCCAAAAAGTGAGCCAAACCCCTCTATTTATAGGCTGGATCAACCATGAGTCGTCGTCCCTATGAGTCGTCCACGACTCATCATGAGTCGTTGCCGACTTAAATTCTACCGACTCAAAGACCTAACGACTCAACACAGCAAGAAGGTCACACGACTTAAGACACATACGACTTATCCCGGCCGACCTAAGCCTAATCCTTATCCCACGAGACACGACTCAACAACCCTGCCGACCTACGACTTAATACCAGAGCCGACCTAACTAATCAACGACTCAACACCAAGCTGCCTAACGACTTACGACTCATCGTTAAGTCGTGCCTACCGACTCAGTTGCAAACGACCTAACAACACAGCCTTATGGCCGACCTAAGTCCTAGCCGACTCAACATAAGTCGGTCACGACCTAAAAGCCTCCGACCTAAGTCACTGCCGCGTTTTCCCCAAGTCCTAAGTCGTACGACGACTCAACAATACACACTCACGACTCAACTATGATGCCGACTCACGACTCATCAGGCCCTACGACTCAAAACCCTGCCGACTCATTACCCACGACCTAAGCCTAAACCCCTTAAGTCGCTACACCCTTAACCCGTTAACTCCTTAACTCGGCAAACCCTATGAGTCGTAACTCGTTGACTCGGCCACACTTCTTATCTCGGCCCTCTATGAGTCGGTCATCCTATGAGTCGCCTAACTTCTTGAGTCGGTCCATCCTTATCTCGGCCAACACTTTAAACCGCTACCCCTCCTTGAGTCGGTCCCCTATGAGTCGGTCACGACTCATCACTTGTACCCGGGTTAACTTCTAAACGACTCAAGCTAGAAGCAACACAAACAACACTATCGACCTGCAAATTCTACGATTTATCGACTCGTAAAATACGGGTCGTTACAGACTTTTAGAAATGCGTGCACGGATTTGAAACGGAACAGTACCATGGTGCACCACTCTCCAGCGATGTTGAATCGAAGACGAGCCACGGTAATCTCGTTTTACCGTAAAAATCCACGTTTCGAAAAAACGAAGGGTAAAAAACTTACGTGACCCGATTGAGATTCGGGTTGTCCTTTTTGGGCATTAATCTATCCGTTGACGGCTGAAAGCTGTCAAAGCCGTAGAACTCATCGAGACCTTCGTTTTGACAGGTTATGGCTCCCGTAACTCCAAACGAGCCTGAAGTTATGACCGTCCGAATTATCGATATCTAAAGGGTGCAACATCCACGGTGCAAGGTGCAACATCCTTCCGAAATGGTGAAACAGTGCCGTACGACTTTTAGAAATGCGTGCATGGATTTGAAACGGAAGAGTACCATGGTGCACCACTCTCCAGCGATGGTGAATCGAAGACGAGCCAAGGTAATCCCGTTTTACCATAAATATCCAAGTCTCGAAAAAACGAAGGGTGAAAAACTTACGTGACCCGATTGAAATTCGGGTTGTCCTTTTTGGGCATTAATCTATCCATTGACGGCTGAAAGCTGTCAAAGCCGTAGGATTCATCGGGGCCTTCATTTTGACAGGTTATGGCTCCCGTAACTCCAAACGAGCCAGAAGTTATGGCCGTCCGAATAATCGATATCTACAGGGTGCAACATCCACGGTGCAAGATGCAACATCCGTCCGAAATGGAGAAACAGTGCCGTACGACTTTTATAAATGCGTGCATGGATTTGAAATGGAACAGTACCATGGTGCACCACTCTCCAGCGATGGTAAATCGAAGACGAGCCACGGTAATCCCGTTTTACAGTAAAAATCCACTTTCGAAAAAACGAAGGGTAAAAAACTTACGTGACCCGATTGAGATTCGGGTTGTCCTTTTTGGGCATTAATCTATCCGTTGACGGCTGAAAGCTGTCAAAGCCGTAGAACTCATCGAGGCCTTCGTTTTGACAGGTTATGGCTTCCGTAACTCCAAACGAGCCAGAAGTTATGGTCGTCCAAATAATTGATATCTACAGGGTGCAACATCAAGGTGCAAGGTGCAACATCCGTCCGAAACGGCGAAACAGTGCCGTCCGGCTTTTAGAAATGCGTGCATGGATTTGAAACAGAACAGTACCATGGTGCACCACTCTCCAGCAATGGTGAATCGAAGACGAGCCACGGTAATCCCGTTTTACCGTAAAAATCCACGTTTCGAAAAAATGAAGGGTAAAAAACTTACGTCACCCGATTGAGATTTGGGTTGTCCTTTTTGGGCATTAATCTATCCGTTGACGGCTGAAAGCTGCCAAAGCTGTAGAACTCATTGAGGCCTTCATTTTGATAGGTTATGGCTCCAGTAACTCCAAACGAGCCAGAAGTTATGGCCGTCCGAATAATCGATATCTACGGGTGCAACATCCATGGTGCAAGGTGCAACATCCCTCCAAAATGGTGAAACAGTGCCGTACGACTTTTAGAAATGCGTGCATGGATTTGAAACGGAACAGTACCATGGTGCACCACTCTCCTGCGATGGAGAATCGAAGTCGAGCCACGGTAATCCCGTTTTACCATAAAAATTCACGTGTCGAAAAAACGAAGGGTGAAAAACTTACGTGACCCGATTGAGATTCGGGTTGTCCTTTTTGGGCACTAATCTATCCGTTGACGGCTGAAAGCTGTCAAAGCCATAGAACTTATCGAGGCCTTCGTTTTGACAGGTTATGGCTCCCGTAACCCAAACGAGACAGAAGTTATGGCCGCCCGAATAATCGATATCTACAGGGTGCAACATCCACGGTGCAAGGTGCAACATCCGTCCGAAATGGCGAAACAGTGTCGTCCGACTTTTAGAAATGCGTGAATGGATTTGAAACGGAACAGTACCATGGTTCACCACTCTCCAGTGATGGTGAATCGAAGACGAGCCACGGTAATCCCATTTTACCGTAAAAATCAACGTTTCAAAAAAACGAAGGGTAAAAAACTTACGTAACCCGATTGAGATTTGGGTTGTCCTTTTTGGGCATTAATCTATCCGTGGACGGCTGAAAGCTGTCAAAGCCGTAGAACTCATCGAGGCCTTCATTGTGACTGGGTATGGCTCCCGTAACTCCAAACGAGCCAGAAGTTATGGCCGTCCGAATAATCGGTATCTACAGGGTGCAACATACACGGTGCAAGGTGCAACACCTGTCCGAAATGGCGAAACAGTGCCGTCCGACTTTTAGAAATGCGTGCATGGATTTGAAATGGAACAGTACCATGGTGCACCACTCTCCAACGATAGTGAATCGAAGACGAGCCACGGTAATCCCGTTTTACCGTAAAAATTCACTTTTCGAAAAAACGAAGGGTGAAAAACTTACGTGACCCGATTGAGATTCGGGATGTCCTTTTTGGGCATTAATCTATCCGTTGACAGCTGAAAGCTGTCAAAGCCGTAGAACTCATCGAGGCATTCGTTTTGACAGGTTATGGCTCCCGTAACTCCAAACGAGGCAGAAGTTATGGCCGTCCGAATAATCGATATCTACGGGGTGCAACATCCACGGTGCAAGGTGCAAATCCATCCGAAATTGCGAAACAGTGCCGTACGACTTTTAGAAATGCGTGCATGGATTTGAAATGGAACAGTACAATGGTGCACCGCTCTCAAGCGATGGTGAATCGAAGACGTGCCACGGTAATCCCGTTTTACAGTAAAAATCCACGTTTCGAAAAAACGAAGGGTGAAAAACTTACGTGGCCCGTTTGAGATTCGGGTTGTCCTTTTTGGGCATTAATCTATCAGTTGACTGCTGAAAGCTGTCAAAACCGTAGAACTCGTCGAGGCCTTCGTTTTGACAGGTTATGGTTCCCGTAACTCCAAACGAGCCAGAAGTTATGGCCGTCCGAATAATCTATATCTACAGGGTGCAACATCCACGGTGCAAGGTGCTAAATCCGTCCGTAATGGCGAAACAGTGCCGTCCGACATGTAGAAATGCGTGCATGGATTTGAAACGGAACAGTACCATGGTGCACCACTCTCCGGCGATGGTGAATCGAAGACGAGCCACGGTAATCCCGTTCTACCGTAAAAATCCAAGTTTCGAAAAAACGAAGGGTAAAAAACTTACGTGACCCGATTGAGATTCGGGTTGTCCTTTTTGGGCATTAATCTGTCTGTTGACGGCTGAAAGCTGTCAAATCCGTAGAACTCTCGAGGCCTTCGTTTTGACAGGTTATGGCTCCCGTAACTCCAAACGAGCCAGAAGTTATGGCCGTCCAAATAATCGATATCTACAGGGTGCTACATCCACGGTGCAAGGTGCAACATCCGTCCGAAATGGCGAAACAGTGCCGTACGACTTTTAGAAATGCGTGCATGGATTTGAAACGGAACAGTACCATGGTGCACCACTCTCCAGCGATGGTGAATCGAAGACGAGCCACGGTAATCCCGTTTTACCGTAAAAATCCACGTGTCGAAAAAACGAAGGGTGAAAAACTTACGTGACCCAATTGAGATTCGGTTGTCCTTTTTGGGCATTAATCTATCCGTTGACGGCTGATAGCTGTCAAAGCCGTATAACTCATCGAGGCCTTCGTTTTTATAGGTTACAGCTCCCGTAACTCCAAACGAGCCAGAAGTTATGGCCGTCCGAATAATCGATATCGACAGGGTGCAACATCCACGGTGCAAGGTGCAAAATCCGTCTGAAATGGCGAAACAGCGTCGTCCGACATTTAGAAATGCGTCCATGGATTTGAAACGGAACAGTACCATGGTGCACCTCTCTCCCGCAATGGTGAATCGAAGACGAGCCACGGTAATCCCGTTTTACCGTAAAAATCCACTTTTCGAAAAAACGAAGGGTAAAAAACTTACGTGACCCGATTGAGATTCGGGTTGTCCTTTTTGGGCATTAATCTATCCGTTGACGACTGAAAGCTGTCAAAGCCGTAGAACTCATCGAGGCCTTCGTTTTGATAGGTTATGGCTCCCGAAGATCCAAACGAGCCAGAAGTTATGGCCGTCCGAATATTCGATATCTACAGGGTGCAACATCCACGGTGCAAGGTGCAAAATCCGTCCGAAATGGCGAAACAGTGCCGTCCGACTTTCAGAAATGCGTGCATGGATTTGAAACGGACCAGTACCATGGTGCACCACTCTCCAGTGATGGTGAATCGAAGACGAGCCACGGTAATCCCGTTTTACCGCAAAAATCCACGTTTCGAAAAAACGAAGGGTAAAAAACTTACGTGACCCGGTTGAGATTTGGGTTGTCATTTTTGGGCATTAATCTATCCGTTGACGGTTGAAAGCTGTCAAAGCTGTAGAACTCATCGAGGCCTTCGTTTTGGCAGGTTATGGCTCCCATAACTCCAAACGAGCCAAAAGTTATGGCCGTCCGAATAATCGATATCTACAGGGTGCAACATCCACAGTGCAAGGTGCAACATCCGTCCGAAATGGCGAAACAGTGCCGTAAGACTTTTAGAAATGCGTGCATGGATTTGAAATGGTAAAGTACCATGGTGCACCACTCTCCAGCAATGGTGAATCAAAGACGAGCCACGGTAATCCCGTTTTACCATAAAAATCCACGTGTCGAAAAAACGAAGGGTGAAAAACTTACGTGACCCGATCGAGATTCGGGTTGTCCTTTTTGGGCATTAATCTATCCGTTGACGGCTGAAAGCAGTCAAATCCGTAGAACTCATTGAGGCCTTCGTTTTGACAGGTTATGGCTCCCGTAACTCCAAACGAGCCAGAAGTTACGACCGTTCGAATAATCGATATCTACAGGGTGCAACATCCACGGTGCATGGATCAACATCCGTCCGAAATGGCGAAACAGTGCCGTCCGACTTTTAGAAATGCGTACATGGATTTGAAACGGAACAATACCATGGTGCACCACTCTCCAGCGATGGTGAATCAAAGACGAGCCACGGTAATCCCGTTTTACCGTAAAAATCCACGTTTCGAAAAAACGAAGGGTAAAAAACTTACGTCACCCGATCGAGATTCGGGTTGTCCTTTTTGGACATTAATCTATCCGTTGACGGCTGAAAGCTGTCAAAGCCGTAGAACTCATTGAGGCCTTCGTTTTGACAGCTTACGGCTCCAGTAAATCCAAACGAGCCAGAAGTTATGGCCGTCCGATTAATCGATATCTACGGGGTGCAACATGCACGGTGCAAGGTGCAACATCGGTCCGAAATGGTGAAACAGTGCCGTACGTCTTTTAGAAATGCGTGCATGATTTGAAACGGAACAGTACCATGGTGCACCACTCTCCAGCGATGGGGAATCGAAGTCGAGCCACGGTAATCCCGTTTTACCATAAAAATCCACATGTTGAAAAAACGAAGGGTGAAAAACTTACGTGACCCGATTGAGATTCGGGTTGTCCTTTTTGGGCATTAATCTATCCATTGACGGCTGAAAGCTGTCAAAGCCGTAGAACTCATCGAGGCCTTCGTTTTGACAGGTTATGGCTCCCGTAACACCAAACGAGCTAGAAGTCATGGCCGTCCGAATAATCGATATCTACAGGGTGCAACATCCACGATGCAAGGTGCAACATCCGTCCGAAATGGCGAAACAGCGCCGTACGACTTTTAGAAATGCGTGCATGGATTTGAAATGGAACAGTACCATGGTGCACCACTCTCCAGCGATGGTGAATCGAAGACGAGCCACGGTAATCCCGTTTTACCGTAAAAATCAACGTTTCGAAAAAACGAAGGGTAAAAAACTTACGCAACCCGATTGAGATTCAGGTTGTCCTTTTTGAGCATTAATCTATCCGTTGATGGCTGAAAGCTATCAAAGCCGTAGAACTCATCGAGGCCTTCATTTTGACAGGTTATGGCTCCAGTAACTCCAAACGAGCCAGAAGTTATGGCCGTCCGAATAATCGATATCTACGGGGTGTAACATCCACGGTGCAAGGTGCAACATCCATCTGAAATGGTGAAACAGTGTCGTACGACTTTTAGAAATGCGTGCATGAATTTGAAAAGGAACAGTACCATGGTGCACCACTCTCCAGCGATGGTGAATCGAAGTCGAGCCACGGTAATCCCGTTTTACCGTAAAATCCACGTGTCGAAAAAACAAAGGGTGAAAAACTTACGTGACCCGATTGAGATTCGGGTGGTCCTTTTTGGGCATTAATCTATCCTTTGATGGCTAAAAGCCATCAAAGCCGTAGAACTCAATGAGGCCTTCGTTTTGACAGGTTATGGCTCCCGTAACTCCAAACGAGCCAGAAGTTATGGCCATCCGAATAATCGATATCTACAGGGTGCAACATCCACGGTGCAAGGTGCAACATCCGTCCGAAATGGCGAAACAGTGCCGTCCGACTTTTAGAAATGCGTGCATGGATTTGAAACGGAACAGTACCATGGTGCACCACTCTCCAGCGATGGTGAATCGAAGACGAGCCACGGTAATTCCGTTTTACCGTAAAAATACACGTGTCGAAAAAACGAAGGGTGAAAAACTTACGTGACCCGACTGAGATTCGGGCTGTCCTTTTTTGGCATTAATCTATCCTTTGACGGCTGAAAGCCATCAAAGCCGTAGAACTCAATGAGGCCTTCGTTTTGACAGGTTATGGCTCCCGTAACTCCAAACGAGCCAGAAGTTATGGTCGTCCGAATAATCGATATCTACGGGGTGCAACATCCACGGTGCAAGGTGCAACATCCGTCCGAAATGGCGAAACAGTGCCGTCCGACTTTTAGAAATGCATGCATGGATTTGAAACGGAACAGTACCATGGTGCACCACTCTCCAGCGATGGTGAATCGAAGACGAGCCACGGTAATCCCGTTTTACCGTAAAAATCCACGTTTCGAAAAAACGAAGGGTAAAAAACTTACGTGACCCGATTGAGATTCGGGTTGTCCTTTTTCGGCATTAATCTATATGTTGACGGCTGAAAGCTGTCAAATCCGTAGAAATCATCGAGGCCTTCGTTTTGACAGGTTATGGCTCCCGTAACTCCAAACGAGCCAGAAGTTATGGCCGTCCGAATAATCGATATCTACAGGGTGCAACATCCACGGTGCAAGGTGCAACATCCTTCCGAAATGGTGATACAGTGCCGTACGACTTTTAGAAATGCGTGCATGGATTTGAAACGGAAGAGTACCATGGTGCACCGCTCTCTATCAATATTGAATCAAAGACGAGCCACGGTAATCCCGTTTTACCATAAAAATCCACGTGTCGAAAAAACGAAGGGTGAAAAACTTACGTGACCCGATTGAGATTCGGGTTGTCCTTTTTGGGCATTAATCTATCCGTTGACGGCTGATAGCTGTCAAAGCCGTAGAACTCATCGAGGCCTTCGTTTTGACAGGTTATGGCTCCCGTAACTCTAAACGAGCCAGAAGTTATGGCCGTCCGAATAATCGATATCTACAGGGTGCAACATCCACGGTGCAACGTGCAACATCCGTCCGAAATGGCGAAACAGTGCCGTACGACTTTTAGAAATACGTGCATGGATTTGAAATGGAACAGTACCATGGTGCACCACTCTCTAGCGATAGTGAATAGAAGACGAGCCACGGTAATCCCGTTTTACCGTAAAAATCCACGTGTCGAAAAAACGAAGGGTGAAAAACTTACGTGACCTGATTGAGATTCGGGTTGTCCTTTTTGGGCATTAGTCTATCCGTTGATGGCTGAAAGCTGTCAAAGCCGTAGAACTCATCGAGGCCTTAGTTTTGACAGGTTATGGCTCCCGTAACTCCAAACGAGCCCGAAATTATGGCCGTCCGAATAATCGATATCTACAGGGTGCAACATCCACGGTGCAAGGTGCAACATCCGTCCGAAATGGCGAAACAGTGCCGTAAGACATTTAGAAATGCGTGCATGGATTTGAAACGGGACAATACAATGGTGCACCACTCTCCAGCAATGGTGAATCAAAGACGAGCCACGGTAATCCCGTTTTACCATAAAAATCCACGTGTCGAAAAAACAAAGGGTGAAAAACTTACGTGACCCGATCGAGATTCGGGTTGTCCTTCTTGGGCATTAATCTATCCGTTGATGGCTGAAAGCATTCAAATCCGTAGAACTCATTGAGGCCTTCGTTTTGACAGGTTATGGCTCCCGTAACTCCAAACGAGCCAGAAGTTACGACCGTTCGAATAATCGATATCTACAGGGTGCAACATCCACGGTGCAAGGATCAACATCCGTCCGAAATGGCGAAACAGTGTCGTCCGACTTTTAGAAATACGTGCATGGATTTGAAACGGAACAGTACCATGGTGCACCACTCTCCAGCGATGGTGAATCGAAGACGAGCCACGGTAATCCCGTTTTACCGTAAAAATCCACGTTTCGAAAAAACGAAGGGTAAAAAACTTACGTCACCCGATCGAGATTCGGGTTGTCCTTTTTGGACATTAATCTATCCGTTGACGGCTGAAAGCTGTAAAAGCCGTAGAACTCATTGAGGCCTTCGTTTTCACAGGTTATGGCTCCAGTAAATCCAAACGAGCCAGAAGTTATGGCCGTCCGATTAATCGATATCTACGGGGTGCAACATCCACGGTGCAAAGTGCAACATCGGTCCGAAATGGTGAAACGGTGCCGTACGACTTTTAGAAATGCGTGCATGGATTTGAAACGGAACAGTACCATGGTGCACCACTCTCCAGCGATGGGGAATCGAAGTTGAGCCACGGTAATCCCGTTTTACCATAAAAATCCACATGTCGAAAAAACGAAGGGTGAAAAACTTACGTGACCCGATTGAGATTAGGGTTGTCCTTTTTGGGCATTAATCTATCCAATGACGGCTGAAAGCTGTCAAAGCCGTAGAGCTCATCGAGGCCTTCGTTTTGACAGGTTATGGCTCCCGTAACACCAAACGAGCCAGAAGTTATGGCCGTCCGAATAATCGATATCTACAGGGTGCAACATCCACGGTGCAAGGTGCAACATCCGTCCGAAATGGCGAAACAGTGCCGTACGACTTTTAGAAATGCGTGCATGGATTTGAAACGGAACAGTACCATGGTGCACCACTCTCCAGCGATGGTGAATTGAAGACGAGCCACGGTAATCCCGTTTTACCGTAAAAATCAACGTTTCGAAAAAACGAAGGGTAAAAAACTTACGCAACCGGATTGAGATTCGGGTTGTCCTTTTTGAGCATTAATCTATCCGTTGATGGCTGAAAGCTATCAAAGCCGTAGAACTCATCGAGGCCTTCCTTTTGACAGGTTATGGCTCCAGTAACTCCAAACGAGCCCGAAGTTATGGTCGTCTGAATAATCGATATCTATGGGGTGCAACATCCACGGTGCAAGGTGCAACATCCGTCCGAAATGGTGAAACAGTGCCGTATGACTTTTAGAAATGCGTGCATGGATTTGAAATGGAACAGTAGCATGGTGCACCACTCTCCAGCGATGGTGAATCGAAGTCGAGCCACGGTAATCCCGTTTTACCGTAAAAATCCACGTGTCGAAAAAACGAAGGGTGAAAAACTTACGTGACCCGATTGAGATTCGGGTTGTCATTTTTGGGCATTAATCAATCCTTTGACGGCTGAAAGCCATCAAAGCCGTAGAACTTAATGAGGCCTTCGTTTTGACAGGTTATGGCTCCCGTTACTCCAAACGAGCCAGAAGTTATGGCCGTCCGAATAATCGATATCTACAGGGTGCAACATCCACGGTGCAAGGTGCAACATCCGTCCGAAATGGCGAAACAGTGTCGTCCTACTTTTAGAAATGCGTGCATGGATTTGAAATGGAATAGTACCATGGTGCACCACTCTCCAGTGATGGTGAATCGAAGACGAGCCACGGTAATCCTGTTTTACCGTAAAAATCAACGTTTCGAAAAAACGAAGGGTAAAAAACTTAAGCAACCCGATTGAGATTCAGGTTGACCTTTTTGAGCATTAATCTATCCGTTGACGGCTGAAAGCTATCAAAGCCGTAGAACTCATCGAGGCCTTCGTTTTGACAGGTTATGGCTCCAGTAACTCCAAACGAGCTAGAAGTTATGGCCGTCCGAATAATCGATATCTACAGGGTGCAACATCCACGGTGCAAGGTGCAACATCCGTCCGAAATGGCGAAACAGTGCCGTCCTACTTTTAGAAATGCATGCATGGATTTGAAACGGGACAGTACCATGGTGCACCACTCTCCAGCGATTGTGAATCGAAGACGAGCCACGGTAATCCCATTTTACCGTAAAAATCAACGTTTCGAAAAAACGAAGGGTAAAAAACTTACGCAGCCCGATTGAGATTCGGGTTGTCCTTTTTGAGCATTAATCTATCTGTTGATGGCTGAAAGCTATCAAAGCCGTAGAACTCATCGAGGCCTTTGTTTGACAGGTTATGGCTCCAGTAACTCCAAACGAGCCAGAAGTTATGGCCGTCCGAATAATCGATATCTATGGGGTTCAACATCCACGGTGCAAGGTGAAACATCCGTCCGAAATGGTGAAACAGTGCCGTACGACTTTTAGAAATGCGTGCATGGATTTGAAATGGAACAGTACCATGGTGCACCACTCTCTAGCGATGGTGAATCGAAGTCGAGCCACGGTAATCCCATTTTACCGTAAAAATCCACATGTCGAAAAAACAAAGGGTGAAAAACTTACGTGACCCGATTGAGATTCGGGTTGTCCTTTTTGGGCATTAATCTATCCTTTGACGGCTGAAAGCCATCAAAGCCGTAGAACTCAATGAGGCCTTCGTTTTGACAGGTTATGGCTCCCGTAACTCCAAACGAGCCAGAAGTTATGGCCGTCCGAATAATCGATATCTACAGGGTGCAACATCCATGGTGCAAGGTGCAACATCCGTCCGAAATGGCGAAACAGTGCCGTCCGACTTTTAGAAATGCGTGCATGGATTTGAAACGGAACAGTGCCATGGTGCAACACTCTCCAGCGATGGTGAATCGAAGACGAGCCACGGTAATCCCGTTTTACCGTAAAAATCATCGTTTCGAAAAAACGAAGGGTAAAAAACTTACGCAACCCGATTGAGATTCAGGTTGTCCTTTTTGAGCATTAATCTATCCGTTGATGGCTAAAAACTACCAAAGCCGTAGAACTCATCGAGGCCTTCGTTTTGACAGGTTATGGCTCCAGTAACTCCAAACGAGCCAGAAGTTATGGCCGTCCGAATAATCGATATCTACAGGGTGCAACATCCACGGTGCAGGGTGCAACATCCACGGTGCAAGGTGCAACATCCGTCTGAAATGGCGAAACAGTGTCGTCCGACTTTTAGAAATGCGTGCATGGATTTGAAACGGAACAGTACCATGGTGCACCACTCTCCAGCGATGGTGAATCGATGTCGAGCCATGGTAATCCCGTTTTACCGTAAAAATCAACGTTTCGAAAAAACGAAGGGTAAAATACTTACGCAACCCGATTGAGATTCGGGGTGTCCTTTTTGGGAATTAATCTATCCGTTGACGGCTGAAAGCTATCAACGCCGTAGAACTCATCGAGGCCTTCGTTTTGACAGGTTATGGCTCCTGTAACTCCAAACGAGTCAGAAGTTATGGCCGTCCGAATAATCGATATCTACGGGGTGCAACATCCACGGTGCAAGGTGCAAAATCCGGCCGAAATGGCGAAACAGTGCCGTCCGACTTTTAAAAATGCGTGCATTAATTTGAAACGGAACAGTACCATAGTGCACCACTCTCCAGCGATGGTGAATCGAAGACGAGCCACGGTAATCCCGTTTTACCGTAAAAATCAACGTTTCGAAAAAACGAAGGGTAAAATACTTACGCAACCCGATTGAGATTCGGGGTGTCCTTTTTGGGAATTAATCTATCCGTTGACGGCTGAAAGCTATCAACGCCGTAGAACTCATCGAGGCCTTCGTTTTGACAGGTTATGGCTCCTGTAACTCCAAACGAGTCAGAAGTTATGGCCGTCCGAATAATCGATATCTACGGGGTGCAACATCCACGGTGCAAGGTGCAACATCCGTCCGAAAATGGTGAAACAGTGCCGTACGACTTTTAGAAACACGTGCATGGATTTGAAACGGTACAGTACCATGGTGCACCACTCTCCAGCGATGGTGAATCGAAGTTGAGCCATGGTAATCCCGTTTTACCGTAAAAATCCACGTGTCGAAAAAACGAAGGGTGAAAAACTTACGCGACCCGATTGAGATTCGGGTTGTCCTTTTTGGGCATTAATCTATCCGTTGACGGCAGAAAGCTGTCAAAGCCGTAGAACTCATCGAGGCCTTCGTTTTGACAGGATATGGCTCCCGTAACACCAAACGAGCCAGAAGTTATGGCCGTCCGAATAATCGATATCTACAGGGTGCAACATCCACGGTGCAAGATGCAACATCCGTCCGAAATGGTGAAACAGTGCCGTACGATTTTTAGAAATGCATGCATGGATTTGAAACGGAACAGTACCATGGTGCACCACTCTCCAGCAATGGTGAATCAACGACGAGCCACGGTAATCCCGTTTTACCATAAAAATCCACGTGTCGAAAAAACGAAGGGTGAAAAACTTACTTGACCCAATTGAGATTCAGGTTGTCCTTTTTGGGCATTAATCTATCCGTTGACGGCTGAAAGCTGTCAATGCCGTAGAACTCATCGAGGCCTTCGTTTTGACAGGTTATGGCACCCGTAACTCCAAACGAGCCAGAAGTTATGGCCGTCCGAATAATCGATATCTACAGGGTGCAACGTCCACGGTGCAAGGTACAAAATCCGTCCGAAATGGCGAAACAGTGCCGTCCGACTTTTAGAAATACATGCATGGATTTGAAATGGAACAGTACCATAGTGCACCACTCTCCAGCGATGGTGAATCGAAGACGAGCCACAGTAATCCCGTTTTAACATAAAAATCCACGTTTCGAAAAAACGAAGGGTAAAAAACTTACGCAACCCAATTGAGATTCGGGTTGTCCTTTTTGGGCATTAATCTATCCGTTGACGGCTGAAAGCTATCAAAGCCGTAGAACTCATCGAGGCCTTCGTTCTGGCAGGTTATGGCTCCAGTTACTCCAAATGAGCCAGAAGCTATGGCCGTCCGAATAATCGATATCTACGGGGTGCAACAACCACGGTGCAAGGTGCAACATCCATCCGAAATGGCGAAACAGTGCCGTCCGAATTTTAGAAATGCGTGCATGGATTTGAAATGGAACAGTACCATGGTGCACCACTCTCCAGCGATGGTGAATCGAAGACGAGCCACGGTAATCCCGTTTTACCGTAAAAATCCACGTGTCGGAAAACCGAAGGGTGAAAAACTTGCGCGACCCGATTGAGATTCGGGTTGTACTTTTTGGGCATTAATCTATACTTTGACGGCTGAAAGCTATCAAAGCCGTAGAACTCATCGAGGCCTTCGTTCTGACAGGTTATGGCTCCAGTAACTCCAAATGAGCCAGAAGCTATGGCCGTCCGAATAATCGATATCTACGGGGTGCAACATCCACGGTGCAAGGTGCAACATCCATCCGAAATGGCGAAACAGTGCCGTCCGAATTTTAGAAATGCGTGCATGGATTTGAAACGGAACAGTACCATGGTGCACCACTCTCCAGCGATGGTGAATCGAAGACGAGCCACGGTAATCCCGTTTTACCGTAAAAATCCACGTGTCGGAAAAACGAAGGGTGAAAAACTTGCGCGACCCGATTGAGATTCGGGTTGTACTTTTTGGGCATTAATCTATCCTTTGACGGCTGAAAGCTATCAAAGCCGTAGAACTCATCGAGGCCTTCGTTTTGACAGGTTATGGCTCCAGTAACTCCAAACGAGCCAGAAGTTATGGCCGTCCGAATAATCGATATCTACGGGGTGCAACATCCACGGTGCAAGGTGCAACATCCGTCCGAAAATGGTGAAACAGTGCCGTACGACTTTTAGAAATGCGTGCATGGATTTGAAACGGAACAGTACCATGGTGCACCACTCTCCAGCGATGGTGAATCGATGTCGAGCCATGGTAATCCCGTTTTACCGTAAAAATCCACGTGTCGAAAAAACGAAGGGTGAAAAACTTACGTGACCCGATTGAGATTCGGGTTGTCCTTTTTGGGCATTAATCTATCCATTGATGGCTGAAAGCCATCAAAGCCGTAGAACTCATCGAGGCCTTCGTTTTGACAGGATATGGCTCCCGTAACGCCAAACGAGCCAGAAGTTATGGCCGTCCGAATAATCGATATCTACAGGGTGCAACATCCACGGTGCAAGGTGCAACATCCGTCCGAAATGGTGAAACAGCGCCGTACGAATTTTAGAAATGCATGCATGGATTTGAAACGGAACAGTACCATGGTGCACCACTCTCCAGCAATGGTGAATCAAAGACGAGCCACGGTAATCCCGTTTTACCATAAAAATCCACGTGTCGAAAAAACGAAGGGTGAAAAACTTACGTGACCCGATTGAGATTCGGGTTGTCCTTTTTGGGCATTAATCTATCCGTTGACGGCTGAAAGCTGTCAAAGCCGTAGAACTCATTGAGGCCTTCGTTTTGACAGGTTATGGATCCCGTATCTCCAAACGAGCCAGAAGTTATTGCCGTCCGAATAATCGATATCTACAGGGTGCAACATCCACGGTGCAAGGTGCAAAATCCGTCCGAAATGGCGAAACAGTGCCGTCCGACTTTTAGAAATGCGTGCATGGATTTGAAATGGAATAGTACCATGGTGCACCACTCTCAAGCGATGGTGAATCGAAGACGAACCACGGTAATCCCGTTTTACCGTAAAAATCCACGTTTCGAAAAAACGAAGGGTAAAAAACTTACGCAACCCAATTGAGATTCGGGTTGTCCTTTTTGGGCATTAATCTTTCCGTTGACGGCTGAAAGCTATCAAAGCCGTAGAACTCATCGAGGCCTTCGTTTTGACAGGTTATGGCTCCAGTAACTCCAAATGAGCCAGAAGTTATGGACGTCCGAATAATCGATATCTACGGGGTGCAACATCCACGATGCAAGGTGCAACATCCGTCCGAAATGGTGAAACTGTGCCATACGACTTTTAGAAATGCATGCATGGATTTGAAACGGACCAGTACCATGGTGCACCACTCTCCAGCGATGGTGAATCGAAGTCGAGCCACGGTAATCCCATTTTACCGTAAAAATCCACGTGTCTAAAAAACGAAGGGTGAAAAACATACGTGACCCGATTTAGATTCGGGTTGTCCTTTTTGGGCATTAATCTATCTGTTGACGGTTGAAAGCTGTTAAAGCCGTAGAACTCATCGAGGCCTTCGTTTTGACAGGTTATGGCTCCCGTAACACCAAACGAGCCAGAAGTTATGGCCGTCCGAATAATCGATATCTACACGGTGCAACATCCACGGTGAAAGGTGCAACATCCGTCGAAATGGTGAAACAGTGCCGTACGACTTTTAGAAATGCATGCATGGATTTGAAACGGAACAGTACCATGGTGCACCACTCTCCAGCAATGGTGAATCAAAGATGAGCCACGGTAATCGCGTTTTACCATGAAAATCCACGTGTCGAAAAAACGAAGGGTGAAAAACTTACGTGGCCCGATTGAGATTCGGGTTGTCCTTTTTGGGCATTAATCTATCCGTTGACGGCTGAAAGCTGTCAAAGCCATAGAACTCATCGAGGCCTTCGTTTTGACAGGTTATGGCTCCCGTAACTCCAAACGAGCCAGAAGTTATGGCCGTCCGAATAATCGATATCTACAGGGTGCAACATCCACGGTGCAAGGCGCAAAATCCGTCCGAAATGGCGAAACAGTGTCGTCCGACGTTTAGAAATGCGTACATGGATTTGAAACGGAACAGTACCATAGTGCACCACTCTCCAGCGATGGTGAATCGAAGACGAGCCACGGTAATCCCGTTTTACCGTAAAAATCAACGTTTCGAAAAAACGAATGGTAAAAAACTTACGCAACCCGATTGAGATTCGGGTTGTCCTTTTTGGGCATTAATCTATCCGTTGACGGCTAAAGCTATCAAAGCCGTCGAACTCATCGAGGCCTTCGTTTTGACAGGTTATGGCTCCAGTAACTCCAAATGAGCCAGAAGTTATGGCCTTCCGAATAATCGATATCTACGGGGTGCAACATCCACGGTGCAAGGTGCAACATCCGTCCGAAAATGATGAAACAGTGCCTTACGACTTTTAGAAATGCGTGCATGGATTTGAAACGGAACAGTACCATGGTGCACCACTCTCCAGCGATGGTGAATCGAAGACGTGGCACGGTAATCCCGTTTTACCGCAAAAATCCACATGTCGAAAAAATGAAAGGTGAAAAACTTACGTGACCCGATTGAGATTCGGGTTGTCCTTTTTGGGCATTAATCTATCCGTCGACGGCTGAAAGCTGTCAAAGCCATAGAACTCATCGAGACCTTCGTTTTGACAGGTTATGGATCCCGTAATTCCAAATGAGCCAGAAGTTATGGCCGTCCGAATAATCGATATCTACAGGGTGCAACATCGACGGTGCAAGGTGCAACATCTGTCCGAAAGGGCGAAACAGTGCCTTACGACTTTTAGAAATGCGTGCATGGATTTAAAACGGAACAGTACCAAGCTTCACCACTCTCCAGCGATGGTGAATCGAAGACGAGTCACGGTAACTCCGTTTTACCGTAAAAATCCACGTGTCGAAAAAGCGAAGGGTGAAAAACTTACGTGACCCGATTGAGATCCGGGTTGTCCTTTTTGGGCATTAATCTATCCATTGACGGCAGAAAGTTGTCAAAGCCGTAGAAATCATCGAGGCCTTCGTTTTGACAGGTTATGCCTCCCGTAGCTCTAAACGAGCCAGAAGTTATGGTCGTCCGAATAATCGATGTCTACATGGTGCAACATCCACGGTGCAAGGTGCAACATCCGTCCGAAATGGCGAAACAGTGCCGTACGACTGTTAGAAATGCATGCATGGATTTGAAACGGAACAGTACCATGGTGCACCACTCTCCAGCGATGGTGAATCGAAGACGAGCCACGGTAATCCCGTTTTACCGTAAAAATCAACGTTTCGAAAAAACGAAGGGTAAAAAACTTACGCAACCCGATTGAGATTCGGGTTGTCCTTTTTGGGCATTAATCTATCCGTTGACGGCTGAAAGCTATCAAAGCCGTAGAACTCATCGAGGCCTTCGTTTTGACAGGTTATGGCTCCAGTAACTCCAAATGAGCCAGAAGTTATGGCCGTCTGAATAATCGATATCTACGGGGTGCAACATCCACGGTGCAAGGTGCAACATTCGTCCGAAATGGCGAAACAGTGCCGTCCGACATTTAGAAATGCGTGCATGGATTTGAAATGGAACAGTACCATGGTGCACCACTCTCCAGCAATGGTGAATCAGAGACGAGCCACGGTAATCCCGTTTTACCATAAAAATCCATGTGTCGAAAAAACGAAGGGTGAAAAACTTACGTGACCCGATTGAGATTCGGGTTGTCCTTTTTGGGCATTAATCCATCCGTTGACGGCTGAAAGTTTTCAAAGCCATATAACTCATCGAGGCCTTCGTTTTGACAGGTTATGCCTCCAGTAACTCCAAATGAGCCAGAAGTTATGGCCGTCCTAATAATCGATATCTACGGGGTGCAACATCCACGGTGCAAGGTGCAACATCTGTCCGAAATGGTGAAACAGTGCCGTACGACTTTTAGAAATGTATGCATGGATTTGAAACGGAACAGTACCATGGTGCACCACTCTCCAGCAATGGTGAGTCAAAGACGAGCCATGGTAATCCCGTTTTACCATAAAAATCCACGTGTCGAAAAAACGAAGGGTGAAAAACTTACGTGACCCGATTGAGATTCGGGTTGTCCTTTTTGGGCATTAATCTATCCGTTGACGGCTGAAAGCTGTCAAAGTCGTAGAACTCATCGAGGCCTTCGTTTTGACAGGTTATGGCTCCCGTAACTCCAAACGAGCCAGAAGTTGTGGCCGTCCGAATAATCGATATCTACAGGGTGCAACATCCACGGTGCAAGGTGCAAAATCCGTCCGAAATGGCGAAACAGTGCCGTCCAACTTTTAGAAATGCGTGCATGGATTTGAAATGGAACAGTACCATGGTGCACCACTCTCCAGCGATGGTGAATCGAAGACGAGCCACGGTAATCCCGTTTTACCGTAAAAATCCACGTTTCGGAAAAAACGAAGGGTAAAAAACTTACGCAACCCCATTGAGATTCGGGTTGTCCTTTTTGGGCATTAATCTATCCGTTGACGGCTGAAAGCTATCAAAGCCGTAGAACTCATCGAGGCCTTCGTTTTGATAGGTTATGGCTCCAGTAACTCCAAATGAGCCAGAAGCTATGGTCGTCCGAATAATCGATATCTACGGGGTGCAACATCGACGGTGCAAGGTGCAACATCCGTCCGAAATGGCGAAACAGTGCCGTCCGACTTTTAGAAATGCGTGCATGGATTTGAAATGGAACAGTACTATGGTGCACCACTCTCCAGCGACGGTGAATCGAAGACGAGCCACGGTAATCCCGTTTTACCGTAAAAATCCACGTGTCGGAAAAACGAAGTGTGAAAAACTTGCGCGACCCGATTGAGATTCGGGTTGTACTTTTTGGGCATTAATCTATCCTTTGACGTCTGAAAGCTATCAAAGCCGTAGAACTCATCGAGGCCTTCGTTTTGACAGGTTATGGCTCCAGTAACTCCAAACGAGCCAGAAGTTATGGCCGTCCGAATAATCGATATCTACCGGGTGCAACATCCACGGTGCAAGGTGCAACATCCGTCCGAAAATGGTGAAAAAGTGTCGTACGACTTTTAGAAATGCGTGCATGGATTTGAAACGGAACAGTACCATGGTGAACCACTCTCCAGCGATGGTGAATCGAAGTCGAGCCATGGTAATCCCGTTTTACCGTAAAAATCCACGTGTCGAAAAAACGAAGGGTGAAAAACTTACGTGACCCGATTGAGATTTGGATTGTCCTTTTTGGGCATTAATCTATCCATTGACGGCTGAAAGCCGTCAAAGCCGTAGAACTCATCGAGGCCTTCGTTTTGACAGGATATGGCTCCCGTAACGCCAAACGAGCCAGAAGTTATGGCCGTCCGAATAATCGATATCTACAGGGTGCAACATCCACGGTGCAAGGTGCAACATCCGTCCGAAATGGTGAAACAACGCCGTACGAATTTTAGAAATGCATGCATGGATTTGAAACGGAACAGTACCATGGTGCACCACTCTCCAGCAATGGTGAATCAAAGACGAGCCACGGTAATCCCGTTTTACCATAAAAATCCACGTGTCGAAAAAACGAAGGGTGAAAAACTTACGTGACCCGATTGAGATTCGGGTTGTCCTTTTTGGGCATTAATCTATCCGTTGACGGCTGAAAGCTGTCAAAGCCGTAGAACTCATCGAGGCCTTCGTTTTGACAGGTTATGGCTCCCGTAACTCCAAACGAGCCAGAAGTTATGGCCGTCCGAATAATCGATATCTACAGGGTGCAACATCCACGGTGCAAGGTGCAAAATCCGTCCGAAATGGCGAAACAGTGCCGTCCGACTTTTAGAAATGCGCGCATGGATTTGAAATGGAACAGTACCATGGTGCACCACTCTCCAGCGATGGTGAATCGATGACGAGCCACGGTAATCCCGTTTTACCGTAAAAATCCACGTTTCGAAAAAACAAAGGGTAAAAAACTTACGCAACCCAATTGAGATTCGGGTTGTCCTCTTTGGGCATTAATCTATCCGTTGACGGCTGAAAGCTATCAAAGCCGTAGAACTCATCGAGGCCTTCGTTTTGACAGGTTATGGCTCCAGTAACTCCAAATGAGCCAGAAGTTATGGCCTTCCGAATAATCGATATCTATGGGGTGCAACATCCACGGTGCAAGGTGCAACATCCGTCCGAAATGGTGAAACTGTGCCGTACGACTTTTAGAAATGCGTGCATGGATTTGAAACGGAACAGTACCATGGTGCACCACTCTCCAGCGATGGTGAATCGAAGTCGAGCCACGGTAATCCCATTTTACCGTAAAAATCCAAGTGTCGAAAAAACGAAGGGTGAAAAACATACGTGACCCGATTTAGATTCGGGTTGTCCTTTTTGGGCATTAATTTATCTGTTGACGGTTGAAAGCTGTTAAAGCCGTAGAACTCATCGAGGCCTTCGTTTTGACAGGTTATGGCTCCCGTAACACCAAACGAGCCAGAAGTTATGGCCGTCCGAATAATCGATATCTACACGGTGCAACATCCACGGTGAAAGGTGCAACATCCGTCGAAATGGTGAAACAGTGCCGTACGACTTTTAGAAATGCATGCATGGATTTGAAACGGAACAGTACCATGGTGCACCACTCTCCAGCAATGGTGAATCAAAGACGAGCCACGGTAATCCCGTTTTACCATAAAAATCCACGTGTCGAAAAAACGAAGGGTGAAAAACTTACGTGGCCCGATTGAGATTCGGGTTGTCCTTTTTGGGCATTAATCTATCCGTTGACGGCTGAAAGCTGTCAAAGCCGTAGAACTCATCGAGGCCTTCGTTTTGACATGTTATGGCTCCCGTAACTCCAAGCGAGCCAGAAGTTATGGCCGTCCGAATAATCGATATCTACAGGGTGCAACATCCACGGTGCAAGGTGCAAAATCCGTCCGAAATGGCGAAACAGTGTCGTTCGACTTTTAGAAATGCGTGCATGGATTTGAAATGGAACAGTACCATAGTGCACCACTCTCCAGCGATGGTGAATCGAAGAGGAGCCACGGTAATCCCGTTTTACCGTAAAAATCAACGTTTCGAAAAAACGAAGGGTAAAAAACTTACGCAACCCGACTGAGATTCGGGTTGTCCTTTTTGGGCATTAATCTATCCGTTGACGGCTAAAGCTATCAAAGCCGTCGAACTCATCGAGGCCTTCGTTTTGACAGGTTATGGCTCCGGTAACTCCAAATGAGCCAGAAGTTATGGCCTTCCGAATAATCGATATCTACGGGGTGCAACATCCACGGTGCAAGGTGCAACATCCGTCCGAAAATGATGAAACAGTGCCTTACGACTTTTAGAAATGCGTGCATGGATTTGAAACGGAACAGTACCTTGGTGCACCACTCTCCAGCGATGGTGAATCGAGGACGAGTCACGGTAATCCCGTTTTACTGCAAAAATCCACGTGTCGAAAAAATGAAAGGTGAAAAACTTACGTGACCCGATTGAGATTCGGGTTGTCCTTTTTGGGCATTAGTCTATCCGTCGACGGCTGAAAGCTGTCAAAGCCATAGAACTCATCGAGACCTTCGTTTTGACAGGTTATGGATCCCGTAATTCCAAATGAGCCAGAAGTTATGGCCGTCCGAATAATCGATATCTACAGGGTGCAACATCGACGGTGCAAGGTGCAACATTCGTCCGAAAGGGCGAAACAGTGCCTTACGACTTTTAGAAATGCGTGCATAGATTTAAAACGGAACAGTACCAAGGTTCGCCACTCTCCAGCGATGGTGAATCGAAGACGAGTCACGGTAACTCCGTTTTACCGTAAAAATCCACGTGTCGAAAAAACGAAGGGTGAAAACTTACGTGACCCGATTGAGATTCGGGTTGTCCTTTTTGGGCATTAATCTATCCGTTGACGGCCGAAAGCTGTCAAAGCCGTAGAAATCATCGAGGCCTTCGTTTTGACAGGTTATGGCTCCCGTAGCTCTAAATGAGCCTGAAGTTATGGCCGTCTGAATAATCGATGTCTACATGGTGCAACATCCACGGTACAAGGTGCAACATCCGTCCGAAATGGCGAAACAGTGCCGTACGACTGTTAGAAATGCACGCATGGATTTGAAACGGAACAGTACCATGGTGCACCACTCTCCAGCAATGGTGAATCGAAGACGAGCCACGGTAATCCCGTTTTACCGTAAAAATCAACGTTTCGAAAAAACGAAGGGTAAAAAACTTACGTGACCCGATTGAGATTCGGGATGTCCTTTTTGGGCATTAATCAATCCGTTGACGGCTGAAAGCTGTCAAAGCTGTAGAACTCATCGAGGCCTTTGTTTTGACAGGTTATGGCTCCCGTAACACCAAACGAGCCAGAAGTTATGGCCGTCCGAATAATCGATATCTACGGGGTGCAACATCCACGGTGCAAGGTGCAACATTCGTCCGAAATGGCGAAACAGTGCCGTCCGACATTTAGAAATGCGTGCATGGATTTGAAATGGAACAGTACCATGGTGCACCACTCTCCAGCGATGGGGAATCAAAGACGAGCCACGGTAATCCCATTTTACCATAAAAATCCATGTGTCGAAAAAACGAAGGGTGAAAAACTTACGTGACCCGATTGAGATTCGGGTTGTCCTTTTTGGGCATTAATCCATCCGTTGATGGCTGAAAGCTGTCAAAGCCATATAACTCATCGAGGCCTTCGTTTTGACATGTTATGGCTCCAGTAACTCCAAATGAGCCAGAAGTTATGGCCGTCCGAATAATCGATATCTACGGGGTGCAACATCCACGGTGCAAGGTGCAACATCTGTCCCAAATGGTGTAACAGTGTCGTACGACTTTTAGAAATGCATGCATGGATTTGAAACGGAACAGCACCATGGTGCACCACTCTCCAGCAATAGTGAGTCAAAGACGAGCCATGGTAATCCCGTTTTACCATAAAAATCCACGTGTCGAAAAAACGAAGGGTGAAAAACTTACGTGACCCGATTGAGATTCGGGTTGTCCTTTTTGGGCATTAATCTATCCGTTGACGGTTGAAAGCTGTCAAAGCCGTAAAAGTTATCGAGGCCTTCGTTTTGACAGGTTATGGCTCCCGTAACACCAAACGAGCCAGAAGTTATGGCCGTCCGAATAATCGACATCTACAGGGTGCAACATCCACGGTGCAAGGTGCAACATCCGTCCAAAATGGTGAAACAGTGCCGTACGACTTTTAGAAATGCATGCATGGATTTGAAACGGAACAGTACCATGGTGCACCACTCTCCAGCAATGGCGAATCAAAGACGAGCCACGGTAATCCCGTTTTACCATAAAAATCCACGTGTCCAAAAAACGAAGGGTGAAAAACTTACGTGTCCCGATTAAGATTCGGGTTGTCCTTTTTGGGCATTAATCTATCCGTTGACGGCTGAAAGCTGTCAAACCCGTAGAACTCATCGAGCCCTTCGTTTTGACAGGTTATGGCTCCCGTAACTCCAAACGAGCCAGAAGTTATGGTCGTCCGAATAATTGATATCTACAGAGTGCAACATCCACGGTGCAAGGTGCAAAATCCGTCCGAAATGGCGAAACAGTGCCGTCCGACTTTTAGAAATGCGTGCGTGGATTTGAAACGAAACATTACCATAGTGCACTACTTTCCAGCGATGGTGAATCGAAGACGATCCACGGTAATCCCGTTTTAACGTAAAAATCAACGTTTCGAAAAAACGAAGGTTAAAAAACTTGCGCAACCCGATTGAGATTCGGGTTGTCCTTTTTGGGCATTAGTCTATCCGTTGATGGCTAAAGCTATCAAAGCCGTAGAACTCATCGAGGCCTTCATTTTGACAGGATATGGCTCCAGTAACTCCAAAGGAGCCAGAAGTTATGGCCGTCCGAATAATCGACATCTACGGGGTGCAACATCCACGGTGCAAGGTGCAACATCCGTCTGAAAATGGTGAAATAGTGCCGTACGTCTTTTAGAAATGCGTGCATGGATTTGAAACGGAACAGTACCATGGTGCACCACTCTCCAGCGATGGTGAATCGAAGTCGAGCCACGCTAATCCCGTTTTACCGTAAAAATCCACGTGTCGAAAAAACGAAGGGTGAAAAACTTAGGTGACCCGATTGAGATTCGGGTTGTCCTTTTCGGGCATTAATCTATCCGTTGACGGCTGAAAGCTATCAAACCCATAGAACTCATCGAGGCCTTCGTTTTGACAGGTTATGGCTCCCGTAACTCTAAACGAGTCAGAAGTTATGGCCGTCCGAATAATCGATATCTATAGGGTGCAACATCCACGGTGCAAGTGCAACATCCGTCCGAAATAGCGAAACAGTGCCGTACGACTTTTAGAATTGCGTGCATGGATTTGAAACGGAACAGTACCATGGTGCACCACTCTCCAGCGATGGTGAATCGAGTACCATCCACAGCAATCCCATTTTACCGTAAAAATCCATGTGTCGAAAAAACGAAGGGTGAAAAACTTACGTGACCCGATTGAGATTCGGGTTGTCCCTTTTGGGTATTAATCCATCCGTTGACGGCTGAAAGCTGTCAAAGCCATATAACTCATCGAGGCCTTCGTTTTGACAGGTTATGGCTCCAGTAACTCGAAATGAGCCAGAAGTTATGGCCGTCCGAATAATCGATATCTACGGGGTGCAACATCCACGGTGCAAGGTGCAACATCTTTCCGAAATGGTGAAACAGTGCCGTACGACTTTTAGAAATGCATGC
The DNA here is from genome assembly GCA_030765085.1 of Allium cepa. Lineage (NCBI taxonomy): Eukaryota > Viridiplantae > Streptophyta > Magnoliopsida > Asparagales > Amaryllidaceae > Allium > Allium cepa. Next base: position 42,116,000 of record CM060941.1, on the reverse strand, counting down.
ATGGATTTGAAACGGAACAGTACCTTGGTGCACCACTCTCCAGCGATGGTGAATCGAAGTCAAGCCACGGTAATCCCGTTTTACCGTAAAAATCCACGTGTCGAAAAAACGAAGGATGAAAAACTTACGTGACCCGATTGAGATTCGGGTTGTCCTTTTTGGGCATTAATCTATCCGTTGACGGTTGAAAGCTGTCAAAGCCGTAGAAGTCATTAAGGCCTTCGTTTTGACAGGTTATGGCTCCCGTAACACCGAACGAGCCAGAAGTTATGACCGTCCGAATAATCGACATCTACAGGGTGCAACATCCACGGTGCAAGGTGCAACATCCGTCCAAAATGGTGAAACAGTGCCGTACGACTTTTAGAAATGCATGCATGGATTTGAAACGGAACAGTACCATGGTGTATCACTCTCCAGCAATGGCGAATCAAAGACGAGCCACGGTAATCCCGTTTTACCATAAAAATCCACGTGTCGAAAAAACGAAGGGTGAAAAACTTACGTAACCCGATTGAGATTCGGGTTGTCCTTTTTGGGCATTAATCTATCCGTTGACGGCTGAAAGCTGTCAAACCCGTAGAACTCATCGAGGCCTTCGTTTTGACAGGTTATGGCTCCCGTAACTCCAAACGAGCCAGAAGTTATGCCCATCCGAATAATCGATATCTACAGGGTGCAACATCCACGGTGCAAGGTGCAAAATCCGTCCGAAATGACGAAACAATGCCGTCCGACTTTTAGAAATGCGTGCATGGATTTGAAACGAAACAGTACCATAGTGCACTACTCTCCAGCGATGGTGAATCGAAGACGAGCCACGGTAATCCCGTTTTACCGTAAAAATCAACGTTTCGAAAAAACGAAGGGTAAAAAACTTAAGCAACCCGATTGAGATTCGGGTTATCCTTTTTGGGCACTAGTCTATCCGTTGACGGCTAAAGCTATCAAAGCCGTAGAACTCATCGAGGCCTTCGTTTTGACAGGTTATGGCTCCAGTAACTCCAAAGGAGCCAGAAGTTATGGCCGTCCGAATAATCGATATCTACGGGGTGCAACATCCACGGTGCAAGGTGCAACATCCATCTGAAAATGGTGAAACAGTGCCGTACGTCTTTTAGAAATGCGTGCATGGATTTGAAACGGAACAGTACCATGGTGCACCACTCTCCAGCAATGGTGAATCGAAGTCGAGCCACGCTAATCCTGTTTTACCGAAAAAATCCACGTGTCGAAAAAACGAAGGGTGAAAAACTTACATGACCCGATTGAGATTCGGGTTGTCCTTTTCGGGCATTAATCTATCCGTTGACCGCTGAAAGCTGTCAAAGCCGTAGAACTCATCGAGGCCTTCGTTTTGATAGGTTATGGCTCCCGTAACACCAGACGAGCCAGAAGTTATGGCCGTCCGAATAATCGATATCTACAGGGTGCAACATCCACGGTGCAAGGTGCAACATCCGTCCGAAATGGCGAAACAGTGCCGTACGAATTTTAGATATGCGTGCATGGATTTGAAACGGAACAGTACCATGGTGCACCACTCTCCAGAAATGGTGAATCGAAGTCGAGCCACGGTAATCCCGTTTTACCGTAAAAATCCACGTGTCGAAAAAACGAAGGGTGAAAAACTTACGTGACCCGATTGATATTCAGGTTGTCCTTTTTGGGCATTAATCTATCCGTTGACGGCTGAAAGCTGTCAAAGCCGTAGAACTCATCGAGGCCTTCGTTTTTACAGGTTATGTCTCCCGTAACACCAAACGAGCCAGAAGTTATGGCCATTCGAATAATCGATTTCTACAGGGTGCAACTCCACGGTGCAAGGTGCAACATCCGTCCGAAATGGCGAAATAGTGCCGTAAGACTTTTAGAAATGCGTGCATGGATTTGAAACCGAATAGTACCATGGTGCACCACTCTCCAGCAATGGTGAATCAAAGACGAGCCACAGTAATCCTGTTTTACCATAAAAATCCACGCGTCGAGAAAACGAAGGGTGAAAAATTTACGTGACCCGATCGAGATTCGGGTTGTCCTTTTTGGGCATTAATCTATCCGTTGACGGCTGAAAGCCCTCAAAGCCGTAGAACTCATCGAGGCCTTCGTTTTGACAGGTTATGGCTCCCGTAACTCCAAACGAGCCAGAAGTTATGGCCGTCTGAATAATCTATATCTACAGGGCGCAACATCCACGGTGCAAGGTGCAACATCCGTCCGAAATGGCGAAACAGTGCCGTCCGACTTTTAGAAATGCATGCATGGATTTGAAATGGAACAGTACCATGGTGCACCACTCTCCAGCGATGGTGAATCGAAGACGAGCCACGGTAATCCCGTTTTACCGTAAAAATCCACGTGTCGAAAAAACGAAGGGTGAAAAACTTACGTGACCCGATTGAGATTCGGGATGTCCTTTTTGGGCATTAATCTATCCGTTGACGGTTGAAAGTTGTCAAAACCGTAGAACTCATCGAGGCCTTCGTTTTGACAGGTTATGGCTCCCGTAATTCCAAACGAGCCAGAAGTTATGGCTGTCCGAATAATCGATATCTACGGGGTGCAACATCCACGGTGCAAGGTGCAACATCCGTCCGAAATGGCGAAACAATGTCGTACGACTTTTAAAAATGCGTGCATGGATTTGAAACGGAACAGTACCAAGGTGCACCACTCTCCAGCGATGGTGAATCGAAGACGAGCCACGGTAATCCCGTTTTACCGTAAAAATCCACCTGTCGAAAAAACGAAGGGTGAAAAACTTACGTGACCCGATTGAGATTCGGGTTGTCCTTTTTGGGCATTAATCTATCCGTTGACGGGTGAAAGCTGTCACAACCGTAGAACTCATCGAGGGCTTCGTTTTGACAGGTTATGGCACCCGTAACTCCAAACGAGCCAGAAGTAATGGCCGTCCGAATAATCGATATCTACGGGGTGCAACATCCACGGTGCAAGGTGCAACATCCATCCGAAATGGTGAAACAGTGCCGTACGACTTTTAGAAATGCGAGCATGGATTTGAAACGGAACAGTACCATGGTGCACCACTCTCCAGCAATGTGAATCGAAGACGAGCCACGGTACTCCCGTTATACCCTAAAAATCCACGTGCCGAAAAAACGAAGGGTGAAAAACTTACGTGACCCGATTGAGATTCTGGTTGTCCTTTTTGGGCATTAATCTATCCGTTGACGGCTGAAAGCTGTCAAAGTCATAGAACTCATCGAGGCCTTCGTTTTGACAGGTTATGTCTCTAGTAACTCCAAATGAGCCAGAAGTTATGGCCGTCCGAATAATCGAAATCAACGGGGTGCAACATCCACGGTGCAAGGTGCAACATCCGTCTGAAATGGCGAAATAGTGCCGTCCGACTTTTAGAAATGCGTGCATGGATTTGAATTAGAACAGTACCATGGTGCACCACTCTCCAGCGATGGTGAATCGAAGATGAGCCACGGTAATCCCGTTTTACCGTAAAAATGCACGTTTCGAAAAAACGAAGGGTGAAAAACTTACGTGACCCGATTGAGATTCGGGTTGTCCTTTTTGGGCATTAGTCTATCCGTTGACGGCTGAAAGCTGTCAAAGCCGTAGAACTCATCGAGGCCTTTGTTTTGACACGTTATGGCTCCCGTAACTCCAAACGAGCCAGAAGTTATGGCCGTCCGAATAATCGGTATCTACAGGTTGCAACATCCACGGTGCAAGGTGCAACACCCATCCGAAATGGAGAAACAGTGTCGTCCGACTTTTAGAAATCCCTGTATGGATTTGAAACGGAACAGTACCATGGTGCACCACTCTCCAACGATGGTGAATCGAAGACGAGCCACGGCAATCCCGTTTTACCGTAAAAATCCACGTTTCGAAAAAACGAAGGGTGAAAAACTTACGTGACCCGATTGAGATTCGGGTTGTCCTTTTTGGGCATTAATCTATCCGTCGACGGCTGAAAGCTGTCAAAGCCGTAGAACTCATCGGGGCCTTCGTTTTGACTGGTTATGGCTCCCGTAACTCCAAACGAGCCAGAAGTTATGGCCGTCCGAATAATCGATATCTACGGGGTGCAACATCCACGGTGCAAGGTGCAACATCTGTCCGAAATGGAGAAACAGTGCCGTACGACTTTTAGAAATGCGTGCATGGATTTGAAACAGAACAGTACCATGGTGCACCGCTCTCCAGCGATGGTGAATCGAAGACGAGCCATGGTAATCCCGTTTTACAGTAAAAATCCACGTTTCGAAAAAACGGAGGGTGAAAAACTTACGTGACACGATTGAGATTCGGGTTGTCCTTTTTGGGAATTAATCTACCCGTTGACGGCTGAAAGCTGTCAAAGCCGTAGAACTCATCGAGGCCTTCGTTTTGACAGGTTACGACTTCCGTAACTCCAAACGAGCCAGAAGTTATGGCCGTCCGAATATTCGATATCTACAGGGTGCAACATCCACGGTGCAAGGTGCAAAATCCGTCCGAAATAGCGAAACAGTGCCATCCGACTTTTAGAAATGCGGGCATGGATTTGAAACGGAACAGTACCATGGTGCACCACTCTCCACCGATGGTGAATCGAAGACGAGTCATGGTAATCCCGTTTTACCGTAAAAATCCACGTTTCGAAAAAACGAAGGGTAAAAAACTTACGTGACCCGATTGAGATTCGGGTTGTCCTTTTTGGGCATTAATCTATCCGTTGACAGCTGAAACTGTCAAAGTCGTAGAACTCATCGAGGCCTTCGTTTTGACAGGTTATGGCTCCCGTAACTCCAAACGAGCCAGAAGTTATGGACGTCCGAATAATCGATATCTACAGAGTGCAACATCCACGGTGCATGGTGCAACATCCGTCCGAAATGGCGAAACAGTGCCGTAAGACTTTTAAATATGCGTGCATGGATTTGAAATGGAACAGTACCATGGTGCACCACTCTCCAGCAATGGTGAATCGAAGTCGAGCCACGGTAATCCTGTTTTACCGTAAAAATCCACGTGTCGAAAAAACGAAGGGTGAAAAACTTACGTGACCCGATTGAGATTTGGGTTGTCCTTTTTGGGCATTAATCTATCCGTTGACGGCTGAAAGCTGTTAAAGCCATAGAACTCATCGAGGCCTTCGTTTTGACAGGTTATGGCTCCCGTAACACCAAACGAGCCAGAAGTTATGGCCGTCCGAATAATCGATATCTACAGGGTGCAACATCCACGGTGCAAGTTGCAACATCCGTCCGAAATGGAGAAACAGTGCCGTAAGACTTTTAGAAATGCGTGCATGGATTTGAAACGGACCAGTTCCATGGTGCACCACTCTCCAGCAATGGTGAATCAAAGACGAGCCACGGTAATCCCGTTTTACCATAAAAATCCACGTGTCGAAAAAACGAAGGGTGAAAAACTTACGTGACCCGATTGAGATTCGGGATGTCCTTTTTGGGCATTAATCAATCCGTTGACGGCTGAAAGCTTTCAAAGCTGTAGAACTCATCGAGGCCTTTGTTTTGACAGGTTATGGCTCCCGTAACATTAAACGAGCCAGAAGTTATGGCCGTCCGAATAATCGATATCTACAGGGTGCAACATCCACGGTGCAAGATGCAACATCCGTCCGAAATGGCGAAACAGTGCCGTCCGACTTTAAGAAATGCGTGCATGGATTTGAAACGGCACAGTACTATGGTGCACCACTCTCCAGCGATGGTGAATCGAAGACGAGCCACGGTAATCCCGTTTTACCGTAAAAATCAACGTTTCGAAAAAACGAAGGGTAAAAAACTTACGCTACCCGATTGAGATTCGGGTTTCCTTTTTGGGCTTTAATCTATCCGTTGACGGCTGAAAGCTATCAAAGCCGTAGAACTCATCGAGGCCTTCGTTTTGACAGGTTATGGCTCCAGTAACTCCAAATGAGCCAGAAGTTATGGCCGTCCGTATAATCGATATCTACGGGGTGCAACATCCACGGTGCAAGGTGCAACTTCCGTCCGAAATGGCGAAACAGTGCCGTCCGACTTTTAGAAATGCGTGCATGGATTTGAAACGGAACAGTACCATGGTGCACCACTCTTCAGCGATGGTGAATCGAAGATGAGCCACGGTAATCCCGTTTTACCGAAATAATCCACGTTTCGAAAAAACGAAGGGTGAAAAACTTACGTGACCCGATTGAGATTCGGGTTGTCCTTTTTGGACATTAATCTATCCGTTGACGGCTGAAAGCTGTCGAAGCCGTAGAACTCATCGAGCCTTCGTTTGACAGGTTATGGCTCCCGTAACTCCAAACGAGCCAGAAGTTATGGCCATCCGAATAATCGGTATCTACAGGGTGCAACATCCACGGTGCAAGGTGCAACTTCTGTCCGAAATGGTGAAACAGTGCCGTACGACTTTTAGAAATGCATGCATGGATTTGAAACGAAACAGTACCACGGTGCACCACTCTCCAGCAATGATGAATCAAAGACGAGCCACGGTAATCCCGTTTTACCATAAAAATCCACGTTTCGATAAAACGAAGGGTGAAAAACTTACGTGACCCGATTGAGATTCGGGTTGTCCTTTTTGGGCATTAATCTATCCGTTGACGGCTGAAAGCTTTCAAAGCCGTAGAACTCATCGAGGCCTTCGTTTTGACAGGTTATGGCTCCCGTAACTCCAAACGAGCCAGAAGTTATAGCCGTCCGAATAATCGATATCTACAGAGTGCAACATCCACGGTGCAAGGTGCAAAATCCGTCCGAAATGGCGAAACAGTGCCGTCCGACTTTTAGAAATGCGTGCATGGATTTGAAACGGAACAGTACCATGGTGCACCACTCTCCAGCAATGGTGAATCGAAGACGAGCCACGGTAATCCCGTTTTATCGTAAAAATCCACGTTTCGAAAAAATGAAGGGTAAAAAACTTACGTGACCTGATTGAGATTCGGGTCGTCCTTTTTGGGCATTAATCTATCCGTTGACGGCTGAAAGCTGTCAAAGCCGTAGAACTCATCGAGGCCTTCGTTTTGACAGGTTATGCCTCCTGTAACTCCAAACGAGCCAGAAGTTATCGCCGTCCGAATATTCGATATCTACTAGGTGCAACATCCACGGTGCAAGGTGCAAAATCCTTCCGAAATAGCGAAACAGTGTCGTCCGGCTTTTAGAAATGCGGGCATGGATTTGAAACGGAACAGTACCATGGTGCACCACTCTCCAGCGATGGTGAATCGAAGACGAGCCGTGGTAATCCCATTTTACCGTAAAAATCCACGTTTCGAAAAAACGAAGGGTAAAAAACTTAAGTGACCCGATTGAGATTCGGGTTGTCCTTTTTGGGCATTAATCTATCTGTTGATGGCTGAAAGCTATCAAAGCCGTAGAACTCATCGAGTCCTTCGTTTTGACAGGTTACGGCTCCCGTAACTCCAAACGAGCCAGAAGTTATGGCCGTCCGAATAATCGATATCTACAGGTGCAACATCCACGGTGCAAGGTGCAACATCCGTCCGAAATGGCGAAACAGTGCCGTAAGACTTTTAAATATGCGTGCATGGATTTGAAACGGAACAGTACCATGGTGCACCACTCTCCAACGATGGTGAATCGAAGATGAGCCACGGTAATCCCGTTTTACCGTAAAAATCCACGTGTCGAAAAAACAAAGGGTGAAAAACTTACGTGACCCGATTGAGATTCGCGTTGTCCTTTTTGGGCATTAATCTATCCGTTGATGGCTGAAAGCTGTCGAAGCCGTAGAACTCATCGAGGCCTTTGTTTTGACAGGTTATGGCTCCCATAACACCAAACGAGCCAGAAGTTATGGCCGTCCGAATAATCGGTATCTACAGGGTGCAACATCCACGGTGCTAGGTGCAACATCCGTCCGAAATGGTGAAATAGTGTCGTACGACTTTTAGAAATGCATGGATGGATTTGAAACGGAACAGTACCACGGTGCACCACTATCCAGCAATGGTGAATCAAAGACGAGCCACGGTAATCCCGTTTTACCATAAAAATCCACGTTTCGAAAAAAGGAAGGGTGAAAAACTTACGTGACCCGATTGGGATTCGGGTTGTCCTTTTTGGGCATTAATCTATCCGTTGACGGCTGAAAGCGGTCAAAGCCGTAGAACTCATCGAGGCCTTCGTTTTGACAGGTTACGGCTCCCGTAACTCCAAACGAGCCAGAAGTTATGGTCGTCCGAATAATCGATATCTACAGGGTGCAACATCCACGGTGCAAGGTGCAAAATCCGTCCGAAATGGCGAAACAGTGCCGTCCGACTTTAAGAAATGCGTGCATGGATTTGAAACGGAACAGTACCGTGGTGCACCACTCTCCAGCGATGGTGAATCGAAGACGAGCCACGGTAATCCCGTTTTACCGTAAAAATCAACGTTTCGAAAAAACGAAGGGTAAAAAACTTACGCAACCCGATTGAGATTCGTTTTCCTTTTTGGGCATTAATCTATCCATTGACGGCTGAAAGCTATCAAAGCCGTAGAACTCATCGAGGCCTTCATTTTGACAGGTTATGGCTCCAGTAACTCCAAATGTGCCAGAAGTTATGGCCGTCCGAATAATCGATATCTACGGGGTGCAACATCCATGGTGCAAGGTGCAACATCCGTCCGAAATGGCGAAACAGTGCCGTCCGACTTTTAGAAATGCGTGCATGGATTCGAAATTGAACAGTACCATGGTGCACCACTCTCCAGCGATGGTGAATCGAAGATGAGCCACGGTAATCCCGTTTTACCGAAATAATCCACGTTTCGAAAAAACGAAGGGTGAAAAACTTACGTGACCCGATTGAGATTCGGGTTGTCCTTTTTGGGCATTAATCTATCCGTTGACAGCTGAAAGCTGTCGAAGCCGTAGAACTCATCGAGCCTTCGTTTTGACAGGCTATGGCTCCCGTAACTCCAAACGAGCCAGAAGTTATAGTCGTCCGAATAATCGATATCTACATGGTGCAACATCCACGGTGCAAAGTGCAAAATTCGTCCGAAATGGCGAAACAGTGTCGTCCGACTTTTAGAAATGCGTGCATGGATTTTAAACAGAACAGTACCATGGTGCACCACTCTCCAGCAATGGTGAATCGAAGACGAGCCACGGTAATCCCGTTTTATCGTAAAAATCCACGTTTCGAAAAAACGAAGGGTAAAAAACTTACGTGACCTGATTGCGATTCGGGTTGTCCTTTTTGGGCATTAATCTATCCGTTGATGGCTGAAAGCTGTCAAAACCGTAGAACTCATCGAGGCCTTCGTTTTGACAGGTTATGCCTCCCGTAACTCCAAACGAGCCAGAAGTTATCGCCGTCCGAATATTCGATATCTATAGGGTGCAACATCCACGGTGCAAGGTGCAAAATCCATCCGAAATAGCGAAACAGTGTCGTCCGACTTTTAGAAATGCAGGCATGGATTTGAAACGGCACAGTACTATGGTGCACCACTCTCCAGCGATGGTGAATCGAAGACGAGCCACGGTAATCCCGTTTTACCGTAAAAATCCACGTTTCGAAAAAACGAAGGGTAAAAAACTTACGTGACCCGATTGAGATTCGGGTTGTCCTTTTTGGGCATTAATCTATCCGTTGACGGCTGAAAGCTGTCAAAGCCGTAGAACTCATCGAGGCCTTCGTTTTGACAGGTTATGGCTCCCGTAACTCCAAACGAGCCAGAAGTTATAGCCGTCCGAATAATCGATATCTACAGGGTGCAACATCCACGGTGCAAGGTGCAAAATCCGTCCGAAATGGCGAAACAGTACCGTCCGACTTTTAGAAATGCGTGCATGGATTTGAAACGGAACAGTACCATGGTGCACCACTCTCCAGCAATGGCGAATCGAAGACGAGCCACGGTAATCCCGTTTTATCGTAAAAATCCACGTTTCGAAAAAACGAAAGGTAAAAAACTTACGTGACCTGATTGAGATTCGGGTTGTCCTTTTTGGGCATTAATCTATCCGTTGACGGCTGAAAGCTGTCAAAGACGTAGAACTCATCGAGGCCTTCGTTTTGACAGGTTATGCCTCCTGTAACTCCAAACGAGCCAGAAGTTATCGCCGTCCGAATATTCGATATCTACTAGGTGCAACATCCACGGTGCAAGGTGCAAAATCGGTCCGAAATAGCGAAACGGTGTCGTCCGGCTTTTAGAAATGCGGGCATGGATTTGAAACGGAACAGTACCATGGTGCACCACTCTCCAGCGATGGTGAATCGAAGAGGAGCCGCGGTAATCCCATTTTACCGTAAAAATCCACGTTTCGAAAAAACGAAGGGTAAAAAACTTACGTGACCCGACTGAGATTCGGGTTGTCCTTTTTGGGCATTAATCTATCCATTGACGGCTGAGAGCTATCAAAGCCGTAGAACTCATCGAGGCCTTCGTTTTGACAGGTTACGGCTCCCGTAACTCCAAACGAGCCAGAAGTTATGGCCGTCCGAATAATCGATATCTACAGGGTGCAACATCCACGGTGCAAGGTGCAACATCCGTCCGAAATGGCGAAACAGTGCCGTAAGACTTTTAAATATGCGTGCATGGATTTGAAACAAAACAGTACCATGGTGCACCACTCTCCAATGATGGTGAATCGAAGACGAGCCACGGTAATCCCGTTTTACCGTAAAAATCCACGTGTCGAAAAAACGAAGGGTGAAAAACTTACGTGACCCGATTGAGATTCGCGTTGTCCTTTTTGGGCATTAATCTATCCGTTGACGGCTGAAAGCTGTCGAAGCCGTAGAACTCATCGAGGCCTTTGTTTTGACAGGTTATGGCTCCCATAACACCAAACGAGCCAGAACTTATGGCCGTCCGAATAATCGGTATCTACAGGGTGCAACATCCACGGTGCTAGGTGCAACATCCGTCCGAAATAGTGAAATAGTGTCGTACGACTTTTAGAAATGCATGGATGGATTTGAAACGGAACAGTACCACGGTGCACCATTCTCCAGCAATGGTGAATCAAAGACGAGCCACGGTAATCCCGTTTTACCATAAAAATCCACGTTTTGAAAAAAGGAAGGGCGAAAAACTTACGTGACCCGATTGAGATTCGGGTTGTCCTTTTTGGGCATTAATCTATCCGTTGAGGGCTCAAAGCGGTCAAAGCCGTAGAACTCATCGAGGCCTTCGTTTTGACAGCTTACGGCTCCCGTAACTCCAAACGAGCCAGAAGTTATGGCCGTCCGAATAATCGATATCTACAGGGTGCAACATCCACAGTGCAAGGTGCAAAATCCGTCCGAAATGGCGAAACAGTGCCGTCCGACTTTAAGAAATGCGTGCATGGATTTGAAACGGAACAGTACCATGGTGCACCACTCTCCAGCGATGGTGAATCGAAGACGAGCCACGGTAATCCCGTTTTACCGTAAAAATCAACGTTTCGAAAAAACGAAGGGTAAAAAACTTACGCAACCCGATTGAGATTCGGTTTCCTTTTTGGGCATTAATCTATCCGTTGGCGGCTGAAAGCTATCAAAGCCGTACAACTCATCGAGACCTTCGTTTTGACAGGTTATGGCTCCAGTAACTCCAAATGAGCCAGAAGTTATGGCCGTCCGAATAATCGATATCTACGGGGTGCAACATCCACGGTGCAAGGTGCAACATCCGTCCGAAATGGCGAAACAGTGCCGTCCGACTTTTAGAAATGCGTGCATGGATTCGAAACGGAACAGTACCACGGTGCACCACTCTCCAGCAATGGTGATTCAAAGACGAGCCACGGTAATCCCGTTTTACCATAAAAATCCACGTTTCGAAAAAACGAAGGGTGAAAAACTTACGTGACCCGATTGAGATTCGGGTTGTCCTTTTTGGGCATTAATCTATCCGTTGACGGCTGAATGCTGTCAATGTCGTAGAACACATCGAGTCCTTCGTTTTGACAGGTTATGGCTCCCGTAACTCCAAACGAGCCAGAAGTTATAGCCGTCCGAATAATCGATATCTACATGGTGCAACATCCACGGTGCAAGGTGCAAAATCCGTCCGAAATGGCGAAACAGTGCCGTCCGACTTTTAGAAATGCGTACATGGATTTGAAGCGGAACAGTACCATGGTGCACCACTCTCCAGCAATGGTGAATCGAAGACGAGCCACGGTAATCCCGTTTTATCGTAAAATTCCACGTTTCGAAAAAACGAAGGGTAAAAAACTTACGTGACCTGATTGCGATTCGGGTTGTCCTTTTTGGACATTAATCTATCTGTTGACGGCTGAAAGCCGTCAAAACCGTAGAACTCATCGAGGCCTTCGTTTTGATAGGTTATGCCTCCCGTAACTCCAAACGAGCCAGAAGTTATCGCCGTCCGAATATTCGATATCTACAGGGTGCAACATCCACGGTGCAAGGTGCAAAATCCATCCGAAATAGCGAAACTGTGTCGTCCGACTTTTAGAAATGAGGGCATGGATTTGAAACGGCACAGTACTATGGTGCACCACTCTCTAGCGATGGTGAATCAAAGACGAGCCACGGTAATCCCGTTTTACCGTAAAAATCCACGTTTCGAAAAAACGAAGGGTAAGAAACTTACGTGACCCGATTGAGATTCGGGTTGTCCTTTTTGGGCATTAATCTATCCGTTGACTGCTCAAAGCTGTCAAAGCCGTAGAACTCATCGAGGCCTTCGTTTTGACAGGTTATGGCTCCCGTAACCCCAAACGAGCCAGAAGTTATAGCCGTCCGAATAATCGATATCTACAGGGTGCAACATCCACGGTGCAAGGTGCAAAATCCGTCCGAAATGGCGAAACAGTACCGTCTGACTTTTAGAAATGCGTGCATGGATTTGAAATGGAACAGTACCATGGTGCACCACTCTCCAGCAATGGCGAATCGAAGACGAGCCACGGTAATCCCGTTTTATCGTAAAAATCCACGTTTCGAAAAAACGAAGGGTAAAAAACTTACGTGACCTGATTGAGATTCGGGTTGTCCTTTTTGGGCATTAATCTATCCGTTGACGGCTGAAAGCTGTCAAAGACGTAGAACTCATTGAGGCCTTCGTTTTGACAGGTTATGCCTCCTGTAACTCCAAACGAGCCAGAAGTTATCGCCGTCCGAATATTCGATATCTACTAGGTGCAACATCCACGGTGCAAGGTGCAAAATCGGTCCGAAATAGCGAAACGGTGTCGTCCGGCTTTTAGAAATGCGGGCATGGATTTGAAACGGAACAGTACCATGGTGCACCACTCTCCAACGATGGTGAATCGAAGAGGAGCCGCGGTAATCCCATTTTACCGTAAAAATCCACGTTTCGAAAAAACGAAGGGTAAAAAACTTACGTGACCCGATTGAGATTCGGGTTGTCCTTTTTGGGCATTAATCTATCCGTTGACGGCTGAAAGCTATCAAACCCGTAGAACTAATCGAGGCCTTCGTTTTGACAGGTTACGGCTCCCGTAACTCCAAACGAGCCAGAAGTTATGGCCGTCCGAATAATCAATATCTACAGGGTGCAACATCCACGGTGCAAGGTGCAACATCCGTCCGAAATGGCGAAACAGTGCCGTAAGACTTTTAAATATGTGTGCATGGATTTGAAACAGAACAGTACCATGGTGCACCACTCTCCAATGATGGTGAATCGAAGACGAGCCACGGTAATCCCGTTTTACCGTAAAAATCCACGTGTCGAAAAAACGAAGGGTGAAAAACTTACGTGACCCGATTGAGATTCGCGTTGTCCTTTTTGGGCATTAATCTATCCGTTGACGGCTGAAAGCTGTCGAAGCCGTAGAACTCATCGAGGCCTTTATTTTGACAAGTTATGGCTCCCATAACACCAAACGAGCCAGAAGTTATGGCCGTACGAATAATCGGTATCTACAGGGTGCAACATCTAAGGTGCTAGGTGCAACATCCGTCCGAAATGGTGAAATAGTGTCGTACGACTTTTAGAAATGCATCCATGGATTTGAAACTGAACTGTACCACGGTGCACCACTCTCCAGCAATGGTGAATCAAAGACGAGCCACGGTAATCCCGTTTTACCATAAAAATCCACGTTTCGAAAAAAGGAAGGGTGAAAAACTTACGTGACCCGATTGAGATTCGGGTTGTCCTTTTTGGGCATTAATCTATACGTTGACAGCTGAAAGCGGTCATAGCCGTAGAACTGATCGAGGCCTTCGTTTTGACAGGTTATGGCTCCCGTAACTCCAAACGAGCCAGAAGTTATGGCCGTCCGAATAATCGATATCTACAGGGTGCAACATCCACGGTGCAAGGTGCAAAATCCGTCCGAAATTGCGAAACAGTGCCGTCCGACTTTAAGAAATGCGTGCATGGATTTGAAACGGAACAGTACCATGGTGCACCACTCTCCAACGATGGTGAATCGAAGACGAGCCACGGTAATCCTGTTTTACCGTAAAAATCAACATTTTGAAAAAACGAAGGGTAAAAAACTTACGCTACCCGATTGAGAGTCGGGTTTCCTTTTTGGGCTTTAATCTATCCGTTGACGGCTGAAAGCTATCAAAGCCATAGAACTTGTCAAGGCCTTCGTTTTGACAGATTATGGCTCCAGTAACTCCAAATGAGCCAGAAGTTATGGCCGTCCGAATAATCGATATCTACGGGGTGCAACATCCACGGTGCAAGGTGCAACATCCGTCTGAAATGGCGAAACAGTGTCGTCCGACTTTTAGAAATGCGTGCATGGATTTGAAACGGAACAGTACCATGGTGCACCACTCTCCAGTGATGGTGAATCGAAGATGAGCCACGGTAATCCCGTTTTACCGAAATAATCCACGTTTCGAAAAAACGAAGGGTGAAAAACTTACGTGACCCGATTGAGATTCGGGTTGTCCTTTTTGGGCATTAATCTATCCGTTGACGGCTGAAAGCTATCGAAGCCGTAGAACTCATCGAGCCTTCGTTTTGACAGGTTATGGCTCCCGAAACTCCAAACGAGCCAGAAGTTATGGCCATCCGAATAATCGGTATCTACAGGGTGCAACATCCACGGTGCAAGGTGCAACATCCGTCCGAAATGGTGAAACAGTTCCGTATGACTTTTAGAAATGCATGCATGGATTTGAAACGGAACAGTACCACGGTGCACCACTCTCCAGCAATGGTGAATCAAAGACGAGCCACGGTAATCCCGTTTTACCATAAAAATCCACGTTTCGAAAAAACGAAGGGTGAAAAACTTACGTGACCCGATTGAGATTCGGGTTGTCCTTTTTGGGCATTACTCTATCCGTTGACGGCTGAAAGCTGTCAAAACCATAGAACTCATCGAGGCCTTCGTTTTGACAGGTTATGACTCCCGTAACTCCAAACGAGCCAGAAGTTATAGCCGTTCGAATAATCGATATCTACAGGGTGCAACATCAACGGTGCAAGGTGCAAAATCCGTCCGAAATGGCGAAACAGTGCCGTCCGACTTTTAGAAATGCGTGCATGAATTTAAAACGGAACAGTACCATGGTGCACCACTCTCCAGCAATGGTGAATCGAAGATGAGGCACGGTAATCCCGTTTTATCGTAAAAATCCACGTTTCGAAAAAACGAAGGGTAAAAAACTTACGAGACCTGATTGAGATTCGGGTTGTCCTTTTTGGGCATTAATCTATCCATTGACGGCTGAAAGCTATCAAAGCCGTAGAACTCATCGAGGCCTTCGTTTTGACAGGTTATGCCTCCTGTAACCCCAAACGAGCCAGAAGTTATCGCCGTCCGAATATTCGATATCTACTAGGTGCAACATCCACGGTGCAAGGTGCAACATCCACGGTGCAAGGTGCAAAATCCGTCCGAAATAGCGAAACAGTGTCGTCCGGCTTTTAGAAATGCGGGCATGGATTTGAAACGGAACAGTACCATGGTGCACCACTCTCCAGCGATGGTGAATCGAAGACGAGCCGCGGTAATCCCATTTTACCGTAAAAATCCACGTTTCGAAAAAACGAAGGGTAAAAAACTTACGTGACCCGACTGAGATTCGGGTTGTCCTTTTTAGGCATTAATCTATCCGTTGACGGTTGAAAGCTATCAAAGCCGTAGAACTCATCGAGGCCTTCGTTTTGACAGGTTACGGCTCCCGTAACTCCAAACGAGCCAGAAGTTATGGCCGTCCGAATAATCGATATCTAGAGGGTGCAACATCCACGGTGCAAGGGGCAACATCCGTCCGAAATGGCGAAACAGTGCCGTAAGACTTTTAAATATGCATGCATGGATTTGAAACGGAACAGTACCATGTTGCACCACTCTCCAACGATGGTGAATCGAAGACGAGCCACGGTAATCCCGTTTTACCGTAGAAATCCACGTGTCGAAAAAACGAAGGGTGAAAAACTTACGTGACCCGATTGAGATTCGCGTTGTCCTTTTTGGGCATTAATCTATCCGTTGACGGCTGAAAGCTGTCGAAGCCGTAGAACTCATCGAGGCCTTTGTTTTGACAGGTTATGGCTCCCATAACACCAAACGAGGCAGAAGTTATGGCCGTCCGAATAATCGGTATCTACAGGGTGCAACATCCACGGTGCTAGGTGCAACATCCGTCCGAAATGGTGAAATAGTGTCGTACGACTTTTAGAAATGCATGCATGGATTTGAAATGGAACAGTACCACGGTGCACCACTCTCCAGCAATGGTTAATCAAAGACGAGCCACAGTAATCCCGTTTTACCATAAAAATCCATGTTTCGAAAAAAGGAAGGGTGAAAAACTTACGTGACCCGATTGAGATTCGGGTTGTCCTTTTTGGGCATTAATCTATCCGTTGACGGCTGAAAGCGGTCAAAGCCGTAGAACTCATCGAGGCCTTCGTTTTGACAGGTTATGGCTCCCGTAACTCCAAACGAGCCAGAAGTTATGGCCGTCCGAATAATCGATATCTACAGGGTGCAACATCCACGGTGCAAGGTGCAAAATCCGTCCGAAATGGCGAAACAGTGCCGTCCGACTTTAAGAAATGCGTGCATGGATTTGGAATAGAACAGTACCATGTTGCACCACTCTCCAGCGATGGTGAATCGAAGATGAGCCACGGTAATCCCGTTTTACCGTAAAAATCAACGTTTCGAAAAAACGAAGGGTAAAAAATTTACGCAACCCGATTGAGATTCGGGTTTCCTTTTTGGGCATTAATCTATCCGTTGACGGCTGAAAGCTATCAAAGCCGTAGAACTCATCGAGGCCTTCGTTTTGACAGGTTATGGCTCCAGTAACTCCAAATGAGCCAGAAGTTATGGCCGTCCGAATAATCGATATCTACGGGGTGCAACATCCACGGTGCAAGGTGCAACATCCGTCCGAAATGGCGAAACAGTGCCGTCCGACTTTTAGAAATGCGTGCATGGATTTGAGACGGAACGGTACCATGGTGCACCACTCTATAGCGATGGTGAATCGAAGATGAGCCACGGTAATCCCATTTTGCCGAAATAATCCACGTTTCAAAAAAACGAAGGGTGAAAAACTTACGTGACCCGATTGAGATTCGGGTTGTCCTTTTTGGGCATTAATCTATCCGTTGATGGCTGAAAGCTGTCAAAGCCGTAGAACTCATCGAGCCTTCGTTTTGACAGGTTATGGCTGCCGTAACTCCAAACGAGTCAGAAGTTATGGCCATCCGAATAATCGGTATCTAAAGGGTGCAACATCCACGGTGCAAGGTGCAACATCCGTCCGAAATGGTGAAACAGTGCCGTACGACTTTTAGAAATGCATGCATGGATTTGAAACGGAACAGTACCACGGTGCACCACTCTCCAGCAATGGTGATTCAAAGACGAGCCACGGTAATCCCGTTTTACCATAAAAATCCACGTTTCGAAAAAACGAAGGGTGAAAAACTTACGTGACCCGATTGAGATTCGGGTTGTCCTTTTTGGGCATTAATCTATCCGTTGACGGCTGAAAGCTGTCAAAGCCGTAGAACTCATCGAGTCCTTCGTTTTAACAGGTTATGGCTCCCGTAACTCCAAACGAGCCAGAAGTTATAGCCATCTGAATAATCGATATCTACAGGGTGCAACATCCACGGTGCAAGGTGCAAAATCCGTCCGAAATGGCGAAACAGTGCCGTCCGACTTTTAGAAATGCGTGCATGGATTTGAAACGGAACAGTACCATGGTGCAACACTCTCCCGCAATGGTGAATCGAAGACGAGCCACGGTAATCCCGTTTTATCGTAAAAACCCACGTTTCGAAAAAACGAAGGGTAAAAAACTTACGTGACCTGATTGCGATTCGGGTTGTCCTTTTTAGGCATTAATCTATCCGTTGACGGCTGAAAGCTGTCAAAAACGTAGAACTCATCGAGGCCTTCGTTTTGACAGGTTATGCCTCCCGTAACTCCAAACGAGCCAGAAGTTATCGCCGTCCGAATATTCGATATCTACAGGGTGCAACATCCACGGTGCAAGGTGCAAAATCCGTCCGAAATAGCGAAACAGTGTCGTCCAACTTTTAGAAATGCGGGCATGGATTTGAAACGGAACAGTACCATGGTGCACCACTCTCCAGCGATGGTGAATCGAAGACGAGCCACGGCAATCCCGTTTTACCGTAAAAATCCACGTGTCGAAAAAACGAAGGGTGAAAACTTACGTGACTCGATTGAGATTCGGATTGTCCTTTTTGGGCATTAATCTATCCGTTGACGGGTGAAAGCTGTCAAAACCTTAGAACTCATCGAGGCCTTCGTTTTGACAGGTTATGGCTCCCGTGATTCCAAACGAGCCAGAAGTTATGGCCGTCCGAATAATCGATATCTACAGGGTGCAACATCCACGGTGCAAGGTGCAACATCCGTCCGAAATGGTGAAACAGTATCGTACGACTTTTAGAAATGCGAGCATGGATTTGAAACGGAACAGTACCATGGTGCACCACTCTCCAGCGATGGTGAATCCAAGACGAGCCACGGTAATCCCGTTTTACCATAAAAATCCACGTGTCGAAAATACGAAGGGTGAAAAACTTACGTGACCCGATTGAGATTCGGGTTGTCCTTTTTGGGCATTAATCTATCCGTTGACGGCTGAAAGCTGTCAAAGCCGTAGAACTCATCGAGGCCTTCGTTTTGACAGGTTAAGGCTCCAGTAACTCCAAATGAGCCAGAAGTTATGGCCGTCCGAATAATCGAAATCTACGGGGTGCAACATCCACGGTGCAAGGTGCAACATCCGTCCGAAATGGCGAAATAGTGTCGTCCGACTTTTAGAAATGCGTGCATTGATTTGAAATGGAACAGTACCATGGTGCACCACTCTCCAGCGATGGTGAATCAAAGACGAGCCACGGTAATCCCGTTTTACCGTAAAAATCCACGTTTCGAAAAAACGAAGGGTGAAAAACTTACGTGACCCGATTGAGATTCGGGTTGTCCTTTTTGGGCATTAATCTATCCGTTGATGGTATCTACATGGTGCAACATCCACGGTGCAAGGTGCAAAATCCGTCCGAAATGGCGAAACAGTGCCGTCCGACTTTAAGAAATGCGTGCATGGATTTGAAACGGAACAGTACCATGGTGCACCACTCTCCGGCGATGGTGAATCGAAGACGAGCCACGGTAATCCCGTTTTACCGTAAAAATCAACGTTTCGAAAAAACGAAGGGTAAAAAACTTACGCAAACCGATTGAGATTCGGGTTTCCTTTTTGGGCATTAATCTATCCGTTGACGGCTGAAAGCTATTAAAGCCGTAGAACTCATCGAGGCCTTCGTTTTGACAGGTTATGGCTCCAGTAACTCCAAATGAGCCAGAAGTTATGGCCGTCCGAATAATCGATATCTACGGGGTTCAACATCCACGGTGCAAGGTGCGACATCCGTCCGAAATGGCGAAACAGTGCCGTCCGACTTTTAGAAATGCGTGCATGGATTTGAAAAGGAACAGTACCATGGTGCACCACTCTCCAGCGATGGTGAATCGAAGATGAGCCACGGTAATCCCGTTTTACCGAAATAATCCACGTTTCGAAAAAACGAAGGGTGAAAAACTTACGTGACCCGATTGAGATTCAGGTTGTCCTTTTTGGGCATTAATCTATCCATTGATGGCTGAAAGCTGTCGAAGCCGTAGAACTCAACGAGCCTTCGTTCTGACAGGTTATGGTTCCCGTAACTCCAAACGAGCCAGAAGTTATGGCCATCCGAATAATCTGTATCTAAAGGGTGCAACATCCACGGTGCAAGGTGCAACATCCGTCCGAAATGGTGAAACAGTGCCGTACGACTTTTAGAAATGCATGCATGGATTTGAAACGGAACAGTACCACGGTGCACCACTCTCCAGCAATGGTGATTCGAAGACGAGCCACGGTAATCCCGTTTTAGCATAAAAATCCACGTTTCGAAAAAACGAAGGGTGAAAAACTTACGTGACCCGATTGAGATTTGGGTTGTCCTTTTTGGGCATCAATCTATCCGTTGACGGCTGAAAGCTGTCAAAGCCGTAGAACTCATCGAGTCCTTCGTTTTGACAGGTTATAGCTCTCGTAACTCCAAACGAGCCAGAAGTTATAGCCGTCCGAATAATCGATATCTACAGGGTGCAACATCCACGGTGCAAGGTGCAAAATCCGTCCGAAATGGCGAAACAGTGCCGTCCGACTTTTAGAAATGCGTACATGGATTTGAAGCGGAACAGTACCATGGTGCACCACTCTCCAGCAATGGTGAATCGAAGACGAGCCACGGTAATCCCGTTTTATCGTAAAAATCCACGTTTCGAAAAAACGAAGGGTAAAAAACTTACGTGACCTGATTGCGATTCGGGTTGTCCTTTTGGGCATTAATCTATCCGTTGACGGCTGAAAGCCGTCAAAACCGTAGAACTCATCGAGGCCATCATTTTGACAGGTTATGCCTCCCGTAACTCCAAACGAGCCAGAAGTTATCGCCGTCCGAATATTCGATATCTACAGGGTGCAACATCCACGGTGCAAGGTGCAAAATCCGTCCGAAATAGCGAAACAGTGTCGTCCGACTTTTAGAAATGCGGGCATGGATATGAAACGGAACAGTACCATGGTGCACCACTCTCCAGCGATGTTGAATCGAAGACGAGCCACGGTAATCCCGTTTTACCGAAAAAATCCACGTTTCGAAAAAACGAAGGGTAAAAAACTTACGTGACCCGATTGAGATTCGGGTTGTCCTTTTTGGGCATTAATCTATCCGTTGACGGCTGAAAGCTATCAAAACCGCAGAACTCATCGAGGCCTTCGTTTTGACAGGTTATGGCTCTCGTAACTCCAAACGAACCAGAAGTTATGGCCGTCCGAATAATCGATATCTACAGGGTGCAACATCCACGGTGCAAGGTGCAACATCCGTCCGAAATGGCGAAACAGTGCCGTAAGACTTTTAAATATGCGTGCATGGATTTGAAACGGCACAGTACCATGGTGCACCACTCTCCAGCAATGGTGAATCGAAGTCGAGCCACGGTAATCCCGTTTTACCGTAAAAATTCACGTGTCGAAAAAACGAAGGGTGAAAAACTTACGCGACCCGATTGAGATTCGGGTTGTCCTTTTTGGGCATTAATCCATCCGTTGACGGCTGAAAGCTGTCAAAGCTGTAGAACTCATCGAGGCCTTCGTTTTGACAGGTTATGGCTCCCGTAATACCAAATGAGCCAGAAGTTATGGCCGTTCGAATAATCGATATCTACAGGGTGCAACATCCACGGTGCAAGGTGCAACATCCGTCCGAAATGGTGAAACAGTGCCGTCAAACTTTTAGAAATGCGTGCATGGATTTGAAACGGAATAGTACCATGCTGCACCACTCTCCAGCAATGGTGAATCAAAGACGAGCCACGGTAATCCCGTTTTACCATAAAAATCCACGTGTCGAAAAAACGAAGGGTGAAAATTTTACGTGACCCGATCGAGATTCGGGTTGTCCTTTTTGGGCATTAATCTATCCGTTCACGGCTGAAAGCCATCAAAGCCATAGAACTCATCGAGGCCTTCGTTTTGACAGGTTATGGCTCCCGTAACTCCAAACGAGCCAGAAGTTATGGCCGTCTGAATAATCTATATCTACAGGGCACAACATCCACGGTGCAAGTTGCAACATCCGTCCGAAATGGCGAAACAGTGCCCGACCTTTAGAAATGCATGCATTGATTTGAAACGGAATAGTCCCATGGTGCACCACTCTCCAGCGATGGTGAATCGAAGACGAGCCACGGTAATCCCGTTTTACCGTAAAAATCCACGTGTCGAAAAAACGAAGGGTGAAAAACTTACGTGACCCGATTGAGATTCGGGTTGTCCTTTTTGGGCATTAATCTATCCGTTGACGGCTGAAAGCGGTCAAAACCGTAGAACTCATCGAGACCATCGTTTTGACAGGTTGTGGCTCCCGTAACTCCAAACGAGGCAGAAGTTATGGCCGTCCGAATAATCGATATCTACGGGGTGCAACATCCACGGTGCAAGGTGCAACATCCGTCCGAAATGGCGAAACAGTGTCGTACGACTTTTATAAATGCGTGCACGGATTTGAAACGGAACAGTACCATGGTGCACCACTCTCCAGCGATGGTGAATCGAAGATGAGCCACGGTAATCCCGTTTTACCGTAAAAATCCTCGTGTCGAAAAAACGAAGGGTGAAAAACTAACGTGACCCGATTGAGATTCGGGTTGTCCTTTTTTGGCATTAATCTATCCGTTGACGGGTGAAAGCTATCAAAGCCGTAGAACTCATCGAGGCCTTCGTTTTGACAGGTTATGGCTCCCGTAACTCCAAACGAGTCAGAAGTTATGGCCGTCTGAATAATCTATATCTACAGGGCGCAACATCCACGGTGCAAGGTGCAACATCCGTCCGAAATGGCGAAACAGTGCCGTTCGACTTTCAGAAATGCATGCATGGATTTGAAACGGAACAGTACCATGGTGCACCACTCTCCAGCGATGGTGAATCGAAGACGAGCCACGGTAATCCCGTTTTACCGTAAAACCCACGTGTCGAAAAAACGAAGGGTGAAAAACTTACGTGACCCGATTGAGATTCGGGTTGTCCATTTTGGGCATTAATCTATCCGTTGAGGTCTGAAAGCTGTCAAAACCTTAGAACTCATCGAGGCCTTCGTTTTGACAGGTTATGGCTCCCGTGACTCCAAACGAGCCAGAAGTTATGGCCATCCGAATAATCGATATCTACGGGGTGCAACATCCACGGCGCAAGGTGCAACATCCGTCCGAAATGGTGAAATAGTGTCGTACGACTTTTAGAAATGCGAGCATGGATTTGAAACGGAACAGTACCATGGTGCACCACTCTCCAGCGATGGTGAATCGAAGACGAGCCACGGTAATCCCGTTTTACCATAAAAATCCACGTGTCGAAAAAACGAAGGGTGAAAAACTTACGTGACCCGATTGAGATTCGGGTTGTCCTTTTTGGGCATTAATCTATCCGTTGATGGCTGAAAGCTGTCAAAGCCGTAGAACTCATCGAGGCCTTCGTTTTGACAGGTTATGGCTCCAGTAACTCCAAATGAGCCAGAAGTTATGGCCGTCCGAATAATCGAAATCTACAGGGTGCAACATCCACGGTGCAAGGTGCAACATCCGTCCGAAATGGCGAAATAGTGCCGTCCGACTTTTAGAAATGCGTGCATGGATTTGAAATGGAACAGTACCATAGTATACCACTCTCCAGCGATGGTGAATCGAAGACGAGCCACGGTAATCCCGTTTTACCGTAAAAATCCACGTTTCGAAAAAACGAAGGGTGAAAAACTTACGTGACCCGATTGAGATTCGGGTTGTCCTTTTTGGACATTAATCTATCCGTTGACGGCTGAAAGCTATCAAAGCCGTAGAACTCATCGAGGCCTTCGTTTTGACAGGTTATGGCTCCTGTAACTCCAAACGAGCCAGAAGTTATGGCCGTCCGAATAATCGGTATCTACAGGTTGCAACATCCACGGTGCAAGGTGCAACACCCATCCGAAATGGCGAAACAATGCCGTCCGACTTTTAGAAATGCGTGCATGGATTTGAAATGGAACAGTACCATGGTGCACCACTCTCAAACGATGGTGAATCGAAGACGAGCCACGGTAATCCCGTTTTACCGTAAAAATCCACGTTTCGAAAAAACGAAGGGTGAAAAACTTACGTGACCCGATTGAGATTCGGGTTGTCCTTTTTGGGCATTAATCTATCCGTTGACGGCTGAAAACTGTCAAAGCCATAGGACTCATTGGTGCCTTCGTTTTGGCTTGTTATGGCTCCCGTAACTCCAAACGAGCCAGAAGTTATGGTCGTCCGAATAATCGATATCTACGGGGTGCAACATCCACGGTGCAAGGTGCAACATCCGTCCGAAATGGAGAAACAGTGCCGTACGACTTTTAGAAATACGTGCATGGATTTGAAACGGAACAATACCATGGTGCACCGCTCTCCAGCGATGGTGAATCGAAGACGAGCCATGGTAATCCCGTTTTACAGTAAAAATCCACGTTTCGAAAAAACGAAGGGTGAAAAACTTACGTGACCCGATTGAGATTCGGGTTGTCCTTTTTCGGCATTAATCTTCCCGTTGACGGCTGAAAGCTGTCAAAGCCGTAGAACTCATCGAGGCCTTCGTTTTGACAGGTTATGGCTTCCGTAACTCCAAACGAGCCAGAAGTTATGGCCGTTCGAATATTCGATATCTACAGGGTGCAACATCCACGGTGCAAGGTGCAAAATCCGTCCGAAATAGCGAAACAGTGCCGTCCGACTTTTAGAAATGCGGGCATGTATTTGAAACGGAACAGTACCATGGTGCACCACTCTTCACCGATGGTGAATCGAAGACGAGCCACGGTAATCCCGTTTTACCGTAAAAATCCACGTTTCGAAAAAACGAAGGGTAAAAAACTTACGTGACCCGATTGAGATTCGGGTTGTCCTTTTTGGGCATTAATCTATCCGTTGACGGCTGAAAGCTGTCAAAGCCGTAGAACTCATCGAGGCCTTCGTTTTGACAGGTTATTGCACTCGTAACTCCAAACGAGCCAGAAGTTATGGCCGTCCGAATAATCGATATCTACAGGGTGCAACATCCACGGTGCAAGGTGCAAAATCCGTCCGAAATGGCGAAACAGTGCCGTATGACTTTTAGAAATGCGTGCATGGATTTGAAACGGAACAGTACCAAGGTGCACCACTCTCCAGCAATGGTGAATCAAAGACGAGCCACGGTAATCCCGTTTTGCCATAAATATCCACGTGTCGAAAAAACGAAGGGTGAAAAACTTACGTGACCCGATTGAGATTCGGGTTGTCCTTTTTGGGCATTAATCTATCCGTTGACGGCTGAAAGCTGTCAAAGCCGTAGAACTCATCGAGGCCTTCGTTTTGACAGGTTATTGCTCCCGTAACTCCAAACGAGCCAGAAGTTATGGCCATCCGAATAATCGGTATCTACAGGGTGCAACATCCACGGTGCAAGGTGCAACATCCGTCCGAAATGGTGAAACAGTGCCGTATGACTTTTAGAAATGCATGCATGATTTGAAACGGAATAGTACCATGGTGCACCACTCTCCAGCAATGGTGAATCAAAGACGAGCCACGGTAATCCCGTTTTACCATAAAAATCCACGTGGCGAAAAAACGAAGGGTGAAAAACTTACGTGACCCGATTGAGATTCGGGTTGTCCTTTTTGGGCATTAATCTATCCGTTGACGGCTGAAAGCTGTCAAAACCGTAGAACTCAGCGAGGCCTTCGTTTTGACAGGTTATGGCTCCCGTAATTCCAAACGAGCCAGAAGTTATGGCCGTCCGAATATTCGATATCTACAGGGTGCAACATCCACGATGCAAGGTGCAAAATCCATCCGAAAGGGCGAAACAGTGCCGTTCGACTTTTAGAAATGCGTGCATGGATTTGAAATGGAACAGTATCATGGTGCACCACTCTCCAGGGATGGTGAATCGAAGTCAAGCCACGGTAATCCCGTTTTACCGTAAAAATCCACGTTTCGAAAAAACGAAGGGTAAAAAACTTACGTGACCCGATTGAGATTCGGGTTGTCCTTTTTGGGCATTAGTCTATCCGTTGACGGCTGAAAGCAGTCAAAGCCGTAGAACTCATCGAGGCCTTCGTTTTGACAGGTTATGGCACTCGTAACTCCAAACGAGCCAGAAGTTATGGCCGTCCGAATAATCGATATCTACAGGGTGCAACATCCACGGTGCAAGGTGCAAAATCCGTCCGAAATGGAGAAACAGTGCTGTCCGACTTTTAGAAATGCGGGCATGGATTTGAAACGGAACAGTACCATGGTGCACCACTCTCCACCGATGGTGAATCGAAGACGAGCCACGGTAATCCTGTTTTACCGTAAAAATCCACGTTTCGAAAAAAACGAAGGGTAAAAAACTTACGTGACCCGATTGAGATTCGGGTTGTCCTTTTTGGGCATTAATCTATCCGTTGACGGCTGAAAGTAGTCAAAGCCGTAGAACTCATCGAGGCCTTCGTTTTGACAGGTTATGGCTCCCGTAACTCCAAACGAGCCAGAAGTTATGGCCGTCCGAATTTTCGATATCTACAGGGTGCAACATCCACGGTGCAAGGTGCAAAATCCGTCCGAAATGGCGAAACAGTGCCGTCCGACTTTTAGAAATGCGTGCATGGATTTGAAATGGAACAGTACCATGGTGCACCACTCTCCAACGATGGTGAATCGAAGACGAGCCACGGTAATCCCGTTTTACCGTAAAAACCACGTTTCGAAAAAACGAAGGGTGAAAAACTTACGTGACCCGATTGAGATTCGGGTTGTCCTTTTTGGGAATTAATCTATCCGTTGACGGCTGAAAGCTATCAAAGCCATAGAACCCATCGGGGCCTTCGTTTTGACTGGTTATGGCTCCCGTAACTCCAAACGAGCCAGAAGTTATGGCCGTCCGAATAATCGATATCTACGGGGTGCAACATCCACGGTGTAAGGTGCAACATCCGTCCGAAATGGAGAAACAGTATCGTACGACTTTTAGAAATGCGTGCATGGATTTGAAACGGAACAGTACCATGGTGCACCGCTCTCCAGCGATGGTAAATTGAAGACGAGCCATGGTAATCTCGTTTTACAGTAAAAATCCACGTTTTGAAAAAACGAAGGGTGAAAAACTTACGTGACCCGATTGAGATTCGGGTTGTCCTTTTTGTGCATTAATCTATCCGTTGACGGCTGAAAGCGGTCAAAACCGTAGAACTCATCGAGACCTTCGTTTTGACAGGTTGTGGCTCCCGTAACTCCAAACGAGCCAGAAGTTATGGCCGTCCGAATAATCGAAATCTACGGGGTGCAACATCCACGGTGCAAGGTGCAACATCCGTCCGAAATGGCGAAACAGTGCCGTAAGACTTTTACAAATGCGTGCATGGATTTGAAACGGAATAGTACCATGGTGCACCACTCTCCAGCAATGGTGAATCAAAGACGAGCCGCGGTAATCTCGTTTTACCATAAAAATCCACGTGTCGAAAAAACGAAGGGTGAAAAATTTACGTGACCCGATCGAGATTCGGGTTGTCCTTTTTGGGCATTAATCTATCCGGTGATGGCTGAAAGCTGTCAAAGCCGTAGAATTCATCGAGGCCTTCGTTTTGACAGGTTATGGCTCCCATAACTCCAAATGAGCCAGAAGTTATGGCCATCCGAATAATCGGTATCTACATGGTGCAACATCCATGGTGCAAGGTGCAACATCCGTCCGAAATGGTGAAACAGTGTCGTACGAATTTTAGAAATGCATGCATGGATTTGAAACGGAACAGTACCATGGTGCACCACTCTCCAGCAATGGTGAATTAAAGACGAGCAACGGTAATCTTGTTTTACCATAAAAATCCACGTGTCGAAAAAACGAAGGGTGAAAAACTTACGTGACCCGATTGAGATTCGGGTTGTCCTTTTTGGGCATTAATCTATCCGTTGACGGCTGAAAACTATCAAAGCCGTAGAAATCATCGAGGCCTTCGTTTTGACAGGTTATGGCTCCCGTAACTCCAAACGAGCCAGAAGTTATGGCCGTCCGAATAATCGATATCTACAGGGTGCAACATCCACGGTGCAGGGTGCAACATCCGTCCGAAATGGTGAAACAGTGTCGTACGAATTTTAGAAATGCGTGCATGGATTTGAAACGGAACAGTACCATGGTGCACCACTCTCCAGCGATGGGGAATCGAAGTCGAGCCATGGTAATCCCGTTTTACCATAAAAATCCACGTGTCGAAAAAACGAAGGGTGAAAAACTTACGTGAACCGATTGAGATTCGGACTGTCCTTTTTGGGCATTAATCTATCCATTGACGGCTGAAAGCTGTTAAAGCCGTAGAACTCATTGAGGCCTTCGTTTTGGCAGGTTATGGCTCCCGTAACTCCAAACGAGTCAGAAGTTATGGCCGTCCGAATAATCGATATCTACAGGGTGCAACATCCGTCCGAAATGGCGAAACAGTGCCGTCCGACTTTTAGAAATGCATGCATGGATTTGAAATGGAACAGTACCATGGTGCATCACTCTCCAGCGATGGTGAATCGAAGACGAGCCACGGCAATCCCGTTTTACCGTAAAAATCAAAGTTTCGAAAAAACGAAGGGTAAAAATCTTACGCAACCCGATTGAGATTCGGGTTGTCCTTTTTGGGCATTAATCTATCCATTGAAGGCTGAAAGCTATCAAAGCCGTAGAACTCATCGAGGCCTTCGTTTTGACAGGTTATGGCTCCAGTAACTCCAAACGAGCCAGAAGTTATGGCCGTCCGAATAATCGATATCTACGGGGTGCGACATCCACGGTGCAAGGTGCAACATCCGTCCGAAATGGCGAAACAGTGCCGTAAGACTTTTAGAAATACGTGCATGGATTTGAAACGGAACAGTACCATGGTGCACCACTCTCCGGCAATGGTGCATCAAAGACGAGCCACGGTAATCCCGTTTTACCCTAAAAATCCACGTGTCGAAAAAACGAAGGGTGAAAAATTTACGTGACCCGATCGAGATTCGGGTTATCCTTTTTGTGCATTAATCTATCCGTTGACGGCTGAAAGCTGTCAAAGCCGTAGAATTCATCGAGGCCTTCGTTTTGATAGGTTATGGCTCCCAAAATTCCAATTGAGCCAGAAGTTATGGCCATCCGAATAATCGGTATCTACAGCGTGCAACATCCACGGTGCAAGGTGCAACATCCGTCCGAAATGGTGAAACAGTGCCGTACGACTTTTAGAAATGCATGCATGATTTGAAACGGAACAGTACTATGGTGCACCACTCTCCAGCAATGGTAAATCAAAGACGAGCCACGGTAATCCCGTTTTAGCGTAAAAATCCACGTGTCGAAAAAACGAAGGGTGAAAAACATATGTGACCCGATTGAGATTCGGGTTGTCCTTTTTGGGCATTAATCTATCCGTTGACAGCTGAAAGCTGTCAAAGCCGTAGAACTCATCGAGGCCTTCGTTTTGACAGGTTATGGCTCCCGAAACTCCAAACGAGCCAGAAGTTATGGCCGTCCGAATAATCGATATCTACACGGTGCAACATCCACGGT
Organism: Allium cepa; assembly: GCA_030765085.1. Classification (NCBI taxonomy): domain Eukaryota; kingdom Viridiplantae; phylum Streptophyta; class Magnoliopsida; order Asparagales; family Amaryllidaceae; genus Allium; species Allium cepa. The sequence continues at coordinate 42,086,410 of CM060941.1, read as the reverse complement.
GCAAGGTGCAAAATCCATCCGAAATGGCGAAACAGTGCCGTCCGACTTTTAGAATTGCGTGCATGGATTTGAAACGGAACAGTACCCTGGTGCACCACTCTCCAGCGATGGTGAATCGAATACGAGCCACGGTAATCCCGTTTTACCGTAAAAATCCACGTTTCGAAAAAACGAAGGGTAAAAAACATACGTGACCCGATTGAGATTCGGGTTGTCCTTTTTCGGCATTAATCTATCCGTTGACGGCTGAAAGCTGTCAAAGCCGTAGAACACATAGAGGCCTTCGTTTTGACAGGTTATGGCTCCTGTAAGTCCAAACGAGCCAGAAGTTATGGCCGTTCGAATATTCGATATCTACAGGGTGCAACATCCACGGTGCAAGGTGCAAAATCCGTCCGAAATGGCGAAACAGTGTCGTCCGACTTTTAGAAATGCGTGCATGGATTTCAAAACGGAACAGTACCATGGTGCACCACTCTCCAGCGATGGTGAATCGAAGACGAGCCCCGGTAATCCCGTTTTACCGTAAAAATCCACGTTTCGAAAAAACGAAGGGTAAAATACTTACGTGACCCGATTGAGATTCGGGTTGTCCTTTTTGGGCATTAATCTATCCGTTGACGGCTGAAAGCTGTCAAACCATAGAACTCATCGAGGCATTCGTTTTGACAGGTTATGGCTCCCGTAACTCCAAACGAGCCAGAAGTTATGGCCGTCCAAATAATCGATATATACAGGGTGCAACATCCACGGTGCAAGGTGCAACATCCGCCCGATATGGCGGAAAAGTGCCGTAAGACTTTTACAAATGCGTGCATGGATTTGAAACGGAACAGTACCATGGTGCACCACTCTCCAGCAATGGTGAATCAAAGACTAGCCACGGTAATCCCGTTTTACCATAAAAATCCACGTGTCGAAATAACGAAGGGTGAAAAACTTACGTGACCCGATCGAGATTCGGGTTGTTCTTTTTGGGCATTAATCTATCCTTTCACGGCTAAAAGTTGTCAAAGCCGTAGAACTCATCGAGGCCTTCGTTTTGACAGGTTATGGCTCCCGTAACTCCAAACGAGGCAGAAGTTATGGCCGTCCGAATAATCGATATCTACAGAGTGCAACATCCACGGTGCAAGGTGCAACATCCGTCCAAAATGGCGAAATAGTGCCGTCCGACTTTTAGAAATGCGTGCATGGATTAGAAACAGAACAGTACCATGGTGCACCACTCTCCAGCGATGGTGAATCAAAGACGAGCCACTGTAATCCCGTTTTACCATAAAAATCCACGTTTCGAAAAAACGAAGGGTAAAAAACTTACGTCACCCGATTGAGATTCGGGTTGTCCTTTTTCGGCATTAATCTATCTGTTGACGGCTGAAAGCTGTCAAAGGCGTAGAACTCATCGAGGCCTCCGTTGTGACAGGTTATGGCTCCAGTAACTCCAAAAGAGCCAGAAGTTATGGCCGTCCAAATAATCGATATTCACGGTGCAAGGTGCAACATCCGTCTGAAATGGTGAAACAGTGTCGTACGACTTTTAGAAATGCGTGCATGGATTTGAAACGGAATAGTACCATGGTGCACCACTCTCCAGCGATGGGGAATCGAAGTCGAGCCACGGTAATCCCGTTTTACCGTAAAAATCAAAGTTTCGAAAAAACGAAGGGTAAAAAACTTACGCAACCCGATTGAGATTCGGGTTGTCCTTTTTGGGCATTAATCTATCCATTGACGGCTAAATGCTAACAAAGCCGTAGAACTCATCGAGGCCTTCGTTTTGACAGGTTATGGCTCCAGTAACTCCAAATGAGCCAGAAGTTATGGCCGTTCGAATAATCGATATCTACGGGGTGCAACATCCACGGTGCAAGGTGCAACATCCGTCCGAAATGGCGAAACAGTGCCCTCCGACTTTTAGAAATGCGTGCATGGATTTGAAACGGAACAGTACCATGGTGCACCACTCTCCAGCGATGGTGAATCGAAGATGAGCCACGGTAATCCCGTTTTACCGAAATAATCCACGTTTCGAAAAAACGAAGGGTGAAAAACTTACGTGACCCGATTGAGATTCGGGTTGTCCTTTTTGGGCATTAATCTATCCGTTGACGGCTGAAAGCTGTCGAAGCCGTAGAACTCATCGAGACTTCGTTTTGACAGGTTATGGCTCCCGTAACTCCAAACGAGCCAGAAGTTATGGCCATCCGAATAATCGGTATCTACAGGGTGCGACATACACGGTGCAAGGTGCAACATCCGTCCGAAATGGCGAAACAGTGTCGTCCGACTTTTAGAAATGCGTGAATGGATTTGAAACGGAACAGTACCATGGTGCACCGCTCTCCAGCGATGGTGAATCGAAGACGAGCCACGGTAATCCCGTTTTACAGTAAAAATCCACCTTTCGAAAAAACGAAGGGTGAAAAACTTACGTGACCCGATTGAGATTCGGGTTGTCCTTTTTGGGCATTAATCTATCCGTTGACGGCTGAAAGCTGTCAAAGCGGTAGAACTCATCGAGGCCTTCGTTTTGACAGGTTATGTCTCCCGTAACACCAAACGAGCCAGAAGTTGTGGCCGTCCGAATAATCGGTATCTACAGGGTGCGACATCCACGGTGCAAGGTGCAACATCCGTCCGAAATGGTGAAACAGTGTCGTATGACTTTTAGAAATGCATGCATGGATTTGAAATGGAACAGTACCATGGTGCACCACTCTCCAACGATGGTGAATCGAAGACGAGCCACGGTAATCCCGTTTTACCGTAAAAATCCACGTGTCGAAAAAACGAAGGGTGGAAAACTTACGTGACCCGATTGAGATTCGGGTTGTCCTTTATGGGCACTAATCTATCTGTTGACGGCTGAAAGCTGTCAAAGCCGTAGAAATCATCGAGGCCTTCGTTTTTACAGGTTATGACTCCCGTAACTCACAACGAGCCAGAAGTTAGGGCCGTCCGAATAACCGATATCTACAGGGTGCAACATCCATGGTGCAAGGTGCAACATCCGTCCGAAATGGCGAAACAGTGTCGTCCGAATTTTAGAAATGCGTGCGTGGATTTGAAACGGAACAGTACAATGGTGTACCACTCTCCAGCGATGGTGAATCGAAGACGAGCAACGGTAATCCCGTTTTATTGTAAAAATCCACGTGTCGAAAAAACAAAGGGTAAAAAACTTACGTAACCCAATTGAGATTCGGGTTGTCCTTTTTGGGCATTAATCTATCCGTTGACGGCTGAAAGCTGTCAAAGCCGTAGAACTCATCGAGGCCTTCATTTTGACAGGTTATGGCTCCTGTAACTCCAAACGAGGCAGAAGTTATGGCCGTCCGAATAATCGATATCTACGGGGTGCAACATCCACGGTGCAAGGTGCAACATCCGTCCGAAATGGCGAAACAATGCCGTCCGAATTTAAGAAATGCGTGCACGGATTTGAAATGGAACAGTACCACGGTGCACCACTCTCCAGCGATGGTGAGTCGAAGACGAGCCACGGTAATCCCGTTTTACCGTAAAAATCCATGTGTCGAAAAAACGAAGGGTGAAAAACTTACGTGACCCGATTGAGATTCGGGTTGTCCTTTTTTGGCATTAATCTATCCGATGGCGGCTGAAAACTGTTAATACCGTAGAAATCATCGAGGCCTTTGTTTTGACATGTTATGGCTCCCGTAACTCCAAGCGAGCCAGAAGTTATGGCCGTCCGAATAATCGATATCTACGGGGTGCAACATCCACGGTGCAAGGTGCAACATCCGTCCGAAATGGTGAAACAGTGCCGTACGACTTTTAGAAATGCGAGCATGGATTTGAAACGGAACAGTACCATGGTGCACCACTCTCCAGCGATGGTGAATCGAAGACGAGCCACGGTAATTCCGTTTTAACGTAAAAATCCACGTGTCGAAAAAACGAAGGGTGAAAAACTTACGTGACCCGATTGAGATTCGGGTTGTCCTATTTGGGCATTAATCTATCCGTTGACGGCTGAAAGCTGTCAAAGCCGTAGAACTCATCGAGGCCTTTGTTTTGACAGGTTATGGCTCCAGTAACTCCAAATGAGCCAGAAGTTATGGCCGTCCGAATAATCGATATCTACGGGGTACAACATCCACGGTGCAAGGTGCAACATCCGTCCGAAATGGTGAAATAGTGTCGTCCGACTTTTAGAAATGCGTGCATGGATTTGAAATGGAACAGTACCATGTTGCACCACTCTCCAGCGATGGTGAATCGAAGACGAGCCACGGAAATTCCGTTTTACCGTAAAAATCCACGTTTCGAAAAAACGAAGGGTGAAAAACTTACGTGACCCGATTATGATTCGGGTTGTCCTTTTTGGGCATTGATCTATCCGTTGATGGCTGAAAGCTGTCAAAGCCGTAACTCATCGAGGCCTTCGTTGTGACAGATTATGGCACCCGTAACACCAAACGAGCCAGAAGTTAAGGCCGTCCGAATAATCGGTATCTACAGGGTGCAACATCCATGGTGCAAGGTGCAACACCCGTCCGAAATGGCGAAACAATGTCGTCCGACTTTTAGAAATGCGTGCATGGATTTGAAATGGAACAGTACCATGGTGCACCACCCTACAACGATGGTGAATCGAAGACGAGCCAAAGTAATCCCGTTTTTCCGTAAAAATCCACGTTTCGAAAAAACGAAGGGTGAAAAACTTACGTGACCCGATTGAGATTCGGGTTGTCCTTTTTGGGCATTAATCTATCCATTGACGGCTGAAAGCTGTCAAAGCCGCAAAACTCATCGAGGCCTTCGTTTTGACAGGTTATGGCTCCCATAACTCCAAACGAGCCAGAAGTTATGGCCGTCCGAATAATCGATATCTACGGCGTGCAACATCCACGGTGCAAGGTGCAACATCCGTTCGAAATAGAGAAACAGTGCCGTACGACTTTTAGAAATGCGTGAATGGATTTGAAATGGAACAGTACCATGGTGCACCGCTCTCCAGCGATGGTGAATCGAAGACGAGCCACGGTAATCCCGTTTTACAGTAAAAATCCACCTTTCGAAAAAACGAAGGGTGAAAAACTTACGTGACCCGATCGAGATTCGGGTTGTCCTTTTTGGGCATTAATCTATCCGTTGACGGCAGAAAGCTGTCGAAGCCGTAGAACTCATCGAGGCCTTCGTTTTGACAGGTTATGTCTCCCGTAACACCAAACGAGCCAGAAGTTATGGCCGTCCGAATAATCGGTATCTACAGGGTGCGACATCCACGATGCAAGGTGCAACATCCGTCCGAAATGGCGAAACAATGCCGTCCGACATTTAGAAATGCGTGCATGGATTTGAAACGGAACGGTACCATGGTGCACCACTCTCCACTGATGGTGAATCGAAGACGAGGCACGGTAATCCCGTTTTACCGTAAAAATCCACGTGTCGAAAAAACGATGGGCGAAAAACTTACGTGACCCGATAGAGATTCGGGTTGTCCTTTTTTGGCATTAATCTATCCGTTGATGGTTGAAAGCTGTTAAAACCGTAGAAATCATCGAGGCCTTCGTTTTGACAGGTTACGGCTCCCGTAACTCCAAGCGAGCCAGAATTTATGGCCGTCCGAATAATCGATATCTACGGGGTGCAACATCCACGGTGCAAGGTGCAAAATCCGTCCGAAACGGCGAAACAGTGCCGTCCGACTTTTAGAAATGCATGCATGGATTTGAAACGGAACAGTATCATGGTGCACCACTCTCTAGCGATGGTGAATCGAAGACGAGCCACGGTAATCCCGTTTTACCTTAAAAATCCACGTTTCGAAAAAACGAAGGGTAAAAAATTACGTGACCCGATTGAGCTTCGGGTTGTCCTTTTTGGGCATTAATCTATCCATTGATGGCTGAAAGCTGTCAAAGGCGTAGAACTCATCGAGGCCTTCATTTTGACAGGTTATGGCTCCCATAAATCCAAACGAGCCAGAAGTTATGGCCGTCCGAATAATCGATATCTACAGGGTGCAACATCCTTCCGAAATGGTGAAACAGTGCCGTACGACTTTTAGAAATGCGTGCATGGATTTGAAACGGAACAGTACCATGGTGCACCACTCTACAATGATGGTGAATCGAAGACGAGCCATGGTAATGCCGTTTTACCGTAAAAATCCACGTGTCGAAAAAACGAAGGGTGAAAAACTTACGTGACCCGATTGAGATTCAGGTTGTACTTTTTGGGCATTAATCTATCCGTTGACGGCTGAAAGCTGTCAAAGCCGTAGAACTCATCAAGTGCTTCGTTTTGACAGGTTATGGCTCCCGTAACTCCAAACGAGCCAGAAGTTATGGCCATCCGAATAATCGATATCTACAGGGTGCAACATCCACGGTGCAAGGTGCAAAATCCGTCCGAAATGGCGAAACAGTGTCGTCCGACTTTTAGAAATGCGTGCATGGATTTGAAACGGAACAGTACCATGGTGCACCACTCTCCAGCGATGGTGAATCGAAGACGAGCCACGGTAATCCCGTTTTACCTTAAAAATCCACGTTTCGAAAAAACGAAGGGTAAAAAACTTACGTAACCCGATTGAGATTCGTGCTGTCGTTTTTGGGCATTAATTTATCCGTTGACGGTTGAAAGCTTTCAAAGTCGTAGAACTCATCGAGGCCTTCGTTTTGACAGGTTATGGCTCCCGTAACTCCAAACGAGCCAGAAGTTATAGCCGTCCGAATAATCGATATCTACAGGGTGCAACATACACGGTGCAAGGTGCAAAATCCGTCCGAAATGGCGAAATAGTGCCGTCCGACTTTTAGAAATGCGTGCATGGATTTGAAACAGAACAGTACCATGGTGCACCACTCTCCAGCGATGGTGAATCGAAGACGAGCCACGGTAATCCCGTTTTACCGTAAAAATCCACATGTCGAAAAAACGAAGGGTGAAAAACTTACGTGACCCGATTGAGATTCGGGTTGTGCTTTTTTGGCATTAATCTATCCGTTGACGGCTGAATGCTGTCAAAACCGTAGAACTCACCGAGACCTTCGTGTTGACAGGTTATGGCTCCCGTAACTCCAAACGAGCCAGAAGTTATGGCCGTCCGAATAATTGATATCTACGGGGTGCAACATCCACGGTGCAAGGTGCAACATCCGTCCGAAATTGCGAAACAGTTCCGTACGACTTTTCGAAATGCGAGCATGGATTTGAAACGGAACAGTACCATGGTGCACCACTCTCCAGTGATGGTGAATCGAAGACGAGCCACGGTAATCCTGTTTTACCGTAAAAATCCACGTGTCGAAAAAACGAAGGGTGAAAAACTTACGTGACCCGATTGTGATTCGGGTTGTCCTTTTTGGGCATTAATCCATCCGTTGACGGCTGAAAGCTGTCAAAGCCGTAGAACTCATCGAGGCCTTCGTTTTGACAGGTTAGGGCTCCCATAATTCCAAACGAGCCAGAAGTTATGGCCGTCCAAATAATCGATATCTACGGCGTGCAACATCCACGGTGCAAGGTGCAACATCCGTTCGAAATGGAGAAACAGTGCCGTACGACTTTTAGAAATGCGTGAATGGATTTGAAACGGAACAGTAACATGGTGCACCGCCCTCCAGCGATGGTGAATCGAAGACGAGCCACGGTAATCCCGTTTTACAGTAAAAATCCACCTTTCGAAAAAACGAAGGGTGAAAAACATACGTGACCCGATCGAGATTCGGGTTGTCCTTTTTGGGCATTAATCTATCCGTTGACGGCTGAAAGATGTCAAAGTCGTAGAACTCATCGAGGCCTTCGTTTTGACAGGTTATGTCTCCCGTAACACCAAACGAGCCAGAAGTTATGGCCGTCCGAATAATCGGTATCTACAGGGTGCGACATCCACGGTGCACGGTGCAAGGTGCGACATCCGTCCGAAATGGCGAAACAATGCCGTCCGACTTTTAGAAATGCGTGCATGGATTTGAAACGGAACGGTACCATGGTGCACCACTCTCCAATGATGGTGAATCGAAGACGAGCCATGGTAATCCCGTTTTACCGTAAAAATCCACGTGTCGAAAAAACGAAGGGTGAAAAACTTACGTGACCCGATTGAGATTCGGGTTGTCCTTTTTTGGCATTAATCTATCCGTTGATGGTTGAAAGCTGTTAAAACCATAGAAATCATCGAGGCCTTCGTTTTGACAGGTTACGGCTCCCGTAACTCCAAGCCAGCCAGAAGTTATGGCCGTCTGAATAATCGATATCTACAGGGTGCAACATCCACGGTGCAAGGTGCAAAATCCGTCCGAAATGGCGAAACAGTGCCGTCCGACTTTTAGAAATGCATGCATGGATTTGAAACGGAACAGTACCATGGTGCACCACTCTCTAGCGATGGTGAATCGAAGACGAGCCACGGTAATCCCGTTTTACCTTAAAAATCCACGTTTCGAAAAAACGAAGGGTAAAAAATTACGTGACCCGATTGAGCTTCGGGTTGTCCTTTTTGGGCATTAATCTATCCATTGATGGCTGAAAGCTGTCAAAGGCGTAGAACTCATCGAGGCCTTCATTTTGACAGGTTATGGCTCCCATAAATCCAAACGAGCCAGAAGTTATGGCCGTCCGAATAATCGATATCTACAGGGTGCAACATCCTTCCGAAATGGTGAAACAGTGCCGTACGACTTTTAGAAATGCGTGCATGGATTTGAAACGGAACAGTACCATGGTGCACCACTCTACAATGATGGTGAATCGAAGACGAGCCATGGTAATGCCGTTTTACCGTAAAAATCCACGTGTCGAAAAAACGAAGGGTGAAAAACTTACGTGACCCGATTGAGATTCAGGTTGTACTTTTTGGGCATTAATCTATCCGTTGACGGCTGAAAGCTGTCAAAGCCGTAGAACTCATCGAGTGCTTCGTTTTGACAGGTTATGGCTCCCGTAACTCCAAACGAGCCAGAAGTTATGGCCATCCGAATAATCGATATCTACAGGGTGCAACATCCACGGTGCAAGGTGCAAAATCCGTCCGAAATGGCGAAACAGTGTCGTCCGACTTTTAGAAATGCGTGCATGGATTTGAAACGGAACAGTACCATGGTGCACCACTCTCCAGCGATGGTGAATCGAAGACGAGCCACGGTAATCCCGTTTTACCTTAAAAATCCACGTTTCGAAAAAACGAAGGGTAAAAAACTTACGTAACCCGATTGAGATTCGTGCTGTCGTTTTTGGGCATTAATTTATCCGTTGACGGTTGAAAGCTTTCAAAGTCGTAGAACTCATCGAGGCCTTCGTTTTGACAGGTTATGGCTCCCGTAACTCCAAACGAGCCAGAAGTTATAGCCGTCCGAATAATCGATATCTACAGGGTGCAACATACACGGTGCAAGGTGCAAAATCCGTCCGAAATGGCGAAATAGTGCCGTCCGACTTTTAGAAATGCGTGCATGGATTTGAAACAGAACAGTACCATGGTGCACCACTCTCCAGCGATGGTGAATCGAAGACGAGCCACGGTAATCCCGTTTTACCGTAAAAATCCACATGTCGAAAAAACGAAGGGTGAAAAACTTACGTGACCCGATTGAGATTCGGGTTGTGCTTTTTTGGCATTAATCTATCCGTTGACGGCTGAATGCTGTCAAAACCGTAGAACTCACCGAGACCTTCGTGTTGACAGGTTATGGCTCCCGTAACTCCAAACGAGCCAGAAGTTATGGCCGTCCGAATAATTGATATCTACGGGGTGCAACATCCACGGTGCAAGGTGCAACATCCGTCCGAAATTGCGAAACAGTTCCGTACGACTTTTCGAAATGCGAGCATGGATTTGAAACGGAACAGTACCATGGTGCACCACTCTCCAGTGATGGTGAATCGAAGACGAGCCACGGTAATCCTGTTTTACCGTAAAAATCCACGTGTCGAAAAAACGAAGGGTGAAAAACTTACGTGACCCGATTGTGATTCGGGTTGTCCTTTTTGGGCATTAATCCATCCGTTGACGGCTGAAAGCTGTCAAAGCCGTAGAACTCATCGAGGCCTTCGTTTTGACAGGTTAGGGCTCCCATAATTCCAAACGAGCCAGAAGTTATGGCCGTCCAAATAATCGATATCTACGGCGTGCAACATCCACGGTGCAAGGTGCAACATCCGTTCGAAATGGAGAAACAGTGCCGTACGACTTTTAGAAATGCGTGAATGGATTTGAAACGGAACAGTAACATGGTGCACCGCCCTCCAGCGATGGTGAATCGAAGACGAGCCACGGTAATCCCGTTTTACAGTAAAAATCCACCTTTCGAAAAAACGAAGGGTGAAAAACATACGTGACCCGATCGAGATTCGGGTTGTCCTTTTTGGGCATTAATCTATCCGTTGACGGCTGAAAGATGTCAAAGTCGTAGAACTCATCGAGGCCTTCGTTTTGACAGGTTATGTCTCCCGTAACACCAAACGAGCCAGAAGTTATGGCCGTCCGAATAATCGGTATCTACAGGGTGCGACATCCACGGTGCACGGTGCAAGGTGCGACATCCGTCCGAAATGGCGAAACAATGCCGTCCGACTTTTAGAAATGCGTGCATGGATTTGAAACGGAACGGTACCATGGTGCACCACTCTCCAATGATGGTGAATCGAAGACGAGCCACGGTAATCCCGTTTTACCGTAAAAATCCACGTGTCGAAAAAACGAAGGGTGAAAAACTTACGTGACCCGATTGAGATTCGGGTTGTCCTTTTTTGGCATTAATCTATCCGTTGATGGTTGAAAGCTGTTAAAACCATAGAAATCATCGAGGCCTTCGTTTTGACAGGTTACGGCTCCCGTAACTCCAAGCCAGCCAGAAGTTATGGCCGTCTGAATAATCGATATCTACAGGGTGCAACATCCACGGTGCAAGGTGCAAAATCCGTCCGAAATGGCGAAACAGTGCCGTCCGACTTTTAGAAATGCATGCATGGATTTGAAACGGAACAGTACCATGGTGCACCACTCTCTAGCGATGGTGAATCGAAGACGAGCCACGGTAATCCCGTTTTACCTTAAAAATCCACGTTTCGAAAAAACGAAGGGTAAAAAACTTACGTGACCCGATTGAGCTTCGGGTTGTCCTTATTGGGCAATAATCTATCCATTGACGGCTGAAAGCTGTCAAAGGCGTAGAACTCATCGAGGCCTTCGTTTTGACAGGTTATGGCTCCCATAACTCCAAACGAGCCAGAAGTTATGGCCGTCCGAATAATCGATATCTACGGCGTGCAACATCCACGGTGCAAGGTGCAACATCCGTTCGAAATGGAGAAACAGTGCCGTACGACTTCTAGAAATGCGTGAATGGATTTGAAACGGAACAGTACCATGGTGCACCGCTCTCCAGCGATGGTGAATCGAAGACGAGCCACGGTAATCCCGATTACAGTAAAAATCCACCTTTCGAAAAAACGAAGGGTGAAAAACTTACGTGACCCGATTGAGATTCGGGTTGTCCTTTTTGGGCATTAATCTATCTGTTGATGGCTGAAAGCTGTCAAAGCCGTAGAACTCATCGAGGCCTTCGTTTTGACAGGTTATGTCTCCTGTAACACCAAACGAGCCAGAAGTTATGGCCGTCCGAATAATCGGTATCTACAGGGTGCGACATCCACGGTGCAAGGTGCAACATCCGTCCGAAATGGCGAAACAATGCCGTCCGACTTTTAGAAATGCGTGCATGGATTTGAAACGGAACGGTACCATGGTGCACCACTCTCCAGTGATGGTGAATCGAAGACGAGCCACAGTAATCCCGTTTTACCGTAAAAATCCACGTGTCGAAAAAACGAAGGGTGAAAAACTTACGTGACCCGATTGAGATTCGGGTTGTCCTTTCTTGGCATTAATCTATCCGTTGATGGTTGAAAGCTGTTAAAACCATAGAAATCATCGAGGCCTTCGTTTTGACAGGTTACGGCTCCCGTAACTCCAAGCGAGCCAGAAGTTATGGCCGTCCGAATAATCGATATCTACGGGGTGCAACATCCACGGTGCTAGGTGCAAAATCCGTCCGAAATGGCGAAACAGTGCCGTCCGACTTTTAGAAATGCATGCATGGATTTGAAACGGAACAGTACCATGGTGCACCACTCTCTAGCGATGGTGAATCGAAGACAAGCCACGGTAATCCCGTTTTACCTTAAAAATCCACGTTTCGAAAAAACGAAGGGTAAAAAACTTACGTGACCCGATTGAGCTTCGGGTTGTCCTTTTTGGGCATTAATCTATCCATTGACGGCTGAAAGCTGTCAAAGGCGTAGAACTCATCGAGGCCTTCGTTTTGACAGGTTATGGCTCCCATAAACCCAAACGAGCCAGAAGTTATGGCCGTCCGAATAATCGATATCTTTAGGGTGCAACATGCACGGTGCAAGGTGCAACATCCTTCCGAAATGGTGAAACAGTGTCGGACGACTTTTAGAAATGCGTGCATGGATTTGAAACGGAACAGTACCATGGTGCACCACTCTACAACGATGGTGAATCGAAGACGAGCCACGGTAATCCCGTTTTACCGTAAAAATCCACGTGTCGAAAAAACGAAGGGTGAAAAACTTACGTGACCCGATTGAGATTCAGGTTGTACTTTTTGGGCATTAATCTATCCGTTGACGGCTGAAAGCTGTCAAAGCCGTAGAACCCATCGAGTCCTTCGTTTTGACAGGTTATGGATCCCGTAACTCCAAACGAGCCAGAAGTTATGGCCATCCGAATAATCGATATCTACAGGGTGCAACATACACGGTGCAAGGTGCAAAATCCGTCCGAAATGGCGAAACAGTGTCGTCCGACTTTTAGAAATTCGTGCATGAATTTGAAACGGAACAGTACCATGGTGCACCACTCTCCAGCGATGGTGAATCGAAGACGAGCCACGGTAATCCCGTTTTACCGTAAAAATCCTCGTTTCGTAAAAACGAAGGGTAAAAAACTTACGTGACCCGATTGAGATTTGGGCATTAATCTATCCATTGACGGCTGAAAGCTGTCAAAGCCGTAGAACTCATCGAGGCCTTCATTTTGACAGGTTATGGCTCCCGTAACTCCAAACGAGCCAGAAGTTATGGCCGTCCGAATAATCGATATCTACAGGGTGCAACATACACGGTGCAAGGTGCAAAATCCGTCCGAAATGGCGAAACAGTGCCGTCCGACTTTTAGAAATGCGTGCATGGATTTGAAACAGAACAGTACCATGGTGCACCACTCTCCAGCGATGGTGAATCGAAGACGAGCCACGGTAATCCCGTTTTACCGTAAAAATCCACGTGTCGAAAAAACGAAGGGTGAAAAACTTACGTGACCCGATTGAGATTCGGGTTGTCCTTTTTTGGCATTAATCTATCCGTTGTCGGCTGAATGCTGTCAAAACCGTAGAACTCATCGAGGCCTTCGTTTTGACAGGTTATGGCTCCCGTAACTCCAAACGAGCCAGAAGTTATGGTCGTCCGAATAATCGATATCTACGGGGTGCAACATCCACGGTGCAAGGTGCAACATCCGTCCGAAATTGCGAAACAGTGCCGTACGACTTTTTGAAATGCGAGCATGGATTTGAAACGGAACAGTACCATGGTGCACCACTCTCCAGCGATGGTGAATCGAAGACGAGCCACGGTAATCCCGTTTTACCGTAAAAATCCACGTGTCGAAAAAACGAAGGGTGAAAAACTTACGTGACCCGATTGAGATTCGGGTTGTCCTTTTTGGGCATTAATCTATCCGTTGACGGCTGAAAGCTGTCAAAGCCGTAGAACTCATCGAGGCCTTCGTTTTGGCAGGTTATGGCTCCAGTAACTCCAATTGAGCCAGAAGTTATGGCCGTCCGAATAATCGATATCTACGGGGTACAACATCCACGGTGCAAGGTGCAACACCCGTCCGAAATGGCGAAACAGTGTCGTCCGACTTTTAGAAATGCGTGAATGGATTTGAAACGGAACAGTTTCATGGTGCACCACTCTACAACGATGGTGAATCGAAGACGAGCCACGGTAATCCCGTTTTACCGTAAAAATCCACGTTTCGAAAAAACGAAGGGTGAAAAACTTACATGACCCGATTGAGATTCGGGTTGTCCTTTTTGGGCATTAATCTATCTGTTGATGGCTGAAAGCTGTCAAAGCCATAGAACTCATCGAGGCCTTCGTTTTGACAGGTTATGGCTCCCGTAACTCCTAACGAGCCAGAATTTATGGCCGTCCGAATAATCGATATCTACGGGGTGCAACATCCACGGTGCAAGGTGCAACATCCGTTCGAAATGGAGAAACAGTGCTGTACGACTTTTAGAAATGCGTGCATGGATTTGAAACGGAACAGTACCATGGTGCACCGCTCTCCAGCGATGGTGAATCGAAGACGAGCCACGCTAATCTCGTTTTACCGTAAAAATCCACGTTTCGAAAAAACGAAGGGTAAAAAACTTACGTGACCCGATTGAGATTCGGGTTATCGTTTTTGGGCATTAATCTATCCGTTGACGCCTGAAAGCTGTCAAAGCCGTAGAACTCATCGAGGCCTTCGTTTTGACAGGTTATGGCTGCCGTAACTCCAAACGAGCCAGAAGTTATAGCCGTCCGAATAATCGATATCTACAGGGTGCAACATACACGGTGCAAGGTGCAACATCCTTCCGAAATGGCGAAACAGTGTCGTCCGACTTTTAGAAATGCGTGCATGGATTTGAAACAGAACAGTACCATGGTGCACCACTCTCCAACGATGGTGAATCGAAGACGAGCCACGGTAATCCCGTTTTACCGTAAAAATCCACGTGTCGAAAAAACAAAGGGTGAAAAACTTACGTGACCCGATTGAGTTTCGGGTTGTCCTTTTTGGGCATTAATCTATCCGTTGACGGTTGAAAGCTGTCAAAGCCGTAGAACTCATCGAGGCCTTCGTTTTGACAGGTTATGGCTTCCATAACTCCAAACGAGCCAGAAGTTATGGCCGTCCGAATAATCGATATCTACGGCGTGCAACATCCACGGTGCAAGGTGCAACATCCGTTCGAAATGGAGAAACAGTGCCGTACGACTTATAGAAATGCGTGAATGGATTTGAAACGGAACAGTACCATGGTGCACTGCTCTCCAGCGATGGTGAATCGAAGACGAGCCACGGTATTCCCGTTTTACAGTAAAAATCCACCTTTCGAAAAAACGAAGGGTGAAAAACTTACGTGACCCGATTGAGATTCGGGTTGTCCTTTTTGGGCATTAATCTATCCGTTGACGGCTGAAAGCTGTCAAAGCCGTAGAACTCATCGAGGCCTTCGTTTTGACAGGTTATGTCTCCCGTAACACCAAACGAGCCAGAAGTTATGGTCGTCCGAATAATCGGTATCTACAGGGTGCGACATCCACGGTGCAAGGTGCAACATCCGTCCGAAATGGCGAAACAATGCCGTCCGACTTTTAGAAATGCGTGCATGGATTTGAAACGGAACAGTACCATGGTGCACCACTCTCCAGTAATGGTGAATCGAAGACGAGCCACGGTAATCCCGTTTTACCGTAAAAATCCACGTGTCGAAAAAACGAAGGGTGAAAAACTTGCGTGACCCGATTGAGATTCGGGTTGTCCTTTTTTGGCATTAATCTATCCGTTGATGGTTGAAAGCTGTTAAAACCGTAGAATTCATCGAGGCCTTCGTTTTGACAGGTTATGGCTCCCGTAACTCCAAGCGAGCCAGAAGTTATGGCCGTCCGAATAATCGATATCTACGGGGCGCAACATCCACGGTGCAAGGTGCAAAATCCGTCCGAAATGGCGAAACAGTGCCGTCCGACTTTTAGAAATGCGTGCATGGATTTGAAACGGAACAGTACCATGGTGCACCACTCTCTAGCGATGGTGAATCGAAGACGAGCCACGGTAATCCCGTTTTACCTTAAAAATCCACGTTTCGAAAAAACGAAGGGTAAAAAACTTACGTGACCTGATTGAGCTTCGGGTTGTCCTTTTTGGGCAATAATCTATCCATTGACGGCTGAAAGCTGTCAAAGGCGTAGAACTCATCGAGGCCTTCGTTTTGACAGGTTATGGCTCCCATAACTCCAAACGAGCCAGAAGTTATGGCCGTCCGAATAATCGATATCTACGGCGTGCAACATCCACGGTGCAAGGTGCAACATCCGTTCGAAATGGTGAAACAGTGCCGTACGACTTTTAGAAATGCGTGAATGGATTTGAAACGGAACAGTACCATGGTGCACCGCTCTCCAGCGATGGTGAATCGAAGACGAGCCACGGTAATCCCGTTTTACAGTAAAAATCCACCTTTCGAAAAAACGAAGGGTGAAAAACTTACGTGACCCGATTGAGATTCGGGTTGTCCTTTTTGGGCATTAATCTATCCGTTGACGGCTGAAAGCTGTCAAAGCCGTAGAACTCATCGAGGCCTTCGTTTTGACAGGTTATGTCTCCCGTAACACCAAACGAGCCAGAAGTTATGGCCGTCCGAATAATCGGTATCTATAGGGTGCGACATCCACGGTGCAAGGTGCAACATCCGTCCGAAATGGCGAAACAATGTCGTCCGACTTTTAGAAATGCGTGTATGGATTTGAAATGGAACGGTACCATGGTGCACCACTCTCCAGTGATGGTGAATCGAAGACGAGCCACGGTAATCCCGTTTTACCGTAAAAATCCACGTGTCGAAAAAACGAAGGGTGAAAAACTTACGTGACCCGATTGAGATTCGGGTTGTCCTTTTTTGGCATTAATCTATCCGTTGATGGTTGAAAGCTGTTAAAACCGTAGAAATCATCGAGGCCTTCGTTTTGACAGGTTACGGCTTCTGTAACTCCAAGCGAGCCAGAAGTTATGGCCGTCCGAATAATCGATATCTACGGGGTGCAACATCCACGGTGCAAGGTGCAAAATCCGTCCGAAATGGCGAAACAATGCCGTCCGACTTTTAGAAATGCATGCATGGATTTGAAACGGAACAGTACCATGGTGCACCACTCTCTAGCGATGGTGAATCGAAGACGAGCCACGGTAATCCCGTTTTACCTTAAAAATCTACGTTTCGAAAAAACGAAGGGTAAAAAACTTACGTGACCCGATTGAGCTTCGGGTTGTCCTTTTTGGGCATTAATCTATCCATTGACGGCTGAAAGCTGTCAAAGGCGTAGAACTCATCGAGGCCTTCATTTTGACAGGTTATGGCTCCCATAACTCCAAACGAGCCAGAAGTTATGGCCGTCCGAATAATCGATATCTTCAGGGTGCAACATCCACGGTGCAAGGTGCAACATCCTTCTGAAATGGTGAAACAGTGCCGTACGACTTTAAGAAATGCATGCATGGATTTGAAACAGAACAGTACCATGGTGCACCACTCTCCAGCGATGGTGAATCGAAGACGAGCCACGGTAATCCCGTTTTACCGTAAAAATCCACGTGTCGAAAAAATGAAGGGTGAAAAACATACGTGACCCGATTGAGATTCAGGTTGTACTTTTTGGGCATTAATCTATCCGTTGACGGCTGAAAGCTGTCAAAGCCGTTGAACTCATCGAGTCCTTCATTTTGACAGGTTATGGCTCCCGTAACTCCAAACGAGCCAGAAGTTATGTCCATCCGAATAATCGATATCTACAGGGTGCAACATCCACGGTGCAAGGTACAAAATCCGTCCGAAATGGCGAAACAGTGTCGTCCGACTTTTAGAAATGCGTGCATGGATTTGAAACGGAACAGTACCATGGTGCACCACTCTCCAGCGATGGTGAATCGAAGACGAGCCACGGTAATCCCGTTTTACCGTAAAAATCCACGTTTCGAAAAAACGAAGGGTAAAAAACTTACGTGACCCGATTGAGATTCGGGTTGTCGTTTCTGGGCATTAATCTATCCGTTGACGGCTGAAAGCTGTCAAAGCCGTAGAACTCATCGAGGCCTTCATTTTGACAGGTTATGGCTCCCGTAACTCCAAACGAGCCAGAAGTTATGGCCGTCCGAATAATCGATATCTACAGGGTGCAACATACACGGTGCAAGGTGCAAAATCCGTCCGAAATGGCGAAACAGTGCCGTCCGACTTTTAGAAATGCGTGCATGCATTTGAAACAGAACAGTACCATGGTGCACCACTCTCCAGTGATGGTGAATCGAAGACGAGCCACGGTAATCCCGTTTTACCGTAAAAATCCACGTGTCGAAAAAACGAAGGGTGAAAAACTTACGTGACCCGATTGAGATTCGGGTTGTCCTTTTTTGGCATTAATCTATCCGTTGTCGGCTGAATGCTGTCAAAACCATAGAACTCATCGTGGCCTTCGTTTTGACAGGTTATGCCTCCCGTAACTCCAAACGAGCCAGAAGTTATGGCCGTCCGAATAATCGATATCTACGGGGTGCAACATCCACGGTGCAAGGTGCAACATCCGTCCGAAATTGCGAAACAGTGCCGTACGACTTTTCGAAATGCGAGCATGGATTTGAAACGGAATAGTACCATGGTGCACCACTCTCCAGCGATGGTGAATCGAAGACGAGCCACGGTAATCCCGTTTTACCGTAAAAATCCACGTGTCGAAAAAACGAAGGGTGAAAAACTTACGTGACCCGATTGAGATTCGGGTTGTCCTTTTTGGGCATTAATTTATCCGTTGACGGCTGAAAGCTGTCAAAGCCGTAGAAATCATCGAGGCCTTCATTTTGACAGGTTATGGCTCCAGTAACTCCAAATGAGCCAGAAGTTATGGCCGTCCGAATAATCGATATCTACGGGGTACAACATCCACGGTGCAAGGTGTAACATCCGTCCGAAATGGCGAAATAGTGCCGTCCGACTTTTAGAACTGCGAGCATGGATTTGAAATGGAACAGTACCATGGTGCACCACTCTCCAGCGATGGTGAATCGAAGACGAGCCACGGTACTTCCGTTTTACCGTAAAAATCCACGTTTCGAAAAAACGAAGGGTGAAAAACTTACGTGACCCGATTGAGATTCGGGTTGTCCTTTTTGGGCATTAATCTATCCGTTGATCGCTGAAAGCTGTCAAAGCCGTAGAACTCATCGAGGCCTTCATTTTGACAGGTTATGGCACCCGTAACTCCAAACTAGCCAAAAGTTATGGCCGTCCGAATAATCGGTATCTACAGGGTGCAACATCCACGGTGCAAGGTGCAACACCCGTCCGAAATGGCGAAACAGTGTCCTCCGACTTTTAGAAATGCGGGCATGGATTTGAAACGGAACAGTACCATGGTGCACCACTCTACAACGATGGTGAATCGAAGACGAGCCACGGTAATCCCGTTTTACCGTAAAAATCCACCTTTCGAAAAAACGAAGGGTGAAAAACTTACATGACCCGATTGAGATTCGGGTTGTCCTTTTTGGGAATTAATCTATCCGTTGACGGTTGAAAGCTATCAAAGCCGTAGAACTCATCGACGCCTTCGTTTTGGCAGGTTATGGCTCCCGTAACTCCAAACGAGCCAGAAGTTATGGCCGTCCGAATAATCGATATCTACGGGGTGCAACATCCACGGTGCAAGGTGCAACATCCATTCGAAATGGAGAAACCGTGCCGTATGACTTTTAGAAATGCGTGCATGGATTTGAAACGGAACAGTACCATGGTGCACCGCTCTCCAGCGATGGTGAATCGAAGACGAGCCACGGTAATCCTGTTTTACAGTAAAAATCCACGTTTCGAAAAAACGAAGGATGAAAAACTTACGTGACCCGATTGAGATTCGGGTTGTCCTTTTTGGGCATTAATCTATCCGCTGACGGCTGAAAGCTGTAAAAGCCGTAGAACTCATCGAGGCCTTCGTTTGGACAGGTTATGGATCCCGTAACTCCAAACGAGCCAGAAGTTATGGCCGTCCGAATAATCGATATCTACAGGGTGCAACATCCACGGTGCAAGGTGCAAAATCCGTCCGAAATGGCGAAACAGTGTCGTCCGACTTTTAAAAATGCATGCATGGATTTGAAACGGAACAGTACCATGGTGCACCACTCTACAGCGATGGTGAATCGAAGACGAGCCACGGTAATCCCGTTTTACCTTAAAAATCCACGTTTCGAAAAAACGAAAGTTAAAAAACTTACGTGACCCGATTGAGATTCGGGTTGTCCTTTTTGGGCATTAATCTATCTGTTGACGGCTGAATGCTGTCAAAGCCGTAGAACTCATCAAGGCCTTCGTTTTGACAGGTTATGGCTCCAGTAACTCCAAATGAGCCAGAAGTTATGGCCGTCCGAATAATCGATATCTACGGGGTACAACATCCACGGTGCAAGGTGTAACATCCGTCCGAAATGGCGAAATAGTGCCGTCCGACTTTTAGAACTGCGAGCATGGATTTTAAATGGAACAGTACCATGGTGCACCACTCTCCAGTGATGGTGAATCGAAGACGAGCCACGGTACTTCCGTTTTACCGTAAAAATCCACGTTTCGAAAAAACGAAGGGTGAAAAACTTACGTGACCCGATTGAGATTCGGGTTGTCCTTTTTGGGCATTATTCTATCCGTTGATCGTTGAAAGCTGTCAAAGCCGTAGAACTCATCGAGGCCTTCATTTTGACAGGTTATGGCACCCGTAGCTCCAAACTAGCCAAAAGTTATGGCCGTCCGAATAATCGGTATCTACAGGGTGCAACATCCACGGTGCAAGGTGCAACACCCGTCCGAAATGGCGAAACAGTGTCCTCCGACTTTTAGAAATGCGGGCATGGATTTGAAACGGAACAGTACCATGGTGCACCACTCTACAACGATGGTGAATCGAAGACGAGCCACGGTAATCCCGTTTTACCGTAAAAATCCACGTTTCGAAAAAACGAAGGGTGAAAAACTTACATGACCCGATTGAGATTCGGGTTGTCCTTTTTGGGAATTAATCTATCCGTTGACGGTTGAAAGCTATCAAAGCCGTAGAACTCATCGACGCCTTCGTTTTGGCAGGTTATGGCTCCCGTAACTCCAAACGAGCCAGAAGTTATGGCCGTTCGAATAATCGATATCTACGGGGTGCAACATCCACGGTGCAAGGTGCAACATCCGTTCGAAATGTACCATGGTGCACCGCTCTCCAGCGATGGTGAATCGAAGACGAGCCACGGTAATCCCGTTTTACAGCAAAAATCCACGTTTCGAAAAAACGAAGGATGAAAAACTTACGTGACCCGATTGAGATTCGGGTTGTCCTTTTTGGGCATTAATCTGTCCGTTGATGGCTGAAAGCTGTAAAAGCCGTAGAACTCATCGAGGCCTTCGTTTGGACAGGTTATGGATCCCGTAACTCCAAACGAGCCAGAAGTTATGGCCGTCCGAATAATCGATATCTACAGGGTGCAACATCCACGGTGCCAGGTGGAAAATCCGTCCGAAATGGCGAAACAGTGCCGTCCGACTTTTAAAAATGCATGCATGGATTTGAAACGGAACAGTACCATGGTGCACCGCTCTACAGCGATGGTTAATCGAAGACGAGCCACGGTAATCCTGTTTTACATTAAAAATCCACGTTTCGAAAAAACGAAAGTTAAAAAACTTACGTGACCCGATTGAGATTCGGGTTGTCCTTTTTGGGCATTAATCTATCCGTTGATGGCTAAAAGCTGTCAAAGCCGTAGAACTCATCGAGGCCTTCGTTTTGACAGGTTATGGCTCCTGTAATTCCAAACGAGGCAGAAGTTATGGCCGTCCGAATAATCGATATCCACAGGGTGCAACATCCACGGTGCAAGGTGCAACATCCTTCCGAAATGGTGAAACAGTGCCGTACGACTTTTAGAAATGCGTGCATGGATTTGAAACGGAACAGTACCATGGTGCACCACTCTCCAGCAATGGTGAATCAAAGACGACCCACGGTAATCCCGTTTTACCATAAAAATCCACGTGTCGAAAAAACGAAGGGTGAAAAACTTACGTGACCCGATTGAGATTCAGTTTGTACTTTTTGGGCATTAATCTATCCGTTGACGGCTGAAAGCGATCAAAGCCGTAGAACTCATCGAGGCCATCGTTTTGACAGGTTATGGCTCCCGTAACTCCAAACGAGCCAGAAGTTATGGCCATCCGAATAATCGATATCTACAGGGTGCAACATCCGCGGTGCAAGGTGCAAAATCCGTCCGAAATGGAGAAACAGTGCCGTCTGACTTTTAGAATTGCATGCATGGATTTGAAACGGAACAGTACCATGGTGCACCACTCTCCAGCGATGGTGAATCGAAGACGAGCCACGCTAATCCCGTTTTACCGTAAAAATCCACGTTTCGAAAAAACGAAGGGTAAAAAACTTACGTGACCCGATTGAGATTGGGGTTGTCCTTTTTGGGCATTAATCTATCCGTTGACGGCTGAAAGCTGTCAAAGCCGTAGAACTCATCGAGGCCTTCGTTTTGACAGGTTATGGCTCCCGTAACTCCAAATGAGCCAGAAGTTATGGCCGTCTGAATAATCGATATCTACAGGGTGCAACATCCACGGTGCAAGGAGCAAAATCCGTCCGAAATGGCGATACAGTGCCGTCCGACTTTTAGAAATGCATGCATGGATATGAAACGGAACAGTACCATGGTGCACCACACTCCGGCGATGGTGAATCGAAGACGAGCCACGGTAATCCCGTTTTACCGTAAAAATTCACGTTTCGAAAAAACGAAGGGTAAAAAACTTACGTGACCCGATTGATATTCGGGTTGTCCTTTTTGGGCATTAATCTATCCGTTGATGGCTGAAAGCTGTCAAAGCCGTAGAACTCATCGAGGCATTCGATTTGACAGGTTATGGCTCCCGTAACTCCAATCGAGCCAGAAGTTATGGCCGTCCGAATAATCGGTATCTACAGGGTGCAACATCCACGGTGCAAGGTGCAACATCCGTCCGAAATGGCGAAACAGAGCCGTAAGACTTTTAGAAATGCGTGCATGGATTTGAAATGGAACAGTACCATGGTGCACCACTCTCCAGCAATGGTGAATCGAAGACGAGCCACGGTAATCCCGTTTTACCATAAAAATCCACATGTCGAAAAAACGAAGGGTGAAAAACTTATGTGACCCGATTGAGATTCGGGTTGTCCTTTTTGGGCATTAATCTATCCATGACAGCCGAAAGCTGTCAAAGCCGTAGAACTCATCGGGGCCTTCGTTTTGACAGGTTATGGCTTCCGTAACTCCAAACGAGCCAGAAGTTATGGCCGTCCGAATAATCGATATCTACAGGGTGCAACATCCACGGTGCAAGGTGCAACATCCGTCCGAAATGGCAAAACAGTGTCGTCCGACTTTTAGAAATGCGTGCATGGATTTGAAACATAACAGTACCATAGTGCACCACTCTCCTGCGATGGTGAATCGAAGACGAGCCACGGTAATCCCGTTTTACCGTAAAATTCCACGTTTCGAAAAAACGAAGGGTAAAAAACTTATGTCACCTGATTGAGATTCGGGTTGTCCTTTTTGGACATTAATCTATCTGTTGACGGCAGAAAGCTGTCAAAGCCGTAGAACTCATTGAGCCTTCGTTTTGACAGGTTGTGGCTCCAGTAACTCAAAACGAGCCAGAAATTATGGCCGTCCGAATAATCGATATCTACGAGGTGCAACATCCACGGTGCAAGGTGCAACATCCGTCCGAAATGGTGAAACAGTGTCGTATGACTTTTAGAAATGTGTGCATGGATTTGAAACGGAACAGTACCATGGTGCACCACTCTCCAGCGATGGTGAATCGAAGATTAGCCACGGTAATCCCGTTTTACTGTAAAAATCCACGTTTCGAAAAAACGAAGGGTAAAAAACTTACGTGACCCGATGGAGATTCAGGTTGTCCTTTTTGGGCATTAATCTATCCGTTGACGGTTGAAAGCTATCAAAGCCGTAGAACTCATCGAGGCCTTCGTTTTGACAGGTTATGGATCCCGTAACTCCAAACGAGCCAGATGTTATGGCCGTCCGAATATTCGATATCTACAGGGTGCAACATCCACGGTGCAAGGTGCAACATCCTTCCGAAATGGTAAAACAGTGCCGTATGACTTTTAGAAATGCGTGCATGGATTTGAAACGGAACAGTACCATGGCGCATCACTCTCCAGCGATGGTGAATCGAAGACGAGCCACGGTAATCCCGTTTTACCGTAAAAATCCACGTGTCGAAAAACCGAAGGGTGAAAAACTTACGCGACCCGATTGAAATTCGGGTTGTCCTTTTTGGGCATTAATCTATCCGTTGACGGCTGAAAGCTGTCAAAGCCGTAGAACTTATTGGGGCCTTCGTTTTGACAGGTTATGGCTCCCGTAACTCCAAACGTGCCAGAAGTTATGGCCGTCCGAATAATCGATATCTACAAGGTGCAACATCCACGGTGCAAGGTGCAAAATCCGTCTGAAATGGCGAAACAGTGCCGTCCGACTTTTAGAAACGCGTGCATGGATTTGAAACGGAACAGTACCATGGTGCACTACTCTCCAGCGATGGTGAATCGAAGACGAGCCACGGTAATCCCATTTTACCGTAAAAATCCATGTTTCGAAAAAACGAAGGGTAAAAAACTTATGTGACCCGATTGAGATTCGGGTTGTCCTTTTTGGGCATTAATCTATCCGTTGATGGCTGAAAGCTGTCAAAACCGTAGAACTCATCGAGGCCTTCGTTTTGACAGGTTATGGCTCCCGTAACTCCAAACGAGCCAGAAGTTATGGCCGTCCGAATAATCGATATCTACAGAGTGCAACATCCATGGTGCAAGGTGCAAAATCCGTCCGAAATGGCGAAACAGTGCCATTCGAATTTTAGAAATGCGTGCATGGATTTGAAACGGAGCAGTACCATGGTGCACCACTCTCCAACGATGGTGAATCGAAGACGAGCCACGGTAATCCCGTTTTACCGTAAAAATCCACGTTTCGAAAAAACGAAGGGTAAAAAACTTACGTGACCCGATTGAGATTCGGGTTGTCCTTTTTGGGCATTAATCTATCTGTTGACGGCCGAAAGCTGTCAAAGCCGTAGAACTCATCGAGGCCTTCGTTTTGACAGGTTATGGCTCCCGTAACTCCAAACGAGCCAGAAGTTATGGCCGTCCGAATAATCGGTATCTAAAGGGTGCAACATCCACGGTGCAAGGTGCAACATCCGTCCGAAATGGCGAAACAGTGCCGTCCGACTTTTAGAAATGCGTGCATGGATTTGAAACAGAACAGTACCATAGTGCACCACTCTCCAGCAATGGTGAATCGAAGACGAGCCACGGTAATCCCGTTTTACCGTAAGAATCCACGTTTCGAAAAAACGAAGGGTAAAATACTTACGTCACCCGATTGAGATTCGGGTTGTCCTTTTTGGGCATTAATCTATCCGTTAACGGCTGAAAGCTGTCAAAGTCGTAGAACTCATTGAGGCCTTCGTTTGACAGGTTATGGCTCCAGTAACTCCAAACGAGCCAGAAGTTATGGTCGTCCGAATAATTGATATCTACGAGGTGCAACATCCACGGTGAAAGGTGCAACATCCGTCCGAAATGGCAAAACAGGGTCGTCCGACTTTTAGAAATGCGTGCATGGATTTGAAACGGAACAGTATTATGGTGCACCACTCTCCAGCGATGGTGCATCGAAGACGAGCCACGGTAATCCCGTTTTACCGTAAAAATCCACGTTTCGAAAAAACGAAGGGTAAAAAACTTACGTGACCCGATTGAGATTCGGGTTGTCCTTTTGGGCATTAATCTATCCGTTGACGGCTGAAAGCTGTCAAAGCCGTAGAACTCATCGAGGCCTTCGTTTTGATAGGTTATGGCTCCCGTAACTCCAAACGAGCCAGATGTTATGGCCGTCCGAATAATCGATATCTACTAGGTGCAACATCCAAGGTGCAAGGTGCAACATCCTACCGAAATGGTGAAACAGTGCCGTACGACTTCTAGAAATGCGTGCATGGATTTGAAACGGAACAGTACCATGGTGCACCACTCTCCAGCGATGTTGAATCGAAGACGAGCCACGGTAATCCCGCTTTACCGTAAAAATCCACGTGTCGAAAAAACGAAGGGTGAAAAACTTACGTGACCCGATTGAAATTCGGGTTGTCCTTTTTGGGCATTAGTTTATCCGTGGACGACTGAAAGCTGTCAAAGCCGTAGAACTCATCGAGGCCTTCGTTTTGACAGGTTATGGCTCCCGTAACTCCAAACGAGCCAGAAGTTATGGGCGTCCGAATAATCGATATCTACAGGGTAAAACATCCACGGTATCATGGTGCACCACTTTCAAGCAATGGTGAATCGAAGACGAGCCACGGTAATCCCGTTTTACAGTAAAATCCACGTTTCGAAAAAACGATGGGTAAAAAACTTACGTGACCCGATTGAGATTCGGGTTGTCCTTTTTGGGCATTAATCTATCTGTAGACGGCTGAAAGTCTTCAAAGCCGTAGAACTCATCGAGGCCTTCGTTTTGACAGGTTATGACTTTTGTAACTCCAAACGAGCCAGAAGTTATGGCCGTCCGAATAATCGATATCTACAGGGTGCAACATCCACGGTGCAAGGTGTAACATCCGTCCGAAATGGCGAAACAGTGCCGTCCGACTTTTAGAAATGCGTGCATGGATTTGAAACGGAACAGTACCATGGTGCACCACTCTCTAGCGATGGTGAATCGAAGACGAGCCACGGTAATCCAATTTTACCGTAAAAATCCACGTTTCGAAAAAACGAAGGGTCAAAAACTTACGTGACCCGATTGAGATTCGGGTTGTCCTTTTTGGGAATTAATCTATCCGTTGACGGCTGAAAGCTATCAAAGCCGTAGAACTCATCGAGGCCTTCGTTTTGACCGGTTATGGCTCCCGTAACCCCTAACGAGCCAGAAGTTATGGCCGTCCGAATAATCGATACCTACAGGGTGCAACATCCACGGTGCAAGGTACAACATCCGTCCGAAATGGTGAAACAGTGCCGTAAGACTTTTAGAAATGCATGCATGGATTTGAAACGGAACAGTACCATGGTGCACCATTCTCCAGCAATGGTGAATCAAAGACGAGCAACGGTAATCCCGTTTTACCGTAAAAATCCACGTGTCGAAAAAACGAAGGGTGAAAAACTCTCGTGACCCGGTCGAGATTCGGGTTGTCCATTTTGGGCATTAATCTATCCGTTGATGGCTGAAGCTGTCAAAGCCGTAGAACTCATCGAGGCCTTCGTTTTGACAGGTTACGGCTCCCGTAACTCCAAATGAGCCAGAAGTTATGGCCGTCCGAATAATAGATATGTACAGGGTGCAACATCCACTGTGCAAGGTGCAACATCCGTCCGAAATGGTGAAACAGTGCCATCCGACTTTTAGAAATGCGTGCATGGATTTCAAACGGAACAGTACCATGGTGCACTAATCTCCAGCGATGGTGAACCGAAGACGAGCCACGGTAATCCCGTTTTACCGTAAATATCCACGTTTCGAAAAAACGAAGGGTGAAAAACTTACGTCACCCGATTGAGATTCGGGTTGTCCATTTTGGGCATTAATCTATCCGTTGATGGCTGAATGCAGTCAAAGCCGTAGAACTCATCGAGGCCTTCGTTTTGACAGGTTATGGCTCCAGTAACTCTAAACGAGCCAGAAGTTATGGCCGTCCGAATAATCGATATCTAACGGGTGCAACATCCATGGTGGAAGGTGCAACATCCGTCCGAAATGGTAAAACAATGCCGTACGACTTTTAGAAATGCGTGCGTGGATTTGAGACGGAACAGTACCAAGGTGCACCACTCTCCAGCGATGGTGAATCGAAGACAAGCCACGGTAATCCCGTTTTACCGTAAAAATCCACGTGTCGAAAAAACGAAGGGTGAAAAACTTACGTGACCCGATTGAGATTCGGGTTGTCCTTTTTGGGCATTAAACTATCCTTGATGGCTGAAAGCAGTCAAAGCCGTAGAACTCATCGAGGTCTTCATTTTGACAGGTTATGGCTCCAGTGACTCCAAACGAGCCAGAAGTTATGGCCGTCCGAATAATCGATATCTATAGGATGCAACATCCACGGTGCAATGCGCAACATCCGTCCGAAATGGCGAAACAGCGTCGTCCGACTTTTAGAAATGCGTGCATGGATTTGAAACGGAACAGTACCATGGTGCACCACTCTCCAGCGATGGTGAATCGAAGACGAGCCACGGTAATCCCGTTTTACCGTAAAAATCCACGTGTCGAAAAAACGAGGGTTGAAAAATTTACGTAACCCGATTGAGATTCAGGTTGTCCTTTTTGGGCATTAATCTATCCGTTGATGGCTGAAAGCTGTCAAAGCTGAAGAACTCATCGAGGCCTTCGTTTTGACAGGTTATGGATCCCGTAACTCCAAACGAGCCAGAAGTTATGGCCGTCCGAATAATCGATATCTACAAGGTGCAACATCCACGGTGCAAGGTGCAACATCCGTCCGAAATGGCGAAACAGTGCCGTCCGACTTTTAGAAATGCGTGCATGGATTTGAAACGGAACGGTACCCTGGTGCACCACTCTTTTGCGATGGTGAATCGAAGACGAGCCACGGTAATCCCGTTTTACCGTAAAAATCCACATTTCGAAAAAACGAAGGGTAAAAAACTTACGTGACCCGATTGAGATTCGGGTTGTCCTTTTTGGGCATTAATCTATCCGTTGACGGCCGAAAGCTGTCAAAGCCGTAGAACTCATCGAGGCCTTCGTTTTGACAGGTTATGGCTCCCGTAACTCCAAACGAGCCAGAAGTTATGGCCGTCCGAATAATCGGTATCTAAAGGGTGCAACATCCACGGTGCAAGGTGCAACATCCGTCCGAAATGGCGAAACAGTGCCGTCCGACTTTTAGAAATGCGTGCATGGATTTGAAACGGAACAGTACCATGGTGCACCACTCTCTAGCGATGGTGAATCGAAGACGAGCCACGGTAATCCAATTTTACCGTAAAAATCCACGTTTCGAAAAAACGAAGGGTCAAAAACTTACGTGACCCGATTGAGATTCGGGTTGTACTTTTTGGGAATTAATCTAGCCGTTGACGGCTGAAAGCTATCAAAGCCGTAGAACTCATCGAGGCCTTCATTTTGACCGGTTATGGCTCACGTAACCCCTAACGAGCCAGAAGTTATGCCCGTCCGAATAATCGATACCTACAGGGTGCAACATCCACGGTGCAAGGTACAACATCCGTCCGAAATGGCGAAACATTGCCGTAAGACTTTTAGAAATGCGTGCATGGATTTGAAACGGAACAGTGCCATGGTGCACCACTCTCCAGCAATGGCGAATCAAAGACGAGCAACGGTAATCCCGTTTTACCATAAAAATCCACGTGTCGAAAAAACGAAGGGTGAAAAACTCTCGTGACCCGATCGAGATTCGGGTTGTCCATTTTGGGCATTAATCTATCCGTTGATGGTTGAAAGCTGTCAAAGCCGTAGAACTCATCGAGGCCTTCGTTTTGACAGGTTACGGCTCCCGTAACTCCAAATGAGCCAGAAGTTATGGCCGTCCGAATAATAGATATCTACAGGGTGCAACATCCACGGTGCAAGGTGCAACATCCGTCCGAAATGGTGAAACAATGCCGTCCGACTTTTAGAAATGCGTGCATGGATTTGAAACGGAACAGTACCATGGTGCACCAATCTCCAGCGATGGTGAACCGAAGACGAGCCACGGAAATCCCGTTTTACCGTAAATATCCACGTTTCGAAAAACGAAGGGTGAAAAACTTACGTCACCCGATTGAGATTCGGGTTGTCCTTTTTGGGCATTAATCTATCCGTTGATGGCTGAAAGCAGTCAAAGCCGTAGAACTCATCGAGGCCTTTGTTTTGACAGGTTATGGCTCCAGTAACTCTAAACGAGCCAGAAGTTATGGCCGTCCGAATAATCGATATCTACGGGGTGCAACATCCATGGTGCAAGGTGCAACATCCGTCCGAAATGGCAAAACAATGCCGTACGACTTTTAGAAATGCGTGCATGGATTTGAGACGGAATAGTACCATGGTGCCCCACTCTCCAGCGATGGTGAATCGAAGACGAGCCACGGTAATCCCGTTTTACCGTAAAAATCCACGTGTCGAAAAAACGTAGGGTGAAAAACTTACGTGACCCGATTGAGATTCGGGTTGTCCTTTTTGGGCATTAAACTATCCTTGACGGCTGAAAGCTATCAAAGCCGTAGAACTCATCGAGGTCTTCATTTTGACAGGTTATGGCTCCAGTGACTCCAAACGAGCCAGAAGTTATGGCCGTCCGAATAATCGATATCTATATGGTGCAACATCCACGGTGCAAGGTGCAACATCCGTCCGAAATGGCGAAACAGTGTCGTCCGACTTTTAGAAATGCGTGCATGGATTTGAAACGGAATAGTACCATGGTGCACCACTCTCCAGCGATGGTGAATCGAAGACGAGCCACGGTAATCCCGTTTTACCGTAAGAATCCACGTTTCGAAAAAACGAAGGGTAAAAAACTTACGTGACCCGATTGAGATTGGGGTTGTCCTTTTTGGGCATTAATCTATCCGTTGACGGCTGAAAGCTGTCAAAGCCGAAGAACTCATCGAGGCCTTCGTTTTGACAGGTTATGGATCCCGTAACTCCAAACGAGCCAGAAGTTATGGCCGTCCGAATAATCGATATCTACAGGGTGCAACATCCACGGTGCAAGGTGCAACATCCGTCCGAAATGGCAAAACAGTGCCTTCCGACTTTTAGAAATGCGTGCATGGATTTGAAATGGAACAGTACCATGGTGCACCACTCTTCAGCGATGGTGAATCGAAGACGAGCCTCGGTAATCCCGTTTTACCGTAAAAATCCACATTTCGAAAAAACGAAGGGTAAAAAACTTACGTGACCCGATTTAGATTCGGGTTGTCCTTTTTGGGCATTAATCTATCCGTTGACGGCTGAAAGCTGTCAAAGCCATAGAACTCATCAAGGCCTTCGTTTTGACAGGTTATGGCTCCAGTAACTCCAAACGATCCAGAAGTTATGGCCGTCCGAATAATCGATATCTACGGGGTGCAACATCCACGATGCAAGGTGCAACATCCGTCCGAAATGGTGAAACAGTGTCGTACGACTTTTAGAAATGCGTGCATGGATTTGAAACGGAACAATACCATGGTCCACCACTCTCCAGCGATAGTGAATCGAAGACGAGCCACGGTAATCCCGTTTTACCGTAAAAATCCACACGTCGAAAAAACGAAGGGTGAAAAACTTACGTGACCCGATTAAGATTCGGGTTGTCCTTTTTGGGCATTAATCTATCCGCTGACGGCTGAAAGCTGTCAAAGCAGTAGAACTCATCGAGGCCTTCGTTTTGACAGGTTATGGCTCCCGTAACTCCAAACGAGCCAGAAGTTATGGCCGTCCGAATAATCGATATCTACAGGGTGCAACATCCACGGTGCAAGGTGCAACATCCGTCCGAAATGGCGAAACAATGCCTTCCGACTTTTAGAAATGCGTGCATGGATTTGAAACGGAACAGTACCATGGTGCACCACTCTCTAGCGATGGTGAATCGAAGACGAGCCACGGTAATCTCGTTTTACCGTAAAAATCCACATTTCGAAAAAACGAAGGGTGAAAAACTTAGGTGACCCGATTGAGATTCAGGTTGTCCTTTTCGGGTATTAATCTATCCGTTGACGGCTGAAAGCTGTCGAAGCCGTAGAACTCATCGAGGCCTTCGTTTTGAGAGGTTAGGTCTCCCATAACTCCAAACGAGCCAGAAGTTATGGCCATCCGAATAATCGGTATCTACAGGGTGCAACATCCACGGTGCAAGGTGCAACATCCGTCCGAAATGGTGAAACAGTGCCGTACGAATTTTAGAAATGCGTGCATAGATTTGAAACGGAACAGTACCATGGTGCACCACTCTCCAGCGATGGCGAATCGAAGTCGAGCCACGGTAATCCAGTTTTACCGTAAAAATCCACGTGTCAAAAAAAGAAGGGTTAAAAACTTACGTGACCCGATTGAGATTCGGGTTGTCCTTTTTGGGCATTAATCTATCCGTTGACGGCTGAAAGCTGTCAAAGCCATAGAACTCATCGAGGCCTTCGTTTTTACAGGTTATGGCTCCCGTAATTCCAAACGAGCCAGAAGTTATGGTTGTCCGAATAATCGATATCCACATGGTGCAACATCCACGGTGCAAGGTGCAACATCCGTCCGAAATGGCGAAACATTGCCGTCCGACATTTAGAAATGCATGCATGGATTTGAAACGGAACAGTACCATGGTGCACCACTCTCCAATGATGGTGAATAGAAGACGAACCACGGTAATCCCGTTTTACCGTAAAAATCAACGTTTCGAAAAAATGAAGGGTAAACAACTTACGTGACCCGATTGAGATTCGGGTTGGCCTTTTTGGGCATTAATCTATACGTTGACGGCTGAAAGCTGTCAAAGCCGTAGAACTCATCGAGGCCTTCGTTTTTATAGGTTATGGCTCCCGTAATTCCAAACGAGCCAGAATTTATGGCCATACGAATAATCGATATCTACAGGGTGCAACACCATGGTGCAAGGTGCAACATCCGTCCGAAATGGCGAAACAGTGTCGTCCGACTTTTAGAAATGCGTGCATGGATTTGAAATGGAACAGTACCATGGTGCACCACTCTTCAGCGATGGTGAATCGAAGACGAGCCACGGTAATCCCGTTTTACCGTAAAAATCCACGTTTCGACAAAACGAAGGATAAAAAACTTACGTAACCCGATTGAGATTCGGGTTGTCCTTTTTGGGCATTAATCTATCCGTTGACGGCTGAAAGCTGTTAAACCCGTGGAACTCATCGAGGCCTTCGTTTTGACAGGTTATGACTCCAGTAACTCCAAACGAGCCAAAAGTTATGGTCGTCTGAATAATCGATATCTACGGGGTGCAACATCCACGGTGCAAGGTGCAACATCCGTCCGAAATGGTGAAACAGTGTCGTACGACTTTTAGAAATGCGTGCATGGATTTGAAACGGAACAGTACCATGGTGCACCACTCTCCAGCGATGGTGAATCGAAGACGAGCCACGGTAATCCCGTTTTACCGTAAAAATCCACGTTTCGAAAAAACGAAGAGTGAAAAACTTACGTGACCCGATTGAGATTGGGTTGTCCTGTTTGGGCATTAATCTATCCGTTGACGGCTGAAATCTGTCAAAGCCGTAGAACTCATCGAGGCCTTCGTTTTGACAGGTTATGGCTCTCGTAACTCGAAACGAGCCAGAAGTTATGGCCGTCCGAATGATCGATATCTACAGGGTGCAACATCCACGGTGCAAGGTGCAACATCCGTCCGAAATGGCGAAACAGTGCCGTCTGACTTTTAGAAATGCGTGCACGGATTCGAAACGGAATAGTACCTTGGTGCACCACTCTCCAGCGATGGTGAATCGAAGACGAGCCACGGTAATCCCGTTTTACCGTAAAAATCCACGTTTCGAAAAAACGAAGGGTAAAAAACTTACGTGACTCGATTGAGATTCGGGTTGTCCTTTTTGGGCATTAATCTATCCGTTGACGGCTGAAAACTGTCAAAGCCGTAGAACTCATCGAGGCCTTCGTTTTGACAGGTTATGGCTCCCGTAACTCCAAACGAGCCAGATGTTATGGCCGCCCGAATAATCGATATCTACAGGGTGCAACATCCACGGTGCAAGGTGCAACATCCGTCCGAAATGGCGAAACAGTGCCGTCCGACTTTTAGAAATGCGTGCATGGATTTGAAATGGAACAGTACCCTGGTGCACCACTCTCCAGCGTTGGTGAATCGAAGACGAGCCACGGTAATCCCGTTTTACCGTAAAAATCCACGTTTCGAAAAAACGAAGGGTAAAAAACTTACGTGACCCGATTGAGATTCGGGTTGTCCTTTTTGGGCATTAATCTATCCGTTGACGGCTGAAAACTGTCAAAGCCGTAGAACTCATCGAGGCCTTCGTTTTGACAGGTCGTGGCTCCCGTAACTCCAAACGAGCCAGAAGTTATGGTCGTCCGAATAATCGATATCTACAAGGTGCAACATCCACGTCTCAAGGTGCAACATCCTTTCGAAATGGTGAAACAGTGCCGTACGACTTTTAGAAATGCGTGCATGGATTTGAAACGGAACAGTACCATGGTGCACCACTCTCCAGCGATGGTGAATCGAAGACGAGCCACGGTAATCCCGTTTTACCCTAAAAATCCCCGTGTCGAAAAAACGAAGGGTGAAAAACTTACGTGACACGATTGAGATTCGGGTTGTCCTTTTTGGGCATTAATCTACTCATTGAGGCTTTCGTTTTGATAGGTTATGGCTCCCGTCACTCCAAACGAGCCAGAAGTTATGGTCGTCCGAATAATCGATATCTACAGGGTGCAACATCCACGGTGCAAGGTGCAACATCCGTCCGAAATGGTGAAACAGTGCCGTCTGACTTTTAGAAATTCGTGCATGGATTTGAAACGGAACAGTACCATGGTGCACCACTCTCCAACGATGGTGAATCGAATATGAGCCACGGTAATCCCGTTTTACCGTAAAAATCCACGTTTCGAAAAAACGAAGGGTGAAAAACTTACGTGACCCGATTGAGATTCGGGTTGTCCTTTTTGGGCATTAATCTATCCATTGACGGCTGAAAGCGGTCAAAGCCGTAGAACTAATCGAGGCCTTCGTTTTGACAGGTTATGGCTCCTGTAACTCCAAATGAGCCAGAAGTTATGGCCGTCTGAATAATTGATATCCACAGGGTGCAACATCCACGGTGCAAGGTGCAAAATCCGTCCGAAATGGCGAAACAGTGCCGTCTGAATTTAAGAAATGCGTGCATGGATTTGAAACGGAACAGTACCATGGTGCACCACTCTCCAACGATGGTGAATCGAATATGAGCCACGGTAATCTCGTTTTACAGTAAAAATCCACGTTTCGAAAAAACGAAGGGTGAAAAACTTACGTGACCCGATTGAGATTCGGGTTGTCCTTTTTGAGCATTAATCTATCCGTTGACGGCTGAAATCTATCAAAGCCGTAGAACTCATCGAGGCCTTCGTTTTGACAGGTTATTGCTCCCGTAACTCCAAACGAGCCAGAAGTTATGGCCGTCCGAATAATCGATATCTACAGGGTGCAACATCCACGGTGCAAGGTGCAACATCCGTCCGAAATGGCGAAACAGTGTCGTCCGACTTTTAGAAATGCGTGCATGGATTTGAAACGGAACAGTACCATGGTGCACCACTCTCCAGTGATGGTGAATCGAAGACGAGCCACAGTAATCCCGTTTTACCGTAAAAATCCACAATTCGAAAAAACGAAGGGTAAAAAACTTACGTGACCCGATTGAGATTCGGGTTTTCCTTTTTGGTCATTAATCCATCCATTGACGGCTGAAAGCTGTCAAAGCCGTAGAACTCATCGAGGCCTTCGTTTTGAAAGGTTGTGGCTTCCGTAACTCCAAACGAACCAGAAGTTATGGCCGTCCGAATAATCGATATCTACAGGGTGCAACATCCACGGTGCAAGGTGCAACATACTTCCGAAATGGCGAAACAGTGCCGTCCGACTTTTAGAAATGCGTGTATGGATTTGAAACGGAACAGTACCATGGTGCACCACTCTCCAGCGATGGTGAATCGAAGACGAGCCACGGTAATCGGTTTTACCGTAAAAATCCACGTGTCGAAAAAACGAAGGGTGAAAAACTTACGTGACCCGATTGAGATTCGGGTTGTCCTTTTTAGGCATTAATCTATCTGTTGACGTCTGAAAGCTGTCAAAGCCGTAGAACTCATCGAGGCCTTCGTTTTGACAGGTTATGGCTCCCGTAACTCCAAACGAGCCAGAAGTTATGGCCGTCCGAATAATCGATATCTACAGGGTGCAACATCCACGGTGCTAGGCGCAACATCCGTCCGAAATGGCGAAACAGTGCCGTCCGACTTTTAGAAATTCGAGCATGGATTTGAAACGGAACAGTACCATGGTGCACCACTCTCCAGCGATGGTGAATCGAAGACGAGCCACGGTAATCCCGTTTTACCGTAAAAATCCACGTTTCGAAAAAACGAAGGGTAAAAAATTTACGTGACCCGATTGAGATTCGGGTTGTCCTTTTTGGGCATTAGTCTATCCGTTGACGGCTGAAAGTTGTTAAAGCCGTAGAACTCATCGAGGCCTTCGTTTTGACTGGTAATGACTCCCGTAACTCCAAACGAGCCAGAAGTTATGGCCGTCCGAATAATCGATATCTACAGGGTGCAACATCCACGGTGCAAGGTGCAACATCCGTCCGAAATGGCGAAACAGTGTCGTCTGACTTTTAGAAATGCGTGCATGGATTTGAAACGGAACAGTACCATGGTGCACCACTCTCCAGCGATGGTGAATCGAAGACGAGCCACTGTAATCCCGTTTTACAGTAAAAATCCACGTTTCGAAAAAACGAAGGGTAAAAAATATACGTGACCCGATTGAGATTCGGGTTATCCTTTTTGGGCATTAATCTATCCATTGATGGCTGAACGCTGTCAAAGCCGTAGAACTCATCGAGGCCTTCGTTTTGACAGGTTATGGCTCCCGTAACACCAAACGAGCCAGAAGTTATGGCCGTCCGAATAATCGATATCTACAGGGTGCAACATCCACGGTGCAAGGTGCAACATCCTTCCGAAATGGTGAAACATTGCCTTACGACTTTTAGAAATGCGTGCATGGATTTGAAACGGAACAGTACCATGGTGCACCACTCTCCAGCGATGGTGACTCGAAGACGAGCCACGGTAATCTCGTTTTACCGTAAAAATCCACGTGTCGAAAAAATGAAGGGTGAAAAACTTACGTGTCCCGATTGAGATTCGGGTTGTCCTTTTTGGGCATTAATCTATCCGTTGCGGCTGAAAGCTGTAAAAGCCATAGAACTCATCGAGGCCTTCGTTTTGACAAGTTATGGCTCCCGTAAATCCAAACGAGCCAGAAGTTATGGCCGTCCGAATAATCGATATCTACAGGGTGCAACATCCACGGTGCAAGGTGCAACATCCGTCCGAAATGGCGAAACAGCGTCGTCCGACTTTTAGAAATGCGTGCATGGATTTGAAATGGAACAGTACCATGGTGCACCACTCTCCAGCAATGGTGAATCAAAGACGAGCCACGGTAATCCCGTTTTACAGTAAAAATCCACGTTTCGAAAAAACGAAGGGTGAAAAACTTACGTGACCCGATTGAGATTTAAGTTGTCCTTTTTGGGCATTGATCCATCCGTTGACGGCTGAAAGCTATCAAAGCCGTAGAACTCATCGAGGCCTTCGTTTTGACAGGTTATGGCTCCCGTAAATCTAAACGAGCCAGAAGTTATGGCCGTCCGAATAATCGATATCTACAGGGTGCAACATCCACGGTGCAAGGAGCAACATCCGTCCGAAATGGCGAAACAGTGCCGTATGACTTTTAGAAATGCGTGCATGGATTTGAAATGGAACAGTACCATGGTGCACCACTCTCCAGCGATGGTTAATCGAAGACGAGCCAAGGTAATCCTGTTTTACCGTAAAAATCCACGCGTCGAAAAAACAAAGGGTGAAAAACTTACATGACCCGATTGAGATTCGGGTTGTCCTTTTTGGGCATTAATCCATCCGTTGACGGCTGAAAGCTATCAAAGCCATAGAACCCATCGAGGCCTTCGTTTTGACAGGTTATGGCTCCCGTAACTCTGAACGAGCCAGAAGTTATGGCCGTCCGAATAATCGATATCTACAGGGTGCAA
Organism: Allium cepa; assembly: GCA_030765085.1. Classification (NCBI taxonomy): domain Eukaryota; kingdom Viridiplantae; phylum Streptophyta; class Magnoliopsida; order Asparagales; family Amaryllidaceae; genus Allium; species Allium cepa. Next base: position 42,048,595 of record CM060941.1, on the reverse strand, counting down.
CATCCACGGTGCCAGGTGCAACATCCGTACGAAATGGCGAAACAATGTCGTACGACTTTTAGAAATGCGTGCATGGATTTGAAACGGAACAGTACCATGGTGCACCACTCTCCAGCGATGGTGAATCGAAGATGAGCCGCGGTAATCCCGTTTTACCGTAAAAATCCACGTGTCGAAAAAACGAAGTGTGAAAAACTTACGTGACCCGATTGAGATTCGGGTTTTCCTTTTTGGGCATTAATCTATCCTTTGACGCCTGAAAGCTGTCAAAGCCGTAGAACTCATCGAGGCCTTCGTTTTGAAAGGTTATGGCTCCCGTAACTCCAAACGAGCCAGAAGTTATGGCCGTCCGAATAATCGATATCTACAAGGTGCAACATCCACGGTGCAAGGTGCAACATACTTCCGAAATGGCGAAACAGTGTCGTCCGACTTTTAGAAATGCGTGTATGGATTTGAAACGAAACAGTACCATGGTGCACCACTCTCCAGCGATGGTGAATCGAAGACGAGCCACGGTAATCCGTTTTACCGTAAAAATCCACGTGTCGAAAAAACGAAGGGTGAAAAACTTACGTGACCCGATTGAGATTCGGGTTGTCTTTTTTAGGCATTAATCTATCTATTGACGTCTGAAAGCTGTCAAAGCCGTAGAACTCATCGAGGCCTTCGTTTTGATAGGTTATGGCTCTCGTAACTCCAAACGAGCCAGAAGTTATGGCCGTCCGAATAATCGATATCTACAGGGTGCAACATCCACGGTGCAAGGTGCAACATCCGTCCGAAATGGCGAAACAGTGCCGTCCGACTTTTAGAAATTCGAGCATGGATTTGAAACGGAACAGTACCATGGTGCACCACTCTCCAGCGATGGTGAATCGAAGACGAGCCACGGTAATCCCGTTTTACCGTAAAAGTCCACGTTTCGAAAAAACGAAGGGTAAAAAATTTACTTGACCCGATTGAGATTCGGGTTGTCCTTTTTGGGCATTAGTCTATCCGTTGACGGCTGAAAGTTATTAAAGTCGTAGAACTCATCGAGGCCTTCGTTTTGACAGGTTATGGATCCCGTAACTCCAAACGAGCCAGAAGTTATGGCCGTCCGAATAATCGATATCTACAGGGTGCAGCATCCACGGTGCAAGGTGCAACATCCGTCCGAAATGGCGAAATAGTGCCGTCCGACTTTTAGAAATGCGTACATGGATTTGAAACGGAACAGTACCATGGTGCACCACTCTCCAGCGATGGTGAATCGAAGACGAGCCACGGTAATCCCGTTTTACAGTAAAAATCCACGTTTCGAAAAAACGAAGGGTAAAAAATTTACGTGATCCGATTGAGATTCGGGTTGTCCTTTTTGGGCATTAATCTATCCGTTGCGGCTGAAAGCTATCAAAGCCATAGAATTCATCGAGGCCTTCATTTTGACAAGTTATGGCTCCCGTAAATCCAAACGAGCCAGAAGTTATGGCCGTCCGAATAATCGATATCTACAGGGTGCAACATCCATGGTGCAAGGTGCAACATCCGTCCGAAATGGCGAAACAGCGCTGTCCGACTTTTAGAAATGCGTGCATGGATTTGAAAGGGAATAGTACCATGGTGCACCACTCTCTAGCAATGGTGAATCAAAGACGAGCCACGGTAATCCCGTTTTACAGTAAAAATCCACGTTTCGAAAAAACGAAGGGTGAAATACTTACGTGACCCGATTGAGATTTAAGTTGTCCTTTTTGGGCATTTATCCATCCGTTGACGGCTGAAAGCTATCAAAGCCGTAGAACTCATCGAGGCCTTCGTTTTGACAGGTTATGGCTCCCGTAAATCTAAACGAGCCAGAAGTTATGGTCGTCCGAATAATCGATATCTACAGGGTGCAACATCCACGGTGCAAGGAGCAACATCTGTCCGAAATGGAGAAACAGTGCCGTACGACTTTTAGAAATGCATGCATGGATTTGAAATGGAACAGTGCCATGGTGCACCACTCTCCAGCGATGGTGAATCGAAGACGAGCCAAGGTAATCCTGTTTTACCGTAAAAATCCACGCGTCGAAAAAACAAAGGGTGAAAAACTTAGGTGACCCGATTGAGATTCGGGTTGTCCTTTTTGGGCATTAATCTATCCGTTGACGGCTGAAAGCTGTCATAGCCGTAGAACTCATCGAGGCCTTCGTTTTGACAGATTATGGCTCCCGTAACTCCAAACGAGCCAGAAGTTATGGTCGTCCGAATTATCGATATCTACAGGGTGCAACATCCACGGTGCAAGGTGCAACATCCTTACGAAATGGTGAAACAGTACCGTACGACTTTTAGAAATGCGTGCATGGATTTGAAACGGAACAGTACCATGGTGCACCACTCTCCAGCGATGGTGAATCGAAGACGAGCCAAGGTAATCCCGTTTTACCGTAAAAATACACGTGTCGAAAAAACGAAGGGTGAAAAACTTACGTGACCCGATAGAGATTTGGGTTGTCCTTTTTGGGTATTAATCTATCCGTTGACGGCTGAAAGCTGTCAAAGCCGTAGAACTCATCGACGCCTTCGTTTTGACAGGTTATGGCTCCCGTAAATCCAAACGAGCCAGAAGTTATGGCCGTCCGAATAATCGATATCTACAGGGTGCAACATCCACGGTGCAAGGTGCAACATTCGTCCGAAATGGCGAAACAGTGCCGTCCGACTTTTAGAAATGCGTGAATGGATTTGAAATGGAATAGTACCATGGTGCACCACTCTCCAGCAATGGTGAATCAAAGACGAGCCACGGTAATCCCGTTTTACAGTAAAAATCCACGTTTCGAAAAAACGACGGGTGAAAAACTTACGTGACCCGATTGAGATTCGGGTTGTCCTTTTTGGGCATTAATCCATCCGTTGACGGTTGAAAGCTATCAAAGCCATAGAACCCATCGAGGCCTTCGTTTTGACAGGTTATGGCTCCCGTAACTCTGAACGAGCCAGAAGTTATGGCCGTCCGAATAATCGATATCTACAGGGTGCAACATCCACGGTGCAAGGTGCAACATCTGTACGAAATGGCGAAACAGTGTCGTACGACTTTTAGAAATGCGTGCATGGATTTGAAATGGAAAAGTACCATGGTGCACCACTCTCCAGCGATGGTGAATCGAAGATGAGCCACGGTAATCCCGTTTTACCGTAAAAATCCACGTGTCGAAAAAACGAAGTGTGAAAAACTTACGTGACCCGATTGAGATTCGGGTTGTCCTTTTTAGGCATTAATCTATCTGTTGACGTCTGAAAGCCGTCAAAGCCGTAGAACTCATCGAGGCCTTCGTTTTGACAGGTTATGGCTCCCGTAACTCCAAACGAGCCAGAAGTTATGGCCGTCCGAATAATCGATATCTACAGGGTGCAACATCCACGGTGCAAGGTGCAACATCCGTCCGAAATGGCGAAACAGTGTCGTCCTACTTTTAGAAATGCGTGTATGGATTTGAAACGGAACAGTACCATGGTGCACCACTCTCCAGCGATGGTGAATCGAAGACGAGCCACGGTAATCCGTTTTACCGTAAAAATCCACGTGTCGAAAAAACGAAGGGTGAAAAACTTACGTGACCCGATTGAGATTCGGGTTGCCTTTTTGGGCATTAGTCTATCCGTTGACGGCTGAAAGTTGTTAAAGCCGTAGAACTCATCGAGGCCTTCGTTTTGACAGGTTATGGCTCCCGTAACTCCAAACGAGCCAGAAGTTATGGCCGTCCGAATAATCGATATCTACAGGGTGCAACATCCACGGTGCAAGGTGCAACATCCGTCCGAAATGGCGAAACAGTGCCGTCCGACTTTTAGAAATTCTAGCATGGATTTAAAACGGAACAGTACCATGGTGCACCACTCTCCAGCGATGGTGAATCGAAGACGAGCCACGGCAATCCCGTTTTACCGTAAAAATCCACGTTCCGAAAAAACGAAGGGTAAAAAATTTACGTGACCCGATTGAGATTCGGGTTGTCCTTTTTGGGCATTAATCTATCCATTGATGGCTGAACGCTGTCAAAGCCGTAGAACTCATCGAGGCCTTCTTTTTGACAGGTTATGGCTCCCGTAACTCCAAACGAGCCAGAAGTTATGGCCGTCCGAATAATCGATATCTACAGGGTGCAACATCCACGGTGCAAGGTGCAACATCCTTCCGAAATGGTGAAACATTGCCTTACGACTTTTAGAAATGCGTGCATGTATTTGAAACGGAACAGTACCATGGTGCACCACTCTCCAGCGATGGTGACTCGAAGACGAGTCACGGTAATCCCGTTTTACCGTAAAAATCCACGTGTCGAAAAAATGAAGGGTGAAAAACTTACGTGACCCGATTGAGATTCGGGTTGTCCTTTTTGGGCATTAATCTATCCGTTGTGGCTGAAAGCTGTCAAAGCCATAGAACTCATCGAGGCCTTCGTTTTGACAAGCTATGGCTCCCGTAAATCCAAACGAGCCAGAAGTTATGGCCGTCCGAATAATCGATATCTATAGGGTGCAACATCCACGGTGCAAGGTGCAACATCCGTCCGAAATGGCGAAACAGCGCCGTCCGACTTTTAGAAATGCGTGCATGGATTTGAAATGGAACAGTACCATGGTGCACCACTCTCCAGCAATGGTGAATCAAAGACGAGCCACGGTAATCCCATTTTACAGTAAAAATCCACGTTTCGAAAAAACGAAGGGTAAAAAACTTACGTGAACCGATTGAGATTTAAGTTGTCCTTTTTGGGCATTAATCCATCCGTTGACGGCTGAAAGCTATCAAATCGTAGAAATCATCGAGGCCTTCGTTTTGACAGGTTATGGCTCCCGTAAATCTAAACGAGCCAGAAGTTATGGCCGTCCGAATAATCGATATCTACAGGGTGCAACATCCACGGTGCGAGGTGCAACATCCGTCCGAAATGGCGAAACAGTGCCGTACGACTTTTAGAAATGCGTGCATGGATTTAAAATGGAACAGTACCATGGTGCACCAATCTCCAGCGATGGTGAATCGAAGACGAGCCAAGGTAATCCTGTTTTACCGTAAAAATCCACGCGTCGAAAAAACAAAGGGTGAAAAACTTACGTGACCCGATTGAGATTCGGGTTGTCCTTTTTGGGCACTAATCTGTCCGTTGACGGCTGAAAGCTGTCAAAGCCGTAGAACTCATCGAGACCTTCGTTTTGACAGATTATGGCTCCCGTAACACCAAACGAGCCAGAAGTTATGGCCGTCCGAATAATCGATATCTACAAGGTGCAACATCCACGGTGCAAGGTGCAACATCCTTACGAAATGGTGAAACAGTACCGTACGACTTTTAGAAATGCGTGCATGGATTCGAAACGGAACAGTACCATGGTGCACCACTCTCCAGCGATGGTGAATCGAAGACGAGCCAAGGTAATCCCGTTTTACCGTAAAAATACACGTGTCGAAAAAACGAAGGGTGAAAAACTTACGTGACCCGATTGAGATTTGGGTTGTCCTTTTTGGGTATTAATCTATCCGTTGACGGCTGAAAGCTGTCAAAGCCGTAGAACTCATCGAGGCCTTCATTTTGACAGGTTATGGCTCCCGTAACTCCAAACGAGCCAGAAGTTATGATCGTCCGAATAATCGATATCTATAGGGTGCAACATCCACGGTGCAAGGTGCAACATCCGTCCGAAATGGCGAAACAGTGCCGTCCGACTTTTAGAAATTCGTGAATGGATTTGAAACGGAATAGTACCATGGTGCACCACTCTCCAGCAATGGTGAATCAAAGACGAGCCACGGTAATCCCGTTTTACAGTAAAAATCCACGTTTCGAAAAAACGACGGGTGAAAAACTTACTTGACCCGATTGAGATTCGGGTTGTCCTTTTTTGGCATTAATCCATCCGTTGACGGCTGAAAGCTATCAAAGCCATAGAACCCATCGAGGCCTTCGTTTTGACAGGTTATGGCTCCCGTAACTCTGAACGAGCCAGAAGTTATGGCCGTCCGAATAATCGATATCTACAGGGTGCAACATACACGGTGCAAGGTGCAACGTCCGTACGAAATGGCGAAACAGTGTCGTACGACTTTTAGAAATGCATGCATGGATTTGAAACGGAACAGTACCATGGTGCACCACTCTCCAGCGATGGTGAATCGAAGATGAGCCACGGTAATCCCGTTTTACCGTAAAAATCCACGTGTCGAAAAAACGAAGTGTGAAAAACTTACGTGACCCGATTGAGATTCGGGTTGTCCTTTTTGGGCATTAATCTATCCGTTGACGGCTGAAAGCTGTCAAAGCCGTAGAACTCATCGAGGCCTTCGTTTTGACAGGCTATGGCTCCCGTAACTCCAAACGAGCCAGAAGTTAAGGCCGTCCGAATAATCGATATCTACAGGGTGCAACATCCACGGTGCAAGGTGCAACATCCGTCCGAAATGGCGAAACAGTGTCGTCCGACTTTTAGAAATACATGCGTGGATTTGAAACGGAACAGTAAGATGCACCACTCTCCAGCAATGGTGAATCAAAGACGAGCCACGGTAATCCCGTTTTACCGTAAAAATCCACGTGTCGAAAAAACGAAGGGTGAAAAACTTACGTGACCCGATTGAGATTCGGGTTGTTCTTTTTGGGCATTAATCTATCCGTTGACAGCTGAAAGTTGTCAAAGCCGTAGAACTCATCGATGCCTTCGTTTTGAATGGTTATGGCTCCTGTAACTCCAAACGAGCCAGAAGTGATGGCCGTCCGAATAATCGATATCTACAGGGTGCAACATCCACGGTGCAAGGTGCAACATCCGTCCGAAATGGCGAAACAGTGTCGTCCGACTTTTAGAAATGCGTGCATGGATTTGAAACGGAACAGTACCATGGTGCAACCCTCTCCAGCGATGGTGAATCGAAGACGAGCCACGTAATCCCGTTTTACCGAAAAAAATCCACATTTCGAAAAAACGAAGGGTGAAAAACTTACGTGACCCGATTGAGATTCGGGTTGTCCTTTTTGAGCATTAATCTATCCGTTGACGGCTAAAAGCTGTCAAAGCCGTAGAACTCATCAAGTCCTTCGTTTTTACAGGTTATGGCTCCTGTGACGCCCCACCTCTATACCCACGCTAGCCAAGAACACTAACGTGTAATGCTGTCAACTAGCACGGAGGATAAGGCTGTTGAGGAGCGACCATCCGTGTAATTTCTTTGCCCGAGCACCGATATGCCAGATGGTATAACATGCATTTCTTATAAAGAGGGAAATCCGACATACCGACACAAACTCAAAGCAACTACACAATGGCTATAATATCTTCGAAACAAATATAGAAATAAACATAACATAAACCAGTCTCAGACAATCCATATCACAAAGGCGGAAATAGATATGAATATTACACTAGGAAGTGTACATCAGAGTAGTGGTCTAAAAAGATCCACAATATCACAAAAGAATAGTTACATGAACTAACAAAAAATAAGTATACATTATGGAGTCTATATCTCGAATGTATACACCAAAATAAACTACTAATCTAAGTAGTTAGCCAAAAGTCAGAGAAATCAATCCCAAGAGAGAAGTCAAGCAGAAGCACCTGTAACATCTCGGTCTGACCCGAGTATTATTTAATAAGAAAATAATAAACGGATCAGTCTAACTATAGATATCAGATGAAACGATATAGAATAAGTGTTATCCCGCTTTTTGGCAAAGCCGTGATACCAAAAGATTGATCGAAAGCAAAGGACGGTTCACCTCGGAGATTGGTTGTACTTCGCTTCGCGATGGATATCGATGAATTTTGTCCGAGCCCGGATCAGGCCACAACTGATAAGACATGACAAGCAAAGCTGTAGAAGCCAGCGTTTCAAGTTTCTAGTCAATCCGAGTTCGTATGCTCAAGATATAATGGTTTCAATTTGAGAAAGATAGCCCCTTGTTCGGTTCGAACCCATAGGGTACCCATGGTTCGAATCGATGGCCAAAGGTTATGTTCGAACCCATTGCTTCGAAACCATCTACTCCGAACCCATCCGGTGTCCTTGCTTCGAACCCATGAAGTTCGAGCCCACCCAATATCCTTCCTTCGAATCCATGAAGTTCGAACCCATCATCCTAGCAGTAGTTCGAACCCACGAGACATAGCCGTGCCTCGAGTCCAGCAGCCATCATGTACTTCGAATCGATTGCATTCGAATCCATCAGCACGTTCGTATCCATGACTAGAACACTGTTTCGTGTCCATCAAATGGGTCGCGTCTTCGTATCCATGAACTTCGTATCGATCGCGCCAGTGCCTAGTTCGAATCGATCGAACCCATCACGGGGCTTCAGTTCGTATCCATCACATGTATCGAGGCGAACTTACCATCGATGCGAAGGAGGCCCCCTCTCCTCGATTCGAACTAGGCAGATGCAGGTCAACACGAGACTTGCGTAGTTGATTGATTCAAACTATGCAACGACCACTGATACAAACGAGGCGAAGAACATGGGTGTGAAGCGGTCAACTCGGAGATAAAACAGGATCGATGCGAGGAATGCGCGCCACGTCACTGCAGACCCACGTGCACTCGCGGATTCGAACTCAAGGGTTCGAAACTATCGGTTCGAACCACACAGCCAACCGAGAATCCTCATTTCGAACCGATTATATCTCCTAAACCACTGATCCAAATGTAACCAAATTTTCACAGTAGCTTCCATACAAGATAAAGATTGTTCCTGCCAAGTTTCAGCTCGATTGGACCATTTCTTGATGGGTTCGAAATGACTTCGAATCAATGTCAGATCGAGACAAAACTTGGTGGGGTCGGTCGCGTGGGCCCACTCACGTGCCAGAAGAGGTCTCCCGAAGTTTCAGCAAGATCTGGGCCTCCAACGCCTATAAATAGCACCCTGAACCCTTCAGAAAAGGGGATCTTCCGAGAACTTCTACCATTGAACACCAAGACTCTGTCGGATTCAAATCTATTCATCAGAATCACTGTTGTATTCAGATTTTAAAGCTATTATCAGCTGTAATCCGTTGTAATCGATTTAACCAAGCAAAGCAATAAAGAGAAAACCTTCAAAGTGGACGTAGGCGCGAACGCCGAACCACTATAAATCCTGTGTTTGTGATTGTTGTTTGTGAATTACTGTGATTTGTTACTTAGAGCTGAATTCTATATTGATTGTTGCTAAGCTCTGTGTTGATTATTATCAAGTTGAGTACGTAAACAGGTGCTTTCGTGATATTGGGTGTTTGTGACCAATTTTGGCGCAAACATTTTGGTCCTTTCACTGAGAATTGAACTCAGGAGTTCTACCAATTGATAATTGATTCAGAGAAAGTTTGAAAGTTTAGATTTGGGAAATTGTGACGAGACAATCGGGTAGAAGGCCAAGGCCAGAGAGAAGCGAACAACAAGGAAGTCAAGAGGCTTCCTCAGGAGCGAACCAAACATCGGTCTTCATCACTAGGGACGAGATGGAGACTATGATGAAGAAGCAAGAGGAGTTGATTCAGAGTTTATTTCAACAGATAGGACAGCTTGGAGCACAGAATAGAGGAGCCAGTGGAGTCCAGAACGAAGCAGGACCGTCCGGCGTCGCACCCGGATTAGGGGGCACACCCATGGAAAACATTAATCCAGTTTCGGAGAGAGAAAGAGGAGCATCTGCGCAACCCGGTAGTAGTAGAGGAGTGAACGCACAGTCAAGGGGGCAAATCCCAGAGTTCCCTCGTGAGCTCGGGGGGCAGGTTGAAAGTAGTGAACGAGGATTACACCTTGGAGACAATGACAGGTTGGCAGAGATGGTTAGGCGAGCTTTGAGAGGCGGTTTGGTGAACAAAGATTTGGAGGATGTTAATAGAAGTCTTTTTACTCCGGCAATCAGGCAAGCTAGGAACCCACCGGATTTCAAATTACCATCGCTGGATATGTATGACGGGAGAACGGACCCCACGGTTCATCTGACAAAATATATGAGGCATATGGAAGTGCTGGGGGCATCAGAGGAGGTCATGGCCCGGTGCTTTCCACTGTATTTGGCGGATATTGCGGCATTATGGTTCAAGCAATTAGATAGTGGATACGTTGGAACATGGAATGATTTAACTGAGAGATTTATGAGGCAATTCAGGGTTCATATTACAAGACCCAAGAATGTGATGACGTTGGCGACTTTAAAACAAAAGGCTGGAGAAACATTGAGAAGTTTCCTGACACGGTTCAATGCGGCGGCAGCTTCGGTGGATAGACCGGATCCATCCATGGTTATGATGGCGGCTGTGTCCGGAATAGCAGACGGAACGGAGTTCAAAAATTCATTAACTAAGGATCCACCCGTAGATCTGGGAGAATTCTATCATGAGGCAGAAAAGTTTTTACGATTAGAGGATGCAAATGCGGAAAGAGAAGAGGGAGATGGGATAGAAGTTTATACACTCAAAGACGAAAAGCCCCCTAGAAGGGACTCGGACAAGGATAAAGGTAAAAGAAGGATTGAGAATAACGGAGACAGATCAAAGCGGCAACGGAGGGAGCCGCGATTCACCACCTACACTGAGCTGACTGAGAGCCTGGAATGAATTTATCAGGATACCAAAGAACAGATTCCGTATCGTAGACCAATGCGAAGGGATCCAACCTCTGACGAAAGGAAATCAGATAAGTTCTGTGTATTCCATGAATTAAATGGTCATAACACTAACGATTGTAGGCACCTAAAGGACGAGGTGGAAGGGCATATCAGGAACGGTATGCTCCTTCAATATGTAAGGAGGCGAGCTCCTGTGGCGGAACCAGAACGGCCACCGTCCACATCAGCTAGAGGCGACCCTGAATCAAGGCACCGTTTGGTTATCAATTGAGTGAAATAACGATGAACAAGTTGTAAGCTTCCACTAACACAGTTAAATCATTTACACATGTGCGAGATCGCGAACGATCTCCAGGCATGTTCTGAGTGATCAGTAACCGTTTCGTAGTGGGAACTTACACTTTGACATCCATGCTTTGCTTTCGTTTCATTTTGATTTGAACATTTAAACTTTGCTTGTTTGGACATTTTTGTTTTAAAAACTCATCCGTGTAATAGATATTTGATTCTGATAACTCTGGAATGGCTAAGCTACTTACACATGTATGGGGTCGCGAACGATCCTTAGGCATGCTCTGAGATGGCGATGAGCCGCCTTGACAAACGATCCAGGAACTCACCCGAACGTGACCCTGGCATCGATAATACCAAGCCCTCCCGGGCACACAATTCGCCTCGAACGGCACTCGACCTCGAACGGTCACAGTTCGCCTCGAATGGCACTCGACTTCGAACAGTCGCAACTCACCTCACCTCAAATGGCTCGATCGCGAACGGTCGTCACTTGAGGTCCAACACCCGACCGTAAACGGTCACAAATTCGCCTCGAACGGCACACGATCGCGAACGATCACTTTCTGCCTTGAATGGCACCAACTGCGAACGGTCATGGTTCGCTAATTATAAAATCTGACCTCGAACGGTCACCATTCGACTTGAACGGCACTTGTTCGCGAACGATCATCATTTGCCACGAACAGCAGTCGACCGCGAACGGTCCCATCTCATCATTTGCCGCGAACGGCATCGACCGCGAACGGTCCTATTCCATCCTATGCCACGAACGGCACGGACCGCGAACGGTCCCGATTCACCTCAAACAGCATACGATCCCGAACGATCGACGCATGGATTCATACGCTCGACCGCGCACGGTTGCACTTCACCTCGAATGACTCGATCACGAACGATCGTCATTTGAAGTTGAGCGCTTGACCACGAGCGGCCACGCTTCATCCCAAATAGCTCAATCCCGAACGATCGTCATTTGAGGCCATATGAAACTATCAAGTTTTTTGCAGGTTGATGATCGGATACGAACGTCCAACTCGAAGCATTACAAAACACACCTTCCTACCGCAAGGCATGTTTTGGGGGGGCAAAATGTTATCCTGCTTTTTGGCAAAGCCGTGATACCAAAAGATTGATCGAAAGCAAAGGACGGTTCACCTCAGAGATTAGTTGTACTTCGCTTCGCGATGAATATCGATGAATTTTGTCCGAGCCCGGATCAGGCCACAACTGATAAGACATGACAAGCAAAGCTGTAGAAGCCAGCGTTTCAAGTTTCAATTCAATCCGAGTTCGTATGCTCAAGATATAATGGTTTCAATTTGAGAAAGATAGCCCCTTGTTTGGTTCGAACCCATAGGGTACCCATGGTTCGAATCGATGGCCAAAGGTTATGTTCGAACCCATTGCTTCGAAACCATCTACTCCGAACCCATCCGGTGTCCTTGCTTCGAACCCATGAAGTTCGAACCCACCCAGTATCCTTCCTTCGAATCCATGAAGTTCGAACCCATCATCCTAGCAGTAGTTCGAACCCACGAGACATAGCCGTGCCTCGAGTCCAGCAGCCATCATGTACTTCGAATCGATTGCATTCGAATCCATCAACACGTTCGTATCCATGACTAGAACACAGTTTCGTGTCCATCAAATGGGTCGCGTCTTCATATCCATGAACTTCATATCGATCGCGCCAGTGCCTAGTTCGAATCGATCAAACCCATCATGGGGCTTCAGTTCGTATCCATCACATGTATCGAGGCGAACTTACCATCGATGCGAAGGAGGCCCCGTCTCCTCGATTCGAACTAGGCAGATGCAGGTCAACACGAGACTTGCGTAGTTGATTGATTCAAACTATGCAACGGCCACTGATACAAACGAGGCGAAGAACATGGGTGCGAAGCGGTCAACTCGGAGATAAAATAGGATCGATGCGAGGAATGCGCGCCACGTCACTGCAGACCCACGTGCACTCATTGATTCGAACTCAAGGGTTTGAAACTATCGGTTTGAACCACACAGCCAACCGAGAATCCTTATTTCGAACCGATTATATCTCCTAAACCACTGATCCAAATGTAACCAAATTTTCACAGTAGCTTCCATACAAGATAAAGATTGTTCCTGCCAAGTTTCAGCTCGATTGGACCATTTCTTGATGGGTTCGAAATAACTTCGAATCGATGTCAGATCGAGACAAAACTTGGTGGGGTCGGTCGCGTGGGCCCACTCACGTGCCAGAAGAGGTCTCCCGAAGTTTCAGCAAGATCTGGGCCTCCAACGCCTATAAATAGCACCCTGAAGCCTTTAGAAAAGGGGATCTTCCGAGAACTTCTGCCATTGAACACCAAGACTCTGCCGGATTCAAATCGATTCATCAGAATCACTGTTGTATTCAGATTTTAAAGCTATTATCAGCGGTAATCCGTTGTAATCGATTTAACCAAGCAAAGCAATAAAGAGAAAACCTTCAAAGTGGACGTAGGCGCGAACGCCGAACCACTATAAATCCTGTGTTTGTGATTGTTGTTTGTGAATTACTGTGATTTGTTACTTAGAGCTGAATTCTATATTGATTGTTGCTGAGTTCTGTGTTGATTATTATCAAGTTGAGTACGTAAACGGGTGCTTTCGTGATATTGGGTGTTTGTGACCAATTTTGGCGCAAACAATAAGAGATATGACTAAACACATAATAATCACAATGCCAAGCTGTGATATACATAAGTAATTGAAAACCAACAAGAGATTAATCAATATCACCAAACCTACACAAGGAACAAAGAAATGTCATACTCCTCATTTCGTTCACCTAACCATCAATGTTGACGATTTTATCAATGTCAATCACAAAAGTCAATGACACACAAACTCACCAATGCACAAATATTGATAAAACTTATCAATGGAAATCACGAAAATTGGTGAAACACAAATTCTAGAAATCATCTCAAGAAATCCAGTAAATGACACACAAATTCACCTATGCACAAAAATTGATAAATCATATCAATAGAAATCACAAAAATAGGTGAAGAAGGAAATTCCAGAATTCGACACACGAAAACCAGAAATCACACAAATAGGGGGGAGGCCTATCACACGAACGGGAGCATGAAAACTCACCAACAGCTGTAACACATGAACGAGAAGCTATCTCATGGTAGCTAGCCATTAATTTGACACACGAATGGTCCTAAGACCTGACACACGAATGGTCCAAAGACAGTGGGTTGCTACCCCACCAATTTGAGTCGAAACTCCACAAAACGGGGTTTAGTCTCCCGCGCAGTCAAAGAGACATCGCACATTGCTAGTCTAAATCACAAAAATGATCGTCATGATCATCGAGAAGTTACACTAAGCTAGTAAATATATGAGTTTAGCTCCATGTCCCATAACCACTTGCTTAACTTAAATATTTACGAACAAACTGTAGATCTCCACTATAAAATTGTCACAAGAGTTTCAATCGAACAAGTCCAAGAATTAACCAACAAAGTGAACGCAAGCGTTTCATACCACTTGTTTTACCAAGTCGTTTAATAAAATTTCTCATACGAGTGAGGTAAAGGTTTATATATACTAATAGATTGGAAAACGGTTTTATAAACGAATTTGGTATTAAAATAGTATTGAAATCGTTTGAGGAAAGAGTTTTGATATTTACTACTAGTGTACAAAACCTTTATATTTTTAAAGTGACAAATCACAAAGAAGATTGTAGGAACAATCAATCACAAAGATTCACATTTGAAAATGTGAATAAAATCCAAAGAAATCGATATAAAATCCATCGGAATGGATATTCACATAATTCCCAAAGAAAATAAGTCGTCAAAGTCAATAGCAACTGATAACAACAAATAGGGAAACAACACAAATCGATTAGAGTTGGATATTCAAGCAACAAGGCAAAGCAGGCAAAAATCATCAGGTCAGTCGGCCGGACTCCCTGAGTCGGTCGACCGAACCTTAAAACAGAAAGTGCTTATGCACTTGGAAGCAGGTCGGTCGACCGAACCAGGGGGGTCGGTCGGCCGAACCAGAAACAGAAGTGCAACTGCACATTTGGAAGCAGGTCGGTCGACCGAACCATGGGGGTCGATCGGCCGGACCTGTTTCCAGCCTCTTCCCTGCCTATTACAAATGAGGTTCAATCTTGACCAAATTGCATTCTCTCGAGCAACGGCGCTAAGGGATTATGCCAATCGACTACCCGGCCCTATAAGCTCTTCGATGCATCACCAAAAACATGTTCAAACATAGAAGTTAGGATTTTTAACGAATTGAACTCAAAACACTAAAAATAGGAATATGCACCAATTCAATCCAAACCAAAAGCAAATGCTCACGAATAAGTGTTAGGAATTCATACCAAACAATCGAAGATAAATATAAGCATAGATGTGAGATAAAAATCTCACCTTTTCACAAAATCAAACAAGAAGAAGCTTGAAAGCAAATGGAGAATCAACCTCTCTTCAACACAACCCAATTGAGCTTGAATCTAAGCTCAAAAACAAGAACATTCCCAAAATTAGGTTTAGGAATTTCTGAAATTGGTAAGAGAATGAGTTGGAGAAGAAGAAGAGAAGCTTACCAATGGGTTCTTCTTGAGTTTGGAGCCAGGAATTTGATTTGCAAGAGGAACTAGGGTTTTGGAGTTTTTAATTTCCAATCTCTCCCACCATTAATACACTAAAAACTGAAATGAGAAGAGAATGAGGGTGAGTGGGGAAGAGTGGCTCAGATTTGAGCATAAGTTAACATAGGGCAGAGCCCAAACCAAACCCAAAGTGAAAAGTAGCAAAAACCAACTTTCTCCAAACATATCGAAGCTTATACTCAAAAAGATCGCAAACGGCATTTTAAACTCAATGGGAGTGGTCCCGAGTCCTAATTCGACCGTATGCAAAAAGTAGCTTTTCGGACTAAAATCTGACCAATGATGAAATATTTAAATAAAATATTTAAATATAAAATCGATAAATATGTGGGTTGTTACAGCTCCCGTAACTCCATACGAGCCAGAAGTTATGGCCGTCCGAATAATCGATATCTATAGGGTGCAACATCCACGGTGCAAGGTGCAACATCCGTCCGAAATGGCGACACAGTGTCGTCCGACTTTTAGAAATGCGTGCATAGATTTGAAACGGAACAGTACCATGGTGCACCACTCTCCAACGATGGTGAATCGAAGACGAGCCACGGTAATCCCGTTTTATCGTAAAAATCCACGTTTCGAAAAAACGAAGGGTGAAAAACTTACGTGGCCCGATTGAGATTCGGGTTGTCCTTTTTGGGCATTAATCTATCCGTTGACGGCTGAAAGCTGTCAAAATCGTAGAACTCATCGAGGCCTTCGTTTTGACAGGTTATGGCTCCCGTAACTCCAAACGAGCCAGAAGTTATGGCCGTCTGAATAATCGTTATCTACAGGGTGCAACATCCACCGTGCAAGGTGCAACATCCGTCCGAAATGGCGAAACAGTGCCGTCCGACTTTAAGAAATGCGTGCATGGATTTGAAATGGAACAGTACCATGGTGCACCACTCTCCAGCAATGGTGAATCAAAGACGAGCCACGGTAATCCCGTTTTACAGTAAAAATCCACGTTTCGAAAAACGAAGGGTGAAAAACTTACGTGACCCGATTGAGATTCGGGTTGTCCTTTTTGAGCATTAATCTATCCGTTGACGGCTGAAATCTGTCAAAGCCGTAGAACTCATCGACGCCTTCGTTTTGACAGGTTATGGCTCCCGTAACTCCAAACGAGCCAGAAGTTATGGCCGCTCGAATGATCGATATCTACAGGGTGCAACATCCACGGTGCAAGGTGCAACATCCGTCCGAAATGGAAAAACAGTGCCGTCCGACTTTTAGAAATGCGTGCATAAATTTGAAACGGACCAGTACCATGGTGCACCACTCTCCAGCGATGGTGAATCGAAGACGAGCCACGGTAATCCCGTTTTACCGTAAAAATCCACGTTTCGAAAAAACGAAGGGTAAAAAACTTACATGACCCGATTGAGATTCGGGTTGTCCTTTTTGGGCATTAATCTATCCGTTGACGGCTGAAAGCTGTCAAAACCGTAGAACTCATCGAGGCCTTCGTTTTGAAAGGTTATGGCTCCCGTAACTCCAAACGAGCCAGAAGTTATGTCCGTTCGAATAATCGATATCTATAGGGTGCAACATCCACGGTGCAAGGTGCAACATACTTTCGAAATGGCGAAACAGTGCCGTCTGTTATCCCGCTTTTTGGCAAAGCCGCGATACCAAAAGATCGATCAGAAACGGAGGACAGTTCGTCTCAGAGACTGGTCATACTTCGTTCCGCCATGGATATCATTGAATTTTATCCTAGTCCAGATTGAGCTACAATTGATAGGACACGGCAAGAAAGTCCATAGGAGTCAGCATCTCAAGTTTCAAGTGAATCCGAGTTCATACGCTAAAGTTATGATCGGTTCAACTTGTAGGAAACACCCGGGTTTCGAACCCATCATGATGGGTGTCTTCGAACCCATCATCATGCACCATTCGAAACCATCACCCTCGAACCGAAGGACATCGAACCCATCGGTTTCGAAACCATCAAAGCGCCTCACCTTCGGCTCCATCCACTTCGAATCCCTCTGCTTGTTCGAACCCGTCACAGAGTCCTTGTTCGAACCCATCACGGAGACCTTGTTCGAACCCAACTGTGCAGCTTCATTCAAAACCACTGGGTCAACCAACCATGATGATGTGTCTTCTACCGGTTCGAATACGCCGAGATATATGGAGTCGAAGCGGTCAACACGGAGTGAAGACCGGATCGATTCGAAGTTTGCGCTCCACGTCAACGCGAAGCCACGTGCCTCCATGTATTCGAAAGGATCGGTTCGAAACCTTGATTTCGAACCAAACAGCCGAGCAATAAACCCAGTTTCGAACCCATCATATCTCCTAACCTATTGATCCAAATGCCATGAAATTTTCACAGAAGCTTGTGTACATGTTGAGGAATGTCCACGCCAAATTTCACCTCGATTGGATGAATTCTTGATCGGTTCGAATGGAGTTCGAACCGATGCCAAAGTGGGCCCAAATTTCCCGAGACCGTGCATGTGGTCCCCCTCACGTGCCAGGAGTGGTCTCCCGAGTTTTCAGCGAAATATCAGCAGCCCACGCCTATAAATAGAGCCCCAGGGCCAACAGAAAGGGGATCTTCTTCTTCTGACTCTAAAGCGCCCAGACTCTGCCAGATCAAGATCTCCATCATTTAATATCATAAACTTGCTGTTAAATTCGAATTCCTTGCTATAATTCACTGTTGATTGCTGCAACAACTTGTAATCATTGAAAGAAAAGCAATAAAACATCAAAACACTTCACAGTGGACGTAGGCAACACGCCGAACCACTATATATCGATTGTCTACGCATTTTCTTTACTGTTGATTGGAGTTTTTGTTAGATAATATCTGTTTTGAATTTGCATTCTTGACTATTATCTCTTCAACGACTCCCGATGAGTGTTGTGCCCAATTTTGATGCAAACACTTTGGTGCTTTCACTGAGAGAACCCAGATTTTCTCCTGCTCGTTGGATCTGTCATCGATACCGTATTGAATAAATCTAAGAGAGAGATCCAGATCGTTAAATCCAACTTCCTTCCCTTCTATTCAGATTTGCATAAAGTCTAGGAAAGGAACTCAAGTCTAAAGGTGGTTAGCATAAGAACCACCTCATACACCGTCAATCAAGAAGAACATGATAGACAGAATCCTGCCCCTCTACCTCCATCTAATCAAGATGCCGCTGGGCACTCAGAGCCGTCGGGTCCGGTTACCCGACAAGAATTGCAGTTGTTACTCCAAGAGCTGACCCAGAGTTGGCGACGACTAGAAGAACAGCTACGCGCTAATGCTGAGCTAATCAACCAGATGGATCGCCAG
Source organism: Allium cepa (assembly GCA_030765085.1). Taxonomy (NCBI): domain Eukaryota; kingdom Viridiplantae; phylum Streptophyta; class Magnoliopsida; order Asparagales; family Amaryllidaceae; genus Allium; species Allium cepa. Next base: position 42,029,766 of record CM060941.1, on the reverse strand, counting down.
AAACGAAAGAGATCCATGAGAGATCGTGCTTCTCGCTCTTCCAGCGAAAGTTCTTCATCTTCTGATTATCATAACCGACCTCCACGACCCTGGTTAGAGGGGAGTCGTATGCCACCCGGTGGAAACCAACCCGACATTGACCGTTGGACAAATAAGAGTTGGTCCGTCAGCCAGTTTCCAAACCGGACCCTCCTCCCGATGGGGTGTCGTTCCTCACCACGCCGCTGAATACCGCACCGCTAGCATTGCCGCTGAACCAGGGGTCAACGCTCAAGATCAGTCGGACCTGGACCGTCGTCATAGCGGTCGTACTCCTGAACCGTACGTCCCAGAGGACTATGAGCCAAGAAGGCGAGACTTGGACCGTCGACGATATCCGGTTCAAGCTCGAAGTACGGAACGTGATCATACTCCGGCACAAATGTCGGATCTTTCAACTATGATACGTCAGATGATCCGTGAGAGTCAGGGATTCACGAACGACGATTGGGGAGTTTCCCGAAGTCGCACTCCCTTTACTGACGATATTCTTAATGCTGAACCCCCACGACGAATCCGGATGCCCACTCTACCCATGTATGAGGGAAACTCCGACCCCAACCAACATATTCTAAAATATGAATGGTCGATGACTGCTGCCAGAGCCGACGACGGTGTGAAGTGTCGTAGTTTCCCCATATCCTTGGGGGGCATCGCCACCATGTGGTTCACCTGATTGCCTCCTCGATCCATCTCCCCATTCGACCAGCTGGCCACAAAGTTCGTTGAGCAATTCCGCATGCACGCCGCAAGGCCGAAAGACGTCAACACTCTATCTAGTGTCACACAAGCTCCCAGAGAGACACTCAGACACTACTTAGAAAGATTCCATACTGCATGTGCAGAGATTAGTAATCCAAACGATAACTCCATCCTTATGGCATTAACTAAGGGGATCGACCCCGAATCTGAGTTTGGCAATTGGCTAGCTGGGAAACCACCTGCGTCATTGGACCGTTTCCATGCCAAAGCAGCTCAATTCCTGAGACGGGAAGACGCGAAACAGTCTAGGAAGCAAACTGACGCAGGGCCAAATGCGGGAGGAACCCAAAGCAATGCTGCAATAAAACAGTCCGGCGAGAGCTCTGGAAAAGTTCAGTTGAACATTAAAAATAAACAAGCTCGGCGAAGAGAGAGCGTGAATCAACTTAAAAAAGAAGATCAAAATCGTGGCCCGCAACGCAAAAATCCGATGTTCGACAGTTATACTCCTTTTAATACTTCACTAGAGGACTTATATTTGCGGACCCGTAATACAATTCGGTATGAAAAACCTGCTCCAAGACCGTCGTCGGAGAGACAAATCCAGATGGGAAAATTTTGCAGGTTCCATGAAGGCTACGGGCACAATACGAACGAGTGTCGTCACTTACAAGATCTTGTTGAAAAACTAGTAAAAGAAAGGAAGCTGGAACAGTTTGTGCGGACACCGCAACCCCGAGAAGCGGGCCCATCCAATCCAATCAATGGACCCAATCGACCGAGGCAGGAGGATTCGACTTGTCCCCGTGGGAGATTGGTGATAAATGCCATCAGTGGCGGGCCTACTTACTCAGGAGCCTGGGACGGCGAAGAACCTCGTCACTGTCACACATGACATGCTCCTTCAGTCTATGAATGCTTTGTAGCTTCCTTTACATTTCGAATTTTGAATTTGTAATAAGGCACTAACTTTGCCACATTTTCTCATTTCAGCAAATAAAATGCTATCTCTTCAAGCTAAAGCTCTGATTCACCAAATACGACGTTCAACAATCACGACACACGAAGAGCTAAGTTCCATCGAACAATGGAATTTATTCAGATAGCGAGTGACTGCATTACAACCGGCCACTCACTAAGTGAAACCCCAGCTCGGGGACAAGCCAACACATCGAAGGCTGAACTGGACCAACACACGACAGTCCATTCAACAATTCGTTCCCGGAGCGCGAACGGACTCCAACTTCCCACAGCGTGAATTGGAGTATAAACATTCCATAACTCGTTCCCTCTGCGCGAACGGACTCCAACTTCCCACAGCGCGAATTGGAGTTTAAACATTCAACAATTCGTTCCCAGAGTGCGAACGGACTCCAACTTCCCACAGCGTGAATTGGAGTATAAACATTCCATAATTCGTTCCCACTGCGCGAACAGGCTCCAACTTCCCACAGCGTGAATTGGAGTATAAATATTCCATAACTCGTTCCCTCCGCGCGAACGGACTCCAACTTCCCACAGCGTGAATTGGAGTATAAACATTCCATAACTCGTTCCCTCCGCGCGAACGGGCTCCAACTTCCCGGAGCGTGAATTGGAGTATAAACATTCCATAATTCATTCCCACCGCGCGAACGGACTCCAACTTCCCACAGCGTGAATTGGAGTATAAACATTCCATAATTCGTTCCCACTGCGTGAACGGACTCCAACTTCACACAGCGTGAATTGGAGTATAAACATTCCATAACTCGTTCCCTCCGCGCGAACGGACTCCAACTTCCCAGAGTGTGAATTGAAGTATAAACATCAAATCCCTCGTTCCCAGAGTGCGAACGAACTCCTAAAAAGCCCAATTAGGTGTGACTGACCACCTATCGGCTGACTCCAACTTCCCGAAGCGCGAGTTGGAGTATAAACATCAATTCCGGGTTCCTGAAGTACGAACCCAAACATACATGTTTTATCCAAGTTCCCGGCGTGTGAATTGGAGCACAAACACCAAGTTAAAGTTCCCGTAGTGCGAACCAAAATGTTAATACTAACTTCGAGTTCGTAGAGTGCGAATTGGAATGTGAACATTATTTCCAAGTTCCCGGAGCGCGAACCGTGTTACAAGCATCGATAACTCTCGAGTTCCCGAAGTGCGAACCAGATTATCGATCTCAAGTTATCTTAAGTCCCCGGAATGTGGACATGTGTTCAAAGTTTGCAATAAACGCACTCAACCACCAAAACGCAAATGTTATTCCCCGAGACTAGGGGGCAGAAAAAGCTAAGTGTTAATCGCTAACCAAAGTGACACAACGTCCAAAGTTCGACTCATTCATCAATCACAACTTGTGACCAAGATTTTCAGGCTTGGCAAATGAAACGAACTCTACTTAAACGGTAAAAACACCACAAGTACACCGGACCGAAAACAAGACACTGCAAGTACTTAAGCACAAATAGAACAAGAGTTGAAACAAAGGAACTAAATTTTATTTCAACTAACTTGAAACAAGAACTTACACGCAAATAAGTTCTTCCAAAAAAGAATGCCTACTAGCAGGAGCCAACCTGCATCTATACACGACCTACTGACAAAAAACAAAGACAAGTACCTATCTACCAAAACATCTACTTGAGAAGCCGATTTATTTCTTCTTTTTCGTCCTTCTTACTAGTGGTACATCATTAGTGTCACTAGGGACATAAATTCTTCATTTTGAATGTCTCCTCTCCGGCGGTGGCTCTTCGGCTGGAGGCATGATGTCAATATCCTCCTCGGAGCTTGAGTCTACATGAGGGCTTCCTGCCGGAGGAGTAGGGGGGACTGGATCCGTAACGGAAGTTGAGATAGTGCCACCCGATGGTACTACCCTAGCAGGTGCTGGAATCTGCGCCGCCGTGCTGCCACCGACGCTACCACTATGCCCCGCAGCCTCTATTTCGGCGTTGATCTCAGCCAAAATTTCCTCATCTCGAGACGCTTGGGCCTAGCTGGGGGCATCCGCAGTTTGCATCGAAGAACTTGAGGTCGGCGGGAGGTTACTAACGATGATAAAGGGTAAGTCCGTGGAGAAACCGCCCTGCTCACCGAGAAGCTCGCTCCCCATTTGTTCCTCAAGAGATAACCCACTCCCCTATGCCGGCTCGGTTGATACCGCGGTTACAACGGTGGTCTCGGTGGTGATGGCCTTATCCCTTTGGCTCAATTCTTGGGTCGCGAAAATCGGCGCAGCTCCAGTCGCCAAGCAAAAATAAAACGTTATTAGTAACTGCTACAAAACAAACACTCTATTTAGAAAACGCTTGAGATAACTTCGGAATACCTTCCCCAGTTTGGCTCCCAGACGGCTAAACGGCCTCGGAAGTATGCTCATGAATAGGAGATAAGCGCGGCTGTTCCTGGTCGTAAGCAGGAACAGGTTACAAACCGACCGCGGATACAGGCACCGACGAAGATGGTGTGGTGACTTCAGTGACAACAGAATGGTGCTCAACACCTGATCCCTCTCCGACTTCCAGGGAACGACCGCCGATCATCTCCTTCTCATGAGCGATGATGGCGCCATGAAGGACCTTCTTCTCATCATCTGTGAGCAGCCGGTTTTCAAGTTCGAATCGATCGACCGCTTCACCTGGATGACTTCCTCTTCCTCCTCAACCAAACGGTCCCAGGCGCTACGAAGGTGAACCGGATAATCTTGAAACCAGGCCAAGTTTCTGTGTTTTAACACATTGGCGTTGTAAGTTATGAGCAAATCTTCGATAACGGCCTCTAGCCTGGCCTTTGCCTGTTGAACCTTCTGCTCCACCTCTGCTTCGACCGCCTGAACTTTGGCCACGGCCACATCTCTTTCAGTGCGAAGCACTACGGCTTGCTCGCAGGCTTCTTGCGCCGTGTTAAGCGCATCATCTCTACCTTTAATAATTTCGGCAAATTTAGCCTTGAGCTCATTAAGTTCTTTTAACGCCGCATCCCGCTCAGCAGTGACGACTGTGTTCCGGTGGCCCATGTCTTCCACCGTAATGTAGTGCTCCTTTTTCATTATATCCATGGCTGCTTGAGCTTCATCGGCCTTTGTAAGAGCCTCCATCTCCGATTTTCGAGATGATTCAGCCTCGGTATTCAGCACTTGTATGATACGGTCTTTTTGAGCCAGCTCGGTTTGAAGCTTTTCAATGGTAGCTGCTCGTTCGAAGGCCAACGCCGATGCCTTATCGGCCGCCCTATACCACGCCTTGTATTGGGTGTAAAAGTCATGCACATAGTCGAGCGTCAACCGCTCGGCCTCCGGTGGGATTCTTTTCAGGTTCAGGGGAAAGACGTAGTTATCGAAGCAAATATTCGGGAACTCCCTCTTTAATTGCGCATGTCTAATTGCCCCTTCCCCTGAGATTTCAGTAGGAGGCTGCTCCGCGATTATCGGGGTCATCGCCTCAGATCGGGAAGATTGGGAAACCGATGTATATCGAGAAGACTCGGAAGGATGGGGGACATGAGCAGGAGGTTGCACGGGATCTCTGGAAGGAGGAGGGGTACGCGATCGCGATCGACGCTTATGGCCTCTGTCCGTGTCATATCTCTCGTGACTAGAATACCCAGAGCGTCCCTGGTCGTAATGCCCAGAGCGCCCTTGGTCATAACCTCTATCCCCTTCTCGTCTGCGCGAATCGTAATATCAAGGCTTGCGGGCATGTCGAAGACTCCCAAGCATTGAACCTCGCTTAGACATGATATCTGCGAAGCAAGATAAAATAGAGTTAATCACCTTTCAAAACAGGTAGTTTACAGTCAAAGGTTATGCAGTGTCGTGAAATGTGTACGAATATGCATTCCCCCCCGACCAACCAGAAGTGTCGACCTCGCTAGTAATAAGAGGCTCGTTCAATTCCAGAGTACGATGGAATTCCTCCAACCCGGCATCATGTTGAAAAGACACATCGTCCAGGATTGGAAGATCGGAAACCCTTCATAAAGATTTTCCGTTCTCGGAGGAGACATCTCTGAGATTCTAACTCCGGGAGCAGAACGGGCCGTGACAACCGATTTCCATCTCCCCTTCTTACTTGACTTAACCATGGCAGCCTTGCCTTTTCTCTACTCCGCGATATCCGCAACTGCGTCCGTAGGCCCGGTCAGCGGCTCATCATCGGTGTGGGTTCTTTCAGAGTCAGCTTCCTCAGCTGTAGTAACTCCGGGTTTCTTGTGCTTGACTCGTTTTTTCGAGACGACCCTTAGTGCAACCTCAAAGCTTATGCTCTGCCCTTGTTCGATCAAACCGCAGGCCCGGAGATTCCTATCCGTCAATAACACGTCGATATCCCTATCTCCACTCGGGACTTCTCGAATCACTCGCACCATCTCCCTAAAGTGCTCGCCCTCAGGTCGCTGAATCACCGCTGTAAAAAAGGATAAAATATAAGTTCCACTTCGGCTGCAATTGCCGTAGTAATTATTTACGAACTCAGCTATACTCACGTCTGAATAGCCATCGTCGGGCAAATCCAGGAGGACATCTGACATAAAACCACTCTGTCCTATAATAGCTCAACCTGGTCCAAGACCCCGGTAACCACTTGGCAATTTCTCACCGCTTCCAGGAATGTGAAGGAGGGATAATCACCCCGAGTTTTGAAATTGAACAAGTATCTAATCTCAATTGGGAGCGGTGGTCGATGGAGATATTCCATAAATGCAATGAACAAGCTATTGATCGACGCATATCCGTTCGGGTGCAGCTGAGATGGGGCGATCCTCAAAAATGACAATACTTCCCTTATATACTCGTTGAATGGAGGAAGTGTCCCGGCCGGGCACACGTGGCGGTTAAATGCTGTATATCCCTCCGGCGGATTATGCGGTCTATCATTCGGCCCCGGCAGTAGAACATCATCCAGCGACAGGCCGTGCCTCAAACATATTCTCCCCAACATGTCTTCAGAGATATTGGACGGAACGGAATCTGATGGATTGGCAATGAACGACGCATTGGGAAGTTCATCCGGGGCTGGACCAATAATCTCAGGATCAATATCCGAAATCTCTAGCCTCGGAGAAACTGTACCTTGAGTCTCCTGCTGCTGTGAACTTGACGGTTCCATAACTAGCTAACTCACGAGAAACCATCATTAGACGACAAAAACCCATGCATTCCCCAGTGTAGCGTGTATGAGTGTATGTTGTGCAGTGACATGCATTACTTGAATAAATGTTGCAGAGTTAAAGAAATATGCAAACGACAAAGCTACGAAGTCCAGCTATAATGACCGTCATCGCTGACCGTCATCACTAATCCGTTTCCATGATGGAAATTGATACGGATAAAAGTTGTTATGGTTCCATCGATGAGCTTCGAAAGGCGGTCAAGTATGCAGTTTAATGTTCAAGTCCAAATGTGCAAGAGTGAAGCTCGTCGGAGTCAAGCCTAGAAAATATCAAACTTTGGTATCCATCATAGAGGGTTCGAAACCATCACAAAGACTTCGTTCGAACCCAACCGAACATCTCTTCGTTCGAACCCATCCTGACGTCGCTTCGAACCCATGCAGTTAGACGCGCTTCGAATCGATAACCAGATGCCAAATTCGAACCGATCGATAAGGGACGACTTCGAATCGATCATTGCTTGACAAGTTCGAAACGACAAGGGAACCCTCAACTTAACGTCATCCACGTTCGCATCGATACTCTTCGTATCGATGCGATGTTGTGGACTTCGAAACCACAGCCGAAGAGTTCGAATCCATCGATTCGAATGAACCCATCGAATCCATCAATGGGTACAAACTGCGTCACCCCCACAGGGTCGTCCAAGAAATTGATTCGAGCACGAGTCCCCATATGGCTTCGAAGACCTCTGCCAGACCAGATCTGACTTTACCAATCGATAGAAAGGCGCGGGTTCGAAGTAACTTTGCCGTTCGCCGTTTGAACTCGAGGCTAATTACCTAGTTTGAACAATGAATTCGAGAGATTGAAGACTTGAATCTTGGTCGATTCGATGATGCGACACAGTGTTTTCTCTTTTGGAGCTTCGAAACAATGCACTACACAGTAAAAGCAAGCAAGAGTAAAAGTAAAAAATGAAAAAAGTGAAAACCGCTGCTATTTATATGGAGCCTAGGATGTGACCGAGACGATTGCTCCCCCAGTCAACCCAACCGGCCACAACCGGTCAAGTACCAGATCGGTTCGGAGTTAGCTTTCGAAACCATCTTCTTAAAGCCCTATCGATTCGAAGTTCAACTCATGCTTCAACGGTACGAAACGCACTACAGAGGAACAGGCTGCATCGATGCGAAACGAACTGTGGGAACATCGGTTCGAAGACCTTGTTCACATCAACCACTTTGAATCCATCCATGGCCCATCGATACGACAGATGACTTCGTATCCATATGCTTCCAATTCGAATCGACTCGAACAACTATTTCGTATCCATCCCCTCAAACCGGTTCGAATGTTAACTTCGAACCCATCATAACACAAGCATACCGCGTCCATACAAACGTGAATTTCGAACCCATCGATGCTCGAATGCATCGGTTCGAAATATTACACTCACGCAATACATAATTCAATTCCTTCAACCTTCAATATCGATTCAGGAGAGGATCGATACGAAGGGACTTTTCTAAACAGCCGTCAAGCGTTGTCTCAACTCAAGTTTCCAAATCGGTTCAGGAGAGAATCGATACGAAATTCAATAGCCAACCAAGCTGGCAAAGACTCGTGAACGCACAACGTTTCCAAGGATCAAACTAACATATATGTACAAAAGTCGAACTAACAATCGATTTTAAACATTTACTGGGATCAAACACTCATCCTGTTATAAATGCAACAACCAACGGCTAAGCGCTACTATACAGCAATGCAGCGTACGAGTTTAAACAAAAAAGAGGGCAATAATTGTTCAGAGAGAAATTGCAGCTATTCAAAGCACGTCATGTTCCCACAAGACGTACTTTGGGGGGCAAAATGTTATCCCGCTTTTTGGCAAAGCCGCGATACCAAAAGATCGATCAGAAACGGAGGACAGTTCGTCTCGGAGACTGGTCATACTTCGTTTCGCCATGGATATCACTGAATTTTATCCGAGTCCAGATTGAGCTACAATTGATAGGACATGGCAAGAAAGTCCATAGGAGTCAGCATCTCAAGTTTCAAGTCAATCCGAGTTCATACGCTAAAGTTATGATCGGTTCAACTTGTAGGAAACACCCTGGTTTCGAACCCATCATGATGGGTGTCTTCGAACCCATCATCATGCACCATTCGAAATCATCAACCTCGAACCGAAGGACATCAAACCCATCAGTTTCGAAACCATCAAAGCGCCTCACCTTTGGCTCCATCCACTTCGAATCCCTCTGCTTGTTCGAACCCATCACGGAGTCCTTGTTCGAACCCATCACGGAGTCCTTGTTCGAACCCAACTGTGCAGCTTCATTCGAAACCACTGGGTCAACCAACCATGATGACGTGTGTTCCATTGGTTCGAATACGCCTAGATATATGGAGTCGAAGCGGTCAACACGGAGTGAAGACCGGATCGATTCGAAATTTGCGCTCCACGTCAACGCGAAGCCACGTGCCTCCATGGATTCGAAAGGATCGGTTCGAAACCTTGGTTTCGAACCAAACAGCCGAGCAATAAACCCATTTTCGAACCCATCATGTCTCCTAACCTATTGATCCAAATGCCATGAAATTTTCACAGAAGCTTGCGTACATGTTGAGGAATGTCCACGCCAAATTTCACCTCGATTGGATGAATTCTTGATCGGTTCGAATGGAGTTCGAACCGATGCCAAAGTGGGCCCAAATTTCCCGAGACCGTGCATGCGGGCCACCTCACGTGCCAGGAGTGGTCTCCCGAGTTTTCACCGAAATATCAGCAGCCAACGCCTATAAATAGAGCCCCAAGGCCAACAGAAAGGGGATCTTCTTCTTCTGCCTCTAAAGCGCCCAGACTCTGCCGGATCAAGATCTCCATCATTTAATATTATAAACTTGCTGTTAAATTCGAATTCCTTGCTGTAATTCACTGTTGATTGCTGCAACAACTTGTAATCATTGAAAGAAAAGCAATAAAACATCAAAACACTTCACAGTGGACGTAGGCAACACGCCGAACCACTATAAATCGATTGTCTACGCATTTTCTTTACTGTTGATTGGAGTTTTTGTTAGATAATATCTGTTTTGAATTTGCATTCTTGACTATTATCTCTTCAATGACTCCCAAAGAGTGTTGTGCCCAATTTTGACGCAAACACCGTCCGACTTTTAGAAATGCGTGTATGGATTTGAAACGGAACAGTACCATGGTGCACCACTCTCCAGCGATGGTGAATCGAAGACGAGCCACGGTAATCCGTTTTACCATAAAAATCCACGTGTCGAAAAAACGAAGGGTGAAAAACTTACGTGACCCGATTGAGATTCGGGTTGTCCTTTTTAGGCATTAATCTATCCTTTGACGTCTGAAAGCTGTCAAAGCCGTAGAACTCATCGAGGCCTTCGTTTTGACAGGTTATGGCTCCCGTAACTCCAAACGAGCCAGAAGTTATGGCCGTCTGAATAATCGATATCTACAGGGTGCAACATCCACGGTGCAAGGTGCAACATCCGTCCGAAATGGTGAAACTGTGCCGTCCGAATAATCGATATCTATAGGGTGCAACATCCATGGTGCAAGGTGCAACATCCGTCCGAAATGGTGAAACAGTGCCGTATGACTTTTAGAAACGCGTGCATGGATTTGAAACGGAACAGTACCATGGTGAAACAGTACCATGGTGGCCCGATTGAGATTCGGGTTGTCCTTTTTGGGCATTAATCTATCCGTTGACGGCTGAAAGCTGTCGAAGCCATAGAACTCATCGAGGCCTTCGTTTTGACAGGTTATGGCTCCCGTAATTCCAAACGAGGCAGAAGTTATGGTCGTCCGAATAATCGATATCTATAGGGTGCAACATCCACGGTGCAAGGTGCAACATCCGTCAGAAATGGCGAAACAGTGCCGTCCGACTTTTAGAAATGCGTGCATGGATTTGAAACGGAATAGTACCATGGTGCACCACTCTCCAATGATGGTGAATCGAAGACGAGCCACGGTAATCTCGTTTTACCGCAAAAGTCCACGTTTCGAAAAAACGAAGGGTGAAAAACTTACGCGACCCGATTGAGATTCGGGTTGACCTTTTTGGGCATTAATCTTGACGGCTGAAAGCCGTCAAAGCCGTAGAACTCATCGAGGCCTTCGTTTTGACAGGTTATGGCTCCCGTAACTCCAAACGAGCCAGAAGTTATGGCCGTCCGAATAATCGATATCTACAGGGTGCAACATCCACAGTGCAAGGTGCAACATTCGTCCGAAATGGCGAAACAGTGCCGTCCGACTTTTAGAAATGCGTGCATGGATTTGAAACGGAACAGTACCATGGTGCACCATTCTCCAGCGATGGTGAATCGAAGACGAGCCACGGTAATCCCGTTTTACCGTAAAAATCCACGTGTCGAAAAAACGAAGGGTGAAAAACTTACGTGACCCGATTGAGATTCAGGTTGTCCTTTTTGGGCATTAATCTATCCGTTGAAGGCTGAAAGCAATCAAAGCCATAGAACTCATGGAGTCCTTTGTTTTGACAGGTTATGGCTCCCATAACTCCAAACGAGCCAGAAGTTATGGCCGTCCGAATAATCGATATCTACAGGGTGCAACATCCACGGTGCAAGGTGCAACAACCGTTCGAAATGGCGAAACAGTGCCGTCCGACTTTTAGAAATGCGTGCATGGATTTGAAACGGAACAGTACCATGGTGCACCACTCTCCAGCGATGGTGAATCGTAGACGAGCCATGGTAATCCCATTTTACCGCAAAAATCCACGTTTCGAAAAAACGAATGGTAAAAAACTTACGTGACCCGTTTGAGATTCGAGTTGTCCTTTTTGGGCATTAATCTATCGTTGACGGCTGAAAGTTGTCAAAGCCGTAGAACTCACCGAGGCCTTCGTTTTGACAGGTTATGGCTCCCGTAACTCCAAACGAGCCAGATGTTATGGCCGTCCGAATAATCGATATCTACAGGGTGCAACATCCACGGTGCAAGGTGCAACATCCGTCCGAAATGGTGAAACAGCGCCGTACGACTTTTAGAAATGCGTGCATGGATTTGAAACAGAACAGTACCATGGTGCACCGCTCTCCAGCAATGGTGAATCGAAGACGAGCCACGGTAATCCCGTTTTACCGTAAAAATCCACGTGTCGAAAAAACGAAGGGTGAAAAACTTACGTGACCCGATTGAGATTCGGGTTGTCCTTTTTGGGCATTAATCTATCCGTTGACGGCTGAAAGTTGTCAAAGCCGTGGAACTCATCGAGGCCTTCGTTTTGACAGGTTATGGCTCCCGTAACTCCAAACGAGCCAGAAGTTATGGCCGTCCGAATAATCGATATCTACAGGGTGCAACATCCACGGTGCAAGGTGCAACATTCGTCCGAAATGGCGAAACAGTGCCGTCTGACTTTTAGAAATGCGTGCATGGATTTGAAACGGAACAGTACCATGGTGCACCATTCTCCAACGATGGTGAATCGAAGACGAGCCACGGTAATCCCGTTTTACCGTAAAAATGCACGTGTCGAAAAAACGAAGGGTGAAAAACTTACGTGACCCGATTGAGATTCAGGTTGTCCTTTTTGGGCATTAATCTATCCGTTGACGGCTGAAAGCAGTCAAAGCCATAGAACTCATCGAGGCCTTTGTTTTGACAGGTTATGGCTCCCGTAACTCCAAACGAGCCAGAAGTTATAGCCGTCCGAATAATCGATATCTACAGGGTGCAACATCCACGATGCAAGGTGCAACATCCGTCCGAAATGGTGAAACAGCGCCGTACGACTTTTAGAAATGCGTGCATGGATTTGAAACGGAACAGTACCATGGTGCACCACTCTCCAACGATGGTGAATCGAAGACAAGCCACGGCAATCCCGTTTTACCGTAAAAATCCACGTTTCGAAAAAACGAAGGGTGAAAAACTTACGTGACCCAATTGAGATTCGGGGTGTCCTTTTTGGGCATTAATTTATCCGTTGATGGCTGAAAGCTGTCAAAGCCGTAGAACTCATCGAGGCCTTCGTTTTGACAGGTTATGGCTCCCGTAACTCTAGACGATCCAGAAGTTATGGCTGTCCGAATAATCGATATCTGCAGGGTGCAACATCCATGGTGCAAGGTGCAACATCCGTCCGAAATGGTGAAACAGTGCCGTACGACTTTTAGAAATGCGTGCATGGATTTGAAACGGAACAGTACCATGGTGCACCACTCTCCAGCGATGGTGAATTGTAGACGAGCCACGGTAATCCCGTTTTACCATAAAAATCCACGTGTCGAAAAAACGAAGAGTGAAAAACTTACGTGACCCAATTGAGATTCGGTTGTCCTTTTTGGGCATTAATCTATCCGTTGACGGATGAAAGCTGTCAAAGCCGTACAACTCATCGAGGCCTTCGATTTGACAGGTTATGGCTCCCATAACTCCAAACGAGCCAGAAGTTATGGCCGTCCGAATAATCGATATCAACAGGGTGCAACATCCACGGTGCAAGGTGAAACATCCGTCCGAAATGGCGAAACCGTGTTGTCCGACTTTTAGAAATGCGTGCATGGATTTGAAACGGAATACTACCATGGTGCACAACTCTCCAGCGATGGTGAATCGAAGATGAGCCACGGTAATCCCGTTTTACCGTAAAAATCCATGTTTCGAAAAAACGAAGGGTAAAAAACTTACGTGATCCGATTGAGATTCGAGTTGACCTTTTTGGGCATTAATCTATCCGTTGATGGTTGAAATATGTCATAGCCGTAGAACTCATCGAGGCCTTCGTTTTGACAGCCTATGGCTCCCGTAACTCCAAATGAGCCAGAAGTTATGGCCGTACGAATAATCGATATCTACAGGGTGCAACATCTACGGTGCAAGGTCCAACATCTGTCCGAAATGGTGAAACGGTGCCGTACGACCTTTAGAAATGCGTGCATGGATTTGAAACGGAACAGTGCCATGGTTCACCACTCTCCAGCGATGGTGAATCGAAGACGAGCCACGGTAATCCCGTTTTACCATAAAAATCCACGTGTCGAAAAAATGAAGGGTGAAAAACTTACGTGACCCGATTGAGATTCGGGTTGTCCTTTTTGGGCATTAATCTATCCCTTGATGGCTGAAAGCTGTCAATGCCGTAGAACTCATCGAGGCCTTTGTTTAGACAAGTTATGGCTCCCGTAACTCTAAACGAGCCAGAAGTTATGGCCGTCCGAATAATCGATATCTAAAGGGTGCAGCATCCACGGTGCAAGGTGCAACATCCGTCCGAAATGGTGAATCAGTGTCGTACGACTTTTAGAAATGTGTGCATGGATTTGAAACGGAACAGTGCCATGGTGCACCACTCTCCAGCGATGGTGAATCGAAGAAGAGCCACGGTAATCCCGTTTGACCATAAAAATCCACGTGTCGAAAAAACGAAGGGTGAAAAACTTATGTGACCCGATTGAGATTCGGGTTGTCCTTTTTGGGCATTAATCTATCCGTTGACGGTTGAAAGCCGTCAAAGCCGTAGAATCATCGAGGCCTTCGTTTTGACAGGTTATGGCTCCTGTAACTCCAAACGAGCCAGAAGTTATGGCCGTCCGAATAATCGATATCTACAGGGTGCAACATCCACGGTGCAAGGTACAACATCCGTCCGAAATGGCGAAACAGTGTCGTCCAACTTTTAGAAATACGTGCATGGATTTGAAACGGAACAGTACCATGGTGCACCACTGTCCAACGATGGTGAATCGAAGACGGGCCACGGTAATCCCGTTTTACCGTAAAAATCCACGTTTCGAAAAAACGAAAGGTGAAAAACTTACGTGACCCGATTGAGATTCGGGTTGTCATTTTTGGACATTAATCTATCCGTTGATGGCTGAAAGCGGTCAAAGCCGTAGAACTCATCGAGGCCTTCGTTTTGACAGGTTATGGCTCCCGTAACTCTAAACGAGTCAAAAGTTATGGCCGTCCGAATAATCGATATCTACATGGTGCAACATCCACGGTGCAAGGTGCAACATCCGTACGAAATGGCGAAACAGTGCCGTACGACTTTTAGAAATGCGTGCATGGATTTGAAATGGAACAGTACCATGGTGCACCACTCTCCAACGATGGTGAATCGATGACGAGTTATCATATGAACAAATGTAACTTGCAACATAAGAGAAAAAGAAAAGGAAAAGAGAGCAAAGTGAAATGGAAAACTATTCTAATTGCATAAAGGAAAATCTACACTACTTGCACAAAACGAAATGAACATGTAATTAAAAAGAAACAATAATTAACATTGCATAAAAAAAGAATTACATAAGAGAAGAAATGGCTAAGTAGCCATGGAAAGAAAGAGAGATTTGATTTATTTTCTAAACTAAAACTAACTAACTAAGATAAGAGGATGGCTACATGAAACATAAGGGGTATTTATACAAGTTAGAAAACCTAATTCATATTTTTGGGGAATGCCCAAAAAGCCCCTTAGGAAGTGTGGAGGCCAAGTAACCATTAACATGTCTTAATCCCCCATTAAGTGTACATGAAACCATTAAGTCCAAAAGCATGTGCATTAGCCTTTAATTTGTACATTAAGGTAGGTGGGTAGGTGGGGTCCTCCATGTTCTTCACTTTGAATTATTTCCATCTTCATTCATTTGTATTAATTTGGTGCATGCATATCTTCATGAAACCACTTCTATTTGAGATTAATTTTCTACAAAAATATATACAAATTTTCAATTAATTTTTCTCAAAGAAATATATGCACTTAAATTACCGTTTTGCCCCTATATGAAGATGAATATGTGAAAATTTGGAATTAATATGAATTTTGGTTAAAACAAGTTAAAATACCCAATATGATCATTTATTTAATTTAAATAGAATAAATATGGTGGTAAAAATATGCACATTTACGTGCACATCAAATACCCCCACACTTATCTTTTTATTCGTCCTCGAATAAAGAAAAACTAAGATAAATCCGTTTTCGTAGGGAGCACGATTGCATTGAGCATATGCAACATGCCGTTAAACCTCTGGGTGTCCCCAGTAGGACGAGTGTTGTCTCGTGAGGGTTTTCGGCGGATACTACCCACAAAATCCAAATGCAGGATGAAAATACTTATAAAATGCAAGATTTATTTACAAAGAGATGAATGCAAGTTTTTGAAATATTTACAAAATTAAGAATTTATTTTTAAATCGACACAAATAAGTTAAATATTGGTTTTGGTCATTATCTTGAAACTTTAAGTCATTTACTTGTCAAATTTCCAACAAAAATCAAGTTATCATAACAAATAGACAATAGTTTAACTTGTTGTTTCGGTTGATAACAAATTGTAATTATAAAATGGATCCTTAGTTGATTATCATAGTTTATCAAAATGGTATTTTCATTTCTTTTCAATAACAAATCAAATCGAATAAGTAAAAATAGTGCTAGGTGTTCAATTGCTTACTCTCTCATTATTTGCAAGAAAAATTACACACCTAGCTCAGATAAACTAAGGCCAGATATACCACCCTTGCACTGCCTTTCGGGCTTATGTGAGGGGAGTATAAAGCATGACGAGTGCACACACTTTCATGCATACTGTTTGTGTCAAAATTGGGCACAACACTCTTCGGGAGTCGTTGAAGAGATAATAGTCAAGAATGCAAGTTCAAAACAGATATTATCTAACAAAAACTCCAATCAACAGTAAAATAAATGCGTAGACAAGAGATTTATAGTGGTTCGGCGTGTTGCCTACGTCCACTGTGAAGTTTTTTGATGTTTTATTGATTCTCTTTCAATGATTACAAGTTGTTACAGCGATCAACAGCAAGTTACAACTGGAAATTCGAAATCAACAATCAAGTTATGATATAGGATGATGGAGATCTTGATCCGACGGAGTCTCGGCGTCTCAGAGTCAGAAGATCCCTTTTCTGTTGGCCCTGGGGCTCTATTTATAGGCGTAGGCTGCTGATATTTCGCTGAAAACTCGGGAGACCACGTCTGGCACGTGAGGGGGCCCACATGCACGGTCTCAGGAAGTTTGGGCCCACTTTAGCATCGGTTCGAACTCCATTCAAACCGATCAAGAATCCATCCAATCGAGGTGAAATTTGGCGTGGACATTCTTCAACATGTACGCAAGCTTCAGCGAAAATTTCTTGGCATTTGGATCAATAGGTTAGGAGATATCTTGGATTCGAAATTGGGTTTTTGGCATAGCTGTCTGGTTCGAACCCATGTATTCGAAACGATGGTTTCGAATCCATCATGACACGCGGCTTCGTGGTGACGTGGAGCGCAAACTTCGAATCGATCTGGACTTCACTCCGTGTTGACCGCTTCGACTCCATGTATCTCGGCGCATTCGAACCGATGGAAGACACGTCATCGTGGCTGGTTGACCCAGTGGGTTCGAACGAAGTTACTCAGGATGGGTTCGAAGATGGTGTCACAGATGGGTTCGAAGGAGGTATCACAGATGGGTTCGAAGAAGGCCTCTGTGATGGGTTCGAAGCATGGCTTCTGTGATGGTTTCGAAATTGATGGAGTCGAACCTGATGGTTTCGAATGTGGCGTGACTATGCTATGGATTCGAACACGGTGCCTGCTCGGATGGATTCGAAGCACGGCTAAGCTTCTTGGGTTCGAACTAGGGAAGGTTCCGGTTGGATTCGAGGTGATGGATTCGAACCGAGCAAGGTTCATTTCTCTCAACTTGAATCCGTCATAACTTGAGCATACGACCTTGGATTGACTTGAAATTTGAAATGCTGACTCCTGTGGTCTTTCTTGCCGTGTCCTATCAATTGTAGCTCAATCTGGACTCGGATAAAATTCAGTGATATCCATGGCGAAAAGAAGTACGATCAACCTCTGAGGCGAACTGTCCTTCGCTTTCGATCAATCTTTTGGTATCGCGGCTTTGCCAAAAAGTGGGATAACATTTTTCCCCCCAAAGTACGTCTTGTGGGAACATGACGTGCTTTGAATAGCTGCAATCTCTCTCTGAACAATCATTGCTCTCTTTTTTTTGTCGTAACTCGTATGTTGTACTGCTGTAACCTTGCGTTGATATGATTGATTGCTGTATTATAGTGCTTAGCCGTTGGCTATCGCATTTGTAACAGGATGAGTGTTTGATCCCTGTGAATATTCAAAATCGAACGTTAGTCCAACATGTATGTGCATATGTTAATTTGACCCTTGTTAACGTCGTGCGTCCACGAGTTGTTGTCAGTTTGGTTTGCTATAGAATTTCGTATTGATTCTCTCCTGAACCAATTTTGAAATTTGAATTGAGACAACGCTTGGTGGTTGTCTTGAAAGGTTCCTTCGTATCGATCCTCTCCTGAACCGATGTAGAAGGTTAAAGGAATCGAATTTATATTGCGCGAGCGTGATGTTTCGAACCGATGCATTCGAGCATTGATGGGTTCGAAACCCACGTTTGTATGGACGCGGTACGCTCGCAGCCATGATGGATTTGAAATAGACATTCGAATCGATCTGAAAGGGTGGAGTACACTTGTTTAATGATGGTTTCGAAATTGACATTCGAACCGATGTGAAGGGATGGAGTACACTTGTGTAGTGATGGGTTCGAAATTGACATTCGAACCGATGTGAAGGGATGGTTTCGAGACTTTCGTTCGTGGCAGTGGTCCGTGTGCTTCACACGATGGAGCCTCAAGCGTATGGGTTCGAAAGTGGATTTCGAATCGATTCTGCATTCTGACCTGTTGTAATCGGTCAAGTTCACCGGCACGCGAATCGACCCAGTCATCTCCAACCCCCCATATAAATAGCAAAGACCACGGCATTTTTTCACTTTTCACTTTTATTGTTGCCTGCTTGTTACTGTGCTCTTCATCGTCTCATAGCTCCAAAAGAGAAAACACAGTGTCGCTCCTTCGAACTATTCAAGATCTGAATCTTCAATTCCTTGAATTCACCATCCAAACTAGGTAATTAGCCTCGGATTCGAACGGCGAAGTTATTTCGAACCCATTTCTTTTTATCGATTGCGTAGCTTCGAGATTGGCAAAACCAGATCTGGTTTGGGAGGAATTCGAACCGATGTGTGGGCTCAAGTTCGAATCGATGACGGTGGCATCTGTTTACTGGATTTCGAATCGATCCTTGGAATGTCCTTGCTGGGATGTGTAGTTCGCACCGATCGAGGGATTCGAGGGATCCATTCGAACCGATGGGTTCGAACCCATAGGCTATCGTTTCGAAGTCCACAACTTCGTATCGATACGAAGTGGATCGGTTCGAACGTGAGTGATGCGGAGTTGAGGTTTTCTCATCGGTTCGAACTAGTCATCTGTTTATCGGTTCGAAGCGCGCCAGGATGGGTTCGAACGCATGGGTTCGAAGCGACGTCAGGATGGGTTCGAACACATGGGTTCGAAGCGACCTCAGGATGGGTTCGAAAGAAGTCCTGGTGATGGTTTCGAACCCTACACGATGGATACCAAAATTTGAAATTCTCCAAGCATAACTCCGACAAGCTTCATTCCTGCATATTTGGACTTGAATATTAAACTGCATACATGACTACCTTTTGAAGCTCGTCGATGGAACTATAAAAACTTCTACCCAAACCAATTTCCATCATGGAAACGGACTGGTGATGACGGTCAGCGATGACGGTCATTATAGATGGACTCCGTAACCTTGTCGTTTGCATATTTCTTTAACTCTGCAACATTTATTCAAGTAATGCATGTCACTGCACAACACACACTCATACACGTTACACTGGGGAACGCACGGGTTTTTGTCGTCTAACGATGGTTTCTCGTGAGTTAGCTAGTTATGGAACCGTCAAGTTCACAGCAGCAGGAGACTCAAATTGCAGTCTCTCCGAGGCTAGAGATTCCGGATATTGATCCTGAGATTATTGGTCCAGCTCTGGATGAACTTCCCGATGCGTCGTTCATTGCTAATCCATCAGATTCCGTTCCGTCCAATATCTCTGAAGACATGTTGGGGAGAATATGTTTGAGACACGGCCTGTCGCTGGATGATGTGCTACTGCCGGGGCCGAATGATAGACCGCATAATCCACCGGAGGGATATACGGCATTTAACCGCCACGCGTGCACGGCCGGGACACGTCCTCCATTCAACGAGTACATAAGGGAAGTATTGTCGTTCTTGAGGATCGCCCCATCCCAGCTATACCCGAACGGATATGCGTCGATCAATAGCGTGTTCATCGCATTTATGGAATATCTCCATCGACCACCGCTCCCAATTGAGATCAGATACTTGTTCAATTTCAAAACTCGGGGTGATTATCCCTCCTTCACATTCCTGGAAGCGGTGAGAAACTGCCAAGTGGTTACCGGGTCTTGGACCAGGTTGAGCTATTATAGGACAGAATGGTTTTATGTCAGATGTCCTCCTGGATTCACCCGACGATGGCTATTCAGACGTGAGTATAGTTGAGTTTGTAAATAATTACTATGGCAATCGCAGCCGAAGTGGAACTTATGTTTTATCCTTTTTTGCAGCGGTGATTCAGCGACCTGAAGGCAAGCACTTTAGGGAGATGGTGCGAGTGCTTCAAGAAGTCCCGGATGGAGATAGGGATATCGATGTGTTATTGATGGATAGGAATCTCCGGGCCTGCGGTTTGATCGAACAAGGGCATAGCATAAGCTTTGAAGTGGCACTACGGGTCGTCTCGAAGAAACGAGTCAAGCACAAGAAACCCGGAGTTACCACAGCTGAGGAAGCGGACTCTGAAAGAACCCACACCGATGATGAGCCGCTGACCGAGCCTACTGACGCAGCTCCGGATGTCGCGGAGCAGAGAAAAGGCAAGGCTGCCATGGTTAAGTCAAGTAAGAAGGGGAGATGGAAATCGGTCGTCACGGCCCGTTCTGCTCCCGGAGTTAGAATCTCGGAGACGTCTCCTCCGAGAACTGAAAATCTTTTTGAAGGGCTTGCCGATCTTCCAATCCCGGACGATGTGTCTTTTCAACATGATGCCGGGTTGGAGGAATTCCATCGCACCTTAGAATTGAACGAGCCTCTTATTACTAACGAGGTCGACACTTCCGGTTGGTCGGGGGGAATGCATATTCATACACATTTCACGACACTGCATAACCTTTGACTGCAAACTACCTGTTTTGAAAAGTGATTAATTCTATTTTATTTTGCTTCGCAGATATCATGTCTAAGCGCGGTTCAATGCTTGGGAGTCTTCGTCATGCCCGCAAGCCTTCATATTACGACTCGCGCAGACGAGAAGGGGATAGAGGTTATGATCAGGGGCGTCCTGGGTATTATGACCAGGGACGCTCTGGGTATTCTAGTCACGAGAGATATGACACGGACAGGGGCTATAAGCGTCGATCGCGGTCGCGTACTCCTCCTCCTTCCAGAGATCCCGTACAACCTCCTGCTCATGTCCCTCATCCTTCCGAGTCTTCCCGATATACGTCGGTTTCTCAAGCTTCCCGATCCGAGGCGATGACCCCGATAATCGCAGAGCAGCCTCCTACAGAGATCTCGGGAGAAGGGGCAATTAGATTCGCGCAATTAAAGAGGGAGTTCCCGAATATTTGTTTCGATAACTACGTCTTTCCTCCGAACCTGAAAAGAATCCCGTCGGAGGCCGAGCGGTTAGCGCTCGACTATGTGCATGACTTCTACTCCCAATACAAGGCGTGGTATAGGGCGGCCGATAAGGCATCGGCGTTGGCCTTCGAACGAGCTGCTACCATTGAAAAGCTTCAAACCGAGCTGGCTCAAAGAGACCGCATCATACAAGTGCTGAATACTGAGGCTGAATCGTCTCGAAAGTCAGAGATGGAGGCTCTTACAAAAGTCGACGAAGCTCAAGCAGCCTGGATAGAATGAAAAAGGAGCACTATGTTACGGTGGAAGACATGGGCCACCGGAACACTGTCGTCACTGCTGAGCGGGATGCGGCGTTAAAAGAACTTAATGAGCTCAAGGCTAAATTTGCTGAGATTATTAAAGATAGAGATGATGCGCATAACACGGCCTGCGAGCAAGCCGTAGCGCTTCGCACTGAAAGAGATGTGGCCGTGGCCAAAGTTCAGGCGGTCGAAGCAGAGGTGGAGGAGAAGGTTCAACATACAGAGGCCAGGCTAGAGGCCGATATCGAAGATTTGCTCATAACTTACAACGCTAATGTGTTGAAGCACAGAAACTTGGCCTGGCTTCAAGATTATTCAGTTCACCTTCGTAGCGCCTGGGACCGATTGGTTGAGGAGGAAGAGGAAGCGCACCCAGGTGAAGCGGTCGATCGATTCGAACTGGAGAATCGGCTGCTCTTAGACGATGAGAAGAAGGTTCTTCACGACGCTATCATCGCTCACAAGAAGGAAATGATCGGTGGTCGTTCCCTGGAAGTCGGAGAGGGGTCAGGCGTTGAGCACCATTCTGCTGTCACTGAAGTCACCACACCATCTTTGTCGATGCCTGTATCTGTGGTCAGTTTGCAACCTGTTCCTGCTTACGACCCGGAATAACCGCGCTTATCCCCTATTCATGAGCGTACTTCCGAGGCCGTTCAGCCGTCTGCGAGCCAAACTGGGGAAGGTATTCCGAAGTTATCTCAAGCGTTTTCGAAATATAGTGTCTGTTTTGTAGCAGTTTTTTTTTTTAATAACTTCTTATCTTTTGCCTAGTGACTGGAGTTGCGCCGACTGTTGTGGCTGAAGAATCAAGTAGAGGAGATAAGGCCATCGCTACCGAGACTACTATTGTAACTGCGGTATCTGTTGAAACGGTGCAGGGGGGATCCTTATCTACTGACGAACAAATGGTGAGCGAACTGCTCAGTGAGCAGGGTGGTTCTTTCTCTGACTTGCCATTTATCATCGTTAGTAGCCTCCCGCCGTCCTCAAGTTCTTCAATGCAAACTGCGGATGCCCCCAGCCAGACCCAAGCGACTCGAGATGAGGAAATTTTGGCTGAGATCAATGCCGAAATAGAGGCTGCGGGGCAGAGCGGTGACGTCGGCGGCAACACGGCGGCGCAGATTCCAGCACCTACTACGGTAGCGCCATCGGGTGGCACTGTCTCAATTTCCGTTGCGGATCCAGTCCCCCCTACTCCTTCGGCGAGAAGCCCCCGCGTAGATTCAAGCTCCGAGGAGGATATTGACATCATGCCTCCAGTCAAAGAGCCACCGCCGGAGAGGAGACATTCAAAACGAAGAATCTCTATCCTTAGTGACACTGATGATGTACCACTAGTAAGAAGGAAAAAGAAGAAATAAATCAGCTTCTCAAGTAGATGTTTTGGTAGATAGGTACTTGTCTTCGTTTCTTGTCAGTAGGTCGTGTATAGATGCAGGTTCGGCCCCTGCTAGTAGGCATTCTTTTTTTTGGAAGAACTTATCTGCGTGTAAGTCCTTGTTTTAAGTTAGTTGAAATAAAATTTTATTTATTTGTTTCAACTTTTGTTTCATTTGTGCTTAAGTACTTGCAGTGTCTTGTTTTCGGTCCGGTGTACTTGTGGTGTTTTTATCGTTTAAGTAGAGTTCGTCTCATTTTCCAAGTCTGAAGATCTTGGTCACACGTTGTGATTGATGAATGAGTTGAACTTCGGACGTTGTATCACTTCGGTTAGTGATTAATATTTAGCTTTCGTGCCCCCCAGTTTTGGGGAACAACACTTGTATTTATGATGGTTGATCGCACTTGTTGCAAGTCTTGAGCACACGTCCGCCTTCCGGGGACTTAGAATAATTTGAGATCGATAACCTGGTTTGCATTCCAGGAGTTCGAGTGTTATTGATGCTTGTAACGTGGTTCACGCTCCGGGAACTTGGGAATGATGTTCACATTCCAACTTGCATTCTACTAACTCGGAGTTAGTATTAACACTTTAGTTCGCACTACTGGAACTTTGACTTGGTGTTTGTGCTCCAATTCACACGCCGGGAACTTGGATAAAACATGTATGTTTGGGTTAGTACTTCAGGAACCCGGAATTGACGTTTATACTCCAACTCGCACTTCGGGAATCTGGAGTTTGCACGGATGCTTTGGTTCGCCCTCCGGGAACCCGTAACTTATGTTCATACCCCAATTCATGTTTTGGGGATCATGGAGTTGGTGTTGACACTTCGGTTCGCACTCCGGGATCTTTGAATTGATGTTTATACTCCAATTCACACTCTGGGAATTCGGAGTCCGCATTGATGGGTTGGTTCGCGCAGTGGGAACGAATTATTGAATGTTTATACTCCAATTCGCGCTGTGGGACGTTGGAGTCCGTTCGCGCTCCGGGAACAAATTGTTAAATGTTTATACTCCAATTCACGCTGCGGGAAGTTGGAGTCCGTTCGCACTCCGGGAACGAATTGTTAAATGTTTATACTCCAATTCACGTTGTGGGAAGTTGGAGTCCGTTCGCACTCCGGGAACGAATTGTTGAATGTTTATACTCCAATTCACGCTGTGGGAAGTTGGAGTCCGTTCGCGCTCCGGGAACGAATTGTTGAATGTTTATACTCCAATTCACGCTGCGAGAAGTTGGAGTCCGTTCGCACTCCGGGAACGAATTGTTAAATGTTTATACTCCAATTCACGCTGTGGGAAGTTGGAGTCCGTTCGCACTCCGGGAACGAATTGTTGAATGTTTATACTCCAATTCACGCTGTGGGAAGTTGGAGTCACGTCGCACTCCGGGAACGAATTGTTGAATGTTTATACTCCAATTCACGCTCCGGGAATTTGGAGTCCGTTCGCGCTCCGGGAACGAATTGTTAAGTGTTTATACTCCAATTCGCGCTGTGGGAATTTGGAGTCCGTTCGCACTCTGGGAACGAATTATTAAATGTTTATACTCCAATTCGCGCTGTGGGAAGTTGGAGTCCGTTCGCACTCCGGGAACGAATTATTGAATGTTTATACTCCAATTAACGCTGTGGGAAGTTGGAGTCCGTTCGCACTCCGGGAACGAATTATTGAATGTTTATACTCCAATTCACGCTGTGGGAAGTTGGAGTCCGTTCGCACTCTGGGAACGAATTATTGAATGTTTATACTCCAATTCGCGCTGTGGGAAGTTGGAGTCCGTTCGCACTCTGGGAACGAATTATTGAATGTTTATACTCCAATTCGCGCTGTGGGAAGTTGGAGTCCGTTCGCACTCCGGGAACGAATTATTGAATGTTTATACTCCAATTCGCGATGTGGGAAGTTGGAGTCCGTTCGCACTCCGGGAACGAAT
The DNA here is from genome assembly GCA_030765085.1 of Allium cepa. Taxonomy (NCBI): domain Eukaryota; kingdom Viridiplantae; phylum Streptophyta; class Magnoliopsida; order Asparagales; family Amaryllidaceae; genus Allium; species Allium cepa. The sequence continues at coordinate 42,004,680 of CM060941.1, read as the reverse complement.
TATTGAGTGGACTGTCGTGTGTTGGTCCAGTTCATCCTTCGATGTGTTGGCTTGCCCCCGAGCTGGGGTTTCACTTAGTGAGTGGCCGGTTGTAACGCAGTCACTCGCTATTTGAATAAATTCCATTGTTCGATGGAACTTAGCTCTTCGTGTGTCGTGATTGTTGAATGTTGTATTCGGTGAATCACAGCTTTAGCTTGAAGAGATAGCACTTTATTTGCTGAAACGAGAAAATGTGGCAAAGTCAGTGCCTTATTACAAATTCAAAATTCAGAACATAAAAGAAATTGCAAAGTATTCATGGATTGAAGGAGCCTATCATGTGTGACAGTGACGAGGTTCTTCGCCGTTCCAGGCTTCTAAATGAGTAGGCCCGCCACTGATGGCGTTTATCACCAATCTCCCATGGGGACAAGTCGAGTCCTCCTGCCTCGGTCGATTGGGTTCATTGATTGGATTGGATGGGCCCGCATCTCTGGGCTGCGGTGTCCGCACAAACTGTTCCAGTTTCCCTTCCCTGACCAGTTTTTCAACAAGATCCTGTAGGTGACGACACTCGTTCGTATCGTGCCCGTAGCCTTCATGGAACCTGCAAAATTTTCCCGTCTGGATTTGCCTCTCCGACGACGGTCTTGGAGCAGGTTTTTCATATTGAATCGCATTATGGGTCCGCAAATACAAGTCCTCCAATGAAATATTCAAAGGAGTATAACTGTCGAACTTCGGATTTTTGCGTTGCGGACCGCGATTTTGATCTTGTTTTTTAAGTAGATTCACGCTCTCTCTTCGTCGAGCTTGTTTATTTTTAATGCTCAACTGAACTTTTCCAGAGCTCTCACCGGATTATTTTATTGCAACATTGCTTTGGGTTCCTCCCGCATTTGGTCCTGCGTCAGTTTGCTTCCTAGACTGTTTCGCGTCTTCCCGTCTCAGGAATTGAGCTGCTTTGGCATGGAAACGGTCCAATGACGCAGGTGGTTTCCCAGCTAGCCAATTGCCAAATTCAGAATCGGGGTCGATCCCCTTAGTTAACGCCATAAGGATGGAGTTATCATTTGGATTACTAATCTCCGCACATGCAGTATGGAATCTTTCTAAGTAGTGTCTGAGTGTCTCTCCGGGAGCTTGTGTGACACTAGATAGAGTGTTGACATCTTTCGGCCTCGCGACGTGCATGCGGAATTGCTCAACGAATTTTGTGGCCAGCTGGTCGAATGAGGAGACGGATCGAGGAGGCAATCGGGTGAACCACATGGTGGTGATGCCCCCCAGGGATATGGGGAAACTACGACATTTCACAGCGTCGTCGGCTCTGGCAGCTGTCATCGACCATTCATATTTTAGAATATGTTGATTGGGATCGGAGTTTCCCTCATACATGGGCAGAGTTGGCATTCAGAATCGCCGTGGGGGTTCAGCATTAAGAATGTCGTCCGTAAAGGGAGTGTGACTTCGGGAAACTCCCCAATCGTCGTTTGTGAATCCCTGACTCTCACGGATCATCTGACGTATCATAGTGGAAAGATCCGACATTTGCGCCGGAGTATGGTCACGTTCCATACTTTGGGTTTGAACCGGATATCGTTGACGGTTCACATCTTGCCTTCTCGGCTCATAGTCCTCTCGGACGTACGGTTCAGGAGTACGGCCGCTATGACGACGGTCTAGGTCCGACTGGTCTTGAGCGTCGACCCTTGGTTCAGCTGCAACGCTAGTGGTGCGGTATTCTGCGGCGTGATGAGGAGTGGCACCCCCTCGGGAGGAGGGTCCGGTTTGGAAACTGGCTGACGGACCAACTCTTATTTGTCCAACGGTCAATATCGGTTGGTTTCCAGCGGGTGGCATATGACCCTCATCTAACTGGGGTCGTGGAGGTCGGTTATGATAATCAGAAGATGAAGAACTTTCGCTGGAAGAGCGAGAAGCACGATCTCTCATGGATCTTTTTCGTTTTTGGCGATCCAGCTTGTTGATTAGCTCAGCGTTAGCGCGTAGCTGTTCTTCTAGTTGTTGCCGACTCTGGGTCAACTCTTGAAGTAACAACTGCAATTCTTGTCGGGTAACCGGACCCGACGGTTCTGAGTGCCCAGCGGCACCTTGATTAGGTGGAGGTAGAGGGGCAGGATTCTGTCTATCCTGTCCTTCTTGATTGACGGCGTTCGAGGTGGTTCTTGTGCTAACCATCTTTACAGTTGAGTTCCTTTCCTAGACTTTATGAAAATCTGAATAGAAGGGAAGGAAGTTGGATTTAACGATCTGGATCTCTCTCTTAGATTTATTCAATCCGGTATCGATGACAGATCCAACGAGCAGGAGAAAATCTGGGTTTTCTCAGTGAAAGCACCAAAGTGTTTGTGTCAAAATTGGGCACAACACTCTTCGGGAGTCGTTGAAGAGATAATAGTCAAGAATGCAAGTTCAAAACAGATATTATCTAACAAAAACTCCAATCAACAGTAAAATAAATGCGTAGACAAGCGATTTATAGTGGTTCGGCGTGTTGCCTACGTCCACTGTGAAGTTTTTTGATGTTTTATTGATTCTCTTTCAATGATTACAAGTTGTTACAGCGATCAACAGCAAGTTACAACTGGAAATTCGAAATCAATAATCAAGTTATGATATAGGATGATGGAGATCTTGATCCGGCGGAGTCTCGGCGTCTCAGAGTCAGAAGATCCCTTTTCTGTTGGCCCTGGGGCTCTATTTATAGGCGTTGGCTGCTGATATTTCGCTGAAAACTCGGGAGACCACGTCTGGCACGTGAGGGGGCCCACATGCACGGTCTCAGGAAGTTTGGGCCCACTTTAGCATCGGTTCGAACTCCATTCGACCCGATCAAGAATCCATCCAATCGAGGTGAAATTTGGCGTGGACATTCTTCAACATGTACGCAAGCTTCAGTGAAAATTTCTTGGCATTTGGATCAATAGGTTAGGAGATATCTTGGATTCGAAATTGGGTCTTTGGCATAGCTGTCTGGTTCGAACCCATGTATTCGAAACGATGGTTTCGAATCCATCATGGCACGCGGCTTCGTGGTGACGTGGAGCGCAAACTTCGAATCAATCCGGACTTCACTCCGTGTTGACCGCTTCGACTCCATGTATCTCGGCGCATTCGAACCGATGGAAGACACGTCATCGTGGCTGGTTGACCCAGTGGGTTCGAACAAAGTTACTCAGGATGGGTTCGAAGATGGTATCACGGATGGGTTCGAAGGAGGTATCACAGATGGGTTCGAAGAAGGCCTCTGTGATGGGTTCGAAGCATGGCTTCTGTGATGGTTTCGAACTTGATGGAGTCGAACCTGATGGTTTCGAATGTGGCGTGACTGTGCTATGGATTCGAACACGGTGCCTGCTCGGATGGATTCGAAGCACGGCTAAGCTTCGTGGGTTCGAACTAGGGAAGGTTCCGGTTGGATTCGAGGTGATGGATTCGAACCGAGCAAGGTTCATTTCTCTCAACTTGAATCCATCATAACTTGAGCATACGACCTTGGATTGACTTGAAATTTGAAATGCTGACTCCTGTGGTCTTTCTTGCCGTGTCCTATCAATTGTAGCTCAATCTGGACTCGGATAAAATTCAGTGATATCCATGGCGAAAAGAAGTACGATCAACCTATGAGGCGAACTGTCCTTCGCTTTCGATCAATCTTTTGGTATCGCGGCTTTGCCAAAAAGCGGGATAACACATACACTATCGACCGTAGGTGGTTTTTATTTAGTCTTTTTTTACATGTGTTCCATACATCATAAACGTGAGGACTTTTAAATGAGTATGAAATCACATAATCAAAAATTCCAAGTAATCACCCATGCATAACCGTGAGGACTTTTAAATGAGAGTGAATACTTGGATGTTATTATTTTTTATTTTTTATTTTTTTAAGAGGGAGTTTTGCAAAATCATCTTAGCACCATTTAACTTAGAAGACAAAAAAAATGTTATATCCTTTACTTTAAATCAACCACTTTTTAAAACAAAGATTTTCAATTAGGATGTACTTCATAATTAACACGTATGAATCTTCCTATATACTAGTTAAACCATTATTATTTGTAATCAAACTTCATTTTTATTTTTGTTAGGACCAATAAATTTTCAAAAATTTCAATTTAATAAACCAAAGCCATATATTTATCTTATAGTGTTTCTTTTAAAAATAAATCAAAAGAAAATTTGTTTTTGGGATTTTTTTTTTAATTTTTTTTGTTTTTTTTTGTTTTTGTGATTTTAAAGCAAAAAATAAACCACGAAAAAAAAAATGAAGGTGAGTCTCCCCCCACACTTGATTTTGACTGTGTCCCCACAGTCAACCCAAGTGGAAGGAGAAAAATAAAATAAAAACCCTATATTTACATGAAAGATTATTATTTACAAGAGATGAGAAAGTATACAGTCAAAAAGTAAATGAAATGGTCTTCTAAAGACCGATTCATTTGTCTCGTCAACTGTGTGAGACACAGTTTAAGCACGAAAAACCAAATTGTAAAAGATTTCGAAGTTGAGTGTGGATTTGGAAAAACGAAAGTCGTTTTATTGAAAATCGTATGAGTTGTTTTATTTTCGATGATTTTTGGGGTTGATAAAACAATTGATTGACATTCAAGTTTATTTTCACCAAATTGAAGTTCAAACTTATCATTGAAAACTTCCTCAAAATTATCGATTTCAAAATCAAAACGGTGATCGAAATTTTCCCCTTTAGAATCAACAACTCATTTTCAAAAAGTCCATAAAACTCATGTTCGTTAAATTCGACTTCCTTTGTTGGATTATCAACAACTTCATCGTGTAAATGGAGTTTAAAATTCAAAGTTAAATCGTATTCAAGTTTTCAGAAAAAGGAAGATCGAAGTTTAAATCGAATTTCACACCCTCAAAAGAATTGAAATCCAACTTAATTACCGTATTTTCAACAACTTGATTAAGATCGTCATTATCAATTTCAAAAGTTATCATTTGAAAATCATCGATTTGGGTAAAAGATGGATTATCATTTGACTCGCCATACATTGAAATTTGATTTTGTTTCTCAAGAAAATTTTCCAATGTTTTAATCAATAAATTTGTGTGATCATCATAAATTTCATTCATTTGCTCAACAAAGTCAAATTTGTAATTGTTAACTTCAAAATTTTCGATTTGGATTTGTTGAGAACAAGAATTGTCAATTTCGATAAACGGTAGATTATTATTTGATTCTTCGCAAGTTGAGATTTGATTATGATTTTCACGAATTTTTTTGTATTTTTCAAGTAATAAATCCACGTTATCTTTTTTCCATTTGGTCAACAAAATCAAATTCATGGTTATTAATTTGAAAACTTTCATTTTGAATTTGTTGATAACCAAAGTTTTCGATCGTATCATTATTGAAACAATTCCCATTGCCAAAATTGTTTGAAAATTGATTTACATTTTCGTCTTCATTTTGAAATTCATCTTGAAACTCGAAATTGAATGGGCATGGGTTACACTCGAAATCATTTGAATTTTAAAGTGAATTCAAATTTTGATTATTTTGAAAACCTTGATTCGAGTTATAGCACAAATATGAATTGCACCACTCATTTATCTCTTGATTTTGTTGTGTAGCGATTTCAAGTAAAGATCAAATACTATTTTCAAGATTTGAAGCTTGGCCATCGTTTTGAAAATTTTGTGGTTCAAAATTGAAATCGTTTAAAGAATAGTTGTCGTTAAAATATCCACACGAATTTGGAGTGAAATCATATGGATTATATTGATTTTCGCAACTATTGTAAACTTCACGTAAGTGGGGAAACTCTGACATTTACAAGAATGTTTTTGTGTTTTTTTTTCTTTGGTGAAAGAAAAATATTTACAAATGGAATTTATTTTTCAAAAGGGAAATTAATTTTTGGTTTTTCAATTTTTTTGTTAAAAGTTTTTATTTTTTTTTTGAATTTTTGATTTACTTTTTTTTGGATTTTTGGAATTTTGATTTGAAAATTTTCAAAGGAAAAGGGAAAAGAAACTAGGTTAAGAAATATTTATAATTTTTTTTAGTTTTGAATTTTTTTTTAAATATGCATGAACTAATGCAACTAAATGAATGCAAGGTTAATTACAAATGATTTATCCTAAGTTAACCCAAAATTATATAATCACAAATTTTCTTAAATCAACAAGATAATTCTCAGCCAGGTAACGGACAGGATTTATCGGTGCACCACGAATCACCGTAGCAATGCAGCCGAAGGTTTAAGTACCTTCAGAGAAACAATTCAGTATAATATTTACGAATCACCGTAATATTTATAACTGATTATTGCTCTGCCGTAGCCTAAACACCAAGAATTTAAATTGTTCAAAGAAGACAAATTGTTAATATACAATTAAGTGTTATCGATTTCTAATCGTTATTATTAATCAAAATCTAAGATGAAATGCAGAATAGAAATTAAACATGTATTAACAATGCAACTACGAATGATATTTTTTTTTTAAAAAAATGCAAATGCAAGCAACCAACAATTCAATTCAAATAAAACTACAAATGAAAGCAGAATTTTTTAGCAAGCAGAGCAATTTATTTTGGCTAGCTCGGGAAGCAATTTTCAGCAAGCTATTCTTCCTTTATTTCCTGCTTTGGCAACCTGAAAATTTAAAACTAAGATATGTACAATATTTTTTTATTTATTTTTTTGGTTTTTTTTGTTAAGGTTGTGTTAAGCTCTTCTCTTACTTTTTTTTCAGTTTGTAATTTTTTTTAAGTTTCCAAAAAATTTTTTTTTTTTTTTTTAAGTAAAACTCTACTTTGAAGTTTCCTTTTCTTTTTCTCCTATGTTGCAAGCTACATTTGTTCATATGATAACAAATATGAGAGGCTAAACCCTTCAATTTAGGGGTAATGAAGCTCTCTAATCATGTAGCTTCAACTTAATTTGTTGTTTATGCTCTCTTTTTGTGCTTAATGAGAATGATTGAAGTGGTTTAATGATGTTGTTTAGCTTTGAATTTGATAGTCTATGTTGTTTATAACAAATAGGCTATGCTTAGTCAAACAAAACACAAATTGCCTCTTCATCTACATATGATTATGGCAAAGAAGTGATTGTTGAAATTAAAATTTGATGGCTTATATTTCTAATTAATAGTTAATAGGCCATGCTTAAAATAAATTTTGCTTTCAACTTTCTTGTCATATTTTATGAGATTTAAAAGTGCATCAGTGGTTGTGTTATAGTTTGATGGTTTATATTGAGCTAATTAATAGCACAAATATACCATACTTATGATAAGCACATCAACTAATTCACTAATGACAAGAAAAAAGAGATCATAACTTCATTTTGTTGATTTATATGATCTAGAGAGTGGATTTATCTCTAAATTGTTCTCTTAACTCTCATATTTGTTATCATATGAACAAATGTAGTTTTCAACGTAAGAGAAAAAGAAAAGGAAAAGAGATCAAAGTGAAATGGAAAACTATTCTAATTGCATAAAGGAAAATCTACACTACTTGCATAAAAGGAAATGAACATGTAATTAAAAAGAAACAATAATTAACATTGCATAAAAAAAGAATTACATAAGAGAAGAAATGGCTAAGTAGCCATGGAAAGAAAGAGAGATTTGATTTATTTTCTAAACTAAAACTAACTAACTAAGATAAGAGGATGGATACATGAAACATAAGGGGTATTTATACAAGTTAGAAACCCTAATTCATATTTTTGGGGAATGCCCAAAATGCCCCTTAGGAAGTGTGGAGGCCAAGTAACCATTAACATGTCTTAATCCCCCATTAAGTGTACATGAAACCATTAAGTCCAAAAGCATATGCATTAGCCTTTAATTTGTACATTAAGGTAGGTGGGTAGGTGGGGTCCTCCATGTTCTTCACTTTGAATTATTTCCATCTTCATTCATTTGTATTAATTTGGTGCATGCATATCTTCATGAAACCACTTCTATTTGAGATTAATTTCCTACAAAAATATATACAAATTTTCAATTAATTTTTCTCAAAGAAATATATGCACTTAAATTACCGTTTTGCCCCTATATGAAGATGAATATGTGAAAATTTGGAATTAATATGAATTTTGGTTAAAACAAGTTAAAATACACAATATGATCATTTATTTAATTTAAATAGAATAAATATGGTGGTAAAAATATGCACATTTACGTGCACATCAACGAGCCACGGTAATCCCGTTTTACCGTAAAAATCCACGTGTCGAAAAAACGAAGGGTGAAAAACGTACGTGACCCGATTGAGATTCGGGTTGTCCTTTTTGGGCATTAATCTATCCCTTGACGGCTGAAAGCTGTCAAAGCCGAAGAACTCATTGAGGCCTTCGTTCTGACAGGTTATGGCTCTCGTAACTCCAAACGAGCCAGAAATTATGGTCGTCCGAATAATCGATATCTACAGGGTGCAACATCCACGGTGCATGGTGCAACATCCGTCCAAAATGGCGAAACAGCGTCGTCCGACTTTTAGAAATGCATGCATGGATTTGAAACGGAACAGTACTATGGTGCACCACGCTCCAGCAATGGCGAATCGAAGACGAGCCACGGCAATCCCGTTTTACCGTAAAAATCCACGTTTCGAAAAAACGAAGGGTAAAAAACTTACGTGACCCGATTGAGATTCGGGTTGTCCTTTTTGGGCATTAATCTATCTGTTGACGGCTGAAAGCTTTCAAAGCCGTAGAACTCATCGAGGCCTTCGTTTTGATAGGTTATGGCTCCCGTAACTTCAAACGAGCCAGAAGTTATGTCCGTCCGAATAATCAATATCTACAGGGTGCAACATTCACGGTGCAAGGTGCAACATCCGTCCGAAATGGCAAAACAGTGCCGTCCGACTTTTAGAAATTCGTGCATGGATTTGAAATGGAACAGTACCATGGTGCACCACTCTCCAGCGATGGTGAATCGAAGACGAGCCACGGTAATCCCGTTTTACCGTAAAAATCCACGTTTCGAAAAAACGAAGGCCAAAAAACTTACGTGACCCGATTGAGATTCGGGTTGTCCTTTTTGGGCATTAATCTATCCGTTGACGGCTGAAAGTTGTCAAAGCCGTAGAACTCATCGAGGCCTTCGTTTTGACAGGTTATGGCTTCCGTAACTCCAAATGAGCCAGAAGTTATGGTCGTCCGAATAATCGATATCTACAGGGTGCAACATCCGTCCGAAATGGTGAAACAGTGTCGTACGACTTTTAGAAATGCGTGCATGGATTTGAAACGGAACAGTACCATGGTGCACCACTCTCCAGCTATGGTGAATCGAAGACGAGCCACGGTAATCCCGTTTTACCGTAAAAATCCACGTGTCGAAAAAACGAAGGGTGAAAAACTTACGTGACCCGATTGAGATTCGGGTTGTCCTTTTTGGGCATTAATCTATCCCTTGATGGCTAAAATCTGTCAAAGCCGTAGAACTCATCGAGGCCTTCGTTTTGACAGGTTATGGCTCCCGTAACTCTAAACGAGCCAGAAGTTATGGCCGTCCGAATAATCGATATCTACAGGGTGCAACATCCATGGTGCAAGGTGCAACATCCGTCCGAAATGGTGAAACAGTGCCGTACGACCTTTAGAAATGCGTGCATGGATTTGAAACGGAATAGTACCATGGTGCACCACTCTCCAGCGATAGTGAATCGAAGACGAGCCACGGTAATCCCGTTTTACCGTAAAAATCCACGTGCCGAAAAAACGAAGGGTGAAAAAATTACGTGACCCGATTGAGATTCGTGTTGTCCTTTTTGGGCATTAATCTATCCGTTGACGGCTGAAAGCCGTCAAAGCCGTAGAACTTATCGAGGCCTTCGCTTTGACAGGTTATGGCTCCCGTAACTCAAAACGAGCCAGAAGTTATGGCCGTCCGAATAATCGATATCTACAGGGTGCAACATCCACGGTGCAAGGTGCAACATCCGTCCGAAATGGCGAAACAGTGTCGTCCGACTTTTAGAAATGCGTGCATGGATTTGAAACGGAACAGTACCATGGTGCGCCATGTTGAATATGCGCTTATATGATTTTTATTTGATGATAATAAACATATATACATTCGTTTAAATGTATTTGATAATATACTATTTTATTTTTCACAGATTAAATAAATATTTGCTGAATAAAATAAATAACACGGAATTTGAATTCAAACGAATATTTTATTCAAACAAATATTTATTACAATTTTGAATAGTATACAAATTCAAGCTCTCACTATTCACTATACAACTTTGATACAAACTCAATTACATCACTATTTTACATTTCATCACCTCACTACATATCATTCACACTCGTATTTATCTTCAACTTTCTTCCAGTTAGAATCCAGCGTCTGAGTAATCTGCAAAAATATACACTAACACAGTAAAATTGAAAAAGAAATATTTTTGCAATATAAAATGAAATATGATTTTTGAAAATACGATTTGCCTCAGTTATTTGGGTTGTTCGTCATAATTTAAATTTGAATTCATCATACACGAACAACTTGTGACATACACAGTGTATCACTGTATATGCCACAAGGCCGTGCACGCCAATATATACACTTGATTGATTTACAGGGACAGGTGAGCACAGGTCAAACCCAAATATACAGACAGGTTCAACTCAGGTGCAATATATTCAAAATCACGACGCAAGCACAAGGTCAAACCCGAGTTTTTGAAACTGGATTCAACTCAAGCAAAATTTCAAAAATCAACAAGAAAAGGCCAAGAACTCAACAATGTATGGACAACATAAATGAACAGTGCGAGCATGAAGTATGCACAGCAAATAACGTACACCAGTGAACAAACCAGCAGTATACAAGTACAAGACCACCAAGCAAAACCAGCGACAATATAGATTCAAGTATTGCAACAAGTCGATGCAAACATACATGAACAAGCAGTGCACCAATGAACCATCAAAGAGTGCAACACAGTGAAGAGACCAAGTGCACGACTAAACTGACGATGAATACAACATGAAGCACTGCAGGCTCAAGGAGATAGGGTTGACCAAAAATCCAAATGCACAAATGAACAGCTAAGGATAAGAGGTCAATACAACATAAAGAGTGCAACAGGTTATACTACAGAAATGAACACAGTAGGCATGTACAAACTGTAGTGAATGCAGATGGTAAACCAGAGATCAGACAAGACTGAATGACCAAGGCATAGCTACTGCACAGCAACATGAATGAAGACTATAGGTCTCGATGTAAATGAAATGCACATGATAACATCACTGCAAATTGTTCATTCAATAGGCGACGAAGAATGGCAAGACACAAGACATGGGGGCACTGGACTACAACTCGACCAAATGGCCAACATGATCAAGAAATATAACATGCAGTGCTGTGCAAACACAAGTGGAATGCAACAGTGAAGTTCAACATTATCATAGAGCATATGGAAGGGTCAGACCAACAATGGAACAACAGTTCATATGAACAAGTGTACAAATGCAAAGACCAGTGATATAACTTAGGTGCAACAACCATGGTCAAGTCAACATAAACAATGTCAAACTCGAGTGTGCAAGTGAACATGACAAGAAACAGTTCAATATGAACTGATGAACATGCAGTCAAACTTAGTGACAACAAACTATAATAAATCATCAAAGATTGCAACAGATGGAGCTACAGGAAAGTACAACAAGCTACAGCATCAAGTAGACCAAGATTCATATGCAATGAAATGAACATCAATGCAATGCACAGCAAGGTATAACAGAGTCAAGGGCATATGAAGACAAGTGTAACATCACAACTAAGTACAATGAATTCACAGGGCCGAAGAAAACACATGAATTCACAAATCAAAGCCGTGTCGAAATCAAAGTTGAAATGGTCAGAGCCGTAGTATATAGAAGTCACAAATTAAAGTCAAATTCAAGCCGAGTATATTACACCGTGATAGCCAAGCATATGACCAAGTCACAAATCGAAACCGTGAGTGTCAAGCAATATCAATTTATACGAAATTGAAATAGTCAGTGACATCTAAATCATCAAAACAAAATCGAGCGGCCAAAGCACATGAAATCGAATTCAAACAAAAATTTATACGAACGCAAAAATAGGGTTTTGAATCCTATATAAACATTCATCATCGGCAACGAAAAAAGCATCGAGTTCAAGTACGAAAAGACTAGAAGAAGCAAAAAGCACAAATTACATACCGAAGCAATCGAACTCGATCAAGGAGGAGAAGCCGCAAACAATTGAAGCAAATCAGAGAAACAGTGATTGCAATCAACCAACAAAGGCAGCGACTTCAATTTGAAACCCTAATTTAAGAGCACGGCACCAAAGGGACGAAGCCCTAAATCTGCAAGAGGAGCGGCCATTTTTTTCACGAACGAAAAAATAAAAGGAACGGGTTGAAGAAGTGAATAAGGGGCCGGCCTTTGTTTTATTAATTTGGGCTTAGTTTTTATTAAATAGGGTTTTGTATTTCAAATTGTTTTTAATTTGTATTTTTTCTTTTAAACCGTTTTTATTTTTCTAGTCGTGTGACTAGGGGACAAGCTACGTGGCGTAGCTTGAGAATTCGCAACTCGGTAGTTGAGTTGTGGCAGGGTTTTGAGCGTAGAGTTAGATTAGTCAATAGCGGGTATAGCGAGTTTACGTGTGTAAGCGAGGGACTATCTAATTTCTAGTAGAAACCTTGGGAGCAGCACGTAGGCAGGGTTTTGCCGAAGCTGGGTAAATTCTGTGTTGTTCTGTTATTTATATTCTGCAATATCTGTGCTGCTATTCTGTGATCTGAATTGAAATTAATTCATAAGCTTCCGCGATTAATTTTAATAATTTACAGAATCACCCTATTCACCCCCCCTTTAGGGTGAAATCGATCCTACAAGTGGTATCAGAGCTAGGAACAAAAGTCGTTTTTGTTTTAAAAATTTAATTTTACAAAAATCAACTTTTGTTTTAAAAATTCATGTTTCAAAAAAATCGGTTTTTGTTTTAAAAATTTGAATTTTTAAAATGGCTTCTTTTAATAATGCTTTTGCAGAGGGTCAATCCATAGTTAGACCACCAATGTTCAATGGTGAATATGCTTATTGGAAAAATAGAATGCAAATTTTTCTGAAAACCATTGACGCTTGGAATATTGTTGAGACAGGTTATAGAATACCAACTATAACTGTAGATAATCAGGAAATAGAGAAACCAAAGGAACAATGGGCAGAACTAGAAAATAAATTACAAAATACTAATGCCAAAGCTATGAATTCTATTATTTGTTCATTGGATCAATTTGAATTTAATCGTGTCTCACATTGTGTAACTGCGCAGGAAATATGGCACATACTAGAAGTGACTCACGAAGGAACATCTCAAGTGAAAGAATCTCGCCTTGCAATGCTAAGCAGCGAATACGAGAACTTCAAAATGGCGAAGGAAGAAAATGTCAAAGAGATGTACGGACGACTCTCCAATATCGTATACAAATCAAAAGCTCACGGAAAAACATACACCGAATTAGAAATAGTCCGAAAAATCCTCAGAGTCCTTCCACGAAGCTTTGAAGCAAAAGTAACTGCCATACAAGAATCGAAAGATTTAAAACAACTTAAAGTTGAAGAACTCATCGGAAATCTCACCACTTATGAGCTAGAAATGAAATTCAAAGAAGAGCGTGAAGGAGGTGACACTCAAAAGAAATCAATAGCTCTCAAAGGAACAACCAAAAGTGATGATGATAACGATGAAGATGATGGAGCAGCAGAATTGGAGCTGTTAATAAGGAAATTCAAAAAATGGAATCAAAAACATGGAAATTCAGCTCGAATTCAAAAAGAAAAAAGCAGAATAGCCAAAGCACTAGACTACTCGGAAGAACAAAAGTTTATTTGTTATAATTGCAACAAACCCGGCCATATCAACCCCGATTGTCCACAAATTAAATCCAGCCACGGAAAGAAACAGAAAAAGAAAAGTTTTGCAGCCACTTGGGATGAAATAGACGAGAATGATCAAAGCACTGGCAGTGAAAGCGAAAAGGCAGAATTGTGTCTTCGAGGTGATACAACTGACAGTGACGATGACGAGCCAAGTGAGGTATCAAAACTTACCCATTCTGAGTTGCTTATATATTTTCATGAAGTAAACGGTTGTTTTGAACGACTTAGGGAAAAATACGCCAAACTTGAATCTCAAAAAGATACTTTGATAGAATGTAATAAACAACTTGATCAATTAGTTAAAACCTATCAAAGTAGGATCCCTAAGTGTGATAAGTGTCCAAAATTTGAAAAGGAAATTAAAAAAATCAGAAATCAATATAAAAACACTTGAAAATGAAATTCTGATTTTAAAGGAGAATGAAAATACCAGGAGAGAGAATTCTATTAAAAAGTGCACACAATTGTTAAACGAAAATGAATCTCTCAAATCACAAGTCCAACAACTGTCTACTACTTTAGAAAAATTTTCCAAAAGTGAAAAATCATTAAATATGCTATTAGGAAAACAAACTGTTAATACGGTTAGACAAGGACTTGGATATAATAATTCGAAAATTGTTGAAAACAAGATTAATCAAGTTAATCTATGTGCACAATTTGTAGAAAATTTGGACACGATCACAATAATTGTTGGTATAGACCCAAACATGTGAAAACTATACCGATTTGGGTTCCAAAAGGCACAAATATAAAATCTCTCAAAGTTAAACAAATTTGGGTGCCGAAGGGAACAATTATAAATAGTTTTTGGTCTTTACAAAATTGTTTTTCAAAATTTTCTGCCACTAACAACCATGGACCTATAAAAACAAATAGGTCACATAAATCTTTCATCGTGTAGGTGTGGTGGCAGGCTAAGGAACAACAATAGTGTTCTCTGGATTTTGGCTGTTCCAGAAACGCAACGGGCGATAAAGCTAAGTTCCTTAGCCTAGTATAAAGGTGACAGAATCACAACAGACACCAACGAAAAATATCGTAAAGGTAAAACAGGTAATGGTATGTTTTAAACGATATATTAAATGTGATAATCTGCACCGTATTCTGAATTAAAATCAGCCAATATTGAGATGATGAAAAGATGATGATTTTGACTCTGACTTATTCAACATAGTTGGCCAATTATATTTCTCTAGGTTCTTTGAATTACTTCATATATATCATTTTGGATTAAAAATAGTGTTTTGTTGGATAATTATACAATTGGTTATAATTCGGCTAACTCTATATTCACGGTTTTCTGATTATTTTCACGGCTTCAATTCAAATTCAAAAGAATGTCATTTAAATAGCTGTAAAATTGAATTTGAAATTTTTGGCGCACACTTCATGGTTTGGTCAATCAAATTCATTTAATGATAATTTTGAGTGAGAGAGAAATTCAGATGCAGATTACACTGGTAATCCAGTTGATAGAAAAATTACTAGTGAAACGTGATTTTTGTTAAGACATTTAGTAACTGCATCGTTTTTTTTTCAAAGAAAATATCTGCATATTCTTCATTTCAAATAATTTTCAAATAGAAGAAATTCTCTTTTAAAACCCCTGGAGAAAATCATGTTTGACCATAGTTTCATGTTAGTCATTTTTGAAAAATTAATTTCATAATTTTTTTTGAATTGATTTTAAATGACTATTTTGACTAGTCTGACTCCCTAATGTTTATCAAAAAGAACAATAGTGATTGAAAAAGTGATGAGTGTTAATATTGATCATATATTATAACTCGAGAAAGTATAATTAGAAAATTTCTTTAGAAATTTAAACAAGAGTTATAAAACTTTTTGTTGGTAAAAATTCCGTGACCATCTCTATATCTATCATATTTCTAACGACCATCACTCATCAAAATTCTATATAGTTTGTCGATATGTGGTACATTAACAGGAATCGTTCGTTTTTCATTTTCTCATTTCTTTTAAAAAAAATATAAATAAATAAATAAATAAAAATAAAAATAAATACCAAAGTATTCACTCTCATTTAAAAGTCCTCACGGTTATGCATGGGTGAATTACTTGGAATTTGTTATGTGCTTCCATGCTCATTTAAAAGTCCTCGCGGTTATGCATGTATGGAACGCATATCAAAAGTTAATTTGTAAAATAAACAAGTTGATTCTAATCCCATTTAAAAGTCCTCACGGTTATGCGTGGTTAGAAGATACTTGAATTCATTTTTTTTAAAAGAAAATTAGAATACTACTAATCTCATTTAAAAATCCTAACGATTATGCATGGTTAGTAGATATTCAAATTCCTGATATAAATATACCATAAATAGACACAACTGTATGGTTTTATATGATGACATCATTTCCATCATTCTAAAAGTGGAATATGCGCCTAACAAAATATTTATGATTTTTGTTTGATTTTTTATTGAAATTTAATATATATATTCAATTGAGTTTTAATGTTGGATTAATATCAATTACTTTATCTCTATTTTCCCTAACACTATTATTCTTTTGCTGATAACAAAAGGGGGAGAGAAAAGTTAAGATTTTGTCAAATAAAATCAAGCAAAGGTCAAATAATTTTCCATTTTCCATTTTGCATCTAGACTCATTTGCATATTTTATTTGTATGCATATATGTAGGGGGAGTTTTGTGTAGAGAGGAAGCATTTAAATAGGGGGAGCAATTAGGATATATCAATGATCAAATACATTCAAAATATTCAAAATCTTAAATATATGTTTGTTATCATCAAAAGGGGGAGATTGTTGAATATGCGCTTATATGATTTTTGTTTGATGATAATAAACATATATGCATTCGTTTAAATGTATTTGATAATATATTATTTTATCTTTCACAGATTAAATAAATATTTGCTGAATAAAATAAATAACACGGAATTTGAATTCAAACGAATATTTTATTCAAACAAATATTTATTACAATTTTGAATAGTATACAAATTCAAGCTCTCACTATTCACTATACAGCTTTGATACAAACTCAATTACATCACTATTTTACATTTCATCACCTCACTACATATCACTCACACTCGTATTTATCTTCAACTTTCTTCCAGTTAGAATCCAGCGTTTGAGTAATCTACAAAAATATACACTAACACAGTAAAATTGAAAAAGAAATATTTTTGCAATATAAAATGAAATATGATTTTTGAAAATACGATTTGCCTCAGTTATTTGGGTTGTTCGTCATAATTTAAATTTGAATTCATCATACACGAACAACTTGTGACATACACAATGTATCACTGTATATGCCACAAGGCCGTGCACGCCGATATATACACTTGATTGATTTACAGGGACAGGTGAGCACAGGTCAAACCCAAATATATAGACAGGTTCAACTCAGGTGCAATATATTCAAAATCACGACTCAAGCACAAGGTCAAACCCGAGTTTTTGAAACTGGATTCAACTCAAGTAAAATTTCAAAAATCAACAAGAAATGGCCAAGAACTCAACAATGTCTGGACAACATAAATGAACAGTGCAAGCATGAAGTATGCACAGCAAATAATGTACACCAGTGAACAAACCAGCAGTATACAAGTACAAGACCACCAAGCAAAACCAGCGACAATATAGATTCAAGTATTGCAACAAGTCGATGCAAACATACATGAACAAGCAGTGCACTAATGAACCATCAAAGAGTGCAACACAGTGAAGAGACCAAGTGCACGACTAAACTGACGATGAATACAACATGAAGCACTGCAGGCTCAAGGAGATAGGGTCGACCAAAAATCCAAATACACAAATGAACAGCTAAGGATAAGAGGTCAATACAACATAAAGAGTGCAACAGGTTATACTACAGAAATGAACACAGTAGGCATGTACAAACTGTAGTGAATGCAGATGGTAAACCAGAGATCGGACAAGACCGAACGAGCAAGGCATAGCTACTGCACAGCAACATGAATGAAGACTACAGGTCTCGATGTAAATGAAATGCACATGATAACATCACTGCAATTTATTCATTCAATAGGCGACGAAGAATGGCAAGACACAAGACATGGGGGCACTTGACTACAACTCGACCAAATGGCCAACATGATCAAGAAATATAACATGCAGTGCTATGCAAACACAAGTGGAATGCAACAGTGAAGTTCAACATTATCAGAGAGCATATGGAAGGGTCAGACCAACAATGGAACAACAGTTCATATGAACAAGTGTACAAATGCAAAGACCAGTGATATAACTCAGGTGCAACAACCATGGTCAAGTCAACATAAACAATGTCAAACTCGAGTGTGCAAGTGAACATGACAAGAAACAGTTCAATATGAACTGATGAACATGCAGTCAAACTCAGTGACAACAAACTACAATAAATCATCAAAGATTGCAACAGATGGAGCTACAGGAAAGTGCAACAAGCTACAGCATCAAGTAGACCAAGATTCATATGCAATGAAATGAACATCAATGCAATGCACAGCAAGGTATAACAAAGTCAAGGGCATATGAAGACAAGTGTAACATCACAACTAAGTACAATGAATTCACAGGGCCGAAGAAAACACATGAATTCACAAATCAAAGCCGTGTCGAAATCAAAGTTGAAATGGTCAGAGCCGTAGTATACAGAAGTCACAAATTAAAGTCAAATTCAAGCCGAGTATATTACACCGTGATAGCCAAGCATATGACCAAGTCACAAATCGAAACCTTGAGTGTCAAGCAATATCAATTTATACGAAATTGAAATAGTCAGTGACATCTAAATCATCAAAACAAATCGAGCGGCCAAAGCACAGTGAAGACGAATTCAAACAAAAATTTATACGAACGCAAAAATAGGGTTTTGAATCCTATATAAACATTCATCATCGGCAACGAAAAAAGCATCGAGTTCAAGTACGAAAAGACTAGAAGAAGCAAAAAGCACAAATTACATACCGAAGCAATCGAACTCGATCAAGGAGGAGAAGCCGCAAACAATTGAAGCAAATCAGAGAAACAGTGACTGCAATCAACCAACAAAGGCAGCGACTTCAATTTGAAACCCTAATTTAAGAGCACGGCCCCAAAGGGACGAAGCCCTAAATCTGCAAGAGGAGCAACCATTTTTTTCACGAACGAAAAAATAAAAGGAACGGGTTGAAGAAGTGAATAAGGGGCCGGCCATTGTTTTATTAATTTGGGCTTAGTTTTTATTAAATAGGGTTTTGTATTTCAAATTGTTTTTAATCTGTATTTTTTCTTTTAAACCGTTTTTATTTTTGTAGTCGTGTGACTAGGGGACAAGCTACGTGGCATAGCTTGAGAATTCGCAACTCGGTAGTTGAGTTGTGGTAGGGTTTTGAGCGTAGAGTTAGATTAGTCAATAGCGGGTATAGCGAGTTTACGTGTGTAAGCGAGGGACTATCTAATTTCTAGTAGAAACCTTGGGGGCAGCACATAGGCAGGGTTTTGCCGAAGCTGGGTAAATTCTGTGTTGTTCTGTTATTTATATTCTGCAATATCTGTGCTGCTATTCTGTGATCTGAATTGAAATTAATTCATAAGCTTCCACGATTAATTTTAATAATCTACACAATCACCCTATTCACCCCCCATCTAGGGCGAAATCGATCCTACACGCCACTCTCCAACGATGGTGAATCGAAGACGAGCCACGGTAATCCCGTTTTACCGTAAAAATCCACGTTTCGAAAAAACGAAGGGTGAAAAACTTACGTGACCCGATTGAGATTCGGGTTGTCCTTTTTGGGCATTAATCTACCCGTTGATGGCTGAAAGCTGTCAAAGCTGTAGAACTCATCGAGGCCTTCGTTTTGACAGGTTGTGGCTCCTGTAACTCCAAACGAGCCAGAAGTTATAGTCGTCCGAATAGTCGATATCTAGAGGGTGCAACATCCACGGTGCAAGGTGCAACATCCGTCCGAAATGGCGAAACAGTGCCGTCCGACTTTTAGAAATGCGTGCATGGATTTGAAACGGAACAGTACCATGGTGCACCACTCTCCAGCGATGGTAAATCGAAGACGAGCCACGGTAGTCCCATTGTACCGTAAAAATCCACGTTTCAAAAAAACGAAGGGTAAAAAACTTACGTGACCCGATTGAGATTCGGTTTGTCCTTTTTGGGTATTAATCTATCCGTTGATGGCTGAAAAATGTCAAAGCCGTAGAACTCATCGAGGCCTTCGTTTTGACAGATTATGGCTCCCGTAACTCCAAACGAGCCAGAAGTTATGGCCGTCCGAATAATCAATATCTACAGTGTGCAACATCCACGGTGCAAGGTGCAACATCCTTCCGAAATGGTGAAACAGTGTCGTACGACTTTTGGAAATGCGTGCCTGGATTTGAAACGGAACAGTACCATGGTGCACCACTCTCCAGCGATGGTGAATCGAAGACGAGCCACGGTAATCCCGTTTTACCGTAAAAATCCACGTATCGAAAAAACGAAGGGTGAAAAACTTACGTTACCCGATTGAGATTTAGGTTGTCCTTTTTGGGCATTAATCTATCCGTTGACGGCTGAAAGCTGTCAAAGCCGTAGAACTCATCGAGGCCTTTGTTTTGACAGTTTATGGCTTCCGTAACTCCAAACGAGCCAGAAATTATGGCCGTCCGAATAATCGATATCTACAGGGTGCAACATCCGTCCGAAATGGCGAAACAGTGCCGTCCGACTTTTAGAAATGCGTGCATGGATTTGAAACGGAATGGTAACATGGTGCACCACTCTCCAGCGATGGTGAATCGAAGACGAGCCACGGTAATCCCGTTTTACCGTAAAAATCCACGTTTCGAAAAAAAGAAGGGTAAAAAACTTACGTGACCCGATTGAGATTTGGGTTGTCCTTTTTGGGCATTAATCTATCCGTTAACGGTTGAAAGCTGTCAAAGCCGTAGAACTCATCGACGCCTTCGTTTTGACAGGTTATGGCTCCCGTAACTCCAAACGTGCCAGAAGTTATGGCCGTCCGAATAATCGATATCTACAGGGTGCAACATCTACGGTGCAAGGTGCAACATCCGTCCGAAATCGTGAAACAGTGCCTTACGACTTTTAGAAATGCGTGCATGGATTTGAAACGGAACATTACCATGGTGCACCACTCTCCAGCGATGGTGAATCGAAGTCGAGCCACGGTAATCCCGTTTTACCGTAAAAATTCACGTGTCGAAAAAACGAAGGGTGAAAAACTTACGTGACCCGATTGAGATTCGGGTTGTCCTTTTTGGGCATTAATCTATCCCTTGACGGCTGAAAGATGTCAAAGCCGTAGAACTCATCGAGGCTTTCGTTTTGACAGGTTATGGCTCCCGTAACTCTAAACGAGCTAGAAGTTATGGCCGTCCGAATAATCGATATCTACAGGGTGCAACATCCATGGTGCAAGGTGCAACATCCGTCCGAAATGGTGAAACAGTGTCGTACGACTTTTAGAAATGCGTGCATGGATTTGAAATGGAACAGTACCATGGTGCACCACTCTCCAGCGATGGTGAATCGAAGACGAGTCACGGTAATCCCGTTTTACCGTAAAAATCCACGTGTCGAAAAAACGAAGAGTGAAAAACTTACGTGACCCGATTGAGATTCGGGTTTTCCTTTTTGGCATTAATCTATCCGTTGACGGCTGAAAGCTGTCAAAGCCATCGAACTCATCGAGGCCTTCATTTTGACAGGTTATGCCTCCCGTAACTCCAAACGAGCCACAAGTTATGGTCGTCCGAATAATCGATATCTACAGGGTGCAAAATCCACAGTGCAAGGTGCAACATCCGTCCGAAATGGCGAAACAGTGACGTCCGACTTTTAGAAATATGTGCATGGATTTGAAACGGAACAGTACCATGTTTCACCACTCTCCAGCGATGGTAAATCGAAGACGAGCCACGGTAATCCCGTTTTACCGTAAAAATCCGCGTTTCGAAAAAACGAAGGGTAAAAAACTTACGTGACCCGATTGAGATTCGAGTTGTCCTTTTTGGGCATTAATCTATCCGATGATGGCTGAAATATGTCAAATCCGTAGAACTCATCGAGGCCTTCGTTTCGACAGGTTATGGCTCCCGTAACTCCAAACGAGCCAGAAGTTATGGCCGTCCGAATAATCGATATCTACAGGGTGCAACATCCACGGTGCAAGGTCCAACATCTGTCCGAAATAGCGAAACAGTGTCGTACGACTTTTAGAAATACGTGCATGGATTTGAAAAGTAATAGTACCATGGTTCACCACTCTCCAGCGATGGTGAATCGAAGACGAGCCACGGTAATCCCATTTTACCATAAAAATCCACGTGTCGAAAAAACGAAGGGTGAAAAACTTACGTGACCCGATTGAGATTCGGGTTGTCCTTTTTGGGCATTAATCTATCCCTTGATGGCTGAAAGCTGCCAAAGCCGTAGAACTCATCGAGGCCTTCGTTTTGACAGGTTATGCCTCTTGTGACTCTAAACGAGCCACAAGTTATGGCCGTCCGAATAATCGATATCTACAGGGTGCAACATCCATGGTGCAAGGTGCAACATCCGTCCGAAATGGTGAAACAGTGTCGTACTACTTTTAGAAATGCGTGCATGGATTTGAAACGGAATAGTACCATGGTGCACCACTCTCCAGCGATGGTGAATCGAAGAAGAGCCACGGTAATCCCGTTTTACCGTAAAAATCCACGTGTCGAAAAAACAAAGGGTGAAAAACTTACGTGACCCGATTGAGATTCGGGTTGTCCTTTTTGGGCATTAGTCTATCCGTTGACGACTGAAAGCTGTCAAAGCCGTAGAACTCATCGAGGCCTTCGTTTTGACAGGTTATGGCTCCTGTAACTCCAAACGAGCCAGAAGTTTTGGTCGTCCGAATAATCGATATCTACAGGGTGCAACATCCACGGTGCAAGGTCCAACATCCGTCCGAAATGGCGAAACAGTGCCGTCCGACTTTTAGAAACGCTTGCATGGATTTGAAACGGAACAGTACCATGGTGCACTACTGTCCAATGATGGTGAATAGAAGACGAGCCACGGTAGTCCCGTTTTACCGTAAAAATCCACGTTTCGAAAAAACGAAGGGTGAAAAACTTACGTGAACCGATTGAGATTCGGGTTGTCCTTTTATGGCATTAATCTATCCGTTGATGGCTGAAAGCTGTCAAAGCCGCAGAACTCATCGAGGCCTTCGTTTTTACAGGTTATGGCTCCCGTAACTCTAACGAGCTAGAAGTTATGGCCGTCTGAATAATCGATATCTACAGGGTGCGACATCCACGGTGCAAGGTGCAACATCCGTCCGAAATAGCGAAACAGTGCCGTAAGACTTTCAGAAATACGTGCATGGATTTGAAACGGAACAGTACCATGGTGCACCACTCTCCAGCAATGGTGAATCCAAGACGAGCCACGGTATTCTCGTTTTACAGTAAAAATCCACGTTTCGAAAAAACGAAGGGTGAAAGACTTACGTGACCCGATTGAGATTCGGGTTGTCGTTTTTGGGCATTAATCTATCCGTTGACGGCTGAAAGCCGTCAAAGCCGTAGAACTCATCGAGGCCTTTGGTTTTACAGGTTATGGCTCCCGTAACTCCAAACGAGCCAGAAGTTATGGCCGTCCGAATAATCGATATCTACAGGGTGCAACATCCACGGTGCAAGGTGCAACATCGGTCCGAAATGGCGAAACAATGCCGTCCGACTTTTAGAAATGCGTGCATGGATTTGAAATGGAACAGTACCTTGGTGCACCACTCTCCAGCAATGGTGAATCGAAGACGAGCCACGGTAATCCCGTTTTACCGTAAAAATCCACGTTTCGAAAAAACGAAGGGTAAAAAACGTACGTGACCCGATTGAGATTCGGTTTGTCCTTTTTGGGCATTAATCTATCCGTTGACGGCTGAAAGTTGTCAAAGCCATAGAACTCATCGAGGCCTTCGTTTTGACAGATTATGGCTCCTGTAACTCCAAACGAGCCAGAAGTTATGGCCGTCCGAATAATCGATATCTACAGGGTGCAACATCCACGGTGCAAGGTGCAACATCCGTCCGAAATGGCGAAAGAGTGCCGTCCGACTTTTAGAAATGCGTGCATGGATTTGAAACGGAACAGTACCATGGTGCACCACTCTCCACCGATGGTGAATCGAAGACGAGCCACGGTAATCCTGTTTTACTGTAAAAATCCACGTTTCGAAAAAACGAAGGGTGAAAAACTTACGAGACGCGATTGAGATTCGGGTTGTCCTTTTTGGGCATTAATCTATCCGTTGACGGCTGAAAGCGGTCAAAGCCGTAGAACTCATCGAGGCCTTCGTTTTAACAGGTTATGTCTCCCGTAACTTCAAACGAACCAGAAGTTATGGTCGTCCGAATAATCGATATCTACAGGGTGCAACATCCACGGTGCAAGGTGC
This sequence comes from Allium cepa, assembly GCA_030765085.1. NCBI lineage: Eukaryota > Viridiplantae > Streptophyta > Magnoliopsida > Asparagales > Amaryllidaceae > Allium > Allium cepa. Next base: position 41,980,299 of record CM060941.1, on the reverse strand, counting down.
AACATCCATCCGAAATGGGGAAAAAGTGCCGTCCGACTTTTAGAAATGCGTGCATGGTTTTGAAACATAACTGTACCATGGTGCACCACTCTCCAACGATGGTGAATCGAAGACGAGCCACGGTAATCCCGTTTTACCGTAAAAATCCACATTTCAAAAAACGAAGGGTAAAAAACTTACGTGACCCGATTGAGATTCGGGTTGGCATTTTTGGGCATTAAGCTATCCGTTGACGGCTGAAAGCTGTCAAAGCCGTAGAACTCATCGAGGCCTTCGTTTGATAGGTTATGATTCCCGTAATTCTAAACGATCCAGAAGTTATGGTCGTCCGAATAATCGATATCTATAGGGTGCAACATCCACGGTGCAAGGTGCAACATCCGTCCGAAATGGCGAAACAGTGACGTACGACTTTTAGAAATGCGTGCATGGATTTGAAACGGAACAGTACCATGGTGCACTACTCTCCAGCGATGGTGAATCGAAGACGAGCCAAGGTACTCCCGTTTTACTGTAAAAATCCACGTGTCGAAAAAACGAAGGGTAAAAAACTTACGTGGCCCGATTGAGATTCGGATTGTCCTTTTTGGCATTAATCTATCCGTTGAGGGCTGAAAGCTGTCAAAGCCGTAGAACTCATCGACGCCTTCACTTTGACAGGTTATGGCTCCCGTAACTCTAAACGAGCCAGAAGTTACGACCGTCCGAATAATCGATATCTACAGGGTGCAACATCCACGGTACAAGGTGCAACATCCGTCCGAAATGGCGAAACAGTGCCGTACGACTTTTAGAAATGCGTGCATGGATTTGAAACGGAACAGTACCATGGTGCACCAATCTCCAGTGATGGTGAATCAAAGACGAGCCACGGTAATCCCGTTTTACCGTAAAAATCCACGTGTCGAAAAAACGAAGGGTGAAAAACTTACGTGACCCGATTGAGATTCGGGTTGTCCTTTTTTGGGCATTAATCTATCCCTTGACGGCTGAAAGATGTCAAAGCCGTAGAACTCATCGAGGCCTTCTTTTTGACAGGTTATGGCTCCCGTAACTCTAAACGAGCCAGAAGTTATGGCCGTCCGAATAATCGATATCTACAAGGTGCAACATCCACCGTGCAAGGTGCAACATCCGTCTGAAATGGCGAAACAGTGCTGTACGACTTTTAGAAATGCGTGCATGGACTTGAAACGGAACAGTACCATGGTGCACCAATCTCCAGCGATGGTCAATCGAAGACGAGCCACGGTAATCTCGTTTTACCGTAAAAATCCACGTGTCGAAAAAACGATGGGTGAAAAACTTACGTGACCCGGTTGAGATTCGGGTTGTCCTTTTTGGGCATTAATCTATCCCTTGACAGCTGAAAGCTATTAAATCCGTAGAACTCATCGAGGCCTTCGTTTTGACGGGTTATGGCTCCCGTAACTCTAAACGAGCCAGAAGTTATGGCCGTCCGAATAATTGATATCTATAGGGTGCAACATCCACGGTGCAAGGTGCAACATCCTTCCGAAATGGCGAAACAGTGTCGTACGACTTTTAGAAATGCGTGCATTTATTTGTAATGGAACAGTACCAGGGTGCAACACTCCCCAGCGATGGTGAATCGAAGACGAGCCACGGTTATCCCGTTTTACGGTAAAAATCCACGTGTCGAAAAAACGAATGGTGAAAAACTTACGTGACCCGATTGAGATTCGGGTTGTCCTTTTTGGGCATTAATCTATCCGTTGATGGCTGAAAGCTGTCAAACCCGTAGAACTCATCGAGGCCTTTGTTTTGACAGGTTATGGCTCCCGTAACTCCAAACGAGCCAGAAGTAATGGCCGTCCGAATAATCAATGTCTACAGGGTACAACATCCACGGTGCAAGGCGCAACATCCGTCCGAAATGGCGAAACAGTACCGTACGACATTTAGAAATGCGTGCATGGGTTTGAAACGGAACAGTACCATGGTGCACCACTCTCCAGCGATGGTAAATCGAAGACGAGCCACGGTAGTCCCATTGTACCGTAAAAATCCACGTTTCAAAAAAACGAAGGGTAAAAAACTTACGTGACCCGATTGAGATTCGGTTTGTCCTTTTTGGGTATTAATCTATCCGTTGATGGCTGAAAAATGTCAAAGCCGTAGAACTCATCGAGGCCTTCGTTTTGACAGATTATGGCTCCCGTAACTCCAAACGAGCCAGAAGTTATGGCCGTCCGAATAATCAATATCTACAGTGTGCAACATCCACGGTGCAAGGTGCAACATCCTTCCGAAATGGTGAAACAGTGTCGTACGACTTTTGGAAATGCGTGCCTGGATTTGAAACGGAACAGTACCATGGTGCACCACTCTCCAGCGATGGTGAATCGAAGACGAGCCACGGTAATCTCGTTTTACCGTAAAAATCCACGTATCGAAAAAACGAAGGGTGAAAAACTTACGTGACCCGATTGAGATTTAGGTTGTCCTTTTTGGGCATTAATCTATCCGTTGACGGCTGAAAGCTGTCAAAGCCGTAGAACTCATCGAGGCCTTTGTTTTGACAGTTTATGGCTTCCGTAACTCCAAACGAGCCAGAAATTATGGCCGTCCGAATAATCGATATCTACAGGGTGCAACATCCGTCCGAAATGGCGAAACAGTGCCGTCCGACTTTTAGAAATGCGTGCATGGATTTGAAACGGAATGGTAACATGGTGCACCACTCTCCAGCGATGGTGAATCGAAGACGAGCCACGGTAATCCCGTTTTACCGTAAAAATCCACGTTTCGAAAAAAAGAAGGGTAAAAAACTTACGTGACCCGATTGAGATTTGGGTTGTCCTTTTTGGGCATTAATCTATCCGTTAATGGTTGAAAGCTGTCAAAGCCGTAGAACTCATCGACGCCTTCGTTTTGACAGGTTATGGCTCCCGTAACTCCAAACGTGCCAGAAGTTATGGCCGTCCGAATAATCGATATCTACAGGGTGCAACATCTACGGTGCAAGGTGCAACATCCGTCCGAAATCGTGAAACAGTGCCTTACGACTTTTAGAAATGCGTGCATGGATTTGAAACGGAACATTACCATGGTGCACCACTCTCCAGCGATGGTGAATCGAAGTCGAGCCACGGTAATCCCGTTTTACCGTAAAAATTCACGTGTCGAAAAAACGAAGGGTGAAAAACTTACGTGACCCGATTGAGATTCGGGTTGTCCTTTTTGGGCATTAATCTATCCCTTGACGGCTGAAAGATGTCAAAGCCGTAGAACTCATCGAGGCTTTCGTTTTGACAGGTTATGGCTCCCGTAACTCTAAACGAGCTAGAAGTTATGGCCGTCCGAATAATCGATATCTACAGGGTGCAACATCCATGGTGCAAGGTGCAACATCCGTCCGAAATGGTGAAACAGTGTCGTACGACTTTTAGAAATGCGTGCATGGATTTGAAATGGAACAGTACCATGGTGCACCACTCTCCAGCGATGGTGAATCGAAGACGAGTCACGGTAATCCCGTTTTACCGTAAAAATCCACGTGTCGAAAAAACGAAGAGTGAAAAACTTACGTGACCCGATTGAGATTCGGGTTTTCCTTTTTGGCATTAATCTATCCGTTGAAGGCTGAAAGCTGTCAAAGCCATCGAACTCATCGAGGCCTTCATTTTGACAGGTTATGCCTCCCGTAACTCCAAACGAGCCACAAGTTATGGTCGTCCGAATAATCGATATCTACAGGGTGCAAAATCCACAGTGCAAGGTGCAACATCCGTCCGAAATGGCGAAACAGTGACGTCCGACTTTTAGAAATATGTGCATGGATTTGAAACGGAACAGTACCATGTTTCACCACTCTCCAGCGATGGTAAATCGAAGACGAGCCACGGTAATCCCGTTTTACCGTAAAAATCCGCGTTTCGAAAAAACGAAGGGTAAAAAACTTACGTGACCCGATTGAGATTCGAGTTGTCCTTTTTGGGCATTAATCTATCCGATGATGGCTGAAATATGTCAAATCCGTAGAACTCATCGAGGCCTTCGTTTCGACAGGTTATGGCTCCCGTAACTCCAAACGAGCCAGAAGTTATGGCCGTCTGAATAATCGATATCTACAGGGTGCAACATCCACGGTGCAAGGTCCAACATCTGTCCGAAATAGCGAAACAGTGTCGTACGACTTTTAGAAATACGTGCATGGATTTGAAAAGTAATAGTACCATGGTTCACCACTCTCCAGCGATGGTGAATCGAAGACGAGCCACGGTAATCCCATTTTACCATAAAAATCCACGTGTCGAAAAAACGAAGGGTGAAAAACTTACGTGACCCGATTGAGATTCGGGTTGTCCTTTTTGGGCATTAATCTATCCCTTGATGGCTGAAAGCTGCCAAAGCCGTAGAACTCATCGAGGCCTTCGTTTTGACAGGTTATGCCTCTTGTGACTCTAAACGAGCCACAAGTTATGGCCGTCCGAATAATCGATATCTACAGGGTGCAACATCCATGGTGCAAGGTGCAACATCCGTCCGAAATGGTGAAACAGTGTCGTACTACTTTTAGAAATGCGTGCATGGATTTGAAACGGAATAGTACCATGGTGCACCACTCTCCAGCGATGGTGAATCGAAGAAGAGCCACGGTAATCCCGTTTTACCGTAAAAATCTACGTGTCGAAAAAACAAAGGGTGAAAAACTTACGTGACCCGATTGAGATTCGGGTTGTCCTTTTTGGGCATTAGTCTATCCGTTGACGACTGAAAGCTGTCAAAGCCGTAGAACTCATCGAGGCCTTCGTTTTGACAGGTTATGGCTCCTGTAACTCCAAACGAGCCAGAAGTTTTGGTCGTCCGAATAATCGATATCTACAGGGTGCAACATCCACGGTGCAAGGTCCAACATCCGTCCGAAATGGCGAAACAGTGCCGTCCGACTTTTAGAAACGCTTGCATGGATTTGAAACGGAACAGTACCATGGTGCACTACTGTCCAATGATGGTGAATAGAAGACGAGCCACGGTAGTCCCGTTTTACCGTAAAAATCCACGTTTCGAAAAAACGAAGGGTGAAAAACTTACGTGAACCGATTGAGATTCGGGTTGTCCTTTTATGGCATTAATCTATCCGTTGACGGCTGAAAGCTGTCAAAGCCGCAGAACTCATCGAGGCCTTCGTTTTTACAGGTTATGGCTCCCGTAACTCTAACGAGCTAGAAGTTATGGCCGTCTGAATAATCGATATCTACAGGGTGCGACATCCACGGTGCAAGGTGCAACATCCGTCCGAAATAGCGAAACAGTGCCGTAAGACTTTCAGAAATACGTGCATGGATTTGAAACGGAACAGTACCATGGTGCACCACTCTCCAGCAATGGTGAATCCAAGACGAGCCACGGTATTCTCGTTTTACAGTAAAAATCCACGTTTCGAAAAAACGAAGGGTGAAAGACTTACGTGACCCGATTGAGATTCGGGTTGTCGTTTTTGGGCATTAATCTATCCGTTGACGGCTGAAAGCCGTCAAAGCCGTAGAACTCATCGAGGCCTTTGGTTTTACAGGTTATGGCTCCCGTAACTCCAAACGAGCCAGAAGTTATGGCCGTCCGAATAATCGATATCTACAGGGTGCAACATCCACGGTGCAAGGTGCAACATCGGTCCGAAATGGCGAAACAATGCCGTCCGACTTTTAGAAATGCGTGCATGGATTTGAAATGGAACAGTACCTTGGTGCACCACTCTCCAGCAATGGTGAATCGAAGACGAGCCACGGTAATCCCGTTTTACCGTAAAAATCCACGTTTCGAAAAAACGAAGGGTAAAAAACGTACGTGACCCGATTGAGATTCGGTTTGTCCTTTTTGGGCATTAATCTATCCGTTGACGGCTGAAAGTTGTCAAAGCCATAGAACTCATCGAGGCCTTCGTTTTGACAGATTATGGCTCCTGTAACTCCAAACGAGCCAGAAGTTATGGCCGTCCGAATAATCGATATCTACAGGGTGCAACATCCACGGTGCAAGGTGCAACATCCGTCCGAAATGGCGAAAGAGTGCCGTCCGACTTTTAGAAATGCGTGCATGGATTTGAAACGGAACAGTACCATGGTGCACCACTCTCCACCGATGGTGAATCGAAGACGAGCCACGGTAATCCTGTTTTACTGTAAAAATCCACGTTTCGAAAAAACGAAGGGTGAAAAACTTACGAGACGCGATTGAGATTCGGGTTGTCCTTTTTGGGCATTAATCTATCCGTTGACGGCTGAAAGCGGTCAAAGCCGTAGAACTCATCGAGGCCTTCGTTTTAACAGGTTATGTCTCCCGTAACTTCAAACGAACCAGAAGTTATGGTCGTCCGAATAATCGATATCTACAGGGTGCAACATCCACGGTGCAAGGTGCAACATCCATCCGAAATGGGGAAAAAGTGCCGTCCGACTTTTAGAAATGCGTGCATGGTTTTGAAACATAACTGTACCATGGTGCACCACTCTCCAACGATGGTGAATCGAAGACGAGCCACGGTAATCCCGTTTTACCGTAAAAATCCACATTTCAAAAAACGAAGGGTAAAAAACTTACGTGACCCGATTGAGATTCGGGTTGGCATTTTTGGGCATTAAGCTATCCGTTGACGGCTGAAAGCTGTCAAAGCCGTAGAACTCATCGAGGCCTTCGTTTGATAGGTTATGATTCCCGTAATTCTAAACGATCCAGAAGTTATGGTCGTCCGAATAATCGATATCTATAGGGTGCAACATCCACGGTGCAAGGTGCAACATCCGTCCGAAATGGCGAAACAGTGACGTACGACTTTTAGAAATGCGTGCATGGATTTGAAATGGAACAGTACCATGGTGCACTACTCTCCAGCGATGGTGAATCGAAGACGAGCCAAGGTACTCCCGTTTTACTGTAAAAATCCACGTGTCGAAAAAACGAAGGGTAAAAAACTTACGTGGCCCGATTGAGATTCGGATTGTCCTTTTTGGCATTAATCTATCCGTTGACGGCTGAAAGCTGTCAAAGCCGTAGAACTCATCGACGCCTTCACTTTGACAGGTTATGGCTCCCGTAACTCTAAACGAGCCTGAAGTTACGACCGTCCGAATAATCGATATCTACAGGGTGCAACATCCACGGTACAAGGTGCAACATCCGTCCGAAATGGCGAAACAGTGCCGTACGACTTTTAGAAATGCGTGCATGGATTTGAAACGGAACAGTACCATGGTGCACCAATCTCCAGCGATGGTGAATCAAAGACGAGCCACGGTAATCCCGTTTTACCGTAAAAATCCACGTGTCGAAAAAACGAAGGGTGAAAAACTTACGTGACCCGATTGAGATTCGGGTTTTCCTTTTTTGGGCATTAATCTATCCCTTGACGGCTGAAAGATGTCAAAGCCGTAGAACTCATCGAGGCCTTCTTTTTGACAGGTTATGGCTCCCGTAACTCTAAACGAGCCAGAAGTTATGGCCGTCCGAATAATCGATATCTACAAGGTGCAACATCCACCGTGCAAGGTGCAACATCCGTCTGAAATGGCGAAACAGTGCCGTACGACTTTTAGAAATGCGTGCATGGACTTGAAACGGAACAGTACCATGGTGCACCAATCTCCAGCGATGGTCAATCGAAGACGAGCTACGGTAATCTCGTTTTACCGTAAAAATCCACGTGTCGAAAAAACGATGGGTGAAAAACTTACGTGACCCGGTTGAGATTCGGGTTGTCCTTTTTGGGCATTAATCTATCCCTTGACAGCTGAAAGCTATTAAATCCGTAGAACTCATCGAGGCCTTCGTTTTGACGGGTTATGGCTCCCGTAACTCTAAACGAGCCAGAAGTTATGGCCGTCCGAATAATCGATATCTATAGGGTGCAACATCCACGGTGCAAGGTGCAACATCCTTCCGAAATGGCGAAACAGTGTCGTACGACTTTTAGAAATGCGTGCATTGATTTGTAATGGAACAGTACCAGGGTGCAACACTCCCCAGCGATGGTGAATCGAAGACGAGCCACGGTTATCCCGTTTTACGGTAAAAATCCACGTGTCGAAAAAACGAATGGTGAAAAACTTACGTGACCCGATTGAGATTCGGGTTGTCCTTTTTGTGCATTAATCTATCCGTTGATGGCTGAAAGCTGTCAAACCCGTAGAACTCATCGAGGCCTTTGTTTTGACAGGTTATGGCTCCCGTAACTCCAAACGAGCCAGAAGTAATGGCCGTCCGAATAATCAATGTCTACAGGGTACAACATCCACGGTGCAAGGCGCAACATCCGTCCGAAATGGCGAAACAGTACCGTACGACATTTAGAAATGTATGCATGGGTTTGAAACGGAACAGTACCATGGTGCACCACTCTCCAGCGATGGTGAATCGAAGACGAGCCCCGGTAATCCCGTTTTACCGTAAAAATCCACGTGTCGAAAAAACGAAGGGTGAAAAACTTACGTGACCCGATTGAGATTCAGGTTGTCCTTTTTGGGCATTAATCTATCCGTTGACGGCTGAAAGCCATCAAAGCCGTAGAACTCATCGAGGCCTTCGTTTTCACAGGTTTTGGCTCCCGTAACTCTAAACGAGCCAGAAGTTATGGCCGTCCGAATAATCGATGTCTACGGGGTGCTACATCCATGGTGCAAGGTGCAACATCCGTCCGTAATGGCGAAACAGTACCACTTTTAGAAATGCGTGCATGGATTTGAAACGGAACAGTACCGTGGTACACCACTCTCCAGCGATGGTGAATCGAAGACGAGCCACGGTAATTCCGTTTTACCGTAAAAATCCACGTGTCGAAAAAATGAAGGGTGAAAAACTTACGTGACCCGATTGAGATTCGGGTTGTCCTTTTTGAACATTAATCTATCCGTTGACGGCTGAAAGCTGTCAAAGCCGTAGAACTCATCGAGGCCTTCGTTTTGACAGGTTATAGCTCCCGTAACTCCAAACGAGCCAGAAGTTATGGCCGTCCGAATAATCGATATCTACAGGGTGCAACATCCACGGTGTAAGGTGCAACATCCGTCCCAAATGGCGAAAAAGTGCCGTCCGACTTTTAGAAATGCGTGCATGGATTTGAAATGGAACAGTACCATGGCGCAAAACTCTCCAACGATGGTGAATCGAAGACGAGCCACGGTAATCCCATTTTACCGTGAAAATCCACATTTCAAAAAAACGAAGGGTAAAAAACTTACGTGACCCGATCGAGATTCGGGTTGTCCTTTTTGGGCATTAGTCTATCCGTTGACGGATGAAAGCCGTCAAATCCGTAGAACTCATCGAGGCCTTCGTTTGTACAGGTTATGGCTCCCGTAACTCCAAACGAGCCAGAAGTTATGGCCGTCCGAATAATCGATATCTACAGGGTGCAACATCCACGGTGCAAGGTGCAACATCTGTCCGAAATGGCGAAAAAGTGTCGTCCGACTTTTAGAAATGCGTGCACGGATTTGAAATGGAAAAGTACCATGGTGCACCCTCTCCAACGATAGTGAATCGAAGACGAGCTAAGGTAATCTCGTTTTACCGTAAAAATCCACGTTTCAAAAAAACGAAGGGTAAATAACTTACGTGACCCGATTGAGATTCGGGTTGTCCTTTTTGGGCATTAATCTATCCGTTGACGGCTGAAAGCTGTCAAATCCATAGAACTCATCGAGGCCTTCGTTTTAACAGGTTATGGCTCCCGTAACTCTAAACGAGCCAGAAGTTATGGCCGTCCGAATAATCGATATCTTCAGGGTGCAACATCCACGGTGCATGGTGCAACATCCCTCCGAAATGGGGAAACAGTGACGTACGACTTTTAGAAATGCATGCATGGATTTGAAACGGAACAGTACCATGGTGCACCACTCTCCAGCGATGGTGAATCGAAGACGGGCCACGGTAATCCCGTTTTACCGTAAAAATCCACGTGTCGAAAAAACGAAGGGTAAAAAACTTACGTGACCCCATTGAGATTCGGGTTGACCTTTTTGGGCATTACTCTATCCGTTGACGGCTGAAAGCTATCATAGCCGTAGAACTCATCAAGGCCTTCGTTTTGACAGGTTATGGCTCCCGTTACTCTAAACGAGCCAGAAGTTATGGCCGTCCGAATAATCGATATATACAGGGTGCAACATAAACGGTGCGAGGAGCAACATCCGTTCGAAATTGCGAAACACTGCCATACGACTTTTAGAAATGCGTGCTTGGATTTGAAACGGAACAGTACCATGGTGCACCACTCTCCAGCGATGGTGAATCGAAGACGAGCCACGGTAATCCCGTTTTACGGTAAAAATCCACGTGTCGAAAAAACGAAGGGTGAAAAACTTACGTGACCCGATTGAGATTCGGGTTGTCCTTTTTGGGCATTAATCTATCCGTTGACGGTTGAAAGCTGTCAAAGCCGTAGAACTCATCGAGGCCTTTATTTTGACAGGTTATGGCTCCCGTAACTCCAAACGAGCCAGAAGTAATGGCCGTCCGAATAATCAATGTCTACAGGGTGCAACATCCACGGTGCAAGGCGCAACATCTGTCCGAAATGGCGAAACGGTACCGTACGACTTTTAGAAATGCGTGCATGGGTTTGAAACGGAACAATACCATGGTGCACCACTCTCCAGCGATGGTGAATCGAAGACGAGCCACGGTAATCCCGTTTTGCCGTAAAAATCCACGTGTCGAAAAAACGAAGGGTGAAAACTTACGTGACCCGATTGAGATTCAGGTTGTCCTTTTTGGGCATTAATCTATCCGTTGACGGCTGAAAGCTGTCAAAGCCGTAGAACTCATCGCGGCCTTCGTTTTCACAGGTTACGGCTCCCGTAACTCTAAACGAACCAGAAGTTATGGCCGTCCGAATAGTCGATATCTACAGGGTGCAACATCCGCGGTGCAATGTGCAACATCCGTCCGAAATGGTGAAACAGTCCGTACGACTTTTAGAAATGCGTGCATGGATTTGAAACGGAACAATACCATGGTGCACCACTCTCCAACGATGGTGAATCGAAGTCGAGCCACGGTAATCCCGTTTTACCGTAAAAATCCACGTGTCGAAAAAACGAAGGGTGAAAAACTTACGTGACCCGATTGAGATTCGGGTTGTACTTTTTGGGCATTAATCTATCCGCTGACGGATGAAAGCTATCAAAGCCGTAGAACTCATCGAGGCCTTCGTTTTAACAGTTTATGGCTCCCGTAACTCTAAACGAGCCAGAAGTTATGGCCGTCCGAATAATCGATATCAACAGGGTGCAACATCCACGGTTCAAGGTGCAACATCCGTCCGAAATGGCGAAACAGTGCCGTACGACTTTTAGAAATGCGTGCGTGGATTTGAAATGGAATAGTACCATGGTGCACCAATCTCCAGCGATGGCGAATCGAAGACGAGCCATGGTAATCCCGTTTTACCGTAAAAATCCACGTTTCAAAAAAACGAAGGGTAAAAAAATTACGTGACCCGATTGAGATTCGGGTTGTCCTTTTTGGGAATTAATCTATCCATTGACGGCTGAAAGCTGTCAAAGCCGTAGAACTCATCGAGGCCTTCGTTTTAACCGGTTATGGCTCCCGTAACTCTTAACGAGCCAGAAGTTATGGCCGTCCGAATAATCGATATCTACAGGGTGCAACATCCATGGTGCAAGGTGCAACATCCGTCTGAAATGGCGAAACAGTGCCGTACGACTTTTATAAATGTGTGCATGGATTTGAAACGGAACAGTACCATGGTGCACCACTCTCCAGCGATGGTGAATCGAAGACGGGCCACAGTAATCCCGTTTTACCGTAAAAATTCACGTGTCGAAAAAACGAAGGGTAAAAAACTTACGTGACCCGACTGAGATTCGGGTTGTCCTTTTTGGGCATTATCTATCCCTTGAAGGCTGATAGCTGTAAAAGCCGTAGAACTCATCGAGGCCTTCGTGTTGAAAGGTTATGGCTCCCGTAACTCTAAACGAGCCTGAAGTTACGGCCGTCTGAATAGTCGATATCTACAGGGTGCAACATCCACGGTACAAGGTGCAACATCCGTCCGAAATGGCGAAAGAGTGCCGTATGACTTTTAGAAATGCGTGCATGGATTTGAAACGGAACAGTACCATGGTGCGCCAATCTCCAGCGATGGTAAATCGAAGACGAGCCACGGTAATCCCGTTTTACCGTAAAAATCCACGTGTCGAAAAAACGAAGGGTGAAAAACTTACGTGACCCGATTGAGATTCGGGTTGTCCATTTTGGGCATTAATCTATCCGTTGACGGCTGAAAGCGGTCAAAGCCATAGAACTCATCGAGGCCTTCGTTTTTAGTGCACCACTCTCCAACGATGGTGAGTCGAAGACGAGCCACGGTAATCCCGTTTTACCGTAAAAATCCACGTGTCGAAAAAACGAAGGGTAAAAAACTTACGTGACCCGATTGAGATTCGGGTTGTCCTTTTTGGGCATTAATCTATCCATTGACGGCAGAACCTGTCAAAGACGTAGAACTCATCGAGGCCTTCGTTTTGACAGGTTGTGGCTCCCGTAACTCTAAACGAGCCAGATGTTATGGCCGTCCGAATAATCGATATCTACAGGGTGCAACATCCACGGTGAAAGGTGCAACATCCGTTCGAAATGGCGAAACAGTGCCGTACGACTTTTAGAAATGCGTGCATGGATTTAAAACGGAACAGTACCATGGTGCACCACTCTCCAGCGATGGTGAATCGAAGACGAGCCACGGTAATCCAGTATTACCGTAAAAATCCACGTGTCGAAAAAACGAAGGGTAAAAAACTTGCGAGACCCAATTGAGATTCGAGTTGTCCTTTTTGGGCATTAATCTATCCGTTGGCTGCTGAAAGTGGTCAAAGCCGTAGAACTCATCGAGGCCATCGTTTTGACAGGTTATGGCTCCCGTAACTCTAAACGAGCCAGAAGTTATGGCCGTCCGAATAATCGATATCTACAGGGTGCAACATCCACTGTGCAAGGTGCAACATCCGTCCGAAATGGCGAAACAGTGTCGTACGACTTTTAGAAATGTGTGCATGGATTTGAAACGGAACAGTATCATGGTGCACCACTCTCCAGCGATGGTAAATGAAAGACGAGCCACGGTAATCCCGTTTTAACGTAAAAGTTCACGTGTCGAAAAAACGAAGGGTAAAAAACTTACGTGATCCGATCGAGATTCGGGTTGTCCTTTTTGGACATTAATCTATCCGTTGATGGCTGAAAGCTATCAAAGCCATAGAACTCATCGAAGCCTTTGTCTTGACAGGTTATGGCTCCCATAACTCTAAACGAGCCAGAAGTTATGGTCGTCCGAATAATCGATATCTACAGGGTGCAACATCCACGGTGCAAGGTGCAACATCCGTCCGAAATGGCGAAACAGTGTCGTATGACTTTTATAAATGCGTGCATGGATTTGAAATGGAACAGTACCATGGTGCACCACTCTCCAGCGATGGTGAATCGAAGATGAGCCCCGGTAATCCCGTTTTACCGTAAAAATCCACGTGTCGAAAAAACGAAGGGTAAAAAACTTTCGAGACCCGATTGAGATTCGGGTTGTCCTTTTTGGGCATTAATCTATCCGTTGGCGGCTGAAAGCTGTCAAAGCCGTAGAACTTATCGAGGCCTTCGTTTTGAAAGTTTATGCCTCCCGTAACTCTAAACATGCCAAAAGTAATGTCAGTCTGAATAATCGATATCAACAGGGTGCGACATCCACGTTGCAAGGTGCAACATCCGTCCGAAATGTTAAAACAGTGTCGTACGACTTTTAGAAATGCGTGCTTGGATTTGATACGGAACAGTACCATGGTGGACCACTCTCTAGCGATGGTTAATCGAAGACGAGCCACGGTAATCTCGTTTTAACGTAAAAATCCACGTGTCGAAAAAACGAAGGGTAAAAAATTTGTGAGATCCTGTTATCCCGCTTTTTGGCAAAGCCGTGATATCAAAAGATTGGTCGAAAACGGGAAACAGTCCGTCTTAGAGATTGGTTATACTTCACTTAGCTATGGATATCGATGAATTTTGCCCGAGTCCGGATCAGGCCACAATTGATAGGACACGACAAGAAAGGTTGTAGGAGCCATCATTTCAAGTTTCAAGTCAATCCGAGTTCGTATGCTCAAGATATGATGGATTCAGTGTGAAGAGAAATGGTCATTGTCTGGTTCGAAACCATCAAGTTCGAACCCATCCTTTTCGAACCCATGCTCTTCGAACCCATCCACGCCCTTTCCTTCGAACCCATGCTGTTCGAAACCGTCCACGTCCTTGCCTTCGAAGCCATGGAGTTCGAACCCAAGCCACGTTCGAACCCATCAGCTAGCACCTACCTCGACTCCATCGCCTTCGAATCCACCACAGTGGCCTACCTTCGAATCCATGACTTCACTCGGCCTCACATCCTCACTTCGAACCCATCGAGTGACCCAGTTTGAACAGATCAAGTTCGAACCCATAAGAATTCCTGGATTCGAATGTCACGTTCGAAACCAAGAATGCTTCCTATTTCGAATCCACCGAGTCAATTGGTTTGGATGACGTGTTCGCCGTAGTTCACGGAGTCGAAGCGGTCCATTCGGAGATAAGTTAGGATCGATTCGAATATTGCGCGCCACGTCACTGCAAGCTCACGTGCACTGATGGATTCGAAACGAAGGGTTCGAAATAATGGGTTCGAACGCCTCAGCCAACCGAAGATGTCGATTTCGAACCGAGCATATCTCCTTAACCACCAATCCAAATGCAACCAAATTTTCATAGTAGCTTCCATATGAGGTAAAGATTGTTCCTGCCAAGTTTCAGCTCGATTGGACCATTTGTTGATGGGTTCGAAATCACTTCGAACCGATGTCAGATCGAGACGAAACTTGGTGGGGTCGGTCGCGTGGGCCCACTCACGTGCCAGAAGGAGTCTCACGAAGTTTCAGCAAGATCTGGGCCTCCAACGCCTATAAATAGCACCCTGAAGCCTTCAGAAAGGGGGATCTTTCCGCCATTGAACGCCAAGACTCTGCCGGATTCAAGTTTAACTATCAGAATCGCTGTTGTATTCAGATCTCAAAGCAATTGTCCGCTGTAATCCATTGTAATCGATTGAATCGAACAAGGCAATAAAGAGAAATCCTTCAGAGTGGACGTAGGCGCGAACGCCGAACCACTATAAATCCTGTGTTTGTGATTGTTGTTTGTGAATTACTGCGATTTGTTACTTAGAGCTGAACTATATATTGATTGTTGCTGAGTTCTGTGTTGAATATTATCGAATTGAACACATAAACGGGTGCTTTCACGATTTTGGGTGTTTGTGACCAATTTTGGCGCAAACATTTTGGTGCTTTCACTGAGAAACTAATTCAGGAAGAAGTTGAATTTGAAAGTCCAGGAGTTCAGATCTAGGAATTATGGCAAGACAATCGAGTAGGAGGCCAAGGACTGAGAGAAGTGAACCACAAGGAAGCCAAGAGGCTTCCTCAGGAGCAAATCAACCATCGATATACATTACTAGGGACGAGATGGAAACTATGATGAAGAGGCAAGAGGACATGATTCAGAGTTTACTCCAACAGATAGGACAGCTCGGAGCACAGAATAGGGAAGCCAATGGAGTCCAGAACGGAGCAGGACCATCCGGAGTAGCACCTGGATTAGGGGGCACACCCTTGGAGAACGTTGATCCAGTTTCGGAGAGAGAAAGGGGAGCATCTGCGCAACCCGGTAGTAGTAGAGATGCAAACGCTCAGTTAAGGGGGCAGATCCCGGAGTTACCTCGTGAACTCGGGGGGCAGGTTGGAAGTAGTGAACAAGGATTACATCTCGGAGACAATGACCGATTAGCAGAGACAGTTAGGAGAGCTCTGAGAGGCGGTATGGTGAACAAAGATTTGGAAGATGTTAATAGAAGCCCTTTTACTTCATCAATCAGGCAGGCTAGGAACCCACCTGATTTCAAACTACCATCGTTGGATATGTATGACGGGAGAACGGACCCCACGGTCCACCTGACAAAATATATGAGGCATATGGAAGTACTGGGGGCATCGGAGGAGGTTATGGCCCGGTGTTTTCCATTATACTTGACAGATATCGCTGCACTATGGTTTAGACAGTTGGAGAACGGATCCATCGGAACTTGGAATGGTTTAGTAGAGAGATTTATGAGGCAATTCAGGGTTCATATTACAAGACCCAAGAACGTGATGACCTTGGCAACCCTAAAGCAGAAGGCCGGAGAGACCTTGAGAAGTTATCTAGCACGATTTAATGCAGCAGCAGCTTCAGTGGATAGAGCGGATCCATCCATGGTGGTAATGGCAGCTGTGTCCGGAATAGCCGACGGCACAGAGTTCAAGAATTCATTGACTAAAGATCCACCCACAGATCTGGAGGAATTCTATCATGAAGCAGAAAAGTTTTTACGATTAGAAGATGCGAATGCCGAGAGAGAAGAAAGAGATGGGATAGAAATTTTTGCATTTAGAGACGAAAAGCCTCTTAAAAAGGATTCGGACAAGGATAGAGGTAAAAGAAAGATTGAGAATAACAGAGACAGATCGAAGCGGCAACGAAGGGAGCCGCGATTCACCACCTACACTGAGTTGAACGAGAGCCTGGAACGAATTTATCAGGATACCAAAGAACAGATTCCGTACCGTAGGCCGATGCGAAGGGACCCTACCTCTGACGAAAGGAAATCAGATAAGTTCTGTGTATTCCATGAATTAAATGGTCATAATACTAACGATTGTAGGCACCTGAAGGATGAGGTGGAAGGGCATATCAGGAACGGTATGCTACTTCAATATGTAAGGAGACGAGCCCCTGTGGCGGAACCAGAACGACCACCGTCCACATCAGCTAGGGGCGACCCCGAATCAAGGCACCGTATGGTTATCAATTGAGTAAGATAACGATGAACAAGTTGTAAGCTTCCACTAACGTAATTAAATCATTTACACATGTGCGAGATCGCGAACGATCTCCAGACATGCTCTGAATGATCGTTGACCGTTTCGTAGTGGGAACTTACACTTTGACATCCATGCTTTACTTTCGTTTCATTTTGATTTGAACGTTTGGACTTTGTTTATTTGGACATTGTTTTTGGAACTCATCTGTTTAATAATTATTTGATTTTGATAACTCTGGAATGACTAAGCTACGTACACATGTATGGGGGTCGCGAACGATCCTTAGGCATGCTCTGAGATGGCGATGAACCGCCCTGACAAACGATCCAGGATCTCACCCGAACGTGACCCTGGCATCGATAACACCAAGCCCTCCCGGGCACACACACAATCCGCCTCGAACGGCGCCCGACTTCGAACAGTCATAACTCACCTTACCTCAATGGCTTGATCGCGAACGGTCGTCACTTGAGGTCCGACATCCGACCGCGAACGGTCACAGATTTGCCTCGAACGGCACACGATCGCGAACGATCACTTCCTGCCTCGAACGCCATCAATCGCGAACGGTCATGGCTCACTGATTATGAAATCCGACCTCGAACGGTCACCATTCACCTTGAACGGCACTTGGTCGCGAACGATCATCATTTGCCACGAACGGCAGTCGACCGCGAACGGTCCCATCTCATCATTCGCCGCGAACGGCATCGACCGCGAACGGTCCTATTCCATCTTATGCCACGAACGGCACGGACCGCGAACGGTCCCGATTCACTTCAAGCAGCATACGATCCCGAACGATCGAAGCATGCATTTGTACGCTCGACCGCGCACGGTCGCACTTCCCCTCGAATGACTCGATCACGAACGATCGTCATTTGAAGTTGAGCGCTTGACCATGAACGGCCGCACTTCATCCCAAATGGCTCGATCCCGAACGATCGTCATTTGAGGACATATGAAACTATTGAGTTCTTTGCAGGTTGATAATCGGATACGAACATCCAACTCAAGGCATTACAAAACACACCTTCCTACAGCAAGGCATGTTTTGGGGGGCAAAGTGTTATCCCGCTTTTTGGCAAAGCCGTGATATCAAAAGATTGGTCGAAAACGGGAAACAGTCCGTCTTAGAGATTGGTTATACTTCACTTAGCTATGGATATCGATGAATTTTGCCCGAGTCCGGATCAGGCCACAATTGATAGGACACGACAAGAAAGGTTGTAGGAGCCATCATTTCAAGTTTCAAGTCAATCCGAGTTCGTATGCTCAAGATATGATGGATTCAGTGTGAAGAGAAATGGTCATTGTCTGGTTCGAAACCATCAAGTTCGAACCCATCCTTTTCGAACCCATGCTCTTCGAACCCATCCACGCCCTTTCCTTCGAACCCATGCTGTTCGAAACCGTCCACGTCCTTGCCTTCGAAGCCATGGAGTTCGAACCCAAGCCACGTTCGAACCCATCAGCTAGCACCTACCTCGACTCCATCGCCTTTGAATCCACCACAGTGGCCTACCTTCGAATCCATGACTTCACTCGGCCTCACATCCTCACTTCGAACCCATCGAGTGACCCAGTTCGAACCGATCAAGTTCGAACCCATAAGAATTCCTGGATTCGAATGTCACGTTCGAAACCAAGAATGCTTCCTATTTCGAATCCACCGAGTCAATTGGTTTGGATGACGTGTTCGCCGTAGTTCACGGAGTCGAAGCGGTCCATTCGGAGATAAGTTAGGATCGATTCGAATATTGCGCGCCACGTCACTGCAAGCTCACGTGCACTGATGGATTCGAAACGAAGGGTTCGAAATAATGGGTTCGAACGCCTCAGCCAACCGAAGATGTCGATTTCGAACCGAGCATATCTCCTTAACCACCAATCCAAATGCAACCAAATTTTCATAGTAGCTTCCATATGAGGTAAAGATTGTTCCTGCCAAGTTTCAGCTCGATTGGACCATTTGTTGATGGGTTCGAAATCACTTCGAACCGATGTCAGATCGAGACGAAACTTGGTGGGGTCGGTCGCGTGGGCCCACTCACGTGCCAGAAGGAGTCTCACGAAGTTTCAGCAAGATCTGGGCCTCCAACGCCTATAAATAGCACCCTGAAGCCTTCAGAAAGGGGGATCTTTCCGCCATTGAACGCCAAGACTCTGCCGGATTCAAGTTTAACTATCAGAATCGCTGTTGTATTCAGATCTCAAAGCAATTGTCCGCTGTAATCCATTGTAATCGATTGAATCGAACAAGGCAATAAAGAGAAATCCTTCAGAGTGGACGTAGGCGCGAACGCCGAACCACTATAAATCCTGTGTTTGTGATTGTTGTTTGTGAATTACTGCGATTTGTTACTTAGAGCTGAACTATATATTGATTGTTGCTGAGTTCTGTGTTGAATATTATCGAATTGAACACATAAACGGGTGCTTTCACGATTTTGGGTGTTTGTGACCAATTTTGGCGCAAACAGATCCTATTGAGATTCGGGTTGTCCTTTTTGGGCATTAATCTATCCGTTGACGGCTGAAAGCTGTCAAAGCCATAGAACTCATCGAGGCCTTCGTTTTGACATGTTATGGCCTTCGTAACTCTAAACGAGCCAGAAGTTATGGCCGTCCGAATAATCGATATCTACAGGGTGCAACATCCACGGTACAAGGTGCAACATCCGTTAGAAATGGCAAAACAACGCCGTACGACTTTTATAAATGCGTGCATGGATTTGAAACGGAACAGTACCATGGTGCACCACTCTCCAGCGATGGTGAATCGAAGACGAGCCACGGGAATCCCGTTTTACCGTAAAAATCCACGTGTTGAAAAAACGAAGGGTAAAAAACTTGCGAAACCCGATTGAGATTCGGGTTGTCCTTTTTGGGCATTAATCTATCCGTTGGCGGCTGAAAGTTGTCAAAACCGTAGAACTCATTGAGGCCTTCATTTGGACAGGTTATGGCTCCCGTAACTCTAAACGAGCCAGAAGTTATGGTCGTCCGAATAATCGATATCTACAGGGTGCAACATCCATGGTGCAAAGGTGCAACATCTGTCCGAAATAGCGAAACAGTGCCGTACGACTTTTAGAAATGCGTGCTTGGATTGGAGATGGAACAGTACCATGGTGCACCATTCTCTAACGGTGGTTAATCGAAGACGAGCCACGGTAATCCCGTTTTACCGTAAAAATCCACGTGTCGAAAAAACGAAGGGTAAAAAACTTGCGAGACCCGATTGAGATTCGGGTTGTCCTTTTTGGGCATTAATCTATCCGTTGACGGCTGAAAGCTGTCAAAGCCGTATAACTCATCGAGGCCTTCATTTTGACATGTTATGGCTCCCGTAACTCTAAACAAGCCAGAAGTTATGGTCGTCCGAATAATCAATATCTACAGGGTGCAACATCCACGGTACAAGGTGCAACATCCGTCCGAAATGGCGAAACAGCACCGTACGACTTTGAGAAATGCGTACATGGATTTGAAATGGAACAGTACCATGGTGCACCACTCTCCAGCGATGGTGAATCGAAGACGAGCCATGGTAATCCCGTTTTACCGTAAAAATTCACGTGTCGAAAAAACGAAGGGTAAAAAATTTGCGAGACCCGATTGAGATTCGGGTTGTCCTTTTTGGGCATTAATCTACCCGTTGGCGGCTGAAAGCTGTCAAAGCCGTAGAACACGTCGAGGCCTTCATTTTGAATGGTTATGGCTCCCGTAACTCTAAACATGCCAGAAGTTATGGCCGTCTGAATAATCGATATCAACAGGGTGCGACATCAACGGTGCAAGGTGCAACATCCGTCCGAAATGGCGAAACTGTGTCGTACGACTTTTAAAAATGTGTGCTTGGATTTGAGATGGAATAGTATCATGGTGCACCACTCTCCGGCGATGCTTAATCGAAGACGAGCCACGGTAATCCCGTTTTACCGAAAAAATCCACGTGTGGAAAAACGAAGGGTAAAAAATTTGCGAGACCCGATTGAATATGGGTTGTCCTTTTTGGGCATTAATCTATCCGTTGGCGGTTGAAAGCTGTCAAAGCCATAGAACTCATCGAGGCCTTCGTTTTGAAAGGTTATGGCTCCCGTAACTCTAAACATGCCAGAAGTTATGTCAATCTGAATAATCGATATCAACAGGGTGCGACATCCACGGTGCAAGGTGCAACATCCGTCCGAAATGGCGAAACAGTGCCGTACGACTTTTAGAAATGCGTGCTTGGATTTGAGACGGAATAGTACCTTGGTGCACCACTCTCCAGCGATGGTTAATCGAAGACGAGCCACAGTAATCCCGTTTTACCGTAAAAATCCACGTGTCGAAAAAACGAAGGGTAAAAAATTTGCGAGACCCGATTGAGATTCGGGTTGTCCTTTTTGGGCATTAATCTGTCCGTTGATGGCTGAAAGCTGTAAAAGCCGTAGAACTCATCGAGGCCTTCGTTTTGACATGTTATGGCCCACGTAACTCTAAACGAGCCAGAAGTTATGGCCGTCCGAATAATCGATATCTACAGGGTGCAACATCCACGGTACATGGTGCAACATCCGTCCGAAATGGCAAAACAGCTCCGTACGACTTTTAAAAATGCGTGCATGGATTTGAAATGGAACAGTATCATAGTGCACCACTCTCCAGCGATGGTGAATCGAAGACGAGTTGCGGTAATCCCGTTTTACCGTAAAAATCCACGTGTCGAAAAAATGAAGGGTAAAAAAATTGCGAAACCCGATTGAGATTCGTGTTGTCCTTTTTGGGCATTAATCTATTCGTTGGCGGCTGAAAGTTGTCAAAGCCGTAGAACTCATCGAGGCCTTCGTTTTGAAAGGTTATGGCTCCCGTAACTCTAAACATGCCAGAAGTTATGGCCGTCTGAATAATCGATATCAACAGGGTGTGACATCCACGGTGCAAGGTGCAACATCCGTCCGAAATGGCGAAACAGTGTCGTACGACTTTTAAAAATGCGTGCTTGGATTTGAGATGGAACAGTATCATGGTGCACCACTCTCCGGCGATGGTTAATCGAAGACGAGCCACGGTAATCCCGTTTTACCGTAAAAATCCACGTGTCGAAAAAACAAAGGGTAAAAAACTTGCGAGACCCGATTGAGATTCGGGTTGTCCTTTTTGGGCATTAATCTATCCATTGATGGCGGAAAGCTGTCAAAGCCGTAGAACTCATCGAGGCCTTCGTTTTGACAGGTTATGGCTCCCGTAACTCTAAACGAGCCAGTAGTTATGGCCGTCCGAATAATGGATATCTACAGGGTGCAACATCCACGGTGCAAGGTGCAACATCCGTCCGAAATGGCGAAACATTGCGATACAACTTTTAGAAATGCGTGCATGGATTTGAAACGGAACAGTACCATGCTGCACCAATCTCCGGCGATGGTAAATCGAAGACAAGCCACGGTAATCCCGTTTTACCGTAAAAATCCACATGTCGAAAAAATGAAGGGTAAAAAACTTACGTGACCCGATTGAGATTCGGGTTGTCATTTTTGGGCATTAATCAATCCGTTGACGGCTGAAAGCTATCAAAGCCATAGAACTCATCGAGACCTTCTTTTTGAAAGGTTATGGCTCCCGTATATCTAAACGAGGCAGATGTTATGGCCGTCCGAATAATCGATATCTACAGGGTGCAACATCCACGGTGCAAGGTGCAACATCCGTCCGAAATGGCGAAACAGTGTCGTACGACTTTTAGAAATGTGTGCTTGGATTTGAAACGGAACAGTACCATACTGCACCACTCTCCAGCGATGGTAAATCGAAGACGAGCCACGGTAATCCCATTTTACCGTAAAAATCCACGTGTCGAAAAAACGAAGGTTAAAAAACTTACGTGACCCGATTGAGATTTGGGTTGTCCTTTTTGGGCATTAATCTATCCGATGATTGTTGAAAGCTGTCAATGCCGTAGAACCCATCGAGGCCTTCGTTTTGACAGGTTATAGCTCCCGTAACTCTAAACGAGCCAGAAGTTATGGCCGTCCGAATAATCGATATCTACAGGGTGCAACATCCACGGTGCAAGGTGCAACATCCGTCCGAAATGGCAAAACAGTGCCGTACGACTTTTAAAAATGCGTGCATGGATTTGAAACGGAACATTACCATGGTGCACCACTCTCCAGTGATGGTGAATCGAAGACGAGCCACGGTAATCCCGTTTTACCGTAAAAATCCACGTGTCGAAAAAACGAAGGGTAAAAAACTTGCGAGACCCGATTGAGATTCGGGTTGTCCTTTTTGGGCATTAATCTATTCGTTGGCGGCTGAAAGCAGTCAATGCCGTAGAACTCATCGAGGCCTTCGTTTTGAAAGGTTATGGCTCCCGTAACTCTAAACATGCCAGAAGTTATGGCAGTCTGAATAATCGATATCAACAGGGTGCGACATCCACGGTGCAAGGTGCAACATCCGTCCGAAATGGCGAAACAGTGCCTTACGACTTTTAGAAATGCGTGCTTAGATTTGAGACGGAATAGTACCATGGTGCACCACTCTCCAGCGATGGTTAATCGAAGACGAGCCACGGTAATCCCATTTTAGCGTAAAAATCCACGTGTCGAAAAAACAAAGTGTAAAAAACTTGCGAGACCCGATTGAGATTCGGGTTGTCCTTTTTGGGCATTAATCTCTCCGTTGATGGCTGAAAGCTGTCAAAGCCGTAGAACTCAACGAGGTCATCATTTTGACATGTTATGACTCCCGTAACTCTAAACGAGCCAGAAGTTATGGCCGTCCGAATAATCGATATCTACATGGTGCAACATCCACGGTGCAAGGTGCAACATCCGTCCGAAATGGCGAAACAGTGTCGTACGACTTTTAGAAATGCGTGCTTGGATTTGAAATGGAAGAGTACCATGGTGCACCACTCTCCAGCGATGGTGAATCGAAGACGAGCCACAGTAATCCCATTTTACCGTAAAAATCCACGTGTCGAAAAAAAAAGGGTAAAAAACTTATGTGACCCGATTGAGATTCGGGTTGTCCTTTTTGGGCATCAATCCATCCGTTGACGGCTGAAAGCTGTCAAAGCCCTTGAACTCATCGAGGCCTTCGTTTTGACAGGTTATGGCTTCCGTAACTCTAAACGAGCCAGAAGTTATGGCCGTCCGAATAATCGATATCTACAGGGTGCAACATCCACAGCGCAAGGTGCAACTTCCGTTCGAAATGGCGAAACAGTGCCGTACGACTTTTAGAAATGCGTGCATGGACTTGAAACGGAACAGTACCATGGTGCACCACTCTCCAGCGATGGTGAATCGAAGACGAGCCACGGTAATCCTATTTTACCGTAAAAATCCACATGTCGAAAAAACGAAGGGTAAAAACTTGCGAGCCCCGATTGAGATTCGGGTTGTCCTTTTTGGGCATTAATCTATCTGTTGGCTGCTAAAAGCTGTCAAAGCCGTAGAACTCATCGAGGCCTTCGTTTTGACAGGTTATGGCTCCAGTAACTCTAAACGAGCCAGAAGTTATGGCCGTCCGAATAATCGATATCTACAAGGTGCAACATCCAAAGTGCAAGGTGCAACATCCGTCCGAAATGGCGAAACAGTGCCGTACGACTTTTAGAAATGCGTGCACAGATTTGAAACGGAACAGTACCATGGTGCACCACTCTCCAGCGATGATGAATCGAAGACGTGCCACGGTAATCCCGTTTTACCGTAAAAATCCACGTGTCGAAAAAACGAAGGATAAAAAACTTGCGAGACCCGATTGAGGTCGGGTTGTCCTTTATGGGCATTAATCTATCTCTTGATGGCTGAAAGCTGTCAAAGCCATAAAACTCATCGAGGCCTTCGTTTTGACAGGTTATGGCTCCTGTAGCTCTAAACGAGCCAGAAGTTATGGTCGTCCGAATAATCGATATCTACAGGGTGCGACATCCACGGTGCAAGGTGCAACATCCGTCCGAAATGGCAAAACAGTGCCGTATGACTTTCAGAAATGCGTGCTTGGTTTTGAGATGGAACAGTACCATGGTGTACGACTCTCCAACGATGGTTAATCGAAGACGAGCCACGGTAATCCTGTTTTACCATAAAAATCCACGTGTCGAAAAAAAGAAGGGTAAAAAACTTGCGAGACCCGATTGAGATTCGGGTTGTCCCTTTTGGGCATTAATCTATCCGTTGACGACTGAAAGCTATCAAAGCCGTAGAACTCATCGAGGCCTTCGTTTTGACATGTTATGGCTCCCGTAACTCTTAACGAGCCAGAAGTTATGGCCGTCCGAATAATCGATATCTACAGGGTGCAACATCCACGGTACAAGGTGCAACATCCGTCTGAAATGGCGAAACAGTGTCGTACGACTTTTAGAAATGCATGCTTGGATTTGAGACGGAACAGTACCATGATGCACCTCTCTCCAGCGATGGTTAATCGAAGACGAGCCACGGTAATCCCGTTTTACCGTAAAAATCCACGTGTCGAAAAAACGAAGGGTAAAAAACTTACGTGACCCGATTGAGATTCGGGTTGTCCTTTTTGGGCATTAATCCATCCGTTGATGGCTGAAAGCAGTCAAAGCCGTAGAACTCATCGAGGCCTTCGTTTTGACAGGTTATGTATCCCGTAAATCTAAACGAGCCAGATGTTATGGCCGTGCGAATAGTCGATATCTACAGGGTGCAACATCCACGGTGCAAGGTGCAACATCCGTCCGAAATGGCGAAAAGTGCCTTACGACTTTCAAAAATGCGTGCTTGGATTTGAGACGGAACAGTACCATAGTGCACCACTCTCCAGCGATGGTTAATCGAGGACGAGCCACGGTAATCCCATTTTACCGTAAAAATCCACGTGTCGAAAAAACGAAGGGTAAAAAACTTGCGAGACCCGATTGAGATTCGGGTTGTCCTTTTTGGGCATTAATCTATCCATTGACGGCTGAAATCTGTCAAAACCGTAGAACTCATCGAGGCCTTCGTTTTGACATGTTATGGCTCCCGTAACTCTAAACGAGCCAGAAGTTATGGTCGTCCGAATAATCGATATCTACAGGGTGCAACATCCACGGTGCAAGGTGCAACATCCGTCCAAAATGGCGAAACAGTGTCGTACGTCTTTTAGAAATGCGTGTTTAGATTTGAAATGGAATATTACCATGGTGCTCCACTCTCCAGCGACGGTGAATCGAAGACGAGCCACGGTAATCCCGTTTTACCGTAAAAAATCCACGTGTCGAAAAAACGAAGGGTAAATAACTTACGTGACCCGATTGAGATTCGGGTTGTCCTTTTTGGGCATTAATCTATCAGTTGACGGCTGAAAGCTGTCAAAGTCGTAGAACTCATCGATGCCTTCGCTTTGACTGGTAATGGCTCCCGTAACTCTAAACGAGCCAGAAGTTATGGCCGTCCGAATAATCGATATCTACAGGGTGCAACATCCACGGCGCAAGGTGCAGCATCCGTTCGAAATGGAGAAACAGTGCTGCACGACTTTTAGAAATGCGTGCATGGATTTGAAACGGAACAATACCATGGTGCATCACTCTCCTGCGATGGTGAATCGAAGACGAGCCACGGTAATCCTGTTTTACCGTAAAAATTCACGTGTCGAAAAAACGAAGGGTAAAAAACTTGCGAGACCCGATTGAGATTCGGGTTGTCCTTTTTGGGCATTAATCTATCCGTTGGCTGCTGAAAGCTGTCAATGCTGTAGAACTCATCGAGGCCTTCATTTTCATAGGTTATGGCTCACGTAACTCTAAACGACCCAGAAGTTATGGTCGTCCGAATAATCGATATTTACAGGGTGCAATATCCACAGTGCAAGGTGCAACATCCGTCCGAAATGGCAAAACAGTGCCGTACGACTTTTAGAAATGCGTGCATGGATTTGAAACCGAACAGTACCATGGTGCACCGCTCTCCAGCGATGGTGAATCGAAGACGAGCCACGGTAATCCCGTTTTACCGTAAAAATCCACGTGTCTAAAAAACGAAGGGTAAAAAAACTTGCGAGACCCGATTGAGATTCGGGTTGTCCTTTTTGGGCATTCTTCTATGCTTAGCGGCTGAAAGCGGTCAAAGCCGTAGAACTCATCGAGGCCTTCGTTTTGAAAGATTATGGCTCCCGTAACTCTAAACATGCCAGAAGTTATGGCAGTCTGAATAATCGATATCAACAGGGTGCGACATCCACGGTGCAAGGTGCAACATCGGTCCGAAATGGCGAAACAGTGCCGTACGACTTTTAGAAATGCGTGCTTGGATTTGAGATGGAACAGTACCATGGTGCACCAGTCTCCAGCGACGGTTAATCAAAGACGAGCCACGGTAATCTCGTTTTACCGTAAAAATCCACGTGTCGAAAAAACGAAGGGTAAAAAACTTGCGAGACCCGATTGAGATTCGGGTTGTCCTTTTTGGGCATTAATCTATCCGTTGACGGCTGAAAGCTTTCAAAGCCGTAGAACTCATCGAGGCCTTCGTTTTGACATGTTATGGATCCTGTAACTCTAAACGAGCCAGAAGTTATGGCCGTCCGAATAATCGATATCTACAGGGTGCAACATCCACGGTACAAGGTGCAACATCCGTCCGAAATGGCGAAACAGCGCCGTACGACTTTTAGAAATGCGAGCATTGATTTGAAACGGAACAGTACCATGGTGCACACTCTCCAGCAATGGTGAATCGAAGACGAGCCACGGTAATCCCGTTTTATCGTAAAAATCCACGTGTCGAAAAAACGAAGGGTAAAAAACTTGCGTGACCCGATTGAGATTCGGGTTGTCCTTTTTGGGCATTAATCTATCCGTTGGCAGCTGAAAGCAGTCAAAGCCGTAGAACTCATCGAGGCCTTCGTTTTGAAAGGTTATGGCTCCCGTAACTCTAAACATGCCAGAAGTTATGGCAGTCTGAATAATCGATATCAACAGGGTGCGACATCCACGGTGCAAGGTGCAACATCCGTCCGAAATGGCGAAACAGTGCCGTACGACTTTTAGAAATGCGTGCTTGGATTTGAGACGGAACAGTACCATGGTGCACCAATCTCCAACGATGGTTAATCGAAGACAAGCCACGGTAATCCCGTTTTACCGTAAAAATCCACGTGGAAGGGTAAAAAACTTGCGAGACCCGATAGAGATTCGGGTTGTCCTTTTTAGGCATTAATCTATCTGTTGACGGCTGAAAGCTTTCAAAGCCATAGAACTCATTGAGGCATTCGTTTTGACATGTTATGGCTCCCGAAACTCTAAACGAGCCAGAAGTTATGGCCGTCCGAATAATCGATATCTACAGGGTGCAACAACCACGGTACAAGGTGCAACATCCGTCCGAAATGGCGAAACAGCGCCGTACGACTTTTAGAAATGTGTGCATTGATTTGAAACGGAACAGTACCTTGGTGCACCACTCTCCAGCGATGGTGAATCGAAGACGAGCCACGGTAATCCCGTTTTACCATAAAAATCCACGTGTCGAAAAAACGAAGGGACTAAAACTTGCGAGACCCGATTGAGATTCGGGTTCTCCTTTTTGGGCATTAATCTATCCGTTGGCGGCTGAAAGCTATCAAAGCCGTAGAACTCATCGAGGCCTTCTTTTTGACAGGTTATGGCTCCCGTAACTCTAAACGAGCCAGAATTATGGTTGTCCGAATAATCGATATCCACTGGGTGCAACATCCACGGTGCAAAGGTGCAACATCCGTCTGAAATGGCGAAACAGTGTCGTACGACTTTTAGAAATGCGTGCTTGGATTTGAGATGGAACAGTACCATGGTGCACCTCTCTCCAGCGATGGTCAATCGAAGACGAGCCATGGTAATCCCGTTTTACCGTAAAAATCCACGTGTCGAAAAAACGAAGGGTAAAAAACTTGCGAGACCCGATTGAGATTCGGGTTGTCCTTTTTGGGCATTAATCTATCCGTTGGCGGATGAAAGCGGTCAAAGCCATAGAACTCATCGAGGCCTTCGTTTTGAAAGATTATGTTTCACGTAACTCTAAACATGCCAGAAGTTATGGCAGTCTGAATAATCGATATCAACAGGGTGTGACATCCACGGTGCAAGGTGCAACATCCGTCCGAAATGGCGAAACAGTGCCGTACGACTTTTAGAAATACGTGCTTGGATTTGAGATGGAACAGTACCATGGTGCACCAGTCTCTAGCGATGGTGAATCGAAGACGAGCCACGGTAATCCCGTTTTACCGTAAAAATCCACGTGTCGAAAAAACAAAGGGTAAAAAACTTGCGAGACCCGATTGAGATTCGGGTTGTCCTTTTTGCGCATTAATCTATCCGTTGACGGCTGAAAGCTTTCGAAGCCGTAGAACTCATCGAGGCCTTCGTTTTGACATGTTATGGCTCCCGTAACTCTAAACGAGCCGGAAGTTATGGCCGTCCGAATAATCGATATCTACACGGTGCAATATCCACGGTACAATGTGCAACATCCGTCCGAAATAGCGAAACAGCGCCGTACGAATTTTGGAAATTCGTGCATGGATTTGAAACGGAATAGTACCATGGTGCACACTCTCCAGCAATGGTGAATCGAAGACAAGCCATGGTAATCCCGTTTTACCGTAAAAATCCACGTGTCGAAAAAACGAAGGGTAAAAAACTTGCGTGACCCGATTGAGATTCGGGTTGTCCTTTTTGGGCATTTATCTATCCGTTGGCGGTTGAAAGCGGTCAAAGCCGTAGAACTCATCGAGGCCTTCGTTTTGAAAGGTTATGGCTCCCGTAACTCTAAACATGCCAGAAGTTATGGCAGTCTGAATAAACGGTATCAACAGGGTGCGACATCCATGGTGCAAGGTGCAACATCCGTCCGAAATGGCGAAACAGTACCGTATGACTTTTAGAAATGCGTGCTTGTATTTGAGATGGAACAGTACCATGGTGCACCACTCTCCAATGATGGTTAATCGAAGACGAGCCACGGTAATCCCGTTTTACCGTAAAAATCCACGTGTCGAAAAAACGAAGGGTAAAAAACTTGCGAGACCCGATTGAGATTCGGGTTGTCCTTTTTGGGCATTAATCTATCCGTTGGCGGCTGAATGCTGTCAAAGCCGTAGAACTCATCGAGGCCTTCGTTTTGACATGTTATGGCTCCCGTAACTCTTAACGAGCCAAAATTATGGCCGTCCGAATAATCGATATCTACTGGGTGCAACATCCACGGTGCAAAGGTGCAACATCCGTCCGAAATGGCGAAACAGTGTCGTACGACTTTTAGAAATGCATGCTTGGATTTGAGACGGAACAGTACCATGGTGCACCTCTCTCCAGCGATGGTTAATCGAAGACGAGCCACGGTAATCCCGTTTTACCGTAAAAATCCACGTGTCGAAAAAACGAAGGGTAAAAAACTTGCGAGACCCGATTGAGAATCGGGTTGTCCTTTTTGGGCATTAATCTATCCGTTGGCGGATGAAAGCGGTCAAAGCCGTAGAACTCGTCGAGGCCTTCGTATTGAAAGATTATGTCTCCCGTAACTCTAAACATGGCAGAAGTTATGGCAGTCTGAATAATCGATATCAACATGGTGTGACATCCACGGTGAATGGTGCAACATCCGTCCGAAATGGCGAAACAGTGCCGTACGACTTTTAGAAATGCGTGCTTGGATTTGAGATGGAACAGTACCATGGTGCACCAGTCTCCAGCGATGGTGAATCGAAGACGAGCCACGGTAATCCCGTTTTACCGTAAAAATCCACGTGACGAAAAAACGAAGGGTAAAAAACTTGCGAGACCCGATTGAGATTCGGGTTGTCCTTTTTGGGCATTAATCTATCCGTTAACGGCTGAAAGCTGTCAACACCGTAGAACACATCGCGACCTTCGTTTCGACAGGTTATGGCTCCCGTAACTCTAAACGAGCCAGAAGTTATAGCCGTCCGAATAATCGATATCTACAGGATGCAATATCCACGGTACAAGGTGCAACATCCGTCCGAAATGGCGAAACAGCGCCGTACGAATTTTAGAAATTCGTGCATGGATTTGAAATGGAACAGTACCATGGTGCACACTCTCTAGCAATGGTGAATCGAAGACGAGCCACGGTAATCCCGTTTTACCGTAAAAATCAACGTGTCGAAAAAACGAAGGGTAAAAAACTTGCGTGACCCGATTGAGATTCGGTTTGTCGTTTTTGGGCATTAATCTATCCGTTGGCGGCTGAAAGCGGTCAAAGCCGTAGAACTTATCGAGGCCTTCGTTTTGAAAGGTTATGGCTCCCGTAACTCTAAATATGCCAGAAGTTATGACAGTCTGAATAATCGATATCAACAGGGTGCGACATCCACGGTGCAAGGTGCAACATCCGTCCGAAATGGCGAAACAGTACCGTACGACTTTTAGAAATGCGTGCTTGGATTTGAGACGGAACAGTACCATGGTGCACCACTCTCTAGCGATGGATAATCGAAGACGAGCCACGGTAATCCCGTTTTACCGTAAAAATCCACGTGTCGAAAAAACGAAGGGTAAAAAACTTGCGAGACCCGATTGAGATTCGGGTTGTCCTTTTTGGGCATTAATCTATCTGTTGACGGCTAAAAGCTTTCAAAGCCGTTGAACTCATCGAGGCATTCGTTTTGACATGTTATGTCTCCCGTAACTCTAAACGAGCCAGAAGTTATGGCCGTCCGAATAATCGATATCTACAGGGTGCAACATCCACAGTACAAGGTGGAACATCCGTCCGAAATGGCGAAACAGCGCCGTACGACTTTTAGAAACGCGTGCATGGATTTGAAACGGAACAGTACCTTGGTGCACCACTCTCCAGCGATGGTGAATCGAAGACGAGCCACGGTAATCCCGTTTTACCGTAAAAATCCACGTGTCGAAAAAACGAAGGGTAAAAAACTTGCGAGACCCGATTGAGATTCGGGTTGTCCTTTTTGGGCATTAATCTATCCGTTGGTGGCTGAAAGCTGTCAAAGCCGTAGAACTCATCGAGGCCTTCGTTTTGACATGTTATGGCTCCCGTAACTCTAAACGAGCCAGAATTATGGCCGTCCGAATAATCGATATCTACTGGGTGCAACATCCACGGTGCAAAGGTGCAACATCCGTCCGAAATGGCGAAACAGTGTCGTACGACTTTTAGAAATGCGTGCTTGGATTTGAGACAGAACAGTACCATGGTGCACCTCTCTCCAGCGATGGTTAATCGAATACGAGCCACGGTAATCCCGTTTTACCGTAAAAATCCACATGTCGAAAAAACGAAGGGTAAAAAACTTGCGAGGCCCAATTGAGATTCGGGTTGTCCTTTTTGGGCATTAATCTATCCGTTGACGGTTGAAAGCTATCAAAGCCATAGAACTTATCAAAGCCTTCGTTTTGACAGGTAATGGCTCCAGTAACTTTAAACGAGCCAGAAATTATGGCCGTCCGAATAATCGATAGCTACAGGGTGCAACATCCACGGTGCAAGGTGCAACATCCGTCCGAAATGGCGAAACAGTGTCGTACGACTTTTAGAAATGCATGCAAGGATTTGAAACGGAACAGTACCATGGTGCACCACTCTCCAGCGATGGTGAACCGAAGACGAGCCACGGTAATCCCGTTTAACCGTAAAAATCCACATGTCGAAAAAATGAAGGGTAAAAAGCTTACGTGACCCGATTGAGATTCGGGTTGTCCTTTTTGGGCATTAATCTATCCGTTGACGGATGAAAGCTGTCAAAGCCGTAGAACTTATCGAGGCCTTTTTTTTGACAGGTTATGGCTCCCGTAACTCCTAACGAGCCAGAAGTTATGGCCGTCCTAATAATCGATATCTATAGGGTGCAACATCCATGGTGCAAGGTGCAACATCCGTCCGAAATGGCGAAACAGTGTCGTACGAC
Organism: Allium cepa; assembly: GCA_030765085.1. Lineage (NCBI taxonomy): Eukaryota > Viridiplantae > Streptophyta > Magnoliopsida > Asparagales > Amaryllidaceae > Allium > Allium cepa. Next base: position 41,947,486 of record CM060941.1, on the reverse strand, counting down.
TTTTAGAAATGCGTGCATGGATTTGAAACAGAACAGTACCATGTTGCACCACTCTCCAGCGACGGTGAATCGAAGTCGAGCCACGGTAATTCCGTTTTATCGTAAAAATCCACGTGTCGAATAACGAAGGGTAAAAAACATACCAGACCCGATTGAGATTCGGGTTGTCCTTTTTGGGCATTAATCTTTCCGTTGACGGCTGAAAGCTATCAAAGCCGTAGAACTCATCGAGGCCTTCGTTTTGACAAGTTATGGCTCCTGTAGCTCTAAACGAGCCAGAAGTTATGGCCGCCCGAATAATCGATATCTATAGGGTGCAACATCCACGGTGCAAGGTGCAACATCCGTCCGAAATGGCGAAACAGTGCCGTACGTCTTTTAGAAATGCGTGCTTGGATTTGAAACGGAACAGTATCATGGTGCACCACTCTCCAGCGATGGTAAATCGAAGACGAGCCACGGTAATCCCGTTTTATAGTAAAAATCCACGTGTCGAAAAAATGAAGGGTAAAAAACTTACGTGACCCGATTGAGATTCATGTTGTCATTTTTGGGCATTAATCAATCCGTTGACGGCTGAAAGCTATCAAAGCCGTAGAACTCGTCGAGGCCTTCATTTTTAAAGGTTATGGCTCCCGTAACTCTAAACGAGGCAGATGTTATGGCCGTCCGAATAATCGATATCTACAGGGTGCAACATCCACGGTGCAAGGTGCAACATCCGTCCGAAATGGCGAAACACTGCCGTACGACTTTTAGAAATGCGTGCATGGATTTGAAACGGAACAGTACCATGGTGGACCACTCTCCAGCGATGGTGAATCGAAAACGAGCCACGGTAATCCCGTTTTACCATAAAAATCCACGTGTCGAAAAAACGAAGGGTAAAAAACTTACGTGACCCGATTGAGATTCGGGTTGTCCTTTTTGGGCATTAATCTATCCGATGACGGCTTAAAGCTGACAAAGCCGTAGAACTCATCGATGCCTTCTTTTTGACAGGTTATGGCTCCCGTAACTCTAAACGAGCCAGAAGCTATGGCCGTCCGAATAATTGATATCTACAGGGTGCAACATCCATAGTGCAAGGTGCAACATCCGTCCGAAATGGCGAAACAGTGCCGTACGACTTTTAGAAATGCGTGCATGGATTTGAAACAGAACATTACCATGGTGCACCACTCTCCAGCGATGGTGAATCGAAGACGAGCCACGGTAATCCCGTTTTACCGTGAAAATCCACGCGTCGAAAAAACGAAGGGTAAAAAACTTGCGAGACCCGATTGAGATTCAGGTTGTCCTTTTTGGGCATTAATCTATCCGTTGGCGGTTGAAAGCAGTCAAAGCCGTAGAAATCATCGAGGCCTTCATTTTGAAAGGTTATGGCTCCCGTACCACTAAACATGCCAGAAGTTATGACAGTCTGAATAATCGATATCAACAGGGTGCGACATGCACGGTGCAAGGTGCAACATCCGTCCGAAATGGCGAAACAGTGTCTTACGACTTTTAGAAATGCGTGCTTGGATTTGAGACGGAACAGTACCATGGTGCACCACTCTCCAGCGATGGTTAATCAAAGATGAGCCACGGTAATCCCGTTTTACCGTAAAAATCCACGTGTCGAAAAAACGAAGGGTACAAATCTTGCGAGAACCGATCGAGATTCGGGTTGTCCTTTTTGGGCATTAATCTATCCGTTGACGGCTGAAAGCTGTCAAAGCCTTAGAACTCATCGAGGCCTTCGTTTTGACATGTTACGGCTCCCGTAACTCTAAACGAGCTAGAAGTTATGGCCGTCCGAATAATTGATATCTACAGGGTGCAACATCCACGGTGCAAGGTGCAACATCCGTCCGAAATGGCGAAACAGTGTCGTACGACTTTTAGAAATACGTGCTTGGATTTGAAATGGAACAGTACCATGGTGCACCACTCTCCAGCGATGGTGAATCGAAGACGAGCCACGGTAATCCCGTTTTACCGTAAAAATCCACTTGTCGAAAAAACGAAGGGTAAAAAACTTACGTGACCCGATTGAGATTCGGGTTGTCCTTTTTGGCCATTAATCTATCCGTTGACGGCTGAAAGCTGTCAAAGCCGTAGAAATCATCGAGGCCTTCGTTGTGACAGGTTATTGCTCCCGTAACTCTAAACGAGCCAGAAGTTATGACAGTCCGAATAATCGATATCTACAGGGTGCAACATCCACGGTGCAAGGTGCAACATCCGTTCGAAATGGCGAAACAGTGTCGTAAGACTTTTACAAATGCATGCATGATTTTGAAACGGAACAGTACCATGGTGCACCACTCTCCATCGATGGTGAATCGAAGACGAGCCACGGTAATCCTGTTTTACCGTAAAAATCCACGTGTCGAAAAAACGAAGGGTAAAAAACTTACGAGACCCGATTGAGATTCGGGTTGTCCTTTTTGGGCATTAATCTATCCGTTGGCTGCATAAAGCTGTCAAAGCCGTAGAACTCATCGAGTCCTTCTTTTTGACAGGTTATGGCTCCCGTAACTCTAAACGAGCCATAAGTTATGGCCGTCCGAATAATCGATATCTACAGGGTGCAACATCAACGGTGCAAGGTGCAACATCCGTCCGAAATGGCGAAACAGTGCCGTACGACTTTTAGAAATGCATGCATGGATTTGGAACGGAACAGTACCATGGTGCACCACTCTCCAGCGATGGTGAATCGAAGACAAGCCACGGTAATCCCGTTTTACCGTAAAAATCCACGTGTCGAAAAAACGAAGGGTAAAAAACTTGCGAGACCCGAATGAGATTCGGTTTGTCCTTTTTGGGCATTAATCTATCCGTTGGTGGCTGAAAGCGGTCAAAGCCGTAGAACTCATCGAGGCCTTCGTTTTGAAAAATTATGGCTCCTGTAACTCTAAACATGCCAGAAGTTATGGCAGTCTGAATAATCGATATCAACAGGGTGCGACATCCACGATGCAAGGTGCAACATCCGTCCGAAATGGCAAAACAGTGTCGTACGACTTTTAGGAATGCGTGCTTGGATTTGAGACAGAACAGTACCAATGTCCACCACTCTCCAGCGATGGCTAATCGAAGACGAGCCACGGTAATACGGTTTTACCGTAGAAGTCCACGTGTCGAAAAAACGAAGGGCAAAAAACTTGCGAGACCCGATTGAGATTCGGGTTGTCCTTTTTGGGCATTAATCAATCCGTTGACGTCTGAAAGCTTTCAAAGCCGTAGAGCTCATCGAGGCCTTCGTTTTGACATGTTATGGCTCCCGTAACTCTAAACGAGCCAGAAGTTATGGCCGTCCGAATAATCGATATCTACAGGGTGCAACATCCACGGTACAAGGCGCAACATTCAGATGAAATGGCGAAACAGCGCCGTACGACTTTTAGAAATGCGTGCATGGATTTGAAACGGAACAGTACCTTGGTGCACCACTCTCCAGCGATGGTGAATCGAAGACGAGCCACGGTAATCCCGTTTTACCGTAAAAATCCACGTGTCGAAAAAACGAAGGGTAAAAAACTTGCGAGACCCGATTGAGATTCGGGTTGTCCTTCTTGGGCATTAATCTATCCATTGGCGGCTGAAAGCTGTCGAAGTCCTAGAACTCATCGAGGCCTTCGTTTTGACATGTTATGGCTCCCGTAACTCTAAAAGAGCCAGAAGTTATGGCCGTCCGAATAATCGATACCTACTGGGTGCAACATCCACGGTGCAAAGGTGCAACATCCGTCCGAAATGGCGAAACAGTGTCGTATGATTTTTAGAAATGCGTACTAGGATTTGAGATGGAACAGTACCATGGTGCACCTCTCTCCAGCGATGGTTAATCGAAGACGAGCCACGGTAATGCCGTTTTACTGTAAAAATCCACGTGTCGAAAAAACGAAGGGTAAAAAACTTGCGAGACCCGATTGAGATTCGGGTTGTCCTTTTTGGGCATTAATCTATCCGTTGACGGCTGAAAGCTGTCAAAGCCGTAGAACTCATCGAGGCCTTCGTTTTGACATGTTATGGCTCTAGTAACTCTAAACGAGCCAGAAGTTATGGTCGTCCGAATAATCGATATCTACAGGGTGCAACATCCACGGTGCAAGGTGCAACATCCGTCCAAAATTGCGAAACAGTGTCGTACGACTTTTAGAAATGCGTGCTTGGATTTGAAATGGAACAGTACCATGGTGCACCACTCTCCGGCGATGGTGAATCGAAGACGAGCCATTGTAATCCCGTTTTACCGTAAAAATCCACGTGTCGAAAAAACGAAGGGTAAAAAACTTACGTGACCCGATTGAGGTTCGGGTTGTCCTTTTTGGGCATTAATCTATCCTTTGACGGCTGAAAGCTGTCAAAGCCGTAGAACTCATCGAGGCCTTCGTTTTGACAGGTTATGGCTCCCGTAACTCTAAAGGAGCAAGAAGTTATGGCAGTCCGAATAATCGATATCTACAGGGTGCAACATCAACGGTGCAAGGTGCAACATCCGTCCGAAATGGCGAAACAGTGCCGTACGACTTTTAGAAATGCATGCATGGATTTGAAACGGAACAGTACCATGGTGCACCACTCTCCAGCGATGGTGAATCGAAGACGACCACGGTAATCCCGTTTTACCGTAAAAATCCACGTGTCGAAAAAACGAAGGGTAAAAAACTTGCGAGACCCGATTGAGATTCGGGTTGTCCTTTTTGGGCATTAATCTATCCGTTGGTGGCTGAAAGCGGTCAATGCCGTAGAATTCATCGAGGCCTTCATTTTGAAATATTATGGCTCCCGTAACTCTAAACATGCCAGAAGTTATGGCAGTCTGAATAATCGATATCAACAGGGTGCGACATCCACGGTGCAAGGTGCAACATCCGTCCGAAATGGCGAAACAGTGTCGTACGACTTTTAGGAATGCGTGCTTGGATTTGAGACAGAACAGTACCATGGTCCACCACTCTCCAGCGTTGGTTAATCGAAGACGAGCCATGGTAATACCGTTTTACCGTAAAAATCCACGTGTCGAAAAAATGAAGGGCAAAAAACTTGCGAGACCCGATTGAGATTCGGGTTGTCCTTTTTGGGCATTAATCAATCCGTTGACGGCTGAAAACTTTCAAAGCCGTAGAGCTCATCGAGGCCTTCGTTTTGACATGTTATGGCTCCCGTAACTCTGAACGAGCCAGAAGTTATGGCCGTCCGAATAATCGATATCTACAGGGTGCAATATCCACGGTACAAGGTGCAACATCCGTCCGAAGTGGCGAAACAGCACCGTACGACTTTTAGAAATGCGTGCATGGATTTGAAATGGAACAGTACCTTGGTGCGCCACTCTCCAGCGATGGTGAATCGAAGACGAGCCACGGTAATCCCGTTTTACCGTAAAAATCCACGTGTCGAAAAAACGAAGGATAAAAAACTTGCGAGACCCGATTGAGATTCGGGTTGTCCTTTTTGGGCATTAATCTAACCGTTGGCGGCTGAAAGCTGTCGAAGTCGTAGAACTCATCGAGGCCTTCGTTTTGACATGTTATGGCTCCCGTAACTCTAAACGAGCCAGAAGTTATGGCCGTCTGAATAATCGATATCTACTGGGTGCAACATCCACGGTGCAAAGGTGCAACATTCGTCCGAAATGGCGAAACAGTGTCGTACGACTTTTAGAAATGCGTACTTGGATTTGAGACGGAACAGTACCATGGTGCAGCTCTCTCTAGCGATGGTTAATCGAAGACGAGCCACGGTAATGCCGTTTTACCGTAAAAATCCTCGTGTCGAAAAAACGAAGGGTAAAAAACTTGCGAGACCCGATTGAGATTCGGGTTGTCCTTTTTGGGCATTAATCTATCCGTTGACGGCTGAAAGCTGTCAAAGCCTTAGAACTCAACGAGGCCTTCTTTTTGACATGTTATGGCTCCCATAACTCTGAACGAGCCAGAAGTTATGGCCGTCTGAATAATCGATATCTACAGGGTGCAACATCCACGGTGCAAGGTGAAACATCCGTCCAAAATGGCGAAACAGTGTCGTACGACTTTTAGGAATGCGTGCACCACTCTCCAGCGATGGTGAATCGAAGACGAGCCACGGTAATCCCGTTTTACCGTAAAAATCCACGTGTCAAAAAAACGAAGGGTAAAAAACTTACGTGACCCGATTGAGGTTCGGGTTGTCCTTTTTGGGCATTAATCTATCCGTTGACGGCTGAAAGCAGTCAAAGCCGTAGAACTCATCGAGGCCTTCGTTTTGACAGGTTATGGCTCCCGTAACTCTAAACGAGCCAGAGGTTATGGCAGTCTGAATAATCGATATCTACAGGGTGCAACATCCACGGCGCAAGGTGCAACATCCGTTCGAAATGGCGAAACAGTGCCGTACGACTTTTAGAAATGCGTGCATGGATTTGAAACGGAACAGTATCATGGTGCACCACTTTCCAGCGATGGTGAATCGAAGACGAGCCACGGTAATCCTGTTTTACCGTTAAAATCCACGTGTTGAAAAAACGAAGGGTAAAAAACTTGCGAGACCTGATTGAGATTCGGGTTGTCATTTTTGGGCATTAATCTATCCGTTGGCGGCTGAAAGCTGTCAAAGCCGTAGAACTCATCGAGGCCTTCGTTTTGACAGGTTATGGCTCCCGTAACTCTAAACGAGCCAGAAGTTATGGCCGTCCGAATAATCGATATCTACAGGGTGCAACATCCACGGTGCTAGGTGCAACATCCGTCCGAAATGGCAAAACAGTGCCGTACGACTTTTAGAAATGCATGCATGGATTTGAGACGGAACAGTACCATGGTGCACCACTCTCCAGCGATGGTGAATCGAAGACGAGCCACGGTAATCCCGTTTTACCGTAAAAATCCACGTGTCGAAAAAACGAAAGGTAAAAAACTTGCGAGACCCGATTGAGATTCGGGTTGTCCTTTTTGGGCATTAATCTATCCGTTGGTGGCTGAAAGCGGTCAAAGCCGTAGAACTCATCGAGGCCTTCGTTTTGAAAAATTATGGCCCCCGTAACTCTAAACATGCCAGAAGTAATGGCAGTCTGAATAATCGATATCAACAGGGTGCGACATCCATGGTGCAAGGTGCAACATCCGTCCGAAATGGCGAAACAGTGTCGTACGACTTTTAGGAATGCGTGCTTCGATTTGAGACAGAACAGTACCATGGTGCACCACTCTCCAGGGATGGTTAATCGAAGACGAGCCACGGTAATACCGTTTTACCGTAAAAATCCACGTATCGAAAAAACGAAGGGTAAAAAACTTGCGAGACCCGATTGAGATTCAGGTTGTCCTTTTTGGGCATTAATCTATCCGTTGATGGCTGAAAGCAGTCAAAGCGGTAGAACTCATCGAGGCCTTCGTTTTGACAGGTTATGGCTCCCGTAACTCTAAACGAGCCAGAAGTTATGGCCGTCCGAATAATCGATATCTACAGGGTGCAACATCCACGGTATAAGGTGCAACGTCCGTCCGAAATGGAGAAACAGCGCCGTACGACTTTTAGAAACCCGTGCATGGATTTGAAACGGAACAGTACCTTGGCGCACCACTCTCCAGCGATGGTGAATCGAAGACAAGCCACGGTAATCCCGTTTTACCGTAAAAATCCACGTGTCGAAAAAACGAAGGGTAAAAAACTTGCTAGACCCGATTGAGATTCGGGTTGTCCTTTTTGGGCAGTAATCTATCCGTTGGTGGCTGAAAGCTGTCGAAGCCGTAGAACTCAACGTGGCCTTCGTTTTGACATGTTATGGCTCCCGTAACTCCAAACGAGCCAGAAGTTATGGCCGTCCGAATAATCGATATCTACTGGGTGCAACATCCACGGTGCAAAGGTGCAACATCCGTCCGAAATGGCGAAACAGTGTCTTACGACTTTTAGAAATGCGTGCTTGGATTTGAGATGGAACAGTACCATGGTGCACCTCTCTCCAGCGATGGTTAATTGAAGACGAGCCACGGAAATCCCGTTTTACCGTAAAAATCCACGTGTCGAAAAAACGAAGGGTAAAAAACTTGCGAGACCCGATTGAGATTCGGGTTGTCCTTTTCGGGCATTAATCTATCCGTTGATGGCTGAAAGCTGTCAAAGCCGTAGAACTCATCGAGGACTTCGTTTTGACATGTTATGGCTCCCGTAACTCTAAACGAGCCAGAAGTTATGGCCGTCCGAATAATCGGTATCTACAGGGTGCAACATCCACGGTGCAAGGTGCAACATCCGTCCAAAATGGCGAAATAGTGTCGTACGACTTTTAGAAATGCGTGCTTGGATTTGAAATGGAACAGTGCCATGGTGCACCACTCTCCAGCGATGGTGAATCGAAGACGATCCACGGTAATCCTGTTTTACCGTAAAAATCCACGTGTCGAAAAAACGAAGGGTAAAAAACTTACGTGACCCGATTGAGATTCGGGTTGTCCTTTTTGGGCATTAATCCATCCGTTGACGGCTGAAAGCTGTCAAAGTCGTAGGACTCATCGAGGCCTTCGTTTTGACAGGTTATGGTTCCAGTAACTCTAAACGAGCCAGAAGTTATGGCCGTCCGAATAACCGATATCTACAGGGTTCAACGTCCACGGTGCAAGGTGCAACATCCGTCCGAAATGGAGAAACAGTGCCGTACGACTTTTAAAATGCGTGCTTGGATTTGAAACGGAACAGTACCATGGTGCACCACTCTCCAACGATGGTAAATCGAAGACGAGCCACGGTAATCCCGTTTTACCGTAAAAATCCACGTGTCGAAAAAACGAAGGGTAAAAAACTTACGTGACCCGATTGAGATTCGGGTTGTCCTTTTTGGGCATTAATCTATCCGTTGGCGGCTGAAAACTGTCAAAGCCGTAGAACTCATCGAGGCCTTCATTTTGAAAGGCTATGGATCCCGTAACTCTTAACATGCGAGAAGTTATGGCCGTCCGAATAATCGATATCAACAGGGTGCGACATCCACGGTGCAAGGTGCAACATCCGTCCGAAATGGCGAAACAGTGTCGTACGACTTTTAGAAATGCGTGCTTGAATTTGAGACGGAACAGTATCACGTTGCACCACTCTCCAGCGATGGTTAATCGAAGACGAGCCATGGTAATCCCGTTTTACCGTAAAAATCGACGTGTCGAAAAAACGAAGGGTAAAAAACTTGCGAGACCCGATTGAGATTCGGGTTGTCCTTTTTGGGCATTAATCTATCTGTTGATGGTTGAAAGCTGCCAAAGCCGTAGAACTCATCGAGGCATTCGTTTTGACAGGTTATGGCTTCCGTAACTCTAAACGAGCCAGAAGTTATGGCCGTCCGAATAATCGATATCTTGAGGGTGCAACATCCACGGTGCAAGTTGCAACATCCGTCCTAAATGGCGAGACAGTGCCATACGACTTTTAGAAATGCGTGCATGGATTTGAAATGGAACAGTACCATGGTGCACCACTCTCCAGCGATGGTGAATCGAAGACGAGCCACGGTATTCCCGTTTTACCATAAAAATCCACGTGTCGAAAAAACGAAGGGTAAAAATCTTACGTGACCCGATTGAGATTCGGGTTCTCCGTTTTGGGCATTAATCTATCCGTTAACGGCTGAAAGCTGTCAACACCGTAGAGTACATCGCGACCTTCGTTTCGACAGGTTATGGCTCCCGTAACTCTAAACGAGCCAGAAGCTATGGCCGTCCGAATAATCGATATCTGCATGGTGCAACATCCACGGTACAAGGTGCAACATCCGTCCGAAATGGCGAAACAGCACCGTACGACTTTTAGAAATGCGTGCTTGGATTTGAAACGGAACAGTACCATGGTGCACCACTCTCCAGCAATGGTAAATCAAAGAGGAGACACGGTAATCCCGTTTTACCACAAAAATCCACGTGTCGACAAAAGGAAGGGTAAAAAACTTACGTGACCCGATTGAGATTCGGGTTGTCCTTTTTGGGCATTAATCTATCCGTTGATGGCTGAAAGCTGTCAAAGCCGTAGAACCCATCGAGGCCTTCGTTTTGACAGGTTATGGCTCCCGTAACTCTAAACGAGCCAGAAGCTATGGCCGTCCGAATAATCGATATCTACAAGGTGCAACATCCACGGTGCAAGGTGCAACATCCGTCCGAAATGGCGAAACAGTGCCGTACGACTTTTAGAAATGCGTGCTTGGATTTGAGACTGAACAGTACCATGGTGCACCACTCTCCAGCGATGGTAAATCGAAGACGAGCCACGGTAATCCCGTTTTACCGTAAAAATCAACGTGTCGAAAAAATGAAGGGTAAAAAACTCACGTGACCCGATTGAGATTCGGGTTGTCCTTTTTGGGCATTAATCTATCCGTTGACGGCTGAAAGCTATCAACGCCATAGAACCCATCGAGGCGTTCATTTTGACAGGTTATTGTTCCCGTAACTCTAAACGAGCCAGAAGCTATGGCCGTCCGAATAATCGATATCTACAGGGTGCAACATCCACGGTGCAAGGTGCAACATCCGTCTGAAATGGCGAAATAGTGCCGTACGACTTTTAGAAATGCGTGCATGCATTTGAAACGGAACAGTAACATGGTGCACCACTCTCCAGCGATGGTCAATCGAAGACGAGCCACGATTATCCCGTTTTACCGTAAAAATCCATGTGTCGAAAAAATGAAGGGTAAAAAACTTACGTGACCCGATCGAGATTCAGGTTGTCCTTTTTGGTCATTAATCTATCCGTTGACGGCTGAAAGCTGCCAAAGCCGTAGAACTCATCGAGGCCTTCGTTTTGACAGGTTATGGCTCCCGTAACTCTAAACGAGCCAGAAGTTATGGCCGTCCGAATAATCGATATCTACAGGGTGCAACATCCACGGTGCAAGGTGCAACATCCGTCCGAAAGGGAAAAACAGTGTCGTACGACTTTTAGAAATGCGTGCTTGGATTTGAAATGGAATAGTACCATTGTGCACCACTCTCCAGCGATGGTGAATCGTAGACGAGCCACGGTAATCCCGTTTTAACATAAAATCCACGTGTCGAAAAAACGAAGGGTAAAAAATTTACGTGACCCGATTGAGATTCGGGTTGTCCTTTTTTGGCATTAATCTATCCGTTGACGGCTGAAAGCTGTCAAAGCCGTAGAACTCATCGAGGCCTTCGTTTTGACAGGTTATAGCTCCCGTAACTCTAAACAAGCCAGAAGTTACGGCCGTCCGAAAAATCGATATCTATAGGGTGCAACATCCACGGTGCATGGTGCAACATCCGTTCGAAATGGCGAAACAGTGCCGTACGACTTTTAGAAATGCGTGCATGAATTTGAAATGGAACAGTACCATGGTGCACCACTCTCCAGCGATGGTGAATCGAAGACGCGCCACGGTAATCCTGTTTTACCGAAAAAATCCACGTGTCGAAAAAACGAAGGGTAAAAAACTTGCGAGACTCGATTGAGATTCGGGTTGTCCTTTTTGGGCATTAATCTATCCGTTGGCTGCTGAAAGCTATCAAAGCCGTAGAACTCATCGAGGCCTTCATTTTGACAGGTTGTGGCTCCCGAACTCTAAACGAGCCAGAAGTTATGGCCGTACGAATAATCGATATCTACAGGGTGCGACATCCACGGTGCAAGGTGCAACATCCGTCCGAAATGGCGAAACAGTGCCGTACGACTTTTAGAAATGCGTGCTTGGATTTGAGACGGAACAGTGCCATTGTGCACCACTCTCCAGCGATGGTTAATCGAAGACGAGCCACGGTAATCCCGTTTTACCGTAAAAATCCACGTCTCGAAAAAACGAAGGGTAAAAAACTTGCGAGACCCGATTGAGATTCGGGTTGTCCTTATTGGGCATTAATCCATCCGTTGATGGCAGAAAGCTATCAAAGCCGTAGAACTCATCGACGCCTTCGTTTTGACAGGTTATGGGTCCCGTAACTCTAAACGAGCCAGAAGTTATGGCCGTCCGAATAATCGATATCTACAGGGTGCAACATCCACGGTGCAAGGTGCAACATCCGTCCGAAAGGGCGAAACAGTGTCGTACGACTTTTAGAAATGTGTGCTTGGATTTGAAATGGAATAGCACCATTGTGCACCACTCTCCAGCGATGGTGAATCGTAGACGAGCCACGGTAATCCCGTTTTAACATAAAAATCCACATGTCGAAAAAACGAAGGGTAAAAATTTAAGTGACCCGATTGAGATTCGGGTTGTCCTTTTTGGGCATTAATCTATCCGTTGACGGCTGAAAGCTTTCAAAGCCGTAGAATTCATCGAGGCCTTCGTTTTGACAGGTTATAGCTCCCGTAACTCTAAACGAGCCAGAAGTTACGGCCGTCCGAAAAATCGATATCTACAGGGTGCAACATCCACAGTGCATGGTGCAACATCCGTTCGAAATGGCGAAACAGTGTCGTACGACTTTTAGAAATGCATGCATGGATTTGAAACGGAATAGTACCATGGTGCACCACTCTCCAGCGATGGTGAATCGAAGACGCGCCACGGTAATCCTGTTTTACCGAAAAAATCCACGTGTCGAAAAAACGAAGGGTAAAAAACTTGCGAGACCCGATTGAGATTCGGGTTGTCCTTTTTGGGCATTAATCTATCCGTTGGCTGCTGAAAGCTATCAAAGCTGTAGAACTCATCGAGGCCTTCATTTTGACAGGTTATGGCTCCCGTAACAATAAACGAGCTAGAAGTTATGGCCGTCTTAATAATCGATATGTACAGGGTGCAACATCCACGGTGCAAGGTGCAACATCCGTCCGAAATGGCAAAATAGCGTCGTACGACTTTTAGAAATGCATGCATAGATTTGAAACAGAACAGTACCATGGTGCGCCACTCTCCAGCGATAGTAAATCGAAGACGAGCCACGGTAATCCCGTTTTACCGTAAAAATCCACGTGTCGAAAAAACGAAGGGTGAAAAACTTACGTGACCCGATTAAGATTCGGGTTGTCCTTTTTGGGCATTAATCTATCCGTTGACGGGTGAAAGCTGCAAAGCCGTAGATCTCATCGAGCCCTTCGTTTTGACAGGTTATGGCTCCCATAACTCTAAACGAGCCAGAAGTTATGGCGGTCCGAATAATCGATATCTACAGGGTGCAACATCCACGGTGCAAGGTGCAACATCCGTCTGAAATGGCGAAACAGTGCCGTACGACATTTAGAAATGCGTGCATGGATTTGAAACAGAACAGTACCATGGTGCACCACTCTCCAGCGATGGTGAATCGAAGACAAGCCACGGTAATCCCGTTTTACCGTAAAAATCCACGTGTCGAAAAAACGAAGGGTGAAAAACTTACGTTACCCGATTGAGATTCGGGTTGTCCTTTTGGGCATTAATCTATCCGTTGACGGCTGAAAGCTTTCAAAGCCGTAGATCTCGTCGAGGCCTTCGTTTGACAGCTTATGGCTCCCGTAACTCTAAACGAGCCAGTAGTTATGGCCGTCCGAATAATCGATATCTATAGGGTGCAACATCCACGGTGCAAGGTGCAACATCCGTCCGAAATGGCGAAACAGTGTTGTACGACTTTTAGAAATGCGTGCATGGATTTGAAACGGAACAGTACCATGGTTCACCACTCCCCAGCGATGGTGAATCAAAGACGAGCCACGGTAATCCCGTTTTACCGTAAAAATCCACGTGTCGAAAAAACGAAGGGTGAAAAACTTAAGTGACCCGATTGAGATTCGGGTTGTCTTTTTTGGGCATTAATCTATCCGTTGACGGCTGAAAGATGTCAATGCCGTAGAACTCATCGAGGCCTTCTTTTTGAAAGGTTATGGCTCCCGTAACTCTAAACGAGCTAGAAGTTATGGCCGTCCGAATAATCGATATCTACAGGGTGCAACATCCACGGTGCAAGGTGCAACATCCATCCGAAATGGCGAAACAGTGCCGTACGACTTTTAGAAATGCGTGCATGGATTTGAAATGGAACAGTACCATGGTGCACAACTCTCCAGTGATGGTGAATCGAAGACGAGCCACGGTAATCCCGTTTTACCCTAAAAATCCACGTGTCAAAAAAACGAAGTGTGAAAAATTTACGTGACCCGATTGAGATTCGGGTTGTCCTTTTTGGGCATTAATCTATCCATTGACGGTTAAAAGCTGTCAAAGCCGTAGATCTCATCGAGGCCTTCATTTTGACAAGTTATGGCTCCCGTAACTCAAAACGAGCCAGAAGTTATGGCCGTCCGAATAATCAATATCTACAGGGTGCAACATCCACGGTGCAAGGTGCAACATCCGTCCGAAATGGCGAAACAGTGCCGTACGACTTTTAGAAATGCGGGCATGGATTTGAAACGGAACAGTACCATGGTGCACCACTCTCCAGCGATGGTGAATCAAAGACGAGCCACGGTAATCCCGTTTTAACGTAAAAATCCACGTGTCAAAAAAAACGAAGGGTGAAAAACTTACGTGACCCGATTGAGATTCGGGTTGTCCTTTTTGGGCATTAATCTATCCGTTGACGGGTGAAAGCTGTCAAAGCCGTAGATCTCATCGAGGCCTTCATTTTGAGAGGTTATGGCTCCCATAACTCTAAACGAGCCAGAAGTTATGGCGGTCCGAATAATCGATATCTACAGGGTGCAACATCCACGGTGCAAGGTGCAACATCCGTCTGAAATGGCGAAACAGTGCCGTACGACATTTAGAAATGCGTGCATGGATTTGAAACAGAACAGTACCATGGTGCACCACTCTCCAGTGATGGTGAATCGAAGACAAGCCACGGTAATCCCGTTTTACCGTAAAAATCCACGTGTCGAAAAAAGGAAGGGTGAAAAACTTACGTGACCCGATTGAAATTCGGGTTGTCCTTTTGGGCATTAATCTATCCGTTGACGGCTGAAAGCTGTCAAAGCCATAGAACTCATCGAGGCCTTCGTTTTGAAGGGTTATGGCTCCCGTAACTCTAAACGAGCCAGAAGTTATGGCCTTCCGAATAATAGATATCTACAGGGTGCAACATCCACGGTGCAAGGTGCAACATCCGTCCGAAATGGCGAAACAGTGCCGTACGACTTTTAGAAATGCGTGCATGGATTTGAAATGGAACAGTACCATGGTGCACCACTGTCCAGCGATGGTGAATCGAAGACGAGCCACGGTAATCCCGTTTTACCGTAAAAATCCACGTGTCGAAAAAACGAAGTGTGAAAAACTTACGTGACCCAATTGAGATTCGGGTTGTCCTTTTTGGGCATTAATCTATCCGTTGACGGCTGAAAGCTGTCAAAGCCGTAAATCTCAACGAGGCCTTCGTTTTGACAGGTTATGAATCCCGTAACTCTAAACGAGCCAGAAGTTATGGCCGTCTGAATAATCGATATCTATAGGGTGCAACATCCACGGTGCAAGGTGCAACATCCGTCCGAAATAGCGAAACAGTGTTGTACGACATTTCGAAATGCATGCATGGATTTGAAACAGAACAGTTCTATGGTGCACCACTTTCCAGCGATGGTGAATCGAAGACGAGCCACGGTAATCCCGTTTCACCGTAAAAATCCACGTGTCTAAAAAACGAAGGGTGAAAAAATTACGTGACCCGATTGAGATTCAGGTTGTCCTTTTTGGGCATTAGTCTATCCGTTGACGGATGAAAGCTGTTAAAGCCGTAGAACTCATCGAGGCCTTCGTTTTGACAGGTTATGGCTCCCGTAACTCTAAACGAGCCAAAAGTTATAGCCGTCCGAATAATCGATATCTACAGGGTGCAACGTCCACGGTGCAAGGTGCAACATCCGTCCGAAATGGCGAAATAGTGCCTTACGACTTTTAGAAATGCGTGCATGGATTTGAAACGGAACAGTACCATGGTGCACCACTCTCCAGCAATGGTGAATCGAAGACGAGCCACGGTAATCCCGTTTTACCGTAAAAATCCACGTGTCTAAAAAACGAAGGGTGAAAAGCTTACGTGACCCGATTGAGATTCGGGTTGTCCTTTTCGGGCATTAATCTATCCGTTGATGGCTGAAAGCTGCCAAATCCGTAGAACTCATCGAGGCCTTCGTTTTGACAGGTTATGGATCCCGTAACTATAAACGAGCCAGAAATTATGGCCATCCGAATAATCGATATCTACAGGGTGCAACATCCACGGTGCAAGGTGCAACATCCGTCCGAAATGGCAAAACAGTGCCATACGACATTTAGAAATGCGTGCGTGGATTTGAAACAGAACAGTACCATGGTGCACCACTCTCCAGCGATGGAGAATCGAAGACGAGCCACAGTAATCCCGTTTTACCGTAAAAATCCACGTGTCGAAAAAACGAAGGGTGAAAAACTTACGTGACCCGATTGAGATTCGGGTTGTCCTTTTTGGGCATTAATCTATCCGTTGATGGCTGAAAGCTGTCAAAGCCGTAGATCTCATCGAGGCCTTCGTTTTGACAGGATATGGCCCCCGTAACTCTAAACGAGCCAGAAGTTATGGCCGTCAGAATAATCGATATCTACAGGGTGCAACATCCACGGTGCAAGGTGCAATATCCGTCCGAAATGGCGAAACAGTGCCGTACGACTTTTAGAAATGCTGGCATGGATTTGAAACGGAACAGTACCATGGTGCACCACTCTCCAGCGATGGTGAATCGAAGATGAGCCACGGTAATCCCATTTTACCGTAAAAATCCACGTGTCGAAAAAACGAAGGGTGAAAAACTTACGTGACCCGATTGAGATTCGGGTTGTCCTTTTTGGGCATTAATCTATCCGTTGACCGCTGAAAGCTATCAACGCCATAGAACCCATCGAGGCCTTAATTTTGACAGGTTATGGCTCCCGTAACTCTAAACGAGCCAGAAGCTATGGCCGTCCGAATAATCGATATCTACAGGGTGCAACATCCACGGTGCAAGGTGCAACATCCGTCCGAAATGGCGAAACATTGCCGTATGACTTTTAGAAATGCGTGCATGGATTTGAAACGGAACAATACCATGGTGCACCACTCTCCACCGATGGTGAATCAAAGACGAGCCGCGGTAACCCCGTTTTAACGTAAAAATCCACGTGTCAAAAAAACGAAGGGTGAAAAACTTACGTGACCCGATTGAGATTCGAGTTGTCCTTTTTGGGCATTAATCTATCCGTTGACGGGTGAAAGCTGTCAAAGCCGTAGATCTCATCGAGGCCTTCGTTTTGACAGGTTATGGCTCCCATAACTCTAAACGAGCCAGAAGTTATGGCGGTCCGAATAATCGATATCTACAGGGTGCAACATCCACGGTGCAAGGTGCAATATCCGTCCGAAATGGCGAAACAGTGCCGTACGACATTTAGAAATGCGTGCATGGATTTGAAACAGAACAGTACCATGGTGCACCACTCTCCAGTGATGGTGAATCGAAGACGAGCCACGGTAATCCCGTTTTACCGTAAAAATCCACGTGTCGAAAAAACGAAGGGTGAAAAACTTACGTGACCCGATTGAGATTCGGGTTGTCCTTTTGGGGCATTAATCGATCCGTTGACTGCTGAAATCCGTCAAAGCCGTAGAACTCATCGAGGCCTTCGCTTTGACAGGTTATGGCTCCCGTAACTCTAAACGAGCCAGAAGTTATGGCCGTCCGAATAATCGATATCTACAGGGTGCAACATCCACGGTGCAAAGTGCAACATCCGTCCGAAAGGGCGAAACAGTGTCGTACGACTTTTAGATATGCGTGCTTGGATTTGAAACGGAACAGTACCATTGTGCACCACTCTCCAGCGATGGTGAATCATAGACGAGCCACGGTAATCCCGTTTTAACATAAAAATCCACGTGTCGAAAAAACGAAGGGTAAAAAATTTACGTGACCCGATTGAGATTCGGGTTGTCCTTTTTGGGCATTAATCTATCCGTTGACGGCTGAAAGCTGTCAAAGCCGTAGAACTCATCGAGGCCTTCGTTTTGACTGGTTATAGCTCCCGTAACTCTAAACGAGCCAGAAGTTACGGCCGTCCGAAAAATCGATATCTACAGGGTGCAACATCCACGGTGCATGGTGCAACATCCGTTCGAAATGGCGAAACAGTGCCGTACGACTTTTAGAAATGCGTGCATGGATTTGAAATGGAACAGTACCATGGTGCACCACACTCCAGCGATGGTGAATCGAAGACGCGCCACGGTAATCCTGTTTTACCGAAAAAATCGACGTGTCGAAAAAACGAACGGTAAAAAACTTGCGAGACCCGATTGAGATTTGGGCTGTCCTTATTGGGCATTAATCCATCCGTTGACGGCAGAAAGCTATCAAAGCCGTAGAACTCATCGAGGCCTTCGTTTTAACAGGTTATGGCTCCTGTAACTCTAAACGAGCCAGAAGTTATGGCCGTCCGAATAATCGATATCTACAGGGTGCAACATCCGCGGTGCAAGGTGCAACATCCGTCCAAAAGGGCGAAACAGTGTCGTACGACTTTTAGAAATGCGTGCTTGGATTTGAAACGGAACAATACCATTGTGCACCACTCTCCAGCGATGGTGAATCGTAGACGAGCCACGGTAATCCCGTTTTAACATAAAAATCCACGTGTCGAAAAAACGAAGGGTAAAAAATTGACGTGACCCGATTGAGATTCGGGTTGTCCTTTTTGGGCATTAATCTATCCGTTGACGGCTGAAAGCTGTCAAAGCCGTAGAACTCATCGAGGCCTTCGTTTTGACAGGTTATAGCTCCCGTAACTCTAAACGAGCCAGAAGTTACGGCCGTCCGAAAAATCGATATCTACAGGGTGCAACATCCACGGTGCATGGTGCAACATCCGTTCGAAATGGCGAAACAGTGCCGTACGACTTTTAGAAATGTGTGCATGGATTTGAAACAGAATAGTACCATGGTGCACCACTCTCCAGCGATGGTGAATCGAAGACGCGCCACGGTAATCCTGTTTTACCGAAAAAATCCACGTGTCGAAAAAACGAAGGGTAAAAAACTTGCGAGACCCGATTGAGATTCAGGTTGTCCTTTTTGGGCATTAATCTATCCGTTGGCTGCTGAAAGCTATCAAAGCCGTAGAACTCATCGAGTCCTTCATTTTGACAGGTTATGGATCCCGTAACTCTAAACGAGCCAGAAGTTATGGCCGTCCGAATAATCGATATCTACAGGGTGCAACATCCACGGTGCAAGGTGCAACATCCGTCCGAAATGGCAAAATTGCGTCGTACGACTTTTGGAAATGCGTGCATAGATTTGAAACAGAACAGTACCATGGTGCGCCACGGTCCAGCGATAGTAAATCGAAGACGAGCCACGGTAATCCCGTTTTACCGCAAAAATCCACGTGTCGAAAAAAACGAAGGGTACAAAAGTTACGTGATCCGATTGAGATTCGTGTTGTCCTTTTTGGACATTAATCTATCCATTGACGGCTGAAAGCTGTCAAAGCCGTAGAACTCATCTAGGCCTGCGTCTTGACAGGTTATGGCCCCCGTAACTCTAAACGAGCCAGAACTTATGGCCGTCCGAATAATCGATATCTACAGGGTACAACATCCACGGTGCAAGGTGCAACATCCGTCCGAAATGGCGAAACAGTGCCGTATAACTTTTAGAAATGCATGCATGGATTTGAAACAAAACAGTACCATGGTGCACCACTCTCTAGCGAAGGTGAATCGAAGACGAGCCACGGCAATCCCGTTTTACCGTAAAAATATACGTCTCGAAAAACCGAACGGTAAAAAACTCGCGAGACCCGATTGAGATTCGGGTTGTCCTTTTTGGGCATTAATCTATCCGTTCGTGGCTGAAAGCTGTCAAAGCCGTAGAACTCATCGAGGCCTTCGTTTTGAAAGGTTATGGCTCCCGTAACTCTAAACATGCCAGAAGTTATGGCAGTCTGAATAATCGATATCTACAGGGTGCGACATCCACGGTGCAAGGCGCAACATCCATCCGAAATGGCGAAACAGTGCCGTACGACTTTTAGAAATGCGTGCTTGGATTTGAGACGGAACAGCACCATGGTGCACCACTCTCCAGCGATGGTTAATCGAAGACGAGCCACGGTAATCCCGTTTTGCCATAAAAATCCACGTGTCGAAAAAACGAAGGGTAAAAAATTTGCGAGACCCGATTGAGATTCGGGCTGTCCTTGTTGGGCCTTAATCCATCCGTTGACGGCAGAAAGCTATCAAAGCCGTAGAACTCATCGAGGCCTTCGTTTTGACAGGTTATGGATCCCGTAACTCTAAACGAGCCAGAAGTTATGGCCGTCCGAATAATCGTTATCTACAGGGTGCAACATCCACGGTGCAAGGTGCAACATCCGTCCGAAATGGCGAAATAATGCCGTACGACTTTTTGAAATGCGTGCATGGATTTGAAACGGAACAGTACCATGGTTCACCACTCTCCAGCGATGGTGAATCGAATACGAGCCACGGTAATCCCGTTTTACCATAAAAATCCACGTGTCAAAAAAACGAAGTGTGAAAAACTTACGTGACCCGATTGAGATTCGGGTTGTCCTTTTTGGGCATTTATCAATCCGTTGATGGCTGAAAGCTGTCAAAGCCGTAGATCTCATCGAGGCCTTCGTTTTGAAAGGTTATGGATCCCGTAACTCTAAACGAGCCAGAAGTTATGGCCGTCCGAATAATCGTTATCTACAGGGTGCAACATCCACGGTGCAAGGTGCAACATCCGTCCGAAATGGCGAAACAGTGTCGTACGACATTTAGAAATGCATGCATGGATTTGAAACAGAACATTTCCATGGTGCACCACCCAGCGATGGTGAATCGAAGACAAGCCACGGTAATCCCGTTTTACCGTAAAAATCCACGTGTCGAAAAAACGAAGGGTGAAAAAATTACGTGACCCGATTGAGATTCGGGTTGTCCTTTTTTGGCATTAATCTATCCGTTGACGGCTGAAAGCTGTTAAAGCCGTAGAACTCATCGAGGCCTTCGTTTTGACAGGTTATGGCTCCCTTAACTCTAAACGAGCCAGAAGTTATGGCTGTCCGAATAATCGATATCTACAGGGTGCAACGTCCACGGTGCAAGGTGCAACATCCGTCCGAAATGGCGAAATAGTGCCATAAGACTTTTAGAAATGCGTGCATGGATTTTAAACGGAACAGTACCATGGTGCACCACTCTCCAGCAATGGTGAATCGAAGATGAGCCACGGTAATCCCGTTTTACCGTAAAAATCCACGTGTCGAAAAAACCAAGGGTGAAAAACTTACGTGACCCGATTAAGATTCGGTTTGTCCTTTTCGGGCATTAATCTATCCGTTGACGGCTGAAAGCTGCCAAAGCCATAGAACTCATCGAGGCCTTCGTTTTGACAGGTTATGGATCACGTAACTATAAACGAGCCAGAAGTTATGGCCGTCCGAATAATCGATATCTACAGGGTGCAACATTCACGGTGCAAGGTGCAACATCCGTCCGAAATGGCGAAACAGTGCCGGACGACTTTTTCAAATGCGTGCGTGGATTTGAAACAGAACAGTACCTTGGTGCACCACTCTCCAGCGATGGAGAATCGAAGACGAGCCACGGTAATCCCGTTTTACCGTAAAAAACCACGTGTCGAAAAAACGAAGGGTGAAAAACTTACGTGACCCGATTGAGATTCGGGTTGTCCTTTTCGGTCATTAATCTATCCGTTGACGTCTGAAAGTTGTCAAAGCCGTAGATCTCATCGAGGCCTTCGTTTTGACAGGTTATGGTTCCCGTAACTTTAAACGAGCCAGAGGTTATGGCCGTCCGAATAATCGATATCTACAGGGTGCAAAATCCACGGTGCAAGGTGCAACATCCGTCCGAAATGGCGAAATAGTGCCGTACGACGTTTAGAAATGCGTGCGTGGATTTGAAACAGAACAGTACCATGGTGCACCACTCTCCAGCGATGGAGAATCGAAGACGAGCCAAGGTAATCCCGTTTTACCGTAAAAACCACGTGTCGAAAAAACGAAGGGTGAAAAATTTACGTGACTCGATTGAGATTCGGGTTGTCCTTTTTGGGCATTATTCTATCCGTTGATGGCTGAAAGCTGTCAAAGCCGTAGATCTCATCGAGGCCTTTGTTTTGATAGGATATGGCTCCCGTAACTCTAAACGAGCCATAAGTTATGGCCGTCCGAATAATCGATATCTACAGGGTGCAACATCCACGGTGCAAGGTGCAACATCCGTCCGAAATGGCGAAACAGTGAAGTACAACTTTTAGAAATGCGGGCATGGATTTGAAACGAAACAGTACCATAGTGCACCACTATCCAGCGATGGTGAATCAAAGACGAGCCACGGTAATCCCGTTTTACCGTAAAAATCCACGTGTCGAAAAAACGAAGGGTGAAAAACTTACGTGACCCGATTGAGATTCGGGTTGTCCTTTTTGGGCATTAATCTATCCGTTGACGGGCGAAAGCTGTCAAAGCCGTAGATCTCATCGAGGCCTTCGTTTTGACAGGTTATGGCTCCCATAACTCTAAACGAGCCAGAAGTTATGGTGGTCCGAATAATCGATATCTACAGGGTGCAACATCCACGGTGCAAGGTGCAACATCCGTCTGAAATGGCGAAACAGTGCTGTACGACATATAGAAATGCGTGCATGGATTTGAAATAGAACAGTACCATGGTGCACCAGTCTTCAGCGATGGTGAATCGAAGACAAGCCACGGTAATCCCGTTTTACCGTAAAAATCCACGTGTCGAAAAAACGAAGGGTGAAAAACTTACGTGACCCGATTGAGATTCGGGTTGTCCCTTTGGGCATTAATCTATCCGTTGACGGCTGAAAGCTTTCAAAGCCGTAGATCTCATCGAGGCCTTCGTTTGACAGCTTATGGCTCCCGTAACTCTAAACGAGCCAGAAGTTATGGCCGTCCGAATAATCGATATCTATAGGGTGCAACATCCACGGTGCAAGGTGCAACATCCGTCCGAAATGGCGAAACAGTGCTGTACGACTTTTAGAAATGCGTGCATGGATATGAAACGGAACAGTACCATGGTTCACCACTCTCCAGCGATGGTGAATCGAAGACGAGCCACGGTAATCCCGTTTTACCGTAAAAATCCACGTGTCGAAAAAACGAAGGGTGAAAAACTTAGGTGACCCGATTGAGATTCGGGTTGTCTTTTTTGGGCATTAATCTATCCCTTGACGGCTGAAAGCTGTCAAAGCCGTAGAACTCATCGAGGCCTTCGTTTTGACAGGTTATGGCTCCCGTAACTCTAAACGAGCCAGAAGTTATGGCCGTCCGAATAATAGATATCTACAGGGTGCAACATCCACGGTGCAAGGTGCAATATCCATCCGAAATGGCGAAACAGTGTCGTACGACTTTTAGAAATGCGTGCATGGATTTGAAATGGAACAGTACCATGGTGCACCACTCTCCAGCGATGGTGAATCGAAGACGAGCCACGGTAATCCCGTTTTACCGTAAAAATCCACGTGTCCAAAAAACGAAGTGTGAAAAACTTACGTGACCCGATTGCGATTCGGGTTGTCCTTTTTGGGCATTAATCTATCCGTTGACGGCTGAAAGCTGTC
This sequence comes from Allium cepa, assembly GCA_030765085.1. Taxonomy (NCBI): domain Eukaryota; kingdom Viridiplantae; phylum Streptophyta; class Magnoliopsida; order Asparagales; family Amaryllidaceae; genus Allium; species Allium cepa. Next base: position 41,923,942 of record CM060941.1, on the reverse strand, counting down.
AAAGCCGTAGATCTCATCGAGGCCTTCGTTTTGACAGGTTATGTATCCCATAACTCTAAACGAGCCATAAGTTATGGCCGTCCGAATAATCGATATCTACAGGGTGCAACATCCACGGTGCAAGGTCCAACATCCGTCCGAAATGGCGAAACAGTGTCGTACGACATTTAGAAATGCATGCATGGATTTGAAACAGAACAGTTCCATGGTGCACCACTCTCCAGCGATGGTGAATCGAAGACGAGCCACGGTAATCCCGTTTTACCGTAAAAATCCACGTGTCGAAAAAACGAAGGGTAAAAAAATTACGTGACCCGATTGAGATTCGGGTTGTCCTTTTTGGGCATTAATCTATCCGTTGACGGCTGAAAGCTGTCGAAGCCGTAGAACTCATCGAGGCCTTCGTTTTGACAGGTTATGGCTCCCGTAACTCCAAACGAGCCAGAAGTTATGGCCGTTCGAATAATCGATATGTACAGGGTGCAACATCCACGGTGCAAGGTGCAACATCCGTCCGAAATGGCGAAAAAGTGCCGTCCGACTTTTACAAATGCGTGCATGGATTTGAAACGGAACAGTACCATGGTGCAACACTCTCCAGCGATGGTGAATCGAAGACGAGCCACGGTAATCCCGTTTTACCGTAAAAATCCACGTGTCGAAAAAACGAAGGGTGAAAAACTTACATGACCCGATTGAGATTCGGGTTGTCCTTTTTGGGCATTAATCTATCCGTTGACGGCTGAAAGCTGTCAAAACCGTAGAACTCATCGAGGCCTTCGTTTTGACAGGTTATGGCTCCCGTAACTCCAAACGAGCCAGAAGTTATGGCCGTCCGAATAATCGATATCTACAGGGTGCAACATCCACGGTGCAAGGTGCAACATCCGTCCGAAATGGCGAAAAAGTATTATCTGACTTTTAGAAATGCGTGCATGGATTTGAAACGGAACAGTACCATGGTGCACCACTCTCCAACGATGCTGAATCGAAGACGAGCCACGGTAATCCCGTTTTATCGTAAAAATCCACGTGCCGAAAGAACGAAGGGTAAAAAACTTACGAGACCCGATTGAGATTCGCGTTGTCTTTTTTGCGCACTAATCTATCCATTGAGGGTTGAAAGCTGTCAACGCCGTAGAACTCATCGAGGCCTTCGTTTTGACAGGTTATGGCTCCCGCAACTCTAAACGAGCCAGAAGTTATGGTCGTCCGAATAATCGATATCTACAGGGTGCAACATCCACGGTGCAAGGTGCAACAGCCGTTCGAAATGGTGAAACAGTGTCGTACGACTTTAAAAAATGCGTGCATGGATTTGAAACAGAACAGTACCATGGTGCAACACTCTCCAGCGATGGTGAATCGAAGACGAGCCACGGTAATCCTGTTTTACCGTAAAACTCCACGTGTCGGAAAAACGAAGCGTGAAAAACTTACGTGACCCGATTGAGATTCGGGTTGTCCTTTTTGGGCCTTAATCTATCCGTTGATGGCTGAAAGCTGTCAAAACCGTAGAACTCATCGAGGCCTTCGTTTTGACAGGTTATGGCTCCCGTAACTCCAAACGAGCCAGAAGTTATGGCCGTCCGAATAATCGATATCTACAAGGTGCAAAATCCACGGTGCAAGGTGCAACATCCGTACGAAATGGTAAAACAGTGCCGTCCGACTTTTAGAAATGCGTGCATGGATTTGAAACGGAACAGTACCATGGTGCACCACACTCAAGGGATGGTGAATCGAAGACGAGCCACGGTAATCCCGTTTTACCGTAAAAATCCACGTGTCCAAAAAACGAAGGGTAAAAATCTTGCGAGACCCGATTGAGAATCGGGTTGTCCGTTTTGGGCATTAATCTATCCGTTGACGGATCAAAGCAGTCAAAACCGTAGAACTCATCGAGGCCTTCGTTTTGACAGGTTATGGCTCCCGTAACTCTAAACGAGCCAGAAGTTATGGCCGTCCGAATAATCGATATCTACAGGGTGCAACATCCACGGTGCAAGGTGCAACATCCGTACGAAATGGCGAAACAGTGCCGTCCGACTTTTAGAAATGCGTGCATGGATTTGAAACGGTACAGTACCATGGTGCACCACTCTCCAGCGATGGTGAATCAAAGACGAGCCACGGTAATCCCGTTTTACCGTATAAATCCACGTGTCGAAAAAACGAAGGGTAAAAAACTTACGTGACCCGATTGAGATTCGGGTTGTCCTTTTTGGGCATTAATCTATCCGTTGGCGGCTGAAAGCTATCATAGCCGTAGAACTCATCGAGGCCTTCATTTTGACAAGTTATGGCTCCCGTAACTCTAAACGAGCCAGAAATTATGGCCGTCCGAATAATCGATATCTACAGGGTGCAACATCCACGGTGCGAGGAGCAATATCCGTACGAAATGGCGAAACAGCGCCGTACGACTTTTAGAAATGCATGCTTGGATTTGAAACGGAACAGTACCATGGTGCACCACTCTCCAGCGATGGTGAATCAAAGAAGAGCCACGGTAATCCCGTTTTACCGTAAAAATCGACGTGTCGAAAAAACGAAGGGTAAAAAACTTACGTGACCCGATTGAGATTCGGGTTGTCCTTTTTGGGCATTAATCTATCCTTGACGGCTGAAAGCTGTCAAAGCCGTAGAACTCATCGAGGCCTTCATTTTGACAGGTTGTTTAGAAATGCGTGCATGGATTTGAAACGGAACAGTACCATTGTGCACCACTCTCCAACGATGGTGAATCGAAGACGAGCCACGGTAATCCCGTTTTACCGTAAAAATCCACGTGACGAAAGAACGAAGGGTAAAAAACTTACGAGACCCGATTAAGATTCGGGTTGTCTTTTTTGGTCATTAATCTATCCATTGAGGGTTGAAAGCTATCAAAGCCGTAGAACTCATCGAGGCCTTCGTTTTGACAGGTTATGGCTCCCACAACTCTAAACGAGCCAGAAGTTATGGCCGTCCGAATAATCGATATCTACAGGGTGCAACATCCATGGTGCAAGGTGCAACATCCATCCGAAATGGCGAAACAGTGCCGTACAACTTTTAGAAATGCGTGCATGGATTTGCAACTGAACAGTACCATAGTGCACCAATCTCTAGCGATGGTGAATCGAAGACGAGCCACGGTTTCCCATTTTACCGTAAAAATCCACGTGTCGAAAAAACGAAGGGTAAAAAACTTACGTGACCTGATTGAGATTCGGGTTGTCCTTATTGGGCATTAATCTATCCTTGACGGCTGAAAGCTATCAAAGCCGTAGAACTCATCGAGGCCTTCGTTTTGACAGGTTATGGCTCCCGTAACCCTAAACGAGCCAGAAGTTATGGTCGTCCGAATAATCGATATCTACAGGGTGCAACATCCACGGTGCAAGGTGCAACATCCATACGAAATGGTGAAACAGTGCCGTCCGACTTTTAGAAATGCGTGCATGGATTTGAAACGGAACAGTACCATGGTGCACCACTCTCCAGGGATGGTGAATCGAAGACGAGCCACGGTAATCCCGTTTTACCGTAAAAATCCACGTGTCGAAAAAAGGAAGGGTAAAAAACTTGCGAGACCCGATTGAGAATCGGGTTGTCCTTTTTGGGCATTAATCTATCCGTTGATGGCTCAAAGCTGTCAAAGCCGTAGAACTCATCGAGGCCTTCGTTTTGACAGGTTATGGCTCCCGTAACCCTAAACGATCCAGAAGTTATGGTCGTCCGAATAATCGATATCTACAGGGTGCAACATCCACGGTGCAAGGTGCAACATCCGTCCGAAATGGAGAAAAAGTATCGTCCGACTTTTAGAAATGCGTGCATGGATTTGAAACGGAACAGTAACATGGTGCACCACTCTCCAACGATGGTGAACCGAAGATGAGCCACAATAATCCCGTTTTACCGTAAAAATCCACGTGCCGAAAAAAAGAAGGGTAAAAAACTTACGAGACCCGATTGAGATTCGGGTTGTCCTTTTTGGGCATTAATCTATCCATTGACGGCTAAAAGCCGTCAAAGCCGTAGAACTCATCGAGGCCGTCGTTTGGAAAGGTTATGTCTCCCGTAACTCTAAATGAGCCAGAAGTTATGGCCGTTCGAATAATCGATATCTACAGGGTGCAACATCCACGGTGCAAGGTGCAACATCCGTCCGAAATGGCGATACGACTTTTAGAAATGCGTGCATGGATTTGAAACGAAACAGTACCATGGTGCACCAATCTCCAGCGATGGTGAATCGAAGACGAGCCACGGTTTCCCATTTTACCGTAAAAATCCACGTGTCGAAAAAACGAAGGGTAAAAAACTTACGTGACCCGATTGAGATTCGGGTTGTCCTTTTTGAACATTAATCTATCAGTTGACGGCTGAAAGTGGTCAAAGCCGTAGAACTCATCGAGGGCTTCGTTTTGACAGGTTATGCCTCCCGTAACTCCAAACGAGCCAGAAGTTATGGCCGTCCGAATAATCGATATCCACAGGGTGCAACATCCACGGTGCAAGGTGCAACATCCGTCCGAAATGGCGAAAAAGTACCGTCCGACTTTTAGAAATGCGTGCATGGATTTGAAATGGAACAATACCATGGTGCACCACTCTCCAACGATGGTGAATCGAAGACGAGCCACGGTAATCCCGTTTTACCGTAAAAATCCACGTGCCGAAAAAAAGAAGGGTAAAAAACTTACGAGACCCGATTGAGATTCGGGTTGTCCTTTTTGGGCATTAATCTATCCGTTGACGGCTGAAAGCCGTCAAAGCCGTAGAACTCATCGAGGCCTTCGTTTTGACAGGTTATGGCTCCCGTAACTCTAAATGAGCCAGAAGTTATGGCCGTCCGAATAATCGATATCTACAGGGTGCAACATCCACGGTGCAAGGTGCAACATCCGTCCGAAATGGCGAAACAGTGTCGTACGACTTTTAGAAATGCGTGCATGGATTTGAAACGGAACAGTACCATGGTGTACCAATCTCCAGTGATGGTGAATCGAAGACGAGCCACGGTTTCCCATTTTACCGTAAAAATCCACGTGTCGAAAAAACGAAGGGTAAAAACATACGTGACCCGATTGAGATTCGGGTTGTCCTTTTTGGACATTAATCTATCCGTTGACGGCTAAAAGCGGTCAAAGCCGTAGAACTCATCGAGGCCTTCGTTTTGACAGGTTATGGCTCCCATAACTCTAAACGAGCTAGAAGTTATGGCCGTCCGAATAATCGATATCTATAGGGTGCAACATCCATGGTGCAAGGTGCAACATCCGTCCGAAAAGGCGAAACAGTGCCGTACGACTTTTAGAAACACGTGAATGGATTTGAAACGGAACAGTACCATGGTGGACCACTCTCCAGCGATGGTGAATCAAAGACGAGCCACGGTAATCCCGTTTTACCGTAAAAAACCACGTGTCGAAAAAACGAAGGGTGAAAAACTTACGTGACCCGACTGGGATTCGGGTTGTCCTTTTTGGACATTAATCTATCCGTTGACGGCTGAAAGTGGTCAAAGCCGTAGAACTCATCGAGGGCTTCGTTTTGACAGGTTATGGCTCCCGTAACTCCAAACGAGCCAGAAGTTATGGCTGTCCGAATAATCGATATCTACAGGGTGCAACATCCACGGTGCAAGGTGCAACATCCGTCCGAAATGGCGAAAAAGTACCGTCCGACTTTTAGAAATGCGTGCATGGATTTGAAACGGAACAGTACCATGGTGCCCCACTCTCCAACGATGGTGAATAGAAGACGAGCCACGGTAATCCCGTTTTACCGTAAAAATCCACGTGCCGAAAAAAAGAAGGGTAAAAAACTTACGAGACCCGATTGAGATTCGGGTTGTCCTTTTTGGGCATTAATCTATCCGTTGACGGCTGAAAGCCGTCAAAGCCGTAGAACTCATCGAGGCCTTCGTTTTGACGGGTTATGGCTCCCGTAATTCTAAATGAGCCAGAAGTTATGGCCGTCCGAATAATCGATATCTACAGGGTGCAACATCCACGGTGCAAGGTGCAACATCCGTCCGAAATGGCGAAACAGTGCCGTACGACTTTTAGAAATGCGTGCATGGATTTGAAATGGAACAGTACCATGGTGTACCAATCTCCAGCGATGGTGAATCGAAGACGAGCCACGGTTTCCCATTTTGCCGTAAAAGTCCACGTGTCGAAAAAACGAAGGGTAAAAAACTTACGTGACCCGATTGAGATTCGGGTTGTCCTTTTTGCACATTAATCTAGCCGTTGACGGCTGAAAGATGTCAAAACCGAAGAAATCATCGAGGCCTTCATTTTGACTGGTTATGGCTCCCGTAACTCTAAACGAGCTAGAAGTTATGGCCGTCCGAATAATCGATATCTATAGGGTGCAACATCCATGGTGCAAGGTGCAACATCCGTCCGAAATGGCGAAACAGTGCCGTACGACTTTTAGAAACGCGTGCATGGATTTGAAACGGAACAGTACCATGGTGGACCACTCTCCAGCGATGGTGAATCGAAGACGAGCCACGGTAATCCCGTTTTACCATAAAAATCCACGTGTCGAAAAAACAAAGGGTGAAAAATTTACGTGACCCAATTGAGATTCGGGTTGAACTTTTTGGGCATTAATCTATCCGTTGACAGCTGAAAGCTGTCAAAGCCGTAGAACTCATCGAGGTCTTTGTTTTGACAGGTTATGGCTCCCGTAACTCCAAACGAGCCAGAAGTTATGGCCGTCCGAATAATCGATATCTACAGGGTGCAACATCCACGGTGCATGGTGCAACATCCGTCCGAAATGGCGAAAAAGTGTCGTCCGACTTTTAGAAATGCGTGCATGGATTTGAAACAGAACAGTACCATGGTGCACCACTCTCCAGCGATGGTGAATTGAAGATGAGCCACGGTAATCCCGTTTTACCGTAAAAATCCACGTGTCGAAAAAACGAAGGGTGAAAAACTAACGTGACCCGATTGAGATTCGGGTTGTCCTTTTTGGGCATTAATCTATCCTTTGACGGCTGAAAGCTGTTAAAGCCGTAGAACTCATTGAGGCCTTCGTTTTGACAGGTTATGGCTCCCGTAACTTCAAACGAGCCAGAAGTTATGGTCGTCCGAATAATCCATATCTACAGGGTGCAACATCCACGGTGCAAGGCGCAACATCCGTCCGAAATGGCGAAACTGTGCCGTACGACTTTTAGAACTGCGTGCATGGATTTGAAACGGAACAGTCCCTTGGTGCACCGCTCTCCAGCGATGGTGAATCGAAGACGAGCCACGGTAATCCCGTTTTACCGTAAAAATCCACGTGTCGAAAAAACGAAGGGTGAAAAACTTACATGACCCGATTGAGATTCAGGTTGTTCTTTTTGGGCATTAATCTATACGTTGATAACTGAAAGCTCTCAAAGCCTTAGAACTCATCGAGGCCTTCGTTTTGACAGGTTATGGCTCCCGTAACTCTGAACGAGCCAGAAGTTATGGCCGTCCGAATAATCGATATCTACAGGGTGCAACATCCATGGTGCAAGGTGCAACATCCGTCCGAAATGGCGAAACAGTGCCGTACGACTTTTCGAAATGCGTGCATGGATTTGAAACAGAACGGTACCATGGTGCACAACTCTCCGGCGATGGTGAATCGAAGACGAGCCACGGTAATCCTTTTTTACCGTAAAAATCCACGTGTCAAAAAAACGAAGGGTGAAAAACTTACGTGACCCGATTGAGATTCGGGTTGTCCTTTTTGGGAATTAATCTATCCGTTGACCGCTGAAAGCTGCAAAGCCGTAGAATTCATCGAGGCCTTCGTTTCGACAGGTTATGGCTCCCATAACTCCAAACGAGCCAGAAGTTATGGCCGTCTGAATAATCGATATCTACAGAGTGCAACATCCACGGTGCAAGGTGCATCCGTCCGAAATGGGGAAAAAGTGTCGTCCGACTTTTAGAAATGCTTGCATCGATTTGAAACAGAACAATACCATGGTGCACCACTCTCCAACGATGGTGAATCGAAGACGAGCCTCGGTAATCCCGTTTTGCCGTAAAAATCCACGTTTCAAAAAAACGAAGGGTAAAAAACTTACGTGACCCGATTGAGATTCGGGTTGTTCTTTTTGGGCATTAATCTATCCGTTGATGGCTGAACGCTCTCAAATCCGTAGAAGTCATCGAGGCCTTCGTTTTGACAGGTTATGGCTCCCGTAACTCTAAACGAGCCAGAATAATCGATATCTACAGGGTGCAACATCCACAGTGCAAGGTGCAACATCCGTCCGCAATGGCGAAACAGTGCCGTACAACTTTAGAAATGCGTGCATGGATTTGAAACGGAACAGTACCATGGTGCACCACTCTCCAGCGATGGTGAATCGAAGAGGAGCCACGGTAACCCCGTTTTGCCGTAAAAATCCACGTTTCAAAAAAACGAAGGGTAAAAAACATACGTGACCCGATTGAGATTCGGGTTGTCCTTTTTGTGCATTAATCTATCCGTTGATGGCTGAAAGCTCTCAAAGCCGTAGAAGTCATCGAGGCCTTCGTTTTGACAGGTTATGGATCCCGTAACTCTAAACGAGCCAGAAGTTATGGCCGTCCGAATAATCGATATCTACAGGGTGCAACATCCATGGTGCAAGGTGCAACATCCGTCCGAAATGGCGAAACAGTGCCGTACGACTTTTAGAAATGCGTGCATGTATTTGAAACGGAACAGTACCATGGTGCACCACTCTCCAGCGATGATGAATCGAAGACGAGCCACGGTAATCCCGTTTTGCCGTAAAAATCCACGTTTCAAAAAAACAAAGGGTAAAAAACTTACGTGACCCGATTGAGATTCGGGTTGTCCTTTTTGGGCATTAATCTATCCGTTGACGGCTGAAAGCTCTCAAAGCCGTAGAAGTCATCAAGGCCTTCGTTTTGACAGGTTATGGCTCCCGTAACTCTTAACGAGCCAGAAGTTATGGCTGTTCGAATAATCGATATCTACAGGGTGCAACATCCATGGTACAAGGTGCAACATCCGTCCGAAATGGCGAAACAGTGCCGTACGACTTTTAGAAATGCGTGCATGGATTTGAAACAGAACAGTATCATGGTGCACCACTCTCCAGCGATGGTGAATCGAAGACGAGCCACGGTAATCCAGTTTTACCGTAAAAATCCACGTGTCGAAAAAACGAAGGGTGAAAAACTTACGTGACCCGATTGAGATTCGGGCTGTCCATTTTGGGCATTAATCTATCCGTTGACGTCTGAAAGCTGTCAAAGCCGTAGAACTCATCGAGGCCTTTGTTTTGACAAGTTATGGCTCCCGTAACTCCAAACGAGCTAGAAGTTATGACCGTCCGAATAATCGATATCTACAGGGTGCAACATCCACGGTGCAAGGTGCAACATCCGTCCGAAATGGAGAAAAAGTATCGTCCGACTTTTAGAAATGCGTGCATGGATTTGAAACGGAACAGTACCATGGTGCACCACTCTCCAACGATGGTGAATCAAAGACGAGCCACGGTAATCCCGTTTTACCGTAAAAATCCACGTGCCGAAAAAAAGAAGGGTAAAAAACTTACGAGACCCGATTGAGATTCGGGTTGTCCTTTTTGGGCATTAATCTATCCGTTGACGGATGAAAGCCGTCAAAGCCGTAGAACTCATCGAGGCCTTCGTTTTGACAGGTTATGGCTCCCGTAACTCTAAATGAGCCAGAAGTTATGACCGTCCAAATAATCGATATCTACAGGGTGCAACATCCACGGTGCATGGTGCAACATCCGTCCGAAATGGCGATACGACTTTTAGAAATGTGTGCATGGATTTGAAACGGAACAGTACTATGGTGCACCAATCTCCAGCGATGGAGAATCGAAGACGAGCCACGGTTTCCTATTTTACCGTAAAAATCCACGTGTCGAAAAAACGAAGGGTAAAAAACTTACGTGACCCGATTGAGATTCGGGTTGTCCTTTTTGGACATTAATCTATCCGTTGACGGCTGAAAGCTGTCAAAGCCGTAGAACTCATCGAGGCCTTCGTTTTGACAGGTTATGGCTCCCGTAACTCCAAACGAGCCAGAAGTTATGGCCGTCCGAATAATCGATATCTACAGGGTGCAACATCTACGGTGCAAGGTGCAACATCCGTCCGAAATGGCGGAAAAGTGTCGTCCGACTTTTAGAAATGCATGCATGGATTTGAAACAGAACAGTACCATGGTTCAACACTCTCCAGCGATGGTGAATCGAAGACGAGCCACGGTAATCTCGTTTTACCGTAAAAATCCACGTGTCGAAAAAACGACGGGTGAAAAACTTACGTGACCCGATTGAGATTCAGGTTGTCCTTTTTGGGCATTAATCTATCCGTTGACGGCTGAAAGCTGTTAAAGCCGTAGAACTCATTGAGGCCTTCGTTTTGACAGGTTATGGCTCCTGTAACTTCAAACGAGCCATAAGTTATGGCTGTCCGAATAATCCATATCTACAGGGTGCAACATCCACGGTGCAAGGCGCAACATCCGTCCGAAATGGCGAAACAGTGCCGTACGACTTTTAGAACTGCGTGCACGGATTTGAAACGGAACAGCCCCATGGTGCACCACTCTCCAGCGATGGTGAATCGAAGACGAGCCATGGTAATCCCGTTTTACCGTAAAAATCCACGTGTCGAAAAAACGAAGGGTGAAAAACTTACATGACCCGATTGAGATTCAGGTTGTCCTTTTTGGGCATTAATCTATCCGTTGATGACTGAAAGCACTCAAAGCCGTAGAACTCATCGAGGCCTTCGTTTTGACAGGTTATGGCTCCCATAACTCTAATCGAGCCAGAAGTTATGGCCGTACGAATAATCGATATCTACAGGGTGCAACATCCATGTGCAAGGTGCAACATCCGTCCGAAATGGCGAAAAAGTGCCGTACGACTTTTAGAAATGCGTGCATGGATTTGAAACGGAACAGTACCATGGTGCACCACTCTCCAGCGATGGTGAATCGAAGACGAGCACGGTAATCCCGTTTTACCGTAAAAATCCACGTGTCAAAAAACGAAGGGTGAAAAACTTACGTGACTCGATTGAGATTCGGGTTGTCCTTTTTGGGCATTGATCTATCCGTTGGCGGCTGAAAGCTGCAAAAGCCGTTGAACTCATCGAAGCCTTCGTTTTGACAGGTTATGGCTCCCGTAACTCCAAACGAGCCAGAAGTTATGGCCGTCCGAATAATCGATATCTACAGGGTGCAACATCCACGGTGCAAGGTGCATCCGTCCGAAATGGCGAAAAAGTGCCGTCCGACATTTAGAAATGCGTGCATTGATTTGAAACAGAACAATACTGTGGTGCACCACTCTCCAACGATGGTGAATCGAAGACGAGCCCCGGTAATCCCGTTTTGCCGTAAAAATCCACGTTTCAAAAAAACGAAGGGTGAAAAACTTACGTGACCCGATTGAGATTCGGGTTGTCCTTTTTGGGCATTAATCTATCCGTTGATGGCTGAAAGCTCTCAAAGCTGTAGAAGTCATCGAGGCCTTCGTTTTGACAGGTTATGGCTCCCGTAACTCTAAACGAGCCAGAAGTTATGGCCGTCCGAATAATCGATATCTACAGGGTGCAACATCCATGGTGCAAGGTGCAACATCCGTTCGAAATGGCGAAACAGTGCCGTACGACTTTTAGAAATGCATGCATGGATTTGAAACGGAACGGTACCATGGTGCACCACTCTCCAGCGATGGTGAATCGAAGATGAGCCACGGTAATCCCGTTTTGCCGTAAAAATCCACGTTTCAAAAAAACGAAGGGTAAAAAACTTACGTGACCCGACTGAGATTCGGGTTGTCCTTTTTGGGCATTAATCTATCCGTTGAGGGCTGAAAGCTCTCAAAGCCGTAGAAGTTATCGAGGCCTTCGTTTTGACAGGTTATGGCTCCCGTAACTCTAAACGAGCCAGAAGTTATGGCCGTCCGAATAATCGATATATACAGGGTGCAACATCCATGATGCAAGGTGCAACATCCGTCCGAAATGGCGAAACAGTGTCGTACGACTTTTAGAAATGCATGCATGGATTTGAAACGGAACAGTACCATGGTGCACCACTCTCCAGCGATGGTGAATCGAAGACGAGCCACGGTAATCCCGTTTTGCCGTAAAAAGCCAGAAGTTATGCCCGTCCGAATAATCAATATCTATAGGGTGCAACATCCACGGTGCAAGGTGCAACATCCGTCCGAAATGACGAAACAGTGTCGTACGACTTTTAGAAATGCGTGCATGGATTTGAAACGGAACGGTACCATGGTGCACCACTCTTCAGCGATGGAAAGTCGAAGACGAGCCACGGTAATCTCGTTTTACCGCAAAAATCCACGTGTCGAAAAAACGAAGGGTAAAAAACTTACGAGACCCGATTGAGATTCGGGTTGTCCTTTTTGGGCGTTAATCCATCCGTTGATGGCTGAAAGCTGTCAAAGTTGTAGAACTCATCGAGGTCTTCGTTTTGAAAGGTTATGACTCGCGTAACTCTAATCGAGCCAGAAGATATGGCCGTCCGAATAATCGATATCTACAGGGTGCAACATCCACGGTGCAAGGTGCAACATCCGTCCGAAATGGTGAAACAGTGCCGTATGACTTTTAGATATGCGTGCATGCATTTGAAACGGAACAGTACCATGGTGCACCACTCTCCAGCGATGGGAAGTCGAAGACGGGCCACGGTAATCCCGTTTTACCGTAAAAATCCACGTGTCGAAAAAACGAAGGGTAAAAAACTTACGAGACCCGTTTGAGATTCGGAATGTCCTTTTTGTGCATTAATCTATCCGTTGACGGCTAAAAGCTGTCAAAGCTGTAGAACTCATCGAGGCCTTCGTTTTGACAGGTTATGGCTCCTGTAACTCTAAACGAGCCAGAGGTTATAGCCGTCCGAATAATCGATATCTACAGGGTGCAACATCCACGGTGCAAGGTGCAACATCCGTCCGAAATGGAGAAACAGTGCCGTACGACTTTTAGAAATGCGTGCATGGATTTGAAAAGGAACAGTACCATGGTGCATCACTCTTCGGCAATGGAAAGTCGAAGACGGGCCACGGTAATCCCGTTTTACCGTAAAAATGCACGTGTAGAAAAAACGAAGGGTAAAAAACTTACGAGACCCGATTGAGATTCGGGTTGTCCTTTTTGGGCATTAATCTATCCGTTGACGGCTGAAAGCTGTCAAAGCCGTAGAACTCATCGAGGCCTTCATTTTGACAGGTTATGGCTCCCGTAACTCTTAACAAGCCAGAAGTTATGGCCGTACGAATAATCGATATCTACAGGGTGCAACATCAACAGTGCAAGGTGCAACATCCGTCCGAAATGGCGAAACAGTGCCGTACGACCTTTAGAAATGCGTACATGGATTTGAAACGGAACTATACCATGGTGCACCACTCTTCAGCGATGGGAAGTCGAAGACGGGGCACCGTAATCCCGTTTTACCGCAAAAATCCACGTGTCGAAAAAACGAAGGGTAAAAAACTTACGAGACCCGATTGAGATTCGGGTTGTCCTTTTTGGGCATTAATCTATCCCTTGATGGCAGAAAGCTGTCAGATCCGTAGAACTCATCGAGGCCTTCGTTTTGACAGGTTACGGTTCTCGTAACTCTAAACGAGCCAGAAGTTATGGCCGTCCAAATAATCGATATCTACAGGGTGCAACATCCACGGTGCAAGGTGAAACATCCGTTCGAAATGGCAAAACAGTGCCGTATGACTTTTAGAAATGCGTGCATGGATTTGAAACGGAAAAGTGCCATGGTGCACAACTCTCCAGCGATGGGAAGTCGAAGACGGGCCACGGTAATCCCGTTTTACCTTAAAAATTCACGTGTCGGAAAAACGAAGGGTAAAAAACTTACGATACCCGATTGAGATTCGGGTTGTCCTTTTTGGGCATTAATCTATCCGTTGACGGCTGAAAGGCGTCAAAGCCGTAGAACTCATCGAGGCCTTCGTTTTGACAGGTTATGGCTCACGTAACTCTTAACGAGCCAGAAGTTATGGCCGTCCGGATAATCGATATCTACAGGGTGCAACATCCACGGTGCAAGGTGCAACATCCGTCCGAAATGGCGAAACAGTATCGTACGGCTTTTAGAAATGCGTGCATGGATTTGAAACATAACAGTACCATGGTGCACCACTCTCCAGCAATGGGAAGTCGAAGACCAGCCACGGTAATCCCGTTTTGCCGTAAAAATCCACGTGTCGAAAAAACGAAGTGTAAAAAACTTACGAGACCCGATTGAGATTCGGGTTGTCCTTTTTGGGCATTAATATATCCGTTGATGGCTGAAAACTGTCAAAGCCATAGAACTCATCGAGGCCTTCGTTTTGACAGGTTATGGCTCCTGTAACTCTAAACGAGCCAGAAGTTATGCCCGTCCGAATAATCGATATCTACAGGGTGCAACATCCACGGTGCAAGGTGCAACATCCGTCCGAAATGGCGAAACAGTGTCGTATGACTTTTAGAAATGCGTGCATGGATTTGAAATGGAACATTACCATGGTGCACCACTCTCCAGCGATGGAAAGTCGAAGACGGGCAACGGTAATCCTGTTTTACCGTAAAAATCCACGTGTCGAAAAAAACGAAGGGTAAAAAACTTACGATACCCGACTGAGATTCGGGTTGTCCTTTTTGGGCATTAATCTATCCATTGACGGCTGAAAGCCGTCAAAGCCGTAGAACTCATCGAGGCCTTCGTTTTGACAGGTTATGGCTCGCGTAACTCTTAACGAGCCAGAAGTTATGGCGGTCCGAATAATCGATATCTACAGGGTGCAACATCCACGGTGCAAGGTGCAACATCTGTCCGACATGGCGAAAAAGTGGCTTACGACTTTTAGAAATGCGTGCCTGGATTTGAAACAGAACAGTACCATGGTGCACCACTCTCCAGCGATGGTAAATCGAAGACCAGCCGCCGTAATCCCGTTTTGCCGTAAAAATCCACGTGTCGAAAAAACGAAGGGTAAAAAACTTACGAGACCCGATTGAGATTCGGGTTGTCCTTTTTGGGCATTAATCTATCCGTTGACGGCTGAAAGCCGTCAAAGCCGTAGAACTCATCGAGGCCTTCGTTTTGATAGGTTATGGCTCCCGTAACTCTAAACGAGCCAGAAGTTATGACCGTCTGAATAATCGATATCTACAGGGTGCAACATCCACGGTGCAAGGTGCAACATCCGTCCGAAATGGCGAAACAGTGCCGTACGACTTTTAGAAATGCGTGCATGGATTTAAAACGGAACAGTAACATGGTGCACCACTCTTCAGCGTTGGGAAGTCGAAGACGGGCCACGGTAATCCCATTTTACCGTAAAAAACCACGTGTTGAAAAAACGAAGGGTAAAAAACTTACGAGACCCGATTGAGATTCGGGTTGTCCTTTTTGGGCATTAATCTATCCGTTGACGGCTGAAAGTTGTCAAAACCGTAGAACTCATCGAGGCCTTCGTTTTGACAGGTTATGGCTCCCGTAACTCTAAACGAGGCAGAAGTTATGGCCGTCCGAATAATCGATATCTACAGGGTGCAACATCCACGGTGCAAGGTGCAACATCCGTCCGAAATGGCGAAACAGTGCCGTACGACCTTTAGAAATGCGTGCATGGATTTGAAACGGAATAGTACCATGGTGCACCACTCTCCGGCGATGGTAAATCGAAGACCGTCCACCGTAATGCCGTTTTACCATAAAAATCCACGTGTCGAAAAAACGAAGGGTAAAAAACTTACGAGACCCGATTGAGATTCGGGTTGTCCTTTTTGGGCATCAATCTATCCGTTGACGGCTGAAAGCGGTCAAAGCCGTAGAACTCATCCAGGCCTTCGTTTTGACAGGTTATGGCTCCCGTAAATATAAACGAGCCAGAAGTTATGGCCGTCCGAATAATCGATATCTACATGGTGCAACATCCACGGTGCAAGGTGCAACATCCGTCTGAAATGGCGAAACAGTGCCGTATGAATTTTAGAAATGCGTGCATGGATTTGAAATGGAACAGTACCATGGTGCACCACTCTCCAGCGATGGGAAGTCAAAGACGGGCCACGATAATCCCGTTTTACCTTAAAAATCCACGTGTCGAAAAACGAAGGGTAAAAAACTTACGAGACCCGATTGAGATTCGGGTTGTCCTTTTTGGGCATTAATCTATCCGTTGACGGCTGAAAGCTGTTAAAGCCGTAGAACTCCTCGAGTCCTTCGTTTTGACAAGTTATGGCTCCCGTAACTCTAAACGAGCCAGAAGTTATGGCCGTCCGAATAATCGATATCTACAGGGGGCAACATCCACGGTGCAAGGTGCAACATCCGTCCGAAATGGAGAAACAGTGCCGTACGACTTTTAGAAATGCATGCATGGATTTGAAACAGAACAGTACCATGGTGCATCACTCTTCAGCGATGGGAAGTCGAAGACGGGCCACGGTAATCCCGTTTTACTGTAAAAATGCACGTGTCGAAAAAACGAAGGGTAAAAAACTTACGAGACACGATTGAGATTCGGGTTGTCCTTTTTGGGCATTAATCTATCCGTTGACGGCTGAAAGCTGTTAAAGCCGTAGAACTCATCGAGGCCTTCGTTCTGACAGGTTATGGCTCCCGTAACTCTTAACGAGCCAGAAGTTATGGCCTTCCGAATAATCGATATCTACAGGGTGCAACATCCACGGTGCTAGGTGCAACATCCGTCCGAAATGGCGAAACAGTGCCGTACGACCTTTAGAAATGCGTGCTTGGATTTGAAACAGAACAGTACCATGGTGCACCACTCTCCAGCGATGGGAAGTCGAAAATGGGGCACCGTAATCCCGTTTTACCGTAAAAATCCACGATCCGAAAAAACGAAGGGTAAAAAAGTTACGAGACCCGATTGAGATTCGGGTTGTCCTTTTTGGGCATTAATCTATCCGTTGACGGCTGAAAGCTGTCAAAGCCATAGAACTCATCGAGGCCTTCGTTTTGACAGGTTATGGCTCCCGTAACTCTAAACGAGCCAGAAGTTATAGCCGTCCGAATAATCGATATCTACAGGGTGCAACATCCGTCTGAAATGGCGAAACAATGCCGTACGACTTTAAGAAATGCGTGCCTGGATTTGAAACGGAACAGTACCATGGTGCACCACTCTTCAGCGATGGGAAGTGGAAGACGGGGCACCGTAATCCCGTTTTACCGTAAAAATCCACGATCCGAAAAAACGAAGGGTAAAAAAGTTACGAGACCCGATTGAGATTCGGGTTGTCCTTTTTGGGCATTAATCTATCCGTTGACGGCTGAAAGCTATTAAAGCCATAGAACTCATCGAGGCCTTCGTTTTGACAGGTTATGGCTCCCGTAACTCTACACGAGCCAGAAGTTATAGCCGTCCGAATAATCGATATCTACAAGGTGCAACATCCACGGTACAAGGTGCAACATCCGTCCGAAATGGCGAAACAGTGTCGTACGACCTTTAAAAATGCGTGCATGGATTTGAAACGGAACAGTACCATGGTGCACCACTCTTCAGCGATGGGAAGTCGAAGACGGGGCAACGTAATCCCGTTTTACCGTAAAAATCCACGATCTGAAAAAACGAAGGGTAAAAAAGTTACGAGACCCGATTGAGATTCGGGTTGTCCTTTTTGGGCATTAATCTATCCGTTGACGGCTGAAAGCTGTCAAAGCCATAGAACTCATCGAGGCCTTCGTTTTGACAGGTTATGGCTCCCGTAACTCTAAACGAGCCAGAAGTTATAGCCGTCCGAATAATCGATATCTACAGGGTGCAACATCCACGGTGCAAGGTGCAACATCCGTCTGAAATGGCGAAACAGTGCCGTACGACTTTAAGAAATGCGTGCATGGATTTGAAACGGAACAGTACCATGGTGCACCACTCTCCAGCGATGGGAAGTCGAAGACGGGCCACGGTAATCCCGTTTTACCGTAAAAATCCACGTGTCGAAAAAACGAAGGGTAAAAAACTTACGACACCCGATTGAGATTCGGGTTGTCCTTTTTGGGCATTAATCTATCCGTTGACGGCTGAAATCTGCCAAAGCCGCAGAACTCCTCGAGGCCTTCGTTTTGACAGGTTATGGCTCCCGTAACTCTAAACGAGCCAGAAGTTATGGCCGTCCGAATAATCGATATCTACAGGTGATTGCGTCAAAATTGGGCACAACACTCTTCGGGAGTCGTTGAAGAGATAATAGTCAAGAATGCAAGTTCAAAACAGATATTATCTAACAAAAAATCCAATCAACAGTAAGGAAAATGCGTAGACAATCGATGTATAGTGGTTCGGCGTGTTGCCTACGTCCACTGTGAAGTTTTTTGATATTTTATTGATTCTTTTTCAATGATTACAAGTTGTTACAGCGATCAACAGCAAGTTACAACTGGAAATTCGAAATCAACAATCAAGTTATGATATAGGTTGATGGAGATCTTGATCGGCAGAGTTTGGGCCTCTCAGAATCCAAAAGTCCCCTTTTCTATCGGCCCTGGGGCTCTATTTTTAGGCGTAGGCTGCTGATATCTCGCTGAAAACTCTGGAGACCACGTCTGGCACGTGAGGGGGCCCACACGCACGGTCTCAGAAAGTTTGGGCCCACTTTGGCATCGGTTCGAACTCCATTCGAACCGATCAAGAATTCATCCAATCGAGGTGAAATTTGGCGTGGACATTCTTCAACATGTACGCAAGCTTCAGTGAAAATTTCGTGGCATTTGGATCAATAGGTTAGGAGATATCATGGATTCGAAATTGGGTTTTTGGCATAGCTGTCTGGTTCGAACCCATGTATTCGAAACGATGGTTTCGAATCCATCATGGCACGCGGCTTCGTGGTGACGTGGAGCGCAAACTTCGAATCGATCCGGACTTCACTCCATGTTGACCGCTTCGACTCCATGTATCTCGGCGCATTCGAACCGATGGAAGACACGTCATCGTGTTTGGTTGACCCAGTGGGTTCGAACGAAGTTACACAGGATGGGTTCGAAGATGGTATCACCGATGGGTTCGAAGAAGGCCTCTGTGATGGGTTCGAAGCATGGCTTCTGTGATGGGTTCGAACTTGTGTTCCTTGGATGCACATGAGCTCTACAACCCCTCCATGGATACGAGGCACATGGATTCGAACACGATGGAGTCGAAGGTATTGGAGTCGAAGGTGAGGCGCTTTGATGGTTTCGAAACCGATGGGTTCGATGTCCTTCGGTTCGAAGGTGATGGTCTCGAGTGGTGCATGATGATGGGTTCAAAGACACCCATCATGGTGGGTTTAAAACCAGCATGTTCCCTCCAAATTGAACCGATCATAGCTTGAGCATGCGAACCCGGATTGACTTGAAATTTGAAATGCTGACTCCTGTGGTCTTTCTTGCCGTGTCCTATCAATTGTAGCTCAATCTGGACTCGGATAAAATTCAGTGATATTCATGGCGGAAGGAAGTACGATCAACCTCCGAGGCGAACTTGTCCTTCGTTTTCGATCGATCTTTTGGTATCGCGGCTTTGCCGAAAAGCGGGATAACATTTTGCCCCCCAAAGTACGTCTTGTGGGAACATGACGTGCTTTGTATAGCTGCCACTTCTCTCTGAACAGTCATTGCTTTCTTTTTTGTCGAAACTCATATGTTGTACTGCTGTAACCTTGCGTTGATATGATTGATTGCTGGATAACAGTACTTAGCCGTTGGCTGTCGCATTTGTAACAGGATGAGTGTTTGATCCCTGTGAATATCCAAAATCGAATGTTAGTCTGACATGTATGCGCATATGTTAATTTGACCCCTGTTAACGTCGTGCGTCCACGAGTCGTCGTCAATTTGGTTTGCTATAGAATTTCGTATCGATTCTCTCCTGAACCGATTTTGAAATTTGAATTGAGACAACGCATGGCGGTTGTTTCGAAAGGTTCCTTCGTATCGATCCTCTCCTGAACCGATGTAGAAGGTTAAAGGGATCGAATTTGTATTGCGCGAGCGTAATGTTTCGAACCGACGCATTCGAGCATTGATGGGTTCGAAATCCTCGTTTGTATGGACGCGGTACGCTTGCTGCTATGATGGATTCGAAATTGACATTCGAACCGATCTGAAAGGGTGGAGCATCCTTGTGTTGTGATGGGTTCGAAACTGACATTCGAACCAATGTGATAGGATGGTTTCGAGACTTTTGTTCGTGGCAGTGGTCTGTGTGCTTCACACGATAGAGCCTCAAACATATGGGTTCGAAAGTGGATTTCGAAGCGGTTCTGCATTCTGACCTGTTGTAATCGGTCAAGTCTACCGGCACGCGAATCGACCCAGTCATCTCCAACCCCCCATATAAATAGCAAAGACCTCGGCATTTTTTCACTTTTTACTTTTACTCTTGCTTGCTTTTTACTGTGCTCTTCATCGTTTCGGAGCTCCAAAAGAAAAAGCACTGTGTCGCGCTCTCGACACATTCAAGATCCGAATCTTCAATTTCTCGAATTCATCATTCAAACCAGGTAATTAGCCTCGGATTCAAACGGCGAAGTTATTTCGAACCCATTTCTGTTTATTGATTGCGTAGCCTCGAGATTGGCAAAACCAGATCTGGTTTGGGAGGGATTCGAACCGATGCGTGGGCTCGAGTTCGAATCGATGACGGTGGCGTCTTTTTATTGGATTTCGAATCGATCCTTGGAATGTCCTTATTGGGATGCACAGTTCGCACCGATTGAGGGATTCGAGGGGTCCATTCGAACCGATGGGTTCGAACCCATAGGCTATCGTTTCGAAGTCCACAACTTTGTATCTATACGAAGTGGATCGGTTCGTACGTGAACGATGCGGAGTTGAGGTTTCCTTATCGGTTCGAACTTGTCATTTGTTTATCGGTTCGAAGCGCGTCAGGATGGGTTCAAACGCATGGGTTCGAAGCGACGTCAGGATGGGTTCGAACGCATGGGTTCGAAGCGACGTCAGGATGGGTTCGAACGCATGGGTTCGAAGCGACGTCAGGATGGGTTCGAAAGAAGAGATGTTCGGTTGGGTTCAAACGAAGTCCTGGTGATGGTTTCGAACCCTACATGATGGATACCAAAATTTGAAATTCTCCAAGCATAACTCCGACGAGCTTCATTCCTGCATATTTGGACTTGAATATTAAACTGCATACATGACTACCTTTTGAAGCTCGTCGATGGAACTATAACAACTTCAACCCGAACCAACTTCCATCATGGAAACGGACTGGTGATGACGGTCAGCGATGACGGTCATTATAGCTGGACTCCGTAGCCTTGTCGTTTGCATATTTCTTTAACTCTGCAACATTTATTCAAGTAATGCATGTCACTGCACAACACAAACTCATACACGCTACACTGGGGAACGCACGGGTTTTTGTCATCTAACGATGGTTTCTCGTGAGTTAGCTAGTTATGGAATCGTCAAGTTCACAGCAGCAGGAGACTCAAGTTACAGTCTCTCCGAGGCTAGAGATCCCGGATATTGACCCTGAGATTATTAGTCCAGCCCCGGATGAACTTCCCGTTGCGTCATTCATTGCCAATCCATCAGATTCCGTTCCGTCCAATATCTCTGAAGACATGTTGGGGAGAATATGTTTGAGACACGGCCTGTCGCTGGATGATGTGCTACTGCCGGGGCCGAATGATAGACCGCATAATCCGCCGGAGGGATATACAACATTCAACCGCCACGCGTGCGCGGCCGGGACACTTCCTCCGTTCAACGAGTATATAAGGGGAGTATTGTCGTTTTTGAGGATTGTCCCATCTCAGCTGCACCCGAACGGATATGCGTCGATCAATAGCGTGTTCATTGCATTTATGGAATATCTCCATCGACCACCGCTCCCAATTGAGATCAGATACTTGATCAATTTCAAAACTCGGGGTGATTATCCCTCCTTCACATTCCTGGAAGCGGTGAGAAATTGCCAAGTGGTTACCAGGTCTTGGACCAGGTTGAGCTATTATAGGGCAGAATGGTTTTATGTCAGATGTCCTCCTGGATTCGCCCGACGATGGCTATTCAGACGTGAGTATAGTTGCGTTCGTAAATAATTACTATGGCAATCGCAGCCGAAGTGGAACTTATAATTTATTCTTTTTTTGCAGCGGTGATCCAGCGACCTGAGGGCGAGCACTTTAGGGAGATGGTGCGAGTGCTTCGAGAAGTCCCGGGTGGAGATAGGGATATCGATGTGTTATTGACAGATAGGAATCTCCGGGCCTGCGGTTTGATCGAACAAGGGCAGAGCATAAGCTTTGAAGTGGCACTAAGGATCGTCTCGAAGAAATGAGTCAAGTACAAGAAACCCAGAGTTACCACAGCTGAGGAAGCGGACTCCGAAAGAACCCACACCGATGATGAGCCGCTGACCGGGCCTACTGACGCAGTTCCGGATGTCGCGGGGCAGAGAAAAGGCAAGGCTGCCATGGTTAAGTCAAGTAAGAAGGGGAGACTGAAATCGGTCGTCACGGCCCGTTCTGCTCCCGGAGTTAGAATCTCGGAGACGTCTCCTCCGAGAACTGAAAATCTTTTTGAAGGGCTTGCCGATCTTTCAATCCCGGATGATGTGTCTTTTCAACATGATGCCGGGTTGGAGGAATTCCATCGCACCCTAGAATTGAACGAGCCTCTTATTACTAGCGAGGTCGACACTTCCGGTTGGTCGGGGGGAATGCATATTCATACACATTTCACGACACTGCATAACCTTTGACTGAAAACTATCTGTTTTGAAAGGTGATTAATTCTATTTTATCTTGCTTCGCAGATATCATGTCTAAGCGCGGTTCAATGCTTGGGAGTCTTCGTCATGCCCGCTAGCCTTCATATTACGACTCGCGCAGACGAGAAGGGGATAGAGGTTATGATCAGGGGCATTCTGGGCATTATGACCAGGGACGTTCTGGGTATTCTAGTCACGAGAGATACGACACGGACAGGGGCTATAAGCGTCGATCGTGGTCGTGTACCCCTCCTCCTTCCAGAGATCCCGTACAACCTCCTGCTCATGTCCCTCATCCTTCCGAGTCTTCTCGATATACGTCGGTTTCTCAACCTTCCCGATCCGAGGCGATGACCCCGATAGTCGCAGAGCAGCTTCCTACAGAGATCTCGGGAGAAGGGGCAATTAGACTTGCGCAATTAAAGAGGGAGTTCCCGAATATTTGTTTCGATAACTACGTCTTTCCTCCGAACCCGAAAAGAATCCCGCCGGAAGCCGAGCGGTTAGCGCTCGACTATGTGCATGACTTTTACACCCAATACAAGGCGTGGTATAGGGCGGCCGACAAGGCATCGGCGTTGGCCTACGAACGAGCGGCTACCATTGAAAAGCTTCAAACCGAGTTGGCTCAAAGAGACCGCATCATACAAGTGCTGAATACTGAGGCTGAATCGTCTCGAAAATCAGAGATGGAGGCTCTTACAAAGGTCGACGAAGCTCAAGCAGCCATGGATAGAATGAAAAAGGAGCACTATGTTACGGTGGAAGACATGGGCCACCGGAATACTGTCGTCACTGCTGAGCGAGATGCGGCGTTAAAAGAACTTAATGAGCTCAAGACCAAATTTTCCGAGATTATTAAAGATAGAGATGACGCGCATAACACGACGCAAGAGGCCTGCGAGCAAGCCGTGGTGCTTCGCACTGAGAGAGATGCGGCCGTGGCCAAAGTTTAGGCGGTCGAAGCAGAGGTGGAGGAGAAGGTTCAACATGCAGAGGCCAGGCTAGAGGCCGATATCGAAGATTTGCTCATAACTTACAACGCCAATGTGTTGAAGCACATAAACTTGGCCTGGCTTCAAGATTATCCAGTTCACCTTCGTAGCGCCTGGGACCGATTGGTTGAGGAGGAAGAGGAAGCGCACCCAGGTGAAGCGGTCGATCGATTCGAACTGGAGAATCGGCTGCTCACAGACGATGAGAAGAAGGTTCTTCATGACACTATCATCGCTCATGAGAAGGAAATTATCGGTGGTCGCTCCCTGGAAGTCGGAGAGGGGTCAGGCGTTGAGCACCATTCTGCTGTCACTGAAGTCACCACACCATCTTCATCGGTGCCTGTATCTGTGGTCAGTTTGCAACCTGTTCCTGCTTACGACCCGGAACAACCGCGCTCATCTCTTATTCATGAGCGTACTTCCGAGGCCGTTCACCCGTCTGCGAGCCAAACTGGGGAAGGTATTCCGAAGTTATCTCAAGCGTTTTCTGAATAGAGTGTTTGTTTTGTAGCAGTTTTTAATAACTTCTTATTTTTTGCCTAGTGACTGGAGTTGCGCCGACTGTTGTGGCTCAAGAATCAAGTAGAGGAGATAAGGCCATCGCTACCGAGACTACTGTTGTAACCGCGGTATCTGCTGAGACGACGCAGGGGGGATCCTTGTCTGCTGACGAACAAATGGTGAGCGAACTGCTCGGTGAGCAGGGTGGTTCTTTCTCTGACTTGCCATTTATCATCGTTAGTAGCCTCCCGCCGTCCTCAAGTTCTTCGATGAAGGCCGAAGATGCCCCCAGCCAAGCCCGTGCGACTCGTGATGAGGAAATTTTGGCTGAGATCAACGCCGAGATAGAGGCTGCGGGGCATAGCGGTATCGTCGGCGGCAGCACGGCGGTGCAGAGTCCAGCACCTGCTACGGTAGCGCCATCGGGTGGCACTTCTCAACTTCCGTTACGGATCCGGTCCCCCCCGCTCCTCCAGCAGGAAGCCTCCATGCAGACTCAAGCTCCGAGGAGGATATTGACATCATGCCTCCAGCCGAAGAGCCACCGCCGGAGAGGAGACATTCAAAACGAAGAATTTCTGTCCCTAGTGACACTGATGATGTACCACTAGTAAGAAGGATGAAAAAGAAGAAATAAATCGGCTTCTCAAGTAGATGTTTTGGTAGATAGGTACTTGTCTCCGTTCGCACTCCAGGAACGAATTATTGAATGTTTATACTCCAATTCGCGCTGTGGGAAGTTGGAGTCCGTTCGCACTCCGGGAACGAATTATTGAATGTTTATACTCCAATTCACGCTGTGGGAACTTGGAGTCCGTTCGCACTCCGGGAATGAATTATTGAATGTTTATACTCCAATTCACGCTGTGGGAAGTTGGAGTCCGTTCGCACTCTGGGAACGAATTGTTAAATGTTTATACTCCAATTCACGTTGTGGGAAGTTGGAGTCCTTTCGCACTCCGGGAACGAATTATGGAATGGACTGTCGTGTGTTGGTCCAGTTCAGCCTTCGATGTGTTGGCTTGCCCCCGAGCTGGGGTTTCACTTAGTGAGTGGCCGGTTGTAACGCAGTCACTCGCTATTTGAATAAATTCCATTGTTCGATGGAACTTAGCTCTTCGTGTGTCGTGATTGTTGAATGTTGTATTCGATGAATCATAGCTTTAGCTTGAAGTGATAGCATTTTATTTGCTGGAATGAGAAAATGTGGCAAAGTCAGTGCCTTATTACAAAATCAAATTTCAGAATGTAAATGAAATTGCAAAATATTCATAGATTGAATGAGCCTGTCATGTGTGACAGTGACGAAGATCCTCGTCGTTCCAGGCTCCTGAGAAAGTCGGTCCGCCACTGATGGCGTTTATCACCAATCTCCCGCGAGGACCATTGGAGTCCTCATGCCTCGGTCGATTGGGTTCATTGTTTTGATTTGATGGACCTGCTTCCCTGGGTTGCGGTGTCCGCACAAATCGATCAAGCTTCCTTTCCCTGATCAGTTTTTCAACGAGATCCTGTAAGTGACGACACTCGTTCGTATCGTGCCCGTAGATTTCATGGAACCTGCAAAACTTTCCTGTTTGGATTTGTCTCTCTGACGACGGTCTCGGAGCAGGTTTTTCATATTGAATTGTACTACGGGTTTGTAAATACAAGTCCTCCAATGAAGTATTCAAAGGAGTATAACGGTCGAACTTCGGATTTTTGCGTTGCGGACCGCGATTTTGATCTTGTTTTTTAATTTGATTCACGCTCTCTCTTCGCCGAGCTTGTTTATTTTTAATGTTCAACTGAACTTTTCTGGAGCTCTCACCGGATTGTTTTATTGCAACATTGCTTTGGGTTCCTCCCGCGTTTGATCCTGCGTCAGTTTGCTTCCTAGACTGTTTCGCGTCTTCCCGTCTCAGGAATTGAGCTGCTTTGGCATGGAAACGGTCCAATGACGCAGGTGGTTTTCCAGCTAGCCAATTGCCGAATTCAGAATCGGGGTCGATCCCCTTAGTTAACGCCATAAGGATGGAGTTATCATTTTGATTACTAATCTCCGCACATGCAGTGTGGAATCTTTCTAAGTAGTGTCTAAGTGTCTCTCCGGGAGCTTGTGTGACACTAGATAAAGTGTTGACATCTTTCGGCCTTGCGACGTGCATGCGGAATTGCTCGACAAATTTTGTGGCCAGCTGGTCGAATGAGGAGATGGATCGAGGAGGCAATCGGGTGAACCACATGGTGGCGATGCCCCCCAAGGATATGGGGAAACTACGACATTTCACAGCGTCGTCGGCTCTGGCAGCCGTCATCGACCATTCATATTTTAGAATATGTTGATTGGGATCAGAGTTTCCCTCATACATAGGCAGAGTGGGCAATCGGAATCGCCGTGGGGGTTCAGCATTAAGAATGTCGTCCGTAAAGGGAGTGTGGCTTCGGGAAACTCACCAATCGTCGTTTGTGAATCCCTGACTCTCACGGATCATCTGACGTATCATAATTGAAAGATCCAGCATTTGCGCCGGAGTATGGTCACGTTCCATACTTCGAGTTTGAACAGGATATCGCTGATGGTTCACATCTTGCCTTCTCGGCTCATAGTCCTCTGGGACGTACGGTTCAGGAGTATGACCGCTTTGACGACGGTCCGGGTCCGACTGATCTCGAGCGTCGACCCCTGGTTCAGCCGCAACGCTAGCGGTGCGGTATTCAGCGGCGTGGTGAGGAATGGCACCCCCTCGGGAGGAGGGTCCAGTTTGGAAACTGGCTGACGGACCAACTCTTATTTGTCCAACGGTCAATATCGGTTGGTTTCCAGCGGATGGCATACGACCCTCATCTAACCGGGGTCGTGGAGGTCGGTTATGATAATCAGAAGATGAAGAACTTTCGCTAGAAGAGCGATAAGCACGATCTCTCGTGGATCGTTTTCGTTTCTGGCGATCTAGCTGGTTGATTAGCTCAGCGCTAGCGCGTAGCTGTTCTTTTAGTTGTCGCCGACTCTGGGTCAGCTCTTGAAGTAACAACTGCAATTCTTGTCGGGTAACCGGACCCGACGGTTCTGAGTTCCCAGCGGCATCTTGATTAGGTGGAGGCAGAGGGGCAGGATTCTGTCTATCCTGTCCTTCTTGATTGACGGCGTTCGAGGTGGTTCTTGTGCTAACCATTTTTACAATTGAGTTCCTTTCCTAGACTTTTGACAAATCTGAATAGAATGGAAGGAGTTTGAATATGAAATCTGGATCTCTCTCATAGATTTATTCAATCCGGTATCGATGACAGATCCAACGAGCAGGAGAAAATCTGGGTTTTCTCGGTGAAAGCACCAAAGTGTTTGTGTCAAAATTGGGCACAACACTCTTCGGGAGTCGTTGAAGAGGTAATAGTCAAGAATGCAAGTTCAAAACAGATATTATCTAACAAAAACTCCAATCAACAGTAAAATAAATGCGTAGACAAGCGATTTATAGTGGTTCGGCGTGTTGCCTACGTCCACTGTGAAGTTTTTTGATGTTTTATTGATTCTCTTTCAATGATTACAAGTTGTTACAGCGATCCACAGCAAGTTACAACTAGAAATTCGAAATCAACAATCAAGTTATGATATAGGATGATGGAGATCTTGATCCGGCAGAGTCTCGGCGTCTCAGAGTCAGAAGATCCCTTTTCTGTTGGCCCTGGGGCTCTATTTATAGGCGTAGGCTGCTGATATTTCGCTGAAAACTCGGGAGACCACGTCTGGCACGTGAGGGGGCCCACATGCACGGTCTCAGGAAGTTTGGGCCCACTTTGGCATCGGTTCGAACTCCATTCGAACCGAACAAGAATTCATCCAATCGAGGTGAAATTTGGCGTGGACATTCTTCATCATGCACATAAGCTTCGGTGAAAATTTCATGGCATTTGGATCAGCAGGTTAGGAGATATGATGGATTCGAAATTGAGTTTATGGCAGGGCTGTTTGGTTCGAACCCATGCATTCGAAACGATGGTTTCGAATCCATCATGGCACGCGACTTCGTGGTGACATGGAGCGCAAACTTCGAATCGATCCGGACTTCACTCCGTGTTGACCGCTTCGACTCCGTGTATCTCGGTGATTTCGAACCGATGGAAGACACGTTGGTTGACCCAGTGGGTTCGAACAAGGCAACACAGGATGGGATCGAACATGGCATCACGGATGGGTTCGAAGCGTGGCTCTGTGATGGGTTCGAAGACGACTTCAGGGATGGGTTCGAACAAAGCTTATGGATGGTTTCGAAGCATGCATGTCCGGTGGGTTCGAAAGTAATGGAGTCGAACCCGTGGGGGATTCGAAGGGTTCGAAGGAGATGGTTTCGAACTGGGGCGTGACGATGGATTCGAAGACAACCATCATTATGGGTTCGAAACCAGTGTGTTCCCTCCAAGTTGCCTCGATCATAACTTGAGCATACGAATTCGGATCGACTTGAAATTTGAAATGCTGACTCCCGTGGCCTTTCTTGCCGTGTCCTATCAATTGTAGCTCAATCTGGACTCGGATAAAATTCAGTGATATCCATGGCGAAAGGAAGTATGATCAACCCCTGAGTCGAACTGTCCTTTGCTTTCGATCAATCTTTTGGTATCGCGGCTTTGCCAAAAAGCGGGATAACATTTAGCTCTTCGTGTGTCGTGATTGTTGAATGTTGTATTCGGTGAATCACAGCGTTAGCCTGAAGAGATAGCATTTTATTTGCTGAAATGAGAAAATGTGGCAAAGTCAGTGCCTTATTACAAATTCAAAATTCAGAACGTAAAAGAAACTGTAAAGTATTCATGGATTGAAGGAGCCTATCATGTGTGACAGTGACGAGGTTCTTCGTCGTTCCAGGCTTCTGAATGAGTAGGCCCGCCACTGACGGCGTTTATCACCAATCTCCCACGGGGACAAGTCGAGTCCTCCTGCCTCGGTCGATTGGGTTCATTGATTGGATTGGATGGGCCCGCATCTCCGGGCTGCGTTGTCCGCACAAACTGTTTCAGTTTCCCTTCCCTGACCAGTTTTTCAACAAGATCCTGTAAGTGACGACACTCGTTCGTATCGTTCCCGTAGCCTTCAAGGAACCTGCAAAATTTTCCCGTCTGGATTTGCCTCTCCGACGACGGTCTTGGAGCAGGTTTTTCATATTGAATCGCATTGCGGGTCCGTAAATACAAGTCCTCCAATGAAATATTCAAAGGAGTATAACTGTCGAACTTCGGATTCTTGCGTTGTGGGCCGCGATTTTGATCTTGTTTTTTAAGTTGATTCACGCTCTCTCTTCGCCGAGCTTGTTTATTTTTAATGTTCAACTGAACGTTTCCGGAGTTCTCGCCGGACTGTTTTATTGCAACATTGCTTTGGGTTCCTCCCGCATTTGGCCCTGCGTCAATTTGCTTCCTAGACTGTTTCGCGTCTTCCCGTCTCAGGAATTGAGCTGCTTTGGCATGGAAACGGTCCAATGACGCAGGTGGTTTCCCAGCCAGCCAATTGCCAAATTCAGAATCGGGGTCAATCCCCTTAGTTAGCGCCATAAGGATGGAGTTATCGTTTGGATTACTAATCTCTGCACACGCAGTGTGGAATCTTTCTAAGTAGTGTCTGAGTGTCTCTCCGGGAGCTTGTGTGACACTAGATAGAGTGTTGACATCTTTCGGCCTTGCGACGTGCATGCCGAATTGCTCAACGAATTTTGTGGCCAGCTGGTCGAATAAGGAGACGGATCGAGGAGGCAATCGGGTGAACCACATGGTGGCGATGCCCCCCAAGGATATGGGGAAACTACGACACTTCACAGCGTCGTCGGCTCTGGCAGCAGTCATCGACCATTCATATTTTAGAATATGTTGGTTGGGATCGGAGTTTCCCTCATACATGGGAAGAGTGGGCATTCGGAATCGCCGTGGGGGTTCAGCATTAACAATGTCGTCCATAAAGGGAGTGTGACTTCGGGAAACTCCCCAATCGTCGTTTGTGAATCCCTGACTCTCACGGATCATCTGACGTATCATAGTTGAAAGATCCGGCATTTGCGCCGGAGTATGGTCACGTTCCATACTTCGGGTTTGAACCGGATATCGTTGACGGTTCACATCCTGCCTTCTTGGCTCATAGTCCTCTGGGACGTATGGTTCAGGAGTACGGCCGCTATGACGACGGTCTAGGTCCGACTGGTCTTGAGCGTCGACCCCTGGTTCAGCCGCAACGCTAGTGGTGCGGTATTCTGCGGCGTGATGAGGAACGGCGCCTCCTCCTGAGGAGGGTCCGGTTTGGAAACTGGCTGACGGACCAACTCTTATTTGTCCAACGGTCAATGTCGGTTGGTTTCTAGCCGATGGCATACGACTCCCGTCTAACCGGGGTCGTGGAGGTCGATTATGATAATCAGAAGATGAAGAACTTTCGTTGGAAGAGCGAGAAGCACGATCTCTCATGGATCTTTTTCGTTTTTGGCGATCCAGCTTGTTGATTAGCTCAGCGTTAGCGCGTAGCTGTTCTTCTAGTTGTCGCCGACTCTGGGTCAGCTCTTGAAGTAACAACTGCAATTCTTGTCGGGTAACCGGACCCGACGGTTCTGAGTGCCCAGCGACATCTTGATTAGGTGGAGGTAGAGGGGCAGGATTCTGACTATCCTGTCCTTCTTGATTGACGGCGTTCGAGGTGGTTCTTGTGCTAACCATCTTTAGAGTTGAGTTCCTTTCCTAGACTTTATGCAAATCTAAATAGAAGGGAAGGAAGTTGGATTTAACGATCTCGATCTCTCTCTTAGATTTATTCAATCCGGTATCGATGACAGATCCAACGAGCTGGAGAAAATCTGGGTTTTCTCAGTGAAAGCACCAAAGTGTTTGCGTCAAAATTGGGCATAACACTCTTCGGGAGTCGTTGAAGAGATAATAGTCAAGAATGCAAGTTCAAAACAGATATTATCTAACAAAAACTCCAATCAATAGTAAGGAAAATGCGTAGACAATCGATTTATAGTGGTTCGGCGTGTTGCCTACGTCCACTGTGAAGTTTTTTGATATTTTATTGATTCTCTTTCAATGATTACAAGTTGTTACAGCGATCAACAGCAAGTTACAACTGAAAATTCGAAATCAACAATCAAGTTATGACATAGGTTGATGGAGATCTTGATCTGGCAGAGTTTGGGCGTCTCAGAATCCCAAAGTCCCTTTTCTATTGGCCTTGGGGCTCTATTTATAGGCGTAGGCTGCTGATATTTCGCTGAAAACTCGGGAGACCACGTCTGGCACGTGAGGGGGCCCACACGCACGGTCTCAGAAAGTTTGGGCCCACTTTGGCATCGGTTCGAACTCCATTCGAACCGATCGAGAATTCATCCAATCGAGGTGAAATTTGGCGTGGACATTCTTCAACATGTACGCAAGCTTCAGTGAAAATTTCATGGCATTTGGATCAATAGGTTAGGAGATATCATGGATTCGAAATTGGGTTTTTGGCATAGCTGTCTGGTTCGAACCCATGTATTCGAAACGATGGTATCGAATCCATCATGGCACGCGGCTTCGTGGTGACGTGGAGCGCAAACATCGAATCGATCCAGACTTCACTCCGTGTTGACCGCTTCGACTCCATGTATCTCGGCGCATTCGAACCGATGGAAGACACGTCATCGTGTTTGGTTGACCCAGTGGGTTCGAACGTAGTTACACAGGATGGGTTCGAAGATGGTATCACAGATGGGTTCGAAGAACGCCTCTGTGATGGGTTTGAAGCATGGCTTCTGTGATGGGTTCGAACTTGTGTTCCTTGGATGCACATGAGCTCTGCAACCCCTCCATGGATACGAGGCACATGGATTCGAACACGATGGAGTCGAAGGTAATGGAGTCGAAGGTGAGACGCTTTGATGGTTTCGAAACCGATGGGTTCGATGTCCTTCGGTTCGTAGGTGATGGTCTCGAGTGGTGCATGATGATGGGTTCGAAGACACCCATCATGGTGGGTTTAAAACCAGCATGTTCCCTCCAAGTTGAACCGATCATAGATTGAGCATGCGAACTCGGATTGACTTGAAATTTGAAATGCTAATTCCTGTGATCTTTCTTGCCGTGTCCTATCAATTGTAGCTCAATCTGGACTCGGATAAAATTCAGTGATATCCATGCGAAACGAAGTACGATCAACCTCCAAGGCGAACTTGTCCTTCGTTTTCGATTGATCTTTTGGTATCGCGGCTTTGCCGAAAAGCGGGATAACAACAGGGTGCAACATCCACGGTGCAAGGTGCAACATCCGTCCGAAATGGAGAAACAGTGTCGTACGACTTTTAGAAATTCGTGCATGGATTTGAAACAGAACAGTACCATGGTGCATCACTCTTCAGCGATGGGAAGTCGAAGACGGGCCACGGTAATCCCGTTTTATCGTAAAAATGAACGTGTCGAAAAAAGAAGCGTAAAAAACTTACGAGACTCGATTGAGATTCGGGTTGTCCTTTTTGGGCATTAATCTATCCGTTGACGGATGAAAGCTGTCAAAGCCGTAGAACTCATCGAGGCCTTCGTTTTGACAGGTCATGGCTCTCGTAACCCTTAACGAGCCAGAAGTTATGGCCGTCCGAATAATCAATATCTAAAGGGTGCAACATCCACAGTGCAAGGTGCAACATCCGTCCGAAATGGCGAAACAGTGCCGTACGACCTTTAGAAATGCGTGCATGGATTTGAAATGGAACAGTACCATGGTGCACCACTCTTCAGCGATGGGAAGTCGAAGACAGGGCACCGTAATCCCGTTTTACCGTAAAAATCCACGATCCGAAAAAACGAAGGGTAAAAAACTTACAAGACCCGATTGAGATCCGGGTTGTCCTTTTTAGGCATTAATCTATCCGTTGACGGCTGAAAGCTGTCATAGCCATAGAACTCATCGAGTCCTTCGTTTTGACAGGTTATGGATCCCGTAACTCTAAACGAGCCAGAAGTTATGGCCGTCCGAATAATCGATACCTACAGGGTGCAACATCCACGGTGCAAGGTGCAACATCCGTCCGAAATAGCGAAACAGTGCCGTATGACTTTTAGAAATGCGTGCATAGATTTGAAACGGAACAGTACCATGGTGCACCACTCTCCAGCGATGGGAAGTCGAAGATGGGCCACGGTAATCCCGTTTTACCGTAAAAATCCACGTGTCGAAAAAACGAAGGGTAAAAAACTTACGAGACCCTATTGAGATTCGGGTTGTCCTTTTTAGGCATTAATCTATCCGTTGACGGCTGAAAGCTGTCAAAGCCGTAGAACTCATAGAGGCCTTCGTTTTGACAGATTATGGCACCCGTAACTCTAAACGAGCCAGAAGTTATAGCCGTCCGAATAATCGATATCTACAAGGTGCAACATCCACGGTGCAAGGTGCAACAACCGTCCGAAATGGGGAAACAGTGCCGTACGGCTTTTAGAAATGCGTGCATGGATTTGAAACGGAACACTACTGTTTGCACAAAAAATGGACAAACACCTCCAAGTCGTATTATTTAGTTGATTATATGTGAATTTCAATGATTTTAGATGAGTATGTAAATATGAGAAAAGTAGGGGCTGAAATGTAAAAGACACGCAGATTTATAGTGGTTCGGCCAGAATGTGCCTACGTCCACTTTATATGTTATTATCTCTTTTCTTCCAGATTACAAGTACAATGCGTTGTATACAAGTGTATGAAAGTAGTTTGAAAGTTCCTTCCTTGCTTGAGCTCTCAAACTTGTCTGCCATTGTTGTACCCCTGCCCCTCTATTTATAGAATGAGGTAGGGGGCAGGGGTCATGGAAGTATATAGCTGCTAGTGGGCCCGGGCTGAAGCAATCTGGCCTGGTAGCGTTCTGGTTCGGCGAAGCCTTGGTTCGGCCGTGTTGAGGTCTCTGAGATGGTTGATTCGGTAGTGAGCTTGGAGGTTGGTTCGGTTGTACGTGGTCCGGTCATGGTGGTCCGGTGATGAAGAGGTTGGTTCGGCATTGATGTGGAGATTGGTCCGGTTTGGTTGTGTGGTATTGGACCGGTGGTGATTGGTTCGGTACCAACCTCGTTCGGTAGTGGGATTGTGAGGGGGAGTCCGGTTGCCGGACTAGGTTGGGAATGCCGAATGAACCCATGCCGAATGAACCACCATGCTTGGATTGCCGAATGGATTTTATGCTAGCATTGAGCCTTGTGTCTGCCGAATGGATTGGAGGTTACGAACCCGGGTGTAACTGACGCTTCTCGGTCTCGAGATCTTCTGGGTGAAAATCCGCCCAACATTTGCCCCCCAAAGTGGGGCACGTGCTTGCACGTGTCGCGCTTTGTTTCTCGTTGGTGGGAAGACTCGTCTTGTAATGTCATGGGCTGGATGTTTATATCTTGTGGATGTCCTGCAAAGAGATTTATAATTTTAGTGTGGTTTCAAATAACGACCGTTCGGGGTCGAAATATTTGTGATCAAGTGAACTGTGTCGCTCGGGACGAGCAAGTGTGCCCCGAAGGGGCTTAGCATCGTCGATGCCAGGTTCACGTTAGAGTGGGTCCCTGGGTCGTTTGCCAAGGTGGTTTATCGCCAGCTCAGAGCATGCCTAGGGATCGTTCGCGACCGCGTACATGTGTAAGTGGCTTAGCCATTTCACAATTATCAAATATCCATTCGACCGATGGGCTTAAAAATACGTGTCAAAGTGTAAATTCCCACGATGGTAGGGTTAATAACCATTCAGAGCGTGCCTATGGACCATTCGAGGTCGCGTACACGTGTAAACGATTTAATCCACGTCGGTGAGGACTTTACGACTTATTCATCGTTATCATAATCTTATTTTATTAGTTAGTTCTGGAGTTCGGTACTTATCTGAGTGAAGCGCCTTGCGTGCCCCCTGTTTCTGGTTTCTGCTGGTAGAGACAGTTTTATTCGGTTGTTGGTTGGATCGGTACGCTGGTCCGGTATGTTGGTCCGGTAGGCCGAACCAGCTGGTTCGGCAATCCTGAGTTTGCCTATATATAGAGGCTACCCCCCTTAGTTTTCCCTTACCGAACCAAAGAGAGCCGAATCAATTTTTAGCCGAACCAAGCTTATACCGAATTAGGTATATATTCTTTTGCCGAATGTTTTTTTTTATCACCGAATGAATATGATTGCCGAATGCACACGAAGGGTTTTGTTTTACCGAATGATATGTATACCGGATGTGTTTTTTAGTGCCGAATGGACTTATGACCCCATTGCCGAATGAACTTAAGTCCCTAGTGCCGAATGAGCATAAGACCCTAGTGCCGAATGAACTTTGTATTCGGTCTTTGGGTGGAATTCTGGACTTATGTATGCTTGCTTGTATTCTTGTTCTAACATCATGTTTTTCACTTTTGTGTATGCAGATAAATGTCTCGCAAGGCGGAAACACGATCAGACAGACGGAAATCCAAGGATGGAGGAGAGTCTTCTTCTGTGCCCCCAGCCCAACCAGGATCCGGGCAACATCGACCTGTTCCGAGGTCGTTGGTGGACGGACATGGTCCACAGGAACTTCTGGTCTCCCCTCCCGACTGCTTTCCTAGCTCCCTAAAGGAGGAGCAACTTGACGTTATATCCCGTTCCTTTGGGATAGACAGGGCTCTTATGCTGTTACCGGGGGAGGGGGTCATGCCATATGATCCCCCTGAGGGGTACTTCGCTTACAGCCGTTACCATTGTATGTGCGGGGCTATTCCTCCAGTCAACGCCTGGATATTAAGCTTCGTCACTTATCTGAAGGTGGCTCCATTCCAGCTCCAGCCCAACTCTTATGCCATTCTGGTTTGCTTGTATGCTATCTTCCAGAAGAGATACGGGCGTGCCCCCTCCAACCGGGAAATACGATATCTGTACAATCTGAGGGGGTACAGGAAGGGGTCCCCATATATTAGCTTGGAGTCAGCCGTTTCCTTCAAGCCGGTTTTGGATTTATACTCGAAGTATAGCATGTTCAAGAAGGAATGGTTCTTTGTTAGGGATGACTCCGTCTCTATTCGCCGATTTACCTCCGGATGTAAGTCAAAACTCTACTCATAATTCCTGTCTTGGCTGTAATTCTCTCTCTTATGCGCTTTTATTTCTTGCTAGCGACAGGTGGTTTTGCGGTTGTGGAAGATGATCGCTTGGTTCAGATGGCAGCTGAAATTGAAGCTATTTCCGGGAGAGACAGATCGGCTGCTTATTTGATTAGGAATGCCAGGCTCTTGATGTATAATTTGATCCTCCCACATCAGTCCGTAGTCAAGCAGAGGGACACGGCAGAAGAGAAGGCTGCCCAGCCTAAAGGTGGGGTGACAGCGAAGGGTGGCAAGAGGAAGCCCTTTGCACAACGTCCAGTCGTAGGAGGCAAGAAGCTCAAGGAGTCCGATGGCCCTTCTCCAAGTACTTGCCCGGATGTCCCGGAGGAGGAAGGTGTAGAAGAGGAGGAAGGAGGTGAAGTTGGAGAAGGGTCGGAGGGTGGAGGAGATGGCGATGGTCAGGGTGGTAGCGGTGTTGCTGCTCTAACCTCTGAGCAGGACCTCGAACTGGATGAGGCTCTCCGTCGGGCCTTCGGGGAGTCAGAGGGGGAGTCGGAAACAGAGAAGGAAACGGAGAAGGCAGAGGAAACCGGCAAAGCTGTGGTTAGCACTGACCCATCCTCTAAGGGTTCCTCAGCTAGGGTGACCCCGGCGATGCAAGGTGAACTTTTGTCTTCTGCCGATTCTATTTTCGATAAGGACTTAGAAATTTTTTACGGTTCACTTCCGTCCTGGAATGAGATCCAGGACTTATTGCAGTATCCCACTCCTCCGCCGGGTTTGTATAACAGATGTGTCTCCTCACTTTTCTTTCTTTTTAACTTAGCACATTTTTTGAATTGCGGATTATTGTATGTTCGTAACACTTGTTCTTTATTCCAGGGGCAGGCCAGGCGGGTAAAACGTCGGATGTTCGACACCGCCTTGAACAATTTAAGTCGAGGAGG
Source organism: Allium cepa (assembly GCA_030765085.1). Classification (NCBI taxonomy): domain Eukaryota; kingdom Viridiplantae; phylum Streptophyta; class Magnoliopsida; order Asparagales; family Amaryllidaceae; genus Allium; species Allium cepa. The sequence goes on along the minus strand of CM060941.1, from coordinate 41,886,689 downwards.
GCTTCCGCGAAACCTTCTACTGATCGCACTGGGGACGTAGTCAAGTACCGCCCTCTTCTTGGGGTCATCGAAGAGGGCATTCAGAAAAGGAAGCGGAGCCGTTCCTTATTTGAGTCTTCTTCTGCTTCGCAGCTTCCTACTCTGTCTCCCCCTACTCAGCCTCCTTGTGATACTACGGAGGAGAGCACGGAGCCCTGCCCCCCTCCTCCTCCTTCCAAGAGTTCTACTGTCATTCATATAAGGCGTCCCGATGTGCCTCGCCCCGTGCCTCGTGACCCTTTTGCCGGCCATCCTGATTTAGACCCAAGTTTTCGGGACATTTCATTTGATGAGACCACGGGCGAGCACCTACTTCCCCGCAACCCCATGGTACGTGTGCTGGATGAGGCCAAGTCCCTAGATCTTGATCTGCTTACTACTCGGGTAGTTACTATGGGGGACGAGGCCAAGGCTAATATCGACCGGGTGGCCGAAGAGACTAAGAAGTTAATGGAGCATCATGCTCGATTGGTCAAGGCCGGGGAGGAGATTGGGAGTGCTAATATTCGGTTAAGGCTAAAGGTTGCCGATCAGGCCAAGCAGCTTGCCGACCAAGCCATCCAGATCTCCCAGCATGAGGAAGCCTCCCAGCGTCTGAAAGAGACCATGGAGAAGGCCAGTAGGGCGGAGTTACGGAAGATGGAGGTTACCTGCAGGGAGCGGATTAACATGGCCATTACAACGGTGGATGAGGTTCGAAATGCGGATCTCGAGCGGGTAGAGGAGTTGTCGGGGAGACTCGAGGCTGCGGAGATGGCTCAGGCTGAGTTGAAGGAGGAGATGGAGGAGATGAGGAGGTCCCTTAGGTTGAAGGAGGAGGAAATGAGGAGGTCACTCCAGGCTGACTGCTTGAGATACCAATCAGAGAGGGACGTCGCCGTCGCTAAGTTGCAAGCTTCCGAGGCTCGGGTGAAGGAGTTTGAGGAAAATGAGGGGATGATGGATGAGATGCTTCAGGATATGTACTTCCATACTTGGAAAGAGGGCGGCTTGTCTTGGATGGACGATTACCCTCGGGTCATGGCCAAGGTGTATCTCCAGGCTTTAGAGGAGGCCAGGGTGAACGCGGGTAAGGAAGGCGGAGAGGCTTTCAACTTGAGTGCGGTTACTGCTCAGTTCTCAAAGGAGGAGCAAGCGGCGGTGAAGGAGGGGATGCGGCTGCTTGCTGCGGAGGAAGCGGGCGTGCAGTTGGATGATGAGGATCAAGCGGCGGATGCTGGTGAGTTATTCTTTTCCCTTTCTTTTCTTTTCGTGTTTTCATAACTTGATCGTTCGTTTAATGAATTCCTCTTCTGATCTGGACAGGTGGGACTTCAGATCCACATGCTGGGGGCTCCGATCCTGCGGCTAAGTAGGCTGGGGGAGTTGGTGATGGAGTGTGGATGCATCTGCCATCTTTTTGTTTCTTTTTTATCACTGTTCATGTTAGTCTTTGATATGCAACTGTAATAAAATTATTTGCAAAGAATAACTTCGTGTGATCTTATAATATAAGTTGATTTTGTCATGTTCAAATGTTGTTGCTATCTTTATGTGCTGTGTGAGAAGTATAATTATGTATATGCCTGTGATTCCACTTGTGTTTGATGTTAAGTTTTTGCTTGAAATATAATTTCACGTTTTGCAATGTCAGTGTATGAATAAGTTATAGTTACGCATTTATGTACAAGAGAAGAGAGTACCGCCCTTTATGTTTTATTCGCAGGCGGTAGCTTTGAGTGTCTTGTGTAACTGTTTACGGGTATAGCAGAGCGCCCTGCTACCCAGCATGCAGGCTTAGAGCCTCATGAGTGAATGCTTCCTATTTGGTTTCCTGTACTTTAGAGTTTGTTATACAGGATAGGAGAAAAATATTTAAATGAAATGGAAATATAGTAAAAGTAAAACTTCCAGTCACGGAAGGCCGTCGATGTGCTTAAGTTCGTGGCAAACGGGTTTTGTAGTCACTTTCCCTAGCTGTGGGTCTTGGAGACATTTGTCACCCATCTTACGCCTCCGCGGGGAGTTTTCTTTTTTACCACAGCCGCACTTAAGACACATCGGAGCCGAGATCGCGCACGGTAACTACCCGAACCGTTATGGTCCGTAATCGTGGGTATTATTCGATTTACCGTGGCCGGCTAGCGTGGGTGCCGTTGGCCGTGAACTACCCCTGGCTGGCCACACCTTATGTTGGGGCTTAAAGTAGGTTCACGGTTACCGACGAGCCGAACGCCGTAATGAGCTGCCATCGGCTATAGTCGGCCTTTATGATGACTTATAATCGGCTCATTACAGTTGGCTTTGAGGGCAGGCGCGCAATGAGTTAACCCGCAGCAGAGGGATGCTGGAGCAAAAGAGTCTCATTGGCGAGTGCATAGAATCGTGGCGTACCTGTTAGGCCTAGTCTAGATGAGGCCGCGGTGCGTCTTGAGTGGAGATGCCATAGGATTTTGTTCAACAGAAAGGGATAACGCTTAACAAGTAGCCAAGACATAAAGGAACAAGTTAAAAAGAGACAAGATTTTTTAAAGTGGTTCGGCACGAAAATGCCTACGTCCACTGATTCTCTTTGTTAATTCACTTCATATGGGCAGTACAAGTTAAGAAAAGTATCGACGGAGGTGTCGGATGTTCCATGCCCTCTGGAACACCTCTCCGTCCACTGTTGACAAAATGTAAGCTCCGTTGTGGAGATCTTTGTGAATTACATATGGTCCGTCCCAGATGGGGTCCAGTGCCCCGGGGCGCGGAAAGATTCGCCTGAGGACAAGATCTCCTTCTTGTAAGCTGCGATGCTTGACTTTGGAATTGTATAGTGCTGCCACTTTTTGTTTGTGAGCTGCTGCTTTGAGTGCTGCATCGTTTCTCCTTTCCTCAATCAGTTCCAAAGACATGAGGAGGAGTTCTTCGTTTTCTTCTGGGTTGTAGTGGATCCTACGGTGGGAAGGCACAATAGTCTCAACTGGGAGCATTGCCTCCGATCCATATGCCAAAGAGAAAGGAGTATGTCCCGTTGATGTTCTGAAAGATGTGCGGTATGCCCATAGTGCCGTAGGAAGTTCGTCCACCCAAGCGCCTTTTGACTTTTCAAGTTTCTTCTTGATTAGGGTTTTGAGAATTTTGTTGACAGCTTCAACTTGTCCGTTTGCCTGAGGGTAAGCTACTGATGAGAAGCTTTTATGAATTCCATGCTCTTGGCACCAGTCGGCAAATTCTTCGCTGTCAAATTGGAGTCCGTTGTCTGATACGATCTTGAGGGGGACTCCATACCTGCACAGAATGTTTTTGATCAAGAAGTTAATAATTTTTGCTGAAGATATTTTATTTAAAGGTTCCGCTTCCACCCATTTGGTGAAATAATCGACTGCCACTATAGCATATTTGGCTCCGCCTCGGCCCGTTGGCAGTTCGCCAATTAAGTCAATTCCCCATACAGCAAAGGGCCAAGGGCTGGTCATTTGAGTAATTTCGTTTGTGGGCAGTCGAGGGATCTTGGCGAACTTCTGACATCTGTCGCATTTCTTAACGAAGTCTAGGGTATCTTTGTTTAGTGTGGGCCAGTAATATCCATATCGGAGTATCTTTCTTGCCAAAGTCTGTCCTCCAGTGTGATCTCCGCATCCTCCCTGATGGATGTTTGTTAATATCTCCTTGGCTTCCCTTCCGGCGACGCATCTTAATAGGGGGCTAGAGAAGCCACGCCGGTAGAGGATGCCTTCTTGCATTGTGTAGTGGGGAACTTTCCTCAAGATCTTCTTGGCTTCGTCACGCCTGTCGGGTAGTATGCCATCTTGCAAATATTTTCGGATAGGAGTCGTCCAGGTTCCTTCTTCGATTGCAGTTATCAGATTCGCTTGTTCGAAACTCGGGGCTAGCTGCCTTGAGATTACTAGTGCTCCGGGAATGGTGCTGTCCTTCATACTAGCTTGCTTTGCAAGTTCATCTGCCTCTTGGTTTTCTTCTCGAGGAATGTGTTTGATTAGATAATGGTCCAATCGATCGAGCAGCAGTCTGGTTTTCTTTAGGTATGCTGTGAGCCGTTCTCCTCGAGTCTGGAATTCTCCTAGTACCTGGTTTACGATAAGCTGAGAATCACTATGAATACATAAGGAATTGATCCCAATTTCTAGGGCCAGTTCCAATCCCGCTATTACTGCTTCATATTCAGCATCGTTGTTAGTGGCCGTGAACTCCAATCTTAATGCATAGTACAACTTTCTTCCCCTGGGGGTGACGATCACAATACCTGCCCCCGAGCCTTGTTCGTTCGATGCTCCGTCTACAAAGAGGTTCCACTTGATGTTTTTTGCTACTTCGGATTGTTCCTTGCCTTCGTTGGTAGTGAATTCGGCAATGAAATCAGCCATGGCTTGTCCTTTGATAGCGGTGCGGGGGTGGTAGGTGATGTCATACTGACTTAGTTCGATGCACCATTTGAGGAGTCGCCCAGAAGTGTCAGGACGATGGAGCACTTGTCTTAGTGGTTGATCGGTTAGAACCCTGATGGAGTGAGACTGGAAGTAGTGTCGCAGTTTCCGTGACGCGATCAATAAACAATATGCTAACTTCTCGAGTTTAGGATATCTGGCTTCTGCCCCCGTAAATCTCTTGCTTACAAAGTAAACCGGACGTTGTGTGCGGTCTTCTTCTCTTACCAAGGCGGCGCTTAGAGCATGAGATGATACAGCGAGGTATAGGTATAACACTTCACCTTCATTTGGAGTTGAGAGTACTGGTGGTCTCTGAAGGTGTTCGATTAGGTTGAGGAAGGCTTTTAAGCATCCGTCGGTCCACTCGAACCTCCCTTTGTCTTTCTTGAGTGCTTCGAAGAAAGGGACACACTTGTCAGTTGCCTTGGAAATGAATCTGCTTAGGGCGGCCACCTTTCCGTTTAGGCTCTGCATTTCTTTCCGAGTGGAAGGTATCCTTATTTCTTTTAAAGCTCGGATTTGTTCAGGGTTTGCTTCGATTCCTCTGGCGTGGACGATGAATCCTAAGAATTTTCCCGATGATACTCCGAAGGAGCATTTTAGAGGATTCAGCTTCATTCCATATCGGCGAAGTACCCGAAACATATCGTCCAGATGGCTTACATGGCCGTTGGCTTTCCTGGACTTCACCAACATGTCATCCACATATACTTCCATAGTACGTCCTATCAGTTCTGCGAACATTTTGTTGACGAGGCGTTGATAGGTAGCTCCAGCATTTTTGAGTCCAAAAGGCATGACTTTGTAACAATATAATCCGCGGTCGGTGATGAAGCTAGTGTGGTCCTGATCGGGAGCGTGCATGGGGATCTGGTTATATCCGGAGTATGCATCCATAAAAGATAGGAGTTCGTGCCCAGCTGTGCTGTCCACGAGTTGGTCAATTCGGGGAAGTGGGAAGCAGTCTTTCGGGCAAGCGTCATTCAGATTGGAGAAGTCAATACATGTTCGCCACTTTCCATTGGCCTTTTTTACTAGCACTGGGTTAGCGATCCATTCTGGGTAGATGGCTTCCCGTATGAAGTCATTAGCAAGTAGATTTTTTACTTCCTCATCAAGGGCTGCTGATCGCTCTGCCCCCATGCTCCTCTTTTTCTGCTTTACTGGTACCTTGGTGGGATCGATGTTCAACATGTGGCACGCTACGTCTGGAGAGATTCCTGTCATATCGGCGTGGGTCCACGCAAATACATCTAAGTTGTGGCGGAGAAAGTCAATGAGTTGACCCTTTAATTCCGTTTTCAGCTGAGATCCGATTTTTAATAGTTTACTTGAATCGTGCTTATCTACAGATACGAATTCCATAGCCTCTGCAGGCTCGGCGGTAGCCTCCTCCTCTTTATCCCGGGGGTCTAGTTCATTGAAGGGATCGCTTGTGTATCGAAGAGGAGGGGCTTTCTTTAGTTGCTATGCCTCCAAGCTTTTCATGCAGAGAGTAGTCTCTGCATCTTTTCCTTTATTCTTTCTGCGGTTGTTGCGAAGCTCAGTTACATAGCAGTCTCGGGCAGCGTCTTGATCTCCTTCTACTTCTCCTATTCCGTTGTCTGTCGGGAATTTCATCTTCAGGCACCAGGGGGCTAGGACAATTTGGAAGTCAGACAAGGCTGGTCTCCCCAAGAAGGCGTTGTAAGCCGAGTGGTTCTCTATTAGCACGAACGTTTGTTTTTGCACCACGGAGCGGGGATGACTTCCTATTTCGACGAAGAGGTCAAGTTGCCCGAGGGGCATTTTTGCATCTCCAGTGAAACCGTGCAGTGGTTTGTCGCAGGGAGACACATCCTTCATTGATAACTTCATTTTGTCGAAAGCATGTTTGAACAAGATGTTTACGGAGCTTCCCGTGTCTATTAGAATCCGAAAAACTTTAGCTGGACCGAACCAGGCAGAGATGACCATAGGATCCATATGTGGGTACTGTCTTCCTTCCAAATCACGCCTACTGAATATGATGTCGTCGTTTTCTTTTCGTTTCGGGTGGCGTTCCTCCGTAATGGAGTTAACATATCCTTCGGCATTTCTAAGCGACTCGCCGTACCTTTCCATCTCTGCCCAACTTCTGTCGGCAATGTGTGGTCCTCCTGAGATGGTAAGGACTACTATCTTCTCTTGACTAGAGCCACTGGTGTTGTGATTGTTGCGACTCCCTCCGCCTACTTCTGGGAGGGGTTGCTTTGAGTTCTCATTGGCAGGAGTTGGAGTCCTGTTCTGACTTTTCACATAACGTTCCAGTCTTCTTCTTCTAATGTGTTCTTCGATCAAGTCCCGAAGATGGTGGCATTCATTGGTGTCATGTCCGTGGGATTCGTGGAAGCGACAGAACTTTCCGGACTTGAGTGCGTTATCTGATTCTTTCTTGTGCGGGGGGCGCTTGTATCCGAGTTCGCCCTGAGTGGCTAGGTAGATGTTTTCGATTGTTTCATTCAAAGGAGTGTAGGAGTCAAATCTTGGCCCTGGTCGATATTGGCGCTTCTCACCCTTTCTGCCCCCAGCATTGTCTCTAGATTCATTTCTTCGAGCGTCCTTAGCTGCAGTGGGCACCTTGTCTTGAATTATCTTGCCTTGTTGCCCTGGCTGCCTCTCCGTAGCAGCGTCTTCAAGTCTCATATACTTTCCAGCTTCATGGAAGAAATCAGGCAAGGTAACTGGTTTTTCCTTAGTTAATCTTCTGGCAAACTTGGTGTCTGGATGCACACCACTACAGAGGGCCATTAGAGTGAGTTTTTCATCGGCATCTTGAACTGCTGCCGCTGCGGCGTTGAACCGTGTTAGATATTGTTGTAGCGTCTCTCCGGTTTTCTGTTTGACATTGGATAGAGAATAAGCATCCCTGGGTTGTTCCACATGGATGCGGAACTGGCTAATAAACCTTTCTTTTAACATCTCCCATGAGTTGATGGATCCTTGGGGTAGATGGCAGAACCAGGAGGTAGCTAGATCTGATAGGAATAGCGGAAAGCATTTACATAATACTCCTTCTGTTGCTCCACTCATGAGCATATGCTGGGTGTACCTCTGCAGGTGTACGATGGGGTCGGAAGTTCCTTTGTAAGGTTCCATGGTTGGCATTTTCCATTCCCGGGGAGTGATGGCAGTTTCGATATTTCGGGTAAAGGGACTGGTGACCCTAGCGCCTATTCCCCGGTCCCTTTGCTCCCGTTGGACACATTCTCTGAATAATCGTGCCATCCGCTCGTCAGAACTTGGAGCGGACAAAAATGAGCTCGGTTCTTCCCTGCGGGATCTATCTCGTCCAGATGACCTGTAGGGATGGTACAGTCTATCACCTCTAGCATTATCTAGTGGTTGTCTTTGGCTGCTTGGATGCACGCTAGGACCAGCTACAGTTGCCCCCTGCCTTGATCTTCCCCTGTGGGGTTCTGTTTCGAGCACATCCATGGGGTCAACTTCGGGCTGGGTTCTAGCTCGGCTCCGTTCAGCGGGGTTTCTATGATTAGGTGGCATGACTGGCTCAGCTACATCTGACCCTCGCCTGGTGCCTCCCCCGCTAGGTTCGGTTCCAAGGGCTTCCTCGAGTCGGAATTCGGGCTGAGTCCGGGCGCGGCCCCTATCATTGTTTTTTCTGTTGATAGCTTGTTCGAAGAGTGAAGACCTTTGTTGCCTCCGGGATCCTCCGGATTGGGATTCACCCCATGATTCAGTGTTGCGGTTGGACTCTTCAGCGTCCCTTAAGCGTGTCATGAGTTGGTCCACCAAAGTTTCTTGTTGGGATGTGAAGCGGTTAGTTACTTCAGCCACAACCCTGTCCAGATCTGCCCTAGTGATTGGTTGTTCCGTTGCGGGACCAGTTGGATTTTCCTGATTTTCACCTGGTACTGCTGTTGAAGTGGGCTGATCTGTGATTGCTGGATCTGGAAGGCTGCTAGTTGCGATGTTCTTTCCTTTGTTAACATCCCTTCTCTGTTTGGAAGGCATGATTTCTAAGCAACGAGCGATGTCGTTAGGAAAAAGGTTGAGTGGGAGAAGATGAAGTTTGAGTTCAGTTCTCAGTGAAAGCACCAAAAATGTTTGCACAAAAAATGGACAAACACCTCCAAGTCGTATTATTTAGTTGATTATATGTGAATTTCAATGATTTTAGATGAGTATGTAAATATGAGAAAAGTAGGGGCTGAAATGTAAAAGACACGCAGATTTATAGTGGTTCGGCCAGAATGTGCCTACGTCCACTTTATATGTTATTATCTCTTTTCTTCCAGATTACAAGTACAATGCGTTGTATACAAGTGTATGAAAGTAGTTTGAAAGTTCCTTCCTTGCTTGAGCTCTCAAACTTGTCTGCCATTGTTGTACCCCTGCCCCTCTATTTATAGAATGAGGTAGGGGGCAGGGGTCATGGAAGTATATAGCTGCTAGTGGGCCCGGGCTGAAGCAATCTGGCCTGGTAGCGTTCTGGTTCGGCGAAGCCTTGGTTCGGCCGTGTTGAGGTCTCTGAGATGGTTGATTCGGTAGTGAGCTTGGAGGTTGGTTCGGTTGTACGTGGTCCGGTCATGGTGGTCCGGTGATGAAGAGGTTGGTTCGGCATTGATGTGGAGATTGGTCCGGTTTGGTTGTGTGGTATTGGACCGGTGGTGATTGGTTCGGTACCAACCTCGTTCGGTAGTGGGATTGTGAGGGGGAGTCCGGTTGCCGGACTAGGTTGGGAATGCCGAATGAACCCATGCCGAATGAACCACCATGCTTGGATTGCCGAATGGATTTTATGCTAGCATTGAGCCTTGTGTCTGCCGAATGGATTGGAGGTTACGAACCCGGGTGTAACTGACGCTTCTCGGTCTCGAGATCTTCTGGGTGAAAATCCGCCCAACAACTACCATGGTGCACCACTCTCCAGTGATGGTAAATCGAAGACCAGCCACGGTAATCCCGTTTTGCCGTAAAAATCCACGTGTCGAAAAAACGAAGCGTAAAAAACTTACGAGACCCGATTGAGATTCAGGTTGTCCTTTTTGGGCATTAATATATCCGTTGATGGCTAAAAGATGTCAAAGTCGTAGAAATCATCGAGGCCTTCGTTTTGACAGGTTATGGCTACCGTAACTCTAAACGAGCCAGAAGTTATGCCCGTCCGAATAATCGATATCCACAGGGTGCAACATCCACGGTGTAAGGTGCAACATCCGTCCGAAATGGCGAAACAATGTCGTATGAATTTTAGAAATGCATGCATGGATTTGAAATGGAACATTACCCTGGTGCACCACTCTCCAGCGATGGGAAGTCGAAGACGGTCCACGGTAATCCCGTTTTACCGTGAAAATCCACGTGTCGAAAAAACGAAGGGTAAAAAACTTACGAGACCCGATTGAGATTCGGGTTGTCCTTTTTGGGCATTAATCTATCCGTTGACGGCTGAAAGCTGTCAAAGCCATGGAACTCATCGAGGCGTTCATTTTGACAGGTTATGGCTCCCGTAACTCTAAACGAGTCAGAAGTTATGGCTGTCCGAATAATCGATATCTACAGGGTGCAACATCCACGGTGCAAGGTGCAACATCTGTCCGAAATGGCGAAACAGTGCCATACGACTTTAAGAAAGGCGTGCATGGATTTGAAATGGAACAGTACCATGGTGCACCACTCTCCAGCGATGGGAAGTCGAAGACGGGCCACGGTAATCCCGTTTTACCGTAAAAATCCACGTGTCGAAAAAACGAAGGGTAAAAACTTACGAGACCCAATTGAGATTCGGGTTGTCCTTTTTGGGCATTAATCTATCCGTTGACGGCTGAAAGCTGTCAAAGCTGCAGAACTACTCGAGGTCTTTGTTTTGACAGGTTATGGCTCCCGTAACTCTAAACGAGCCAGAAGTTATGGCCGTCCGAATAATCGATATCTACAGGGTGCAACATCCACGGTGCAAGGTGCAACATCCGTCCGAAATGGAGAAACAGTGTCGTACGACTTTTAGAAATGCGTGCATGGATATAAAACAGAACAGTGCCATGGTGCATCACTCTTCAGCGATGGGAAATCGAAGACGGGCCAAGGTAATCCCGTTTTTACCGTAAAAATGCACGTGTCGAAAAAACGAAGGGTAAAAAACTTACGAGACCCGATTGAAATTCGGGTTGTCCTTTTTGGGCATTAATCTATCCGTTGACGGCTGAAAGCTGTCAAAGCCGTAGAACTCATCAAGGCCTTCGTTTTGACAGGTTATGGCTCTCGTAACTCTTAACGAGCCAGAAGTTATGGCCTTCCGAATAATCGATATCTACAGGGTGCAACATCCACGGTGCAAGGTGCAACATCCGTCCGAAATGGAGAAACAGTGCCGTACGACCTTTAGAAATGCGTGCATGGATTTGAAACACAACAGTACCATGGTGCACCACTCTTCAGCGATGGAAAGTCGAAGACGGGGAACCGTAATCCCGTTTTACCATAAAAATCCACGATCCGAAAAAATGACGGGTAAAAAACTTACGAGACCCGATTGAGATTCGGGTTGTCCTGTTTGGGCATTAATCTATCCGCTGACGGCTGAAAGCTGTCAAAGCCATAGAACTCATCGAGTCCTTCGTTTTTACACGTTATGGCTCCCGTAACTCTAAACGAGCCAGAAGTTATGGCCGTCCGAATAATCGATATCTACAGGGTGCAATATCCACGGTGCAAGGTGCAACATCCATCCGAAATGGCGAAACAGTGCCGTATGACTTTTAGAAATGCGTGCATGGATTTGAAACGGAACAGTACCATGGTGCACCACTCTCCAGCGATGGGAAGTCGAAGACGGGCCACGGTAATCCCGTTTTACCGTAAAAATCCACGTGTCGAAAAAACGAAGGGTAAAAAACTTACAAGACCCGATTGAAATTCGGGTTGTCCTTTTCGGCCATTAATCTATCCATTGAAGCCTAAAAGCTGTAAAAGTCGTAGAACTCATAGAGGCCTTCGTTTTGACAGGTTATGGCTCTCGTAACTCTAAACGAGCCAGAAGTTATAGCCGTCCGAATAATCGATATCTACAGGGTGCAACATCCACGGTGCAAGGTGCAACAACCGTCCGAAATGGCGAAACTGTGTCATACGGCTTTTAAAAATGTGTGCATGGATTTGAAACGGAACACTACCATGGTGCAGCACTCTCCAGCGATGGTAAATCGAAGACCAGCCGTGGTAATCCCGTTTTGCCGTAAAAATCCACGTGTCGAAAAAACGAAGCGTAAAAAACTTACGAGACCCGATTGAGATTCGGGTTGTCCTTTTTGGGCATTAATATATCCGTTGATGGCTGAAAGCTGTCAAAGCCGTAGAACTCATCGAGGCCTTCGTTTTGACAGGTTATGGCTCCCGTAACTCTAAACGAGCCAGAAGTTATGCCCGTCCGAATAATCGATATCTACAGGGTGCAACATCCACGGTGCAAGGTGCAACATCCGTTCGAAACGGCGAAACAGTGCCGTATGAATTTTAGAAATGCGTGCATGGGTTTGAAACGGAACAGTACCATGGTGCACCACTCTCCAGCGATGGGAAGTCGAAGACGGTCCACGGTAATCCCGTTTTACCGTAAAAATCCACGTGTCGAAAAAACGAAGGGTAAAAAAGTTACGACACCCGATTGAGATTCGGGTTGTCCTTTTTGGGCATTAATCTGTCCATTGACGCCTGAAAGCTATCAAAGTCGTAGAACTCATAGAGGCCTTCGTTTTGATAGGTTATGGCTCTCGTAACTCTAAACGAGCCAGAAGTTATAGCCGTCTGAATAATCGATTTCTACAGGGTGCAACATCCACGGTGCAAGGTGCAACATCCGTCCGAAATGGCGAAACAATGTCGTACGGCTTTTAGAAATGTGTGCATGGATTTGAAATGGAACACTATCTTGGTGCAACACTCTCCAGCGATGGTAAATCGAAGACCAGCCACAGTAATCCCGTTTTGCCGTAAAAATCCACGTGTCGAAAAAACGAAGCGTAAAAAATTTACGAGACCCGATTGAGATTCGGGTTGTCCTTTTTGGGCATTAATATATCCGTTGATGGCTGAAAGCTGTCGAAGCCATAGAACTCATTGAGGCCTTCGTTCTGACAGGTTAAGGCTCGCGTAACTCTAAACGAGCCAGAAGTTATGCCCGTCCGAATAATCGATATCTACAGGGTGCAACATCCACGGTGCAAGGTGCAACATCCATCCGAAATGGTGAAACAGTGTCGTATGACTTTTAGAAATGCGTGCATGGATTTGAAACGGAACAATACCATGGTGCACCACTCTCCAGCGATGGGAAGTCGAAGACGGGCCACGGTAATCCCGTTTTACCGTAAAAATCCACGTGTCGAAAAAACGAAGGGTAAAAAACTTACAAGACCCGATTGAAATTCGGGTTGTCCTTTTCGGGCATTAATCTATCCGTTGACGCCTAAAAGCTGTCAAAGTCGTAGAACTCATAGAGGTCTTCATTTTGACAGGTTATGGCTCTCGTAACTCTAAACGAGCCAGAAGTTATAGCCGTCCAAATAATCGATATCTACAGGGTGCAACATCCACGGTGCAAGGTGCAACAACCGTCCGAAATGGCGAAACAGTGTCATACGGCTTTTAAAAATGTGTGCATGGATTTGAAACGGAACACTACCATGGTGCAGCACTCTCCAGCGATGGTAAATCGAAGACCAGCCATGGTAATCCCGTTTTGCCGTAAAAATCCACGTGTCGAAAAAACGAAGCGTAAAAAACTTACGAGACCCGATTGAGATTCGGGTTGTCCTTTTTGGGCATTAATATATCCGTTGATGGCTGAAAGCTGTCAAAGCCGTAGAACTCATCGAGGCCTTCGTTTTGACAGGTTATGGCTCCCGTAACTCTAAACGAGCCAGAAGTTATGCCCGTCCGAATAATCGATATTTACAGGGTGCAACATCCACGGTGCAAGGTGCAACATCCGTTCGAAATGGCGAAACAGTGCCGTATGAATTTTAGAAATGCGTGCATGGATTTGAAACGGAACATTACCATGGTGCATCACTCTCCAGCGATGGGAAGTCGAAGACGGTCCACGGTAATCCCGTTTTACCGTAAAAATCCACGTGTCGAAAAAACGAAGGGTAAAAAAGTTACAACACCCGATTGAGATTCGGGTTGTCCTTTTTGGGTATTAATCTATCCATTGACGGCTGAAATCTGTCAAAGCCGTAGAACTCATCGAGGCCTTCGTTTTGATAGGTTATGGCTCCCGTAACTCTAAACGAGCCAGAAGTTATGGCCGTCCGAATAATCGATATCTACAGGGTGCAACATCCACGGTGCAAGGTGCAACATCTGTCCGAAATAACGAAACAGTGCCGTACGACTTTTAGAAATGCTGCATGGATATGAAACGGAACAGTACCATGGTGCATCACTCTTCAGCGATGGGAAAGTCGAAGACGGGCCACGGTAATCCCGTTTTACCGTAAAAATGCACGTGTCGAAAAAACGAAGGGTAAAATACTTACGAGACCCGATTGAGATTCGGGTTGTCCTTTTTGGGCATTAATCTATCCGTTGACGGCTGAAAGCTGTCAAAACCGTAGAACTCATCGAGGCCTTCGTTTTGACAGGTTAAGGATCCCGTAACTATAAACAAGCCAGAAGTTATAGCCGTCCGAATAATCGATATCTACAGGGTGCAGCATCCACGGTGCAAGGTGCATCATCCGTCCGAAATGGCGAAAGAGTGTCGTACGACCTTTAGAAATGCGTGCATGGATTTGAAATGGAACAGTACTATGGTGCACCACTCTTCAGCGATGGGAAGTCGAAGACGAGGAACCGTAATCCCGTTTTACCGTAAAAATCCACGTGTCGAAAAAACGAAGGGTAAAAAATTAAGAGACCCGATCGAGATTCGGGTTGTCCTTTTTAGGCATTAATCTATTCGTTGACGGCTGAAAGCTGTCAAAGCCATAGAACTCATCGAGGCCTTCGTTTTTACAGGTTATGGTTCTCGTAACTCTTAACGAGCCAGTAGTTATGGCCGTCTGAATAATCGATATCTAAAGGGTGCAACATCCACGGTGCAAGGTGCAACATCCGTCCGAAATGGCGAAACAGTGCCATACGACTTTTAGAAATGCGTGCATGGATTTGAGACGGAACAGTACCTTGGTGCACCACTCTCCAGCGATGGAAAGTCGAAGACGGGCCATGGTAATCCCGTTTTACCGTAAAAATTCACGTGTCGAAAAAACGAAGGGTAAAAAACTTACGAGACCCGATTGAGATTCGGGTTGTCCTTTTTGGGCATTAATCTATCCGTTGATGGCCGAAATCTATCAAAGCCGTAGAACTCATCGAGGCCTTCGTTTTGACAGGTTATGGCTCCCGCAACTCTGAACGAGCCAAAAGTTATAGCCGTCCGAATAATCGATATCTACAGGGTGCAACATCCACGGTGCAAGGTGCAACATCCATCCGTAATGGCAAAACAGTGCCGTACGGCTTTTAGAAATGCGTGCATGGATTTGAAATGGAACTGTACCGTGGTACACCACTATCTAGCGATGGTAAATCGAAGACTAGCCACGGCAATCCCGTTTTGCCGTAAAAATCCACCTGTCGAAAAAACGAAGAGTAAAAAACTTACGAGACCAGATTGAGATTCGGGTTGTCCCTTTTGGGCATTAATATATCCGTTGATGATTGAAAGCTATCAAAGCCGTAGAACTCATCGAGGCCTTCGTTTTGACAGGTTATGGCTTCCGTAACTCTAAACGAGCAAGAAGTTATGCCGGTCCGAATAATTGATATCTACAGGGTGCAACATCCACGTGCAAGGTGCAACATCCGTCCGAAATGGCGAAACAGTGCCGTATGACTTTTAGAAATACGTGCATGGATTTGAAATGGAACATTACCATGGAGCACCACTCTCCAGCGATGGGAAGTTGAAGACGGGCCACAGTAATCCCGTTTTACCGTAAAAATCCACGTGTCGAAAAAACGAAGGGTAAAAAACTTACGAGACCCGATTGAGATTCGGGTTGTCCTTTTTTGGCATTAATCTATCCGTTGACGGCTGAAAGCTGTCAAAGCCGTAGAACTCATCGAGGCCTTCGTTTTGAAAGGTTATGGCTCCCGTAACTCTAAACGAGCCAGAAGTTATGGTCGTCCGAATAATCGATATCTACAGGGTGCAACATCCGTCCGAAATGGAGAAACAGTGTCGTACGACCTTTAGAAATGCGTTCATGGATTTGAAACGGAACAGTACCATGGTGCATCACTCTTCAGCGATGGAAAGTCGAAGACGGGCCACCGTAATCTCGTTTTGCCGTAAAAATTCACGTGTCGAAAAAACGAAGGGTAAAAAACTCACGAGACCCGATTGAGATTCGGGTTGTCCTTTTTGGGCATTAATCTATCCGTTGATGGCTGAAAGCTGACAAAGCGGTAGAACTCATCGAGGCCTTCGTTTTGACAGGTTATGGCTCCCGTAACTCTGAACGAGCCAAAAGTTATAGCCGTCCGAATAATCGATATCTACAGGGTGCAACAGCCACGGTGCAAGGTGCAACATCCGTCCGAAATGGCGAAACAGTGCCGTATTGGCTTTTAGAAATGCGTGCATGGATTTGAAACGGAACTGTACCATGGTGCACCACTCTCCAGCGATGGTAAATCCAAGACCAGCCACGGTAATCCCGTTTTGCCGTAAAAATCCACCTGTCGAAAAAACGAAGAGTAAAAAACTTACGAGACCCGATTGAGATTCGGGTTGTCCTTTTTGGGCATTAATATATCCGTTGATGATTGAAAGTTGTCAAAGCCGTAGAACTCATCGAGGCCTTCCTTTTGACAGGTTATGGCTTCCGTAACTCTAAACGAGCCAGAAGTTATGCCCGTCCGAATAATCGATATCTACAGGGTGCAACATCCACGTGCAAGGTGCAACATCCGTCCGAAATGGCGAAACAGTGCCGTATGACTTTTAGAAATGCGTGCATGGATTTGAAATGGAACATTACCATGGAGCACCACTCTCCAGCGATGGGAAGTTGAAGACGGGCCACGGTAATCCCGTTTTACCGTAAAAATCCACGTGTCGAAAAAACGAAGGGTAAAAAACTTACGAGACCCGATTGAGATTCGGGTTGTCCTTTTGGGCATTAATCTATCCGTTGACGGCTGAAAGTTGTCAAAGCCGTAGAACTCATCGAGGCCTTCGTTTTGACAGGTTATGGCTCCCGTAACTCTAAACGAGCCAGAAGTTATGGCCGTCCGAATAATCGATATCTACAGGGTGCAACATCCACGATTCAAGGTGCAACATCCGTCCGAAGTGGAGAAACAGTGTCGTACGACCTTTAGAAATGCGTTCATGGATTTGAAACGGAACAGTACCATGGTTCATCACTCTTCAGCGATGGGAAGTCGAAGACGGGCCACCGTAATCCCGTTTTGCCGTAAAAATCCTCGTGTCGAAAAAACGAAGGATAAAAAACTTACGAGACCAGATTGAGATTCGGTTTTTCCTTTCTGGGCGTTAATCTGTCCGTTGATGGCTGAAAGTTGTCAAAGCCGTAGAACTCATCGAGTCCTTCGTTTTGACAGCTTATGGCTCCCGTAAATCTAAACGAGCCAGAAGTTATGGCCGTCTGAATAATCGATATCTATAGGGTGCAACATCCACAGTGCAAGGTGCAACATCCGTCCGAAATGGCGAAACAGTGTCGTACGACTTTTAGAAATGCCTGCATGGATTTGAAACGGAACAGTACCATGGTGCACCACTCTTCAGCGATGGGAAGTCGAAGATGGGCCATGGTAATCCCGTTTTACCGTAAAAATCCACGTGTCGAAAAAACGAAGGGTAAAAAACTAACGAGACCCGATTGAGATTCGGGTTGTCCTTTTTGGGCATTAATCTATCCGTTGACGGCTGAAAGCTATCAAAACCGTAGAACTCATCGAGGCCTACGTTTTGACAGGTTATGGCTCCCGTAACTCTAAACGAGCCAAAAGTTATGGACGTCCGAATAATCGATATCTATAGGGTGCAACATCCACGGTGCAAGGTGCAACATCCGTCCGAAATGGCTAAACAGTGTCGTACGACCTTTAGAAATGCATGCATGGATTTGAAACGGAACAGTGCCATGGTGCACCACTCTCCAGCGATGGTAAATCGAAGACCATCCACTGTAATCCCGTTTTACCGTAAAAATCCACGTGTCGAAAAAACGAAGGGTAAAAAACTTACGAGACCCGATTGAGATTCGGGGTGTCCTTTTTGGGCGTTAATCTGTCCGTTGACGGCTGAAAGCTGTCAAAGCCGTAGAACTCACGAGGTCTTCGTTTTGATAGGTTATGACTCTCGTAACTCTAATCGATACAAAAGTTATGGCCGTCCGAATAATCGATATCTACAGGGTGCAACATCCACGGTGCAAGGTGCAACATCCGTCTGAAATGGTGAAACAGTGCCGTATGACTTTTAGAAATGCGTGCATGCATTTGAAACGGAACAGTACCATGGTGCACCACTCTCCAGCGATGGGAAGTCGAAGACGGGCCACGGTAATCCCGTTTTACCATAAAAATCGATGTGTCGAAAAAACGAAGGGTAAAAAACTTACGAGACCCGATTGAGATTCGGGTTGTCCTTTTTGGGCATTAATCTATCCGTTGACGGCTGAAACCTGTCAAAGCCGTAGAACTGATCGAGGCCTTCGTTTTGACAGGTTATGACTCCCGTAACTCTAAACGAGCCAGAAGTTATGGCCGTCCGAATAATCAATATCTACAGGGTGCAACATCCACGGTGCAAGGTGCAACATCCGTCCGAAATGGAGAAACAGTGCCGTACGACTTTTAGAAATGCGTGCATAGATTTGAAACGGAGCAGTACCATGGTGCATCACTCTTCAGCGATGGGAAGTCAAAGACGGGCCACGGTAATCCCGTTTTATCGTAAAAATGCACGTGTCGAGAAAACGAAGGGTAAAAAACTTACGAGACCCGATTGAGATTCGGGTTGTCCTTTTTGGGCATTAATCTATCCATTGATGGTTGAAAGCTGTCGAAGCCGTAGAACTCATCGTGGCCTTCGTTTTGACAGGTTATGGCTCCCGTAACTCTTAACGAGCCAGAAGTTATGGTCGTCCGAATAATCGATATCTACAGGGTGCAACATCCACGGTGCAAGGTGCAACATCCGTCCGAAATGGCGAAACAGTGCCACGACCTTTAGAAATGCGTGCATGGATTTGAAACGGAACAGTACCATGGTGCACCACTCTTCAGCGATGGGAAGTCGAAGACGGGGCACCGTAATCCCGTTTTACCGTAAAAATCCACGTGTCGAAAAAACGAAGGGTAAAAAATTAAGAGACCCGATTGAGATTTGGGTTGTCCTTTTTGGGCATTAATCTATCAGTTGACGCCTGAAAGTTGTCAAAGCCAGAGAAATCATCGAGGCCTTCGTTTTTACAGGTTATGGTCCTCGTAACTATAAACGAGCCAGTAGTTATGGCCGTCCGAATAATCGATATCTACAGGGTGCAACATCCACGGTGCAAGGTGCAACATCCGTCCGAAATGGCGAAACAGTGCCGTACGACTTTTAGAAATGCGTGCATGGATTTGAGACGGAACAGTACCATGGTGTACCACTCTCCAGCGATGGAAAGTCGAAGACGGGCCACGGTAATCCCGGTTTACCATAAAAATTCACGTGTCGAAAAAACGAAGGGTAAAAAACTTACGAGACCCGATTGAGATTCGGGTTGTCCTTTTTGGGCATTAATCTATCCGTTGATGGCTGAAAGCTGTCAAAGCCGTAGAACTCATCGAGGCCTTTGTTTTGACAGGTGATGGCTCCCGTAACTCTGAACGAGCCAAAAGTTGTAGCCGTCCGAATAATCGATATCTACAGGGTGCAACATCCACGGTGCAAGGTGCAACATCCGTCCGAAATGGCGAAACAGTGCCGCACGGCTTTTAGAAATGCGTGCATGGATTTGAAACGGAACTGTACCATGGGGCACCACTCTCCAGCGATGGTAAATCGAAGACCGGCCACGGTAATCCCGTTTTGCCGTAAAAATCCACCTGTCGAAAAAACGAAGAGTAAAAAACTTACGAGACCCGATTGAGATTCGGGTTGTCCTTTTTGGGCATTAATATATCCGTTGATGATTGAAAGTTTTCAAAGCCGTAGAAATCGTCGAGACCTTTGTTTTGACAGGTTATGGCTTCCGTAACTCTAAACGAGCCATAAGTTATGCCCGTCCGAATAATCGATATCTACAGGGTGCAACATCCACGTGCAAGGTGCAACATCCGTCCGAAATGGCGAAACAGTGCCGTATGACTTTTAGAAATGCGTGCATGGATTTGAAATGGAACATTACCATGGAGCACCACTCTCCAGCGATGGGAAGTTGAAGACGGGCCACGGTAATCCCGTTTTACCATAAAAATCCACGTGTCGAAAAAACGAAGGGTAAAAAACTTACGAGACCCGATTGAGATTCGGGTTGTCCTTTTTGGGCATTAATCTATCCGTTGACGGCTGAAAGCTATCAAAGCCGTAGAACTCATCGAGGCCTTCGTTTTGACAGGTTGTGGCTCCCGTAACTCTAAACGAGCCAGAAGTCATGGCCATCCGAATAATCGATATCTATAGGGTGCAATATCCACGGTGCAAGGTGCAACATCCGTCCGAAATGGAGAAACAGTTGACCTTTAGAAATGCGTTCATGGATTTGAAACGGAACAGTACCATGGTGCATCACTCTTCAGCGATGGGAAGTCGAAGACGGGCCACCGTAATCCCGTTTTGCCGTAAAAATCCACGTGTCGAAAAAACGAAGGGTAAAAAACTTACGAGACCAGATTGAGATTCGGGTTTTCCTTTTTGGGAGTTTATCTATTCGTTGACGGCTGAAAGCTGTCAAAGCCATAGAACTCATCGAGGCCTTCGTTTTGACAGCTTATGGCTCCCGTAACTCTAATCGATCCAGAAGTTATGGCCGTCCGAATAATCGATATCTTCAGGGTGCAACATCCACGGTGCAAGGTGCAACATCCGTCCGAAATGGTGAAACAGTGTCGTATGACTTTTAGAAATGCGTGCATGCATTTGAAACGGAACAGTACCATGGTGCACCACTCTCCAGCGATGGGAAGTCGAAGACGGGACACGGTAATCCCGTTTTACCGTAAAAATCCATGTGTCGAAAAAACGAAGGGTAAAAAACTTACGAGACCCGATTGAGATTCGGGTTGTCCTTTTAGGGCATTAATCTATCCGTTGACGGCTGAAATCTGTCAAAGCCGTAGAACTCATCGAGGCCTTCGTTTTGACAGGTTATGGCTCCCGTAACTCTAAACGAGCCAGAAGTTATGGCCGTCCGAATAATCGATATCTACAGGGTGCAACATCCACGGTGCAAGGCGCAACATCCGTCAGAAATGGAGAAACAGTGTCGTACGACTTTTAGAAATGCGTGCATAGATTTGAAACGGAACAGTACCATGGTGCATCACTCTTCACCGATGGGAAGTCGAAGACGGGCCACGGTAATCCCGTTTTACCGTAAAAATGCACGTGTCGAAAAAACGAAGGGTAGAAAACTTACGAGACCCGATTGAGATTCGGGTTGTCCTTTTTGGGCATTAATATATCCGTTGATGGCTGAAAGCTGTCAAAGCCGTAGAACTCATCGAGGCCTTCGTTTTGACAGGTTATGGCTCCCGTAACTCTTAACGAGCCAGAAGTTATGGCCGTCCGAATAATCGATATCTACAGGGTGCAACATCCACGGTGCAAGGTGCAACATCCGTCCGAAATGGCGAAACAGTGCCGTACGACCTTTAGAAATGCGTGCATGGATTTGAAACGGAACAGTACCATGGTGCACCACTCTTCAGCGATGGGAAGCCGAAGACGGGGCAACGTAATCCCGTTTTACCGTAAAAATCCACATGTCGAAAAAACGAAGGGTAAAAAACTTACGAGACCCGATTGAGATTCGGGTTGTCCTTTTTGGGCATTAATCCATCCGTTGTAGCTGAAAGCTGTCAAAGCCATAGAACTCATCGAGGCCTTCGTTTTTACAGGTTATGGTTCTCTTAACTCTAAATGAGCCAGTAGTTATGGCCGTCCGAATAATTGATATCTACAGGGTGCAACATCCACGATGCAAGGTGCAACATCCGTCCGAAATGGCGAAACAGTGCCATACGACTTTTAGAAATGAGTGCATGGATTTGAAATGGAACAGTACCGTGGTGCACCACTCTCCAGCGATGGGAAGTCGAAGATGGGCCCCGGTAATCCCGTTTTACCGTAAAAAATCACGTGTCGAAAAAACGAAGGGTAAAAAACTTACGAGACCCGATTGAGATTCAGGTTGTCCTTTTTGGGCATTAATCTATCCGTTGACGGCTGAAAGCTGTCAAAGCCGTAGAACTCATAGAGGCCTTCGTTTTGATAGGTTATGGCTCCCGTAACTCTAAACGAGCCAAAAGTTATGGCCGTCCGAATAATCGATATCTACAGGGTGCTACATCCACGGTGCAAGGTGCAACATCCGTCCGAAATGGCGAAACAGTGCCGTACGGTTTTTAGAAATGAGTGCATGGATTTGAAACGAAACTGTACCATGGTGCACCACTCTCCAGCGATGGTAAATCGAAGACCAGCCCCGGTAATCCCGTTTTGCCGTAAAAATCCACGTGTCGAAAAAACGAAGGGTAAAAAACTTACGAGACCGGATTGAGATTCGGGTTTTCCTTTTTGGGCGTTAATCTATCCGTTGACGGCTGAAAGCTGTCAAAGCCGTAGAACTCATCGAGGCCTTCGTTTTGACAGCTTATGGCTCCCGTAGCTCTAATCGATCCAGAAGTTATGGCCGTCCGAATAATCGATATCTGCAGGGTGCAACATCCACGGTGCAAGGTGCAACATCCGTCCGAAATGGTGAAACAGTGCCGTATGACTTTTAGAAATGCGTGCATGCATTTGAAACGGAACAGTACCATGGTGCACCACTCTCCAGCGATGGGAAGTCGAAGACGGGCCACGGTAATCCCGTTTTACCGTAAAAATCCATGTGTCGAAAAAACGAAGGGTAAAAAACTTACGAGACCCGATTGAGATTCGGGTTGTCCTTTTAGGGCATTAATCTATCCGTTGACGGCTGAAATCTGTCAAAGCCGTAGAACTCATCGTGGCCTTCGTTTTGACAGGTTATGGCTCCCGTAACTCTAAACGAGCCAGAAGTTATGGCCGTCCGAATAATCGATATCTACAGGGTGCAACATCCACGGTGCAAGGCGCAACATCCGTCCGAAATGGAGAAACAGTGCCGTACGACTTTTAGAAATGCGTGCATAGATTTGAAACGGAACAGTACCATGGTGCATCACTCTTCACCGATGGGAAGTCGAAGATGGTCCACGGTAATCCCGTTTTACCGTAAAAATGCACGTGTCGAAAAAACGAAGGGTAGAAAACTTACGAGACCCGATTGAGATTCGGGTTGTCCTTTTTGGGCATTAATCTATCCGTTGATGGCTGAAAGCTGTCAAAGCCGTAGAACTCATCGAGGCCTTTGTTTTGACAGGTTATGGCTCCCGTAACTCTTAACGAGCCAGAAGTTATGGCCGTCCGAATAATCGATATCTACAGGGTGCAACATCCACGGTGCAAGGTGCAACATCCGTCCGAAATGGCGAAACAGTGCCGTACGACCTTTAGAAATGCGTGCATGGATTTGAAACGGAACAGTACCATGGTGCACCACCCTTCAGCGATGGGAAGCCGGAGACGGTGCAACGTAATCCCGTTTTACCGTAAAAATCCACATGTCGAAATAACGAAGGGTAAAAAACTTACGAGACCCGATTGAGATTCGGTTTGTCCTTTTTGGGCATTAATCCATCCGTTGACGGCTGAAAGCTGTCAAAGCCATAGAACTCATCGAGGCCTTCGTTTTTACAGGTTATGGTTCTCTTAACTCTAAATGAGCCAGTAGTTATGGCCGTCCGAATAATTGATATCTACAGGGTGCAACATCCACGGTGCAAGGTGCAACATCCGTCCGAAATGGCGAAACAGTGCCATACGACTTTTAGAAATGAGTGCATGGATTTGAAATGGAACAGTACCGTGGTGCACCACTCTCCAGTGATGGGAAGTCGAAGATGGGCCCCGGTAATCCCGTTTTACCGTAAAAAATCACGTGTCGAAAAAACGAAGGGTAAAAAACTTACGAGACCCGATTGAGATTCGGGTTGTCCTTTTTGGGCATTAATCTATCCGTTGATGGCTGAAAGCTGTCAAAGCCGTAGAACTCATCGAGGCCTTCGTTTTGATACGTTATGGCTCCCGTAACTCTAAACGAGCCAAAAGTTATAGTCGTCCGAATAATCGATATCTACAGGGTGCTACATCCACGGTGCAAGGTGCAACATCCGTCTGAAATGGCGAAACAGTGCCGTACGGTTTTAGAAATGAGTGCATGGATTTGAAACAAAACTGTACCATGGTGCACCACTCTCCAGCGATGGTAAATCGAAGACCAGCCCCGGTAATCCCGTTTTGCCGTAAAAATCCACGTGTCGAAAAAACGAAGGGTAAAAAACTTACGAGACGCGATTGAGATTCGGGTTTTCCTTTTTGGGCGTTAATCTATCCGTTGACGGCTGAAAGCTGTCAAAGCCGTAAAACTCATCGAGGCCTTCATTTTGACAGCTTATGGCTCCCGTAACTCTAATCGATCCAGAAGTTATGGCCGTCCGAATAATCGATATCTGCAGGGTGCAACATCCACGGTGCAAGGTGCAACATCCGTCCGAAATGGTGAAACAGTGCCGTATGACTTTTAGAAATGCGTGCGTGCATTTGAAACGGAACAGTACCATGGTGCACCACTCTCCAGCGATGGGAAGTCGAAGACGGGCCACGGTAATCCCGTTTTACCGTAAAAATCCATGTGTCGAAAAAACGAAGGGTAAAAAACTTACGAGACCCGATTGAGATTCGGGTTGTCCTTTTAGGGTATTAATCTATCCGTTGACGGCTGAAATCTGTCAAAGCGTAGAACTCATCGAGGCCTTCGTTTTGACAGGTTATGGCTCCCGTAACTCTAAACGAGCCAGAAGTTATGGCCGTCCGAATAATCGATATCTACAGGGTGCAACATCCACGGTGCAAGGCGCAACATCCGTCCGAAATGGAGAAACAGTGCCGTACGACTTTTAGAAATGCGTGCATAGATTTGAAACGGAACAGTACCTTGGTGCATCACTCTTCACCGATGGGAAGTCGAAGACGGGCCACGGTAATCCCGTTTTACCGTAAAAATGCACGTGTCGAAAAAACGAAGGGTAGAAAACTTACGAGACCCGATTGAGATTCGGGTTGTCCTTTTTGGGCATTAATCTATCCGTTGACGGCTGAAAGCTGTCAAAGCCGTAGAACTCATCGAGGCCTTCGTTTTGACAGGTTATGGCTCCCGTAACTCTTAACGAGCTAGAAGTTATGGCCGTCCGAATAATCGATATCTACAGGGTGCAACATCCACGGTGCAAGGTGCAACATCCGTCCGAAATGGCGAAACAGTGCCATACGACATTTAGAAATGAGTGCATGGATTTGAAATGGAACAGTACCGTGGTACACCACTCTCCAGCGATGGGAAGTCGAAGATGGGCCACGGTAATCCCGTTTTACCGTAAAAAATCACGTGTCGAAAAAACGAAGGGTAAAAAACATACGAGACCCGATTGAGATTCGGGTTGTCCTTTTTGGGCATTAATCTATCCGTTGATGGCTGAAAGCTGTCAAAGCCGTAGAACTCATCGAGGCCTTCGTTTTGATAGGTTATGGCTCCCGTAACTCTAAAGGAGCCAAAAGTTATAGCCGTCCGAATAATCGATATCTACAGGGTGCTACATCCACGGTGCAAGGTGCAACATCCGTCCGAAATGGCGAAACAGTGCCGTACGGTTTTTAGAAATGAGTGCATGGATTTAAAACGAAACTGTACCATGGTGCACCACTCTCCAGCGATGGTAAATCGAAGACCAGCCACGGTAATCCCGTTTTGCCGTAAAAATCCACTTGTCGAAAAAACGATGGGTAAAAAACTTATGAGACCCGATTGAGATTCGGGTTGTCCTTTTTGGGCATTAATATATCCGTTGATGATTGAAAGCTGTCAAAGCCGTAGAACTCATCGAGGCCTTCGTTTTGACAGGTTATGGCTTTCGTAACTCTAAACGAGCCAGAAGTTATGCCCGTCCGAATAATCGATATCTATAGTGTGCAACATCCACGGTGCAAGGTGCAACATCCATCCGAAATGGCGAAACAGTGCCGTATGACTTTTAGAAATGCATGCATGGATTTGAAACGGAACATTACCATGGAGCACCACTCTCCAGCGATGGGAAGTCGAAGACGGGCCACGGTAATCCCGTTTTACCGTAAAAATCCACGTGTCGAAAAAACGAAGGGTAAAAAACTTACAAGACCCGATTGAGATTCGGGTTGTCCTTTTTAGGCATTAATCTATCCGTTGACGGCTGAAAGCTGTCAAAGCCGTAGAACTCATCGAGGCCTTCGTTTTGACAGGTTATGGCTCCCGTAACTCTTAACGAGTCAGTAGTTATGGCCGTCCGAATAATCGATATCTGCAGGGTGCAACATCCACGGTGCAAGGTGCAACATCCGTCCGACATGGCGAAACAGTGCCGTACGACTTTTAGAAATGCGTGCATGGATTTGAAATGGAACAGTACCATGATGCACCACTCTCCAGCGATGGTAAATCGAAGACCAGCCACCGTAATCCCGTTTTGCTGTAAAAATCCACGTGTCGAAAAAACGAAGGGTAAAAAACTTACGAGACCAGATTGAGATTCGGGTTTTCCTTTTTGGGCGTTAATCTATCCGTTGACAGCTGAAAGCTGTCAAAGCCATAGAACTCATCGAGGCCTTCATTTTGATAGCTTATGGCTCCCGTAACACTTAACGAGCCAGAAGTTATGGCCGTCCGAATAATCGATATCTATAGGGTGCAACATCCACGGTGCAAGGTGCAACATCCGTCCGAAATGGCGAAACAGTGTCGTACGACTTTTAGAAATGCGTGCAAGGATTTGAAACGGAACAGTACCATGGTGCACCTCTCTTCAGCGATGGGAAGTCGAAGAGGTGCCACGGTAATCCCGTTTTACCGTAAAAATCCACGTGTCGGAAAAACGAAGGGTAAAAAACTAACGAGACCCGATTGAGATTCGGGTTGTCCTTTTTGGGCATTAATCTATCCGTTGACGGCTGAAAGCTATCAAAACCGTAGAACTCATCGAGGCCTTCGTTTTGACAGGTTATGCCTCCCGTAAATCTAAACGAGCCAAAAGTTATGGCCGTCCGAATAATCGATATCTACAGGGTGCAACATCCACGGTGCAAGGTGCAACATCCGTCCGAAATGGCGAAACAGTGCCGTACGACCTTTAGAAATGCGTGCATGGATTTGAAACGGAACAGTACCATGGTGCACCACTCTTCAGCGATGGGAAGCCGGAGACGGTGCAACGTAATCCCGTTTTACCGTAAAAATCCACATGTCGAAAAAACGAAGGGTAAAAAACTTACGAGACCCGATTGAGATTCGGTTTGTCCTTTTTGGGCATTAATCCATCCGTTGACGGCTGAAAGCTGTCAAAGCCATAGAACTCATCGAGGCCTTCGTTTTTACAGGTTATGGTTCTCTTAACTCTAAATGAGCCAGTAGTTATGGCCGTCCGAATAATTGATATCTACAGGGTGCAACATCCACGGTGCAAGGTGCAACATCCGTCCGAAATGGCGAAACAGTGCCATACGACTTTTTGAAATGAGTGCATGGATTTGAAATGGAACAGTACCGTGGTGCACCACTCTCCAGCGATGGGAAGTCGAAGATGGGCCCCGGTAATCCCGTTTTACCGTAAAAAATCACGTGTCGAAAAAACGAAGGGTAAAAAACTTACGAGACCCGATTGAGATTCGGGTTGTCCTTTTTGGGCATTAATCTATCCGTTGATGGCTGAAAGCTGTCAAAGCCGTAGAACTCATCGAGGCCTTCGTTTTGATAGGTTATGGCTCCCGTAACTCTAAACGAGCCAAAAGTTATTGCCGTCCGAATAATCGATATCTACAGGGTGCTACATCCACGGTGCAAGGTGCAACATCCGTCCGAAATGGCGAAACAGTGCCGTACGGTTTTTAGAAATGAGTGCAATGATTTGAAACGAAACTGTACCATGGTGCACCACTCTCCAGCGATGGTAAATCGAAGACCAGCCCCGGTAATCCCGTTTTGCCGTAAAAATCCA
This sequence comes from Allium cepa, assembly GCA_030765085.1. NCBI lineage: Eukaryota > Viridiplantae > Streptophyta > Magnoliopsida > Asparagales > Amaryllidaceae > Allium > Allium cepa. The sequence continues at coordinate 41,858,838 of CM060941.1, read as the reverse complement.
CGTGTCGAAAAAACGAAGGGTAAAAAACTTACGAGACGCGATTGAGATTCGGGTTTTCCTTTTTGGGCGTTAATCTATCTGTTGACGGCTGAAAGCTGTCAAAGCCGTAGAACTCATCGAGGCCTTCATTTTGACAGCTTATGGCTCCCGTAACTCTAATCGATCCAGAAGTTATGGCCGTCCGAATAATCGATATCTGCAGGGTGCAACATCCACGGTGCAAGGTGCAACATCCGTCCGAAATGGTGAAACAGTGCCGTATGACTTTTAGAAATGCGTGCGTGCTTTTGAAACGGAACAGTACCATGGTGCACCACTCTCCAGCGATGGGAAGTCGAAGACGGGCCACGGTAATCCCGTTTTACCGTAAAAATCCATGTGTCGAAAAAACGAAGGGTAAAAAACTTACGAGACCCGATTGAGATTCGGGTTGTCCTTTTAGGGCATTAATCTATCCGTTGACGGCTGAAATCTGTCAAAGCGTAGAACTCATCGAGGCCTTCGTTTTGACAGGTTATGGCTCCTGTAACTCTAAACGAGCCAGAAGTTATGGCCGTCCGAATAATCGATATCTACAGGGTGCAACATCCACGGTGCAAGGCGCAACATCCGTCCGAAATGGAGAAACAGTGCCGTACGACTTTTAGAAATGCGTGCATAGATTTGAAACGGAACAGTACCTTGGTGCATCACTCTCAACCGATGGGAAGTCGAAGACGGGCCACGGTAATCCCGTTTTACCGTAAAAATGCACGTGTCGAAAAAACGAAGGGTAGAAAACTTACGAGACCCGATTGAGATTCAGGTTGTCCTTTTTGGGCATTAATCTATCCGTTGACGGCTGAAAGCTGTCAAAGCCGTAGAACTCATCGAGGCCTTCGTTTTGACAGGTTATGGCTCCCGTAACTCTTAACGAGCCAGAAGTTATGGCCGTCCGAATAATCGATATCTACAGGGTGCAACATCCACGGTGCAAGGTGCAACATCCGTCCGAAATGGCGAAACAGTGCCATACGACTTTTAGAAATGAGTGCATGGATTTGAAATGGAACAGTACCGTGGTACACCACTCTCCAGCGATGGGAAGTCGAAGATGGGCCACGGTAATCCCGTTTTACCGTAAAAAATCACGTGTCGAAAAAACGAAGGGTAAAAAACATACGAGACCCGATTGAGATTCGGGTTGTCCTTTTTGGGCATTAATCTATCCGTTGATGGCTGAAAGCTGTCAAAGCCGTAGAACTCATCGAGGCCTTCGTTTTGATAGGTTATGGCTACCGTAACTCTAAAGGAGCCAAAAGTTATAGCCGTCCGAATAATCGATATCTACAGGGTGCTACATCCACGGTGCAAGGTGCAACATCCGTCCGAAATGGCGAAACAGTGCCGTACGGTTTTTAGAAATGAGTGCATGGATTTAAAACGAAACTGTACCATGGTGCACCACTCTCCAGCGATGGTAAATCGAAGACCAGCCACGGTAATCCCGTTTTGCCGTAAAAATCCACTTGTCGAAAAAACGATGGGTAAAAAACTTATGAGACCCGATTGAGATTCGGGTTGTCCTTTTTGGGCATTAATATATCCGTTGATGATTGAAAGCTGTCAAAGCCGTAGAACTCATCGAGGCCTTCGTTTTGACAGGTTATGGCTTCCTTAACTCTAAACGAGCCAGAAGTTATGCCCGTCCGAATAATCGATATCTATAGTGTGCAACATCCACGGTGCAAGGTGCAACATCCATCCGAAATGGCGAAACAGTGCCGTATGACTTTTAGAAATGCATGCATGGATTTGAAACGGAACATTACCATGGAGCACCACTCTCCAGCGATGGGAAGTCGAAGACGGGCCACGGTAATCCCGTTTTACCGTAAAAATCCACGTGTCGAAAAAACGAAGGGTAAAAAACTTACAAGACCCGATTGAGATTCGGGTTGTCCTTTTTAGGCATTAATCTATCCGTTGACGGCTGAAAGCTGTCAAAGCCGTAGAACTCATCTAGGCCTTCGTTTTGACAGGTTATGGCTCCCGTAACTCTTAACGAGTCAGTAGTTATGGCCGTCCGAATAATCGATATCTGCAGGGTGCAACATCCACGGTGCAAGGTGCAACATCCGTCCGACATGGCGAAACAGTGCCGTACGACTTTTAGAAATGCGTGCATGGATTTGAAATGGAACAGTACCATGATGCACCACTCTCCAGCGATGGTAAATCGAAGACCAGCCACCGAAATCCCGTTTTGCTGTAAAAATCCACATGTCGAAAAAACGAAGGGTAAAAAACTTACGAGACCAGATTGAGATTCGGGTTTTCCTTTTTGGGCGTTAATCTATCCGTTGACAGCTGAAAGCTGTCAAAGCCATAGAACTCATCGAGGCCTTCATTTTGATAGCTTATGGCTCCCGTAACACTTAACGAGCCAGAAGTTATGGCCGTCCGAATAATCGATATCTATAGGGTGCAACATCCACGGTGCAAGGTGCAACATCCGTCCGAAATGGCGAAACAGTGTCGTACGACTTTTAGAAATGCGTGCAAGGATTTGAAACGGAACAGTACCATGGTGCACCTCTCTTCAGCGATGGGAAGTCGAAGAGGTGCCACGGTAATCCCGTTTTACCGTAAAAATCCACGTGTCGAAAAAACGAAGGGTAAAAAACTAACGAGACCCGATTGAGATTCGGGTTGTCCTTTTTGGGCATTAATCTATCCGTTGACGGCTGAAAGCTATCAAAACCGTAGAACTCATCGAGGCCTTCGTTTTGACAGGTTATGCCTCCCGTAAATCTAAACGAGCCAAAAGTTATGGCCGTCCGAATAATCGATATCTACAGGGTGCAACATCCACGGTGCAAGGTGCAACATCCGTCCGAAATGGAGAAACAGTGCCGTACGGCTTTTAGAAATGCGTGCATGGATTTGAAATGGAACGGTACCATGGTGCATCACTCTTTGGAAATGGGAAGTCGAAGACGGGCCACGGTAATCCCGTTTCACCGTAAAAATGCACGTGTCGAAAAAACGAAGGGTAAAAAACTTAAGAGACCCGATTGAGATTCGGGTTGTCCTTTTTGGGCATTAATCTATCCGTTGACAGCTGAAAGCTGTCAAAGCCATAGAACTCATCGAGACCTTCGTTTTGACAGGTTATGGTTCTCGTAACTCTAAACGAGCCAGTAGTTATGGCCGTCCGAATAATCGATATCTACAGGGTGCAACATCCACGGTGCACGGTGCACGGTGCAACATTCGTCTGAAATGGCGAAACAGTGCCGTTCGACTTTTAGAAATGCGTGCATGGATTTGAAATGAAACAGTACCATGGTGCACCACTCTCCAGCAATGGGAAGTCGAAGACGGGCCACGGTAATCCCGTTTTACCGTAAAAATTCACGTGTCGAAAAAACGAAGGGTAAAAAACTTACGAGACACGATTGAGATTCGGGTTGTCCTTTTTGGGAATTAATCTATCCGTTGACGGCTGAAAGCTGTCAAAGCCGTAGAACTCATCGAGCCTTCGTTTTGACAGGTTATGGCTCCCGTAACTCTAAACGAGCCAAAAGTTATAGCCGTCCGAATAATCGATATCTACAGGGTGCAACATCCACGGTGCAAGGTGCAACATCCGTCCGAAATGGCGAAACAGTGCCGTGCGGCTTTTAGAAATGCGTGCATGGATTTGAAACGGAACTGTACCATGGTGCGCCACTCTCCAGCGATGGTAAATCGAAGACCAGCCCCGGTAATCCCGTTTTGCCGTAAAAATCCACGTGTCGAAAAAACGAAGAGTAAAAAACTTACGAGACCCGATTGAGATTCGGGTTGTCCTTTTTGGGCATTAATTTATCCGTTGATGATTGAAAGCTGTCAAAGCCATAGAACTCATCGAGGCCTTCGTTTTGACAGGTTTTGGCTTCCATAACTCTAAACGAGCCAGAAGTTATGCACGTCCGAATAATCGATATCTACAGGGTGCAACATCCACGGTGCAAGGTGCAACATCCGTCCGAAATGGCGAAACAGTGCCGTATGACTTTTAGAAATGCGTGCATGGATTTGAAACGGAACATTACCATGGAGCACCACTCTCCAGCGATGGGAAGTCGAAGACAGGCCACGGTAATCCCGTTTTACCGCAAAAATCCACGTGTCGAAAAAACGAAGGGTAAAAAACTAACGAGACCCGATTGAGATTCGGGTTGTCCTTTTTGGGCATTAATCTATCCGTTGACGGCTGAAAGCTATCAAAACCGTAGAACTCATCGAGGCCTTCATTATGACAGGTTATGGCTCCCGTAACTCTAAACGAGCCAAAAGTTATGGTCGTCCGAATAATCGATACCTATAGGGTGCAACATCCACGGTGCAAGATGCAACATCCGTCCGAAATGGCAAAACAGTGCCGTACGACCTTTAGAAATGCATGCATGGATTTGAAACGGAACAGTACCATGGTGCACCACTCTCCAGCGATAGTAAATTGAAGACCATCCACCGTAATCCCGTTTTACCGTAAAAATCCACGTGTCGAAAAAACGAAGGGTTAAAAACTTACGAGACCCGATTGAGATTCGGGTTGTCCTTTTTGGGCGTTAATCTATCCGTTGACGGCTGAAAGCCGTCAAAGCCGTAGAACTCATCGAGTTCTTCGTTTTGAAAGGTTATCACCCCCGTAACTCTAATCGAGCCAGAAGTTATGGCCGTCCGAATAATCGATATCTACAGGGTGCAACATCCACGGTGCAAGGTGCAACATCCGTCCGAAATGGTGAAACAGTGTCGTATGACTTTTAGATATGCGTGCATGCATTTGAAACGGAACAGTACCATGGTGCACCACTCTCCAGCGATGGAAAGTCGTAGACGGGCCACGGTAATCCCGTTTTACCGCAAAAATCCACGTGTCGAAAAAACGATGGGTAAAAAACTTACGAGACCCGTTTGAGATTCGGGTTGTCCATTTTGTGCATTAATCTATCCGTTGACGGCTGAAAGCTGTCAAAGCCGTAGAACTCATCGAGGCCTTCGTTTTGACAGGTTATGGCTCCCGTAACTCTAAACGAGCCAGAAGTTATGGCCGTCTGAATAATCGATATCTACAGGGTGCAACATCCACGGTGCAAGGTGCAACATCCGTCCGAAATGGAGAAACAGTGCCGTACGACTTTTAGAAATGCGTGCATGGATTTGAAACGGAACAGTACCATGGTGCATCACTCTTCGGCAATGGAAAGTCGAAGACGGGCCACGGTAATCCCGTTTTACCGTAAAAATACACGTGTCGAAAAAACGAAGGGTAAAAAACTTACGAGACCCGATTGAGATTCGGGTTGTCCTTTTTGGGCATTAATCTATCCGTTGACGGCTGAAAGCTGTCAAAGCCGTAGAAATCATCGAGGCCTTCGTTTTGACAGGTTATGGCTCCCGTAACTCTAAACGAGCCAGAATTATGGCCGTCCGAATAATCGATATCCACAGGGTGCAACATCTACGGTGCAAGGTGCAACATCCGTCCGAAATGGCGAAACGGTGTCGTACGACCTTTAGAAATGCGTACATGGATTTGAAACGGAACTACACCATGGTGCACCACTCTTCAGCGATGGGAAGTCGAAGACGGGGCACCGTAATCCCGTTTTACCGTAAAAATCCACGTGTCGAAAAAACGAAGGGTAAAAAACTTACGAGACCCGATTGAGATTCGGGATGTCCTTTTTGGGCATTAATCTATCCCTTGATGGCTGAAAGCTGTCAAAGCCATAGAACTCATCGAGGCCTTCGTTTTGACAGGTTACGGTTCTCGTAACTCTAAACGAGCCAGAAGTTATGGTCGTCCGAATAATTGATATCTACAGGGTGCAACATCCACCGTGTAAGGTGAAACATCCGTCCGAAATGGAAAAACAGTGCCATATGACTTTTAAAAATGCGTGCATGGATTTGAAACGGAACAATGCCATGGTGCACCACTCTCCCGCGATGGGAAGTCGAAGACGGGCCACGGTAATCCCGTTTTACCGTAAAAATTCACGTGTCGAAAAAACGAAGGGTAAAAAACTTATGATACCTGATTGAGATTCGGGTTGTCCTTTTTGGGCATTAATCTATCTGTTGATGGCTGAAAGACGTCAAAGCCGTAGAACTCATCGAGGCCTTCGTTTTGACAGGTTATGGATCACGTAACTCTTAACGAGCCAGAAGTTATGGCCGTCCGGATAATCGATATCTACAGGGTGCAACATCCACGGTGCAAGGTGCAACATCCGTCCGAAATGGCGAAACAGTGTCGTACGGCTTTTAGAAATGCGTGCATGGATTCGAAACATAACAGTACCATGGTGCACCGCTTTCCAGCGATGGGAAGTCGAAGAATAGCCACGGTAATCCAGTTTTGCCGTAAAAATCCACGTGTCGAAAAAACGAAGTGTAAAAAACTTACGAGACCCGATTGAGATTCGGGTTGTCCTTTTTGGGCATTAATATATTCGTTGATGGCTGAAAGCTGTCAAAGCCATAGAACTCATCGAGGCCTTCGTTTTGACAGGTTATGGCTCCTGTAACTCCAAACGAGCCAGAAGTTATGCCAGTCCGAATAATCGATATCTACAGGGTGCAACATCCACGGTGCAAGGTGCAACATCCGTCCGAAATGGCGAAACAGTGCCGTATGACTTTTAGAAATGCGTGCATGGATTTGAAACGGAACAATGCCATGGTGCACCACTCTCCAGCGATGGAAAGTCGAAGACGGGCAACGGTAATCCCGTTTTACCGTAAAAATCCACGTGTCGAAAAAACGAAGGGTAAAAAACTTACGATACCCGATTGAGATTCGGGTTGTCCTTTTTGGGCATTAATCTATCCGTTGACGGCTGAAAGCCGTCAAAGCCGTAGAAATCATCATGGCCTTCGTTTTGACAGGTTATGGCTCGCGTAACTCTTAACGAGCCAGAAGTTATGGCCGTCCGAATAATCGATATCTACAGGATGCAACATCCACGGTGCAAGGTGCAACATCCGTCCGACATGGCGTAAAAGTGGCTTACGACTTTTAGAAATGCATGCCTGGATTTGAAACAGAACAGTACCATGGTGCACCACTCTCCAGCGATGGTAAATCGAAGACCAGCCGCCGTAATCCCGTTTTGCCGTAAAAATCCACGTGTCGAAAAAACGAAGGGTAAAAAACTTACGAGACCCAATTGAGATTCGGGTTGTCCTTTTTAGGCATTAATCTATCCATTGACGGCTGAAATCTGTCGAAGCCGTAGAACTCATCGAGGCCTTCGTTTTGACAGGTTATGGCTCCCGTAACTCTAAACGAGCCAGAAGTTATGGCCGTCCGAATAATCGATATCTACAGGGTGCAACATCCACGGTGCAAGGTGCAACATCCGTCCGAAATGGCGAAATAGTGCCGTACGACTTTTAGAAACGCGTGCATGGATTTAAAACGGAACAGTAACATGGTGCACCACTCTTCAGCGTTGGGAAGTCGAAGACGGGCCACGGTAATCCCGTTTTACCGTAAAAAACCATGTGTTGAAAAAACGAAGGGTAAAAAACTTACGAGACCCGATTGAGATTCTGGTTGTCCTTTTTGGGCATTAATCTATCCGTTGACGGCTGAAATCTGTCCAAGCCGTAGAACTTATCGAGTTCTTCGTTTTGAAAGGTTATCACCCCCGTAACTCTAATCGAGCCAGAAGTTATGGCCATCCGAATAATCGATATCTACAGGGTGCAACATCCACGGTGCAAGGTGCAACATCCGTCCGAAATGGTGAAACAGTGTCGTATGACTTTTAGATATGCGTGCATGCATTTGAAACGGAACAGTACCATGGTGCACCACTCTCCAGCGATGGGAAGTCGAAGACGGGCCACAGTAATCCCGTTTTACCGTAAAAATCCACGTGTCGAAAAAACGAAGGGTAAAAACTTACGAGACCCGTTTGAGATTCGGGTTGTCCTTTTTGTGCATTAATCTATCCGTTGACGGGTGAAAGCTGTCAAAGCCGTAGAACTCATCGAGGCCTTCGTTTTGACAGGTTATGGCTCCCGTAACTCTAAACGAGCCAGAAGTTATGGCCGTCCGAATAATCGATATCTATAGGGTGCAACATCCACGGTGCAAGGTGCAACATCCGTCCGAAATGGAGAAACAGTGCCGTACGACTTTTAGAAATGCGTGCATGGATTTGAAACGGAACAGTACCATGGTGCATCACTCTTTGGCAATGGAAAGTCGAAGACGGGCCACGGTAATCCCGTTTTACCGTAAAAATGCACGTGTCGAAAAAACGAAGGGTAAAAAACTTACGAGACCCGATTGAGATTCGGGTTGTCCTTTTTGGGCATTAATCTATCCGTTGATGGCTGAAAGCTCTCAAAGCCGTAGAACTCATCGAGGCCTTCATTTTGACAGGTTATGGCTCCCGTAACTCTTAACAAGCCAGAAGTTATGGCCGTCCGAATAATCGATATCTACAGGGTGCAACATCTATGGTGCAAGGTGCAACATCCGTCCGAAATGGCGAAACAGTGCCGTACGACCTTTAGCAATGCGTACATGGATTTGAAACGGAACTATACCATGGTGCACCACTCTTCAGCGATGGGAAGTCGAAGACGTACCTCGGTAATCCCGTTTTACCGTAAAAATGCACGTGTCGAAAAAACGAAGGGTAAAAAACTTACGAGACACGATTGAGATTCGGGTTGTCCTTTTTGGGCATTAATCTATCCGTTGACAGCTGAAAGCTGTCAAAGCCATAGAACTCATCGAGACCTTCGTTTTGACAGGTTATGGCTCCCGTAACTCTAAACGAGCCAGAAGTTATGGCCGTCCCAATAATCGATATCTACAGGGTGCAACATCCACGGTGCAAGGTGCAACATCCGTCCGACATGGCGAAACAGTGCCGTACGACTTTTAGAAATGCGTGCATGGATTTGAAACGGAACAGTACCATGGTGCACCACTCTCCAGCGATGGTAAATAGAAGATCAGCCACCGTAATCCCGTTTTGCCGTAAAAATCCACGTGTTGAAAAAACGAAGGGTAAAAAACTTACGAGACCCGATTGAGATTCGGGTTGTCCTTTTTGGGCATTAATCTATCCGTTGATGGCTGAAAGCTGTCAAAGCCGTAGAAATCATCTAGGCCTTCGTTTTGACAGGTTATGGCTTCCGTAACTCTAAACGAGCCAGAAGTTATGGCCGTCCGAATAATCGATATCTACAGGGTGCAACATCCACGGTGCAAGGTGCAACATCCGTCCGAAATGGCGAAACAGTGCCTTACGACTTTTAGAAATGCGTGCATGGATTTGAAACGGAACTGTACCATGGTGCACCACTCTCCAGCGATGGTGAATCGAAGACGAGCCACGGTAATCCCGCTTTACTGTAAAAATCCACGTGTCGAAAAAACGAAGGGTAAAAAACTTACGAGACCCGATTGAGATTCGGGTTGTCCTTTTTAGGCATTAATCTATCCGTTGACGGCTGAAAGCTGTCACAACCGTAGAACTCATCGAGGCCTTCGTTTTGACAGGTTATGGCTCCCGTAACTCTAAACGAGCCAGAAGTTATAGTCGTCCGAATAATCAATATCTACATGGTGCAACATCCACGGTGCAAGGTGTAACATCCGTCCGAAATGGCGAAACAGTGTCGTACGGCTTTTAGAAATGCGTGCATGGATTTGAAACGGAATAGTACCATGGTGCACCACTCTTCAGCGATGGGAAGTCAAAGATAGGGGAAAGTAATCCCGTTTTACCGTCAAAATCCACGTGTCGAAAAAACGAAGGGTAAAAATCTTACGAGACCCGATTGAGATTCGGGTTGTCCTTTTTGGGCATTAATTTATCCGTTGACGGCTGAAAGCTGTCAAAACCGTAGAATTCATCGAGGCCTTCATTTTGACAGGTTATGCCTCCCGTAACTCTAAACGAGCCATATGTTATAGCCGTCCGAATAATCGATATCTACAGGGTGCAACATCCACGGTGCAAGGTGCAACATCCGTCCGAAATGGCGAAATAGTGTCGTATGACTTTTAAAAATGCATGCATGGATTTGAAACGGAACATTACCATGGTGCACCACTCTCCAGCGATGGGAAGTCGAAGACGGGCCACGGTAATCCCGTTTTACCGTAAAAATCCACGTGTCGAAAAAACAAAGGGTAAAAAACTTACGAGACCCGATTAAGTATCGGGTTGTCCTTTTTGGGCATTAATCTATCCGTTGACGGCTGAAAGCTATCAAAGACGTAGAACTCATCGAGGCCTTCGTTTTGACAGGTTATGGCTCCCATAACTCTTAACGAGCCAGAAGTTATGGCCGTCCGAACAATCGATATCTATAGGGTGCAACATCCATGGTGCAAGGTGCAACATCCGTCCGACATGGCGAAACAGTGCCGTACGACTTTTAGAAATGCGTGCATGGATTTGAAACGGAACAATACCATGGTGCACCACTCTCCAGCGATGGTAAATCGAAGTCCAGCCACCGTAATCCGTTTTTCCGTAAAAATCCACGTGTCGAAAAAATGAAGGGTAAAAAACTTACGAGACCCGATTGAGATTCGGGTTGTCCTTTTTGGGCATTAATCTATCCGTTGACGGCTGAAAGCTGTCAAAGCCGTAGAACTCATCGAGGCCTTCGTTTTGACAGGTTATGGCTCCCGTAAATCTAAACGAGCCAGAAGTTATGGCCGTCCGAATAATCGATATCTACAGGGTGCAACATCCACGGTGCAAGGTGCAACATCCGTCCGAAATGGAGAAACTGTGTTGTACGACTTTTAGAAATGCGTGTATGGATTTGAAGCGGAACAGTACCATGGTACACCACTCTTCGGCGATGGGAAGTCGAAGACGGGCCACGGTAATCCCGTTTTACCGTAAAAATCCACGTGTCGAAAAAACGAAGGGTAAAAAACTTACGAGACCCGATTGAGATTCAGGTTGTCCTTTTTGTACATTAATCTATCCATTGACGGATGAAAGCTGTGAAAACCGTAGAACTCATAGAGGCCTTCGTTTTGGAAGGTTATGGCTCTCGTAACCCTAAACGAGCCAGAAGTTATGGCCGTCCGAATAATCGATATCTACAGGGCGCAACATCCACGGTGAAAGGTGCAACATCCGTCCGAAATGGCGAAACAGTGCCGTACGACCTTTAGAAATGCGTGCATGGATTTGAAATGGAACAGTACCATGGTGAACAACTCTCCAGCGATGGTAAATCGAAGACCATCCACCGTAATCCCGTTTTACGGTAAAAATCCACGTGTCGAAAAAATGAAGGGTAAAAAACTTACGAGACCCGATTGAGATTCGGGTTGTCCTTTTTGGGCGTTAATCTATCCGTTGACGGCTGAAAGATGTCAAAGCCGTAGAACTCATCGAGGTATTCGTTTTGATAGGTTATGGCTCCCGTAACTCTAAACGAACCAGAAGTTATGGCCGTCCGAATAATCGATATCTACAGGGTGCAACATCCACGGTGCAAGGTGCAACATCCGTCCGAAATGGCGAAACAGTGCCGTATGACTTTTAGAAATGCGTGCATGGATTTGAAACGGAACAGTATCATGGTGCACCACGCTCCAGCGATGGAAAGTCGAAGACGGGCCACGGTAATCCAGTTTTATCGTAAAAATCCACGGGTCGAAAAAACGAAGGGTAAAAAACATACGAGACCCGATTGAGATTCGGGTTGTCCTTTTTGGGCATTAATCTATCCGTTGAAGGCTGAAAGCTGTCAAAGCCGTAGAACTCATTTAGGCCTTCGTTTTGACAGGTTATGGCCCCGTAACTGTAAACGAGCCAGAAGTTATGGCCGTCCGAACAATCGATATCTAAAGGGTGCAACATCCACGGTGCAAGGTGCAACATCCGTCCGACATGGCGAAACAGTGCCGTACGGCTTTTAGAAATGCGTGCATGGATTTGAAATGGAACAGTACCATGGTGCACCACTCTCCAGCGATGGGAAGTCGAAGACGGGCCACGGTAACCCCGTTTTACCGTAAAAATCCACGTGTCGAAAAAATGAAGGGTAAAAAACTTACGAGACCCGATTGAGATTCGGGTTGTCCTTTTTGGGCATTAATCTATCCGTTGACGGCTGAAAGCTGTCAAAGCCGTAGAACTCATCGAGGCCTTCGTTTTGACAGGTTATGGCTCCCGTAAATCTAAACGAGCCAGAAGTTATGGCCGTCCGAATAATCGATATCTACAGGGTGCAACATCCACGGTGCAAGGTGCAACATCCGTCCGAAATGGAGAAACAGTGTTGTACGACTTTTAGAAATGCGTGTATGGATTTGTAGCGGAACAGTACCATGGTACACCACTCTTCAGCGATGGGAAGTCGAAGACGGGCCACGGTAATCCCGTTTTACCGTAAAAATCCACGTGTCGAAAAAACGAAGGGTAAAAAACTTACGAGACCCGATTGAGATTCAGGTTGTCCTTTTTGTACATTAATCTATCCATTGACGGATGAAAGCTGTGAAAACCGTAGAACTCATAGAGGCCTTCATTTTGGAATGTTATGGCTCTCGTAACCCTAAACGAGCCAGAAGTTATGGCCGTCCGAATAATCGATATCTACAGGGCGCAACATCCACGGTGAAAGGTGCAACATCCGTCCGAAATGGCGAAACAGTGCCGTACGACCTTTAGAAATGCGTGCATGGATTTGAAATGGATCAGTACCATGGTGAACCACTCTCCAGCGATGGTAAATCGAAGACCATCCACCGTAATCCCGTTTTACGGTAAAAATCCACGTGTCGAAAAAATGAAGGGTAAAAAACTTACGAGACCCGATTGAGATTCGGGTTGTCCTTTTTGGGCGTTAATCTATCCGTTGACGGCTGAAAGATGTCAAAGCCGTAGAACTCATCGAGGTATTCGTTTTGACAGGTTATGGCTCCCGTAACTATAAACGAGCCAGAAGTTATGGCCGTCCGAATAATCGATATCTACAGGGTGCAACATCCACGGTGCAAGGTGCAACATCCGTCCGAAATGGCGAAACAGTGCCGTATGACTTTTAGAAATGCGTGCATGGATTTGAAACGGAACAGTATCATGGTGCACCACGCTCCAGCGATGGAAAGTCGAAGACGGGCCACGGTAATCCTGTTTTATCGTAAAAATCCACGCGTCGAAAAAACGAAGGGTAAAAAACATACGAGACCCGATTGAGATTCGGGTTGTCCTTTTTGGGCATTAATCTATCCACTGAGTGCTGAAAGCTGACAAAACCGTAGAACTCATCGAGGCCTTCGTTTTGACAGGTTATGGCTCCCGTAACTCTGAACGAGCCAGAAGTTATGGCCGTCCGAATAATCGATATCTACAGGGTGTAACATCCACGGTGAAAGGTGCAACATCCGTCCGAAATGGCGAAACAGTGTCGTACGACCTTTGGAAATGCGTGCATGGATTTGAAACGGAACAGTACCATGGTGAACCACTCTCCAGCGATGGTAAGTCGAAGACCATCCACCGTAATCCCGTTTTACCGTAAAAATCCACGTGTCGAAAAAACGAAGGGTAAAAAACTTACGAGACCTGATTGAGATTCGGGTTGTCCTTTTTGGGGTTAATCCATCCGTTGACGGCTGAAAGCAGTCAAAGCCGTAGAACTCATCGATGTCTTCGTTTTGACATGTTATGGCCCCTGTAACTCTAAACGAGCCAGAAGTTATGGCCGTCCGAATAATCGATATCTACAGGGTGCAACATCCACGGTGCAAGGTGCAACATCCGTCCGAAATGGCAAAACAGTGTCGTTTGACTTTTAGAAATGCGTGCATAGATTTGAAACGGAACAGTACCATGGTGCACCACTCTCCAGTGATGGGAAGTCGAAGACGGGCCACGGTAATCCCGTTTTACCGTAAAAAATCCACGTGTCGAAAAAACGAAGGGTAAAAAACTTACGAGACCCGATTGAGATTCGGGTTGTCCTTTTTGGGTATTTATCTATCCATTGACGGATGAAAGCTGTCAAAGCCGTAGAACTCATCGAGGTCTTCGTTTTGACAGGTTATGGCTCCCGTAACTCTAAACGAGCCAGAAGTTATGGCCGTCCGAATAATCGATATCTACAGGGTGCAACATCCACGGTGCAAGGTGCAACATCCGTCCGAAATGGCGAAACAGTGCCGTACGACCATTAGAAATGCGTGCATGGATTTGAAACGGAACATTACCATGGTGCACCACTCTTCAGCGATGGGTAGTCGAAGACGGGTCACGGTAATCCCGTTTTACCGTTAAAATGCACGTGTCGAAAAAACGAAGGGTAAAAAACTTACGAGACCCGATTGAGATTCGGGTTGTCCTTTTTGGGCATTAATCTATCCGTTGACGGCTGAAAGCTATCAAAGCCGTAGAACTCATCGAGGCCTTCGTTTTGACGGGTTATGGCTCCCGTAACTCTTAACGAGCCAGAAGTTATGGCCGTCCGAATAATCGATATCTACAGGGTGCAACATCCACGGTGCAAGGCGCAACATCCGTCCGAAATGGAGAAACAGTGCCGTACGACTTTTATAAATTCGTCCATGGATTTGAAATGGAACAGTACCATAGTGCATCACTCTTCAGCGATGGGAAGTCGAAGACCGGCCACGGTAATCCCGTTTTACCGTAAAAATGCACATGTCGAAAAAACGAAGGGTAAAAAACTTACGAGACCCGATTGAGATTCAGGTTGTCCTTTTTGGGCATTAATCTATCCGTTGACGGCTGAAAACTATTAAAGCCATAGAACTCATCGAGGTCTTCGTTTTGACAGGTTATGGCTCCCGTAACTCTTAACGACCAAAAGTTATGGACGTCCGAATAATCGATATCTACAGGGTGCAACATCCACGGTGCAAGGTGCAACATCCGTCCGAAATGGAGAAACAGTGTCGTACGACTTTTAGAAATGCGTGCATGGATTTGAAACGGAACTGTACCATGGTGCATCACTCTTCAGTGATGGAAAGTCGAAGACGGGCCACGGCAATCCCGTTTTACCGTAAAAATGCACGTGTCGAAAAAACGAAGGGTAAAAAACTTACGAGACTCGATTGAGATTCGGGTTGTCCTTTTGGGCATTAATCTATCCGTTGACGGCTGAAAGCTGTCAAAGCCGTAGAACTCATCGAGTCCTTCGTTTTGACAGGTTATGGCTCCCGTAACTCTTAACGAGCCAGAAGTTTTGGCCGTCCGAATAATCGATATCTACATGGTGCAACATCCACGGTGCAAGGTGCAACATCCGTCCGAAATGACGAAACAGTGCCGTACGACCTTTAGAAATGCGTGCATGGATTTGAAACGGAACAGTACCATGGTGCACCATTCTTCAGCGATGGGAAGTCAAAGACGGGGCAAAGTAATCCCGTTTTACCGTAAAAATGCACGTGTCGAAAAAACGAAGGGCAAAAAACTTACGAGACCCGATTGAGATTCAGGTTGTCCTTTTTGGGCATTAATCTATCCGTTGACGGCTGAAAGCTGTCAAAGCCGTAGAACTCATCGAGGCCTTCGTTTTGACAGGTTATTGCTCCTGTAACTCTTAATGAGCCAGAAGTTATGGCCGTCCGAATAATCGATATCTACAGGGTGCAACATCCACGGTTCAAGGTGCAACATCCGTCCGAAATGGCGAAACAGTGTCGTACGACTTTTAGAAATGCATGCATGGATTTGAAACGGAACAGTACCATGGTGCGCCACTCTCCAGCGATAGAAAGTCGAAGACGGGCCACGGTAATCCCATTTTACCGTAAAAATCAACGTGTCGAAAAAACGAAGGGTAAAAAACTTATGAGACCCGATTGAGATTCGGGTTGTCCGTTTTGGGCATTAATCTATCCCTTGACGGCTGAAATCTGTCAAAGCCGTAGAACTCATCGAGGCCTTCGTTTTGACAGGTTATGGCTCCCGTAAATCTAAACGAGCCACAATTTATAGCCGTCCGAATAATCGATATCTACACGGCGCAACATCAACGGTGCAATGTGCAACATCCGTCCGAAATGGCGAAACAGTGCCGTACGGCTTTTAGAAGTGCATGTATGGATTTGAAATGGAACAATACCATGGTTCACCACTCTCCAGCGATGGTAAATAGAAGACCAGCCACGGTAATCCCGTTTTGCCGTAAAAATCCACGTGTCGAAAAAACGAAGGGTAAAAAACTTACGAGACCCGATAGAGATTCGGGTTGTCCTTTTTGGGCATTAATCTATCCGTTGACGGCTGAAAGCGGTCAAAACCGTAGAACTCATCGAGGCCTTCGTTTTGACAGGTTATGGCTCCCGTAACTCTAAACGAGCCAGAAGTTATAGCCGTCCGAATAATCGATATCTAAAGGGTGCAACATCCACGGTAAAAGGTGCAACATCCATCCGAAATGGAGAAAAAGTGTCGTACGGCTTTTAGAAATGCATGCATGGATTTGAAACTGAACAGTACCATGGTGCACCACTCTCAAGCGATGGTAAATCGAAAACCAGCCACGGTAATCCCATTTTGCCGTAAAAATCCACGTGTCGAAAAAACGAAGGGTAAAAAACTTACGAGACCCGATTGAGATTCGGGTTGTCCTTTTTGGGCATTAATATATCCGTTGATGGCTGAAAGCTGTCAAAGCCATAGAACGCATCGAGGCCTTCGTTTTGACAGGTTATGGCTCCCGTAACTCTAAACGAGCCTGAAGTTATGCCCGTCCGAATAATCGATATCTACAGGGTGCAACATCCACGGTGCAAGGTGCAACATCCGTCCGAAATGGCGAAACAGTGCCGTATGACTTTTAGAAATGCGTGCACGGATTTAAAACGGAACATTACCATGTTGCACCACTCTCTAGCGATGGAAAGTCATAGACGGGCCACGGTAATCCCTTTTTACCGTAAAAATCCACGTGTCGAAAAAACGAAGGGTAAAAAACTTACGAGACCCGATTGTGATTCGGGTTGTCCTTTTTGGGCATTAATCTATCCGTTGACGGCTGAAAGCTGTCAAAACCGTAGAACTCATCGAGGCCTTTGTTTTGACAGGTTATGGCTCCCGTAACTCTTAACGAGCCAGAAGTTATGGCCGTCCGAATAATCGATATCGACAGGGTGCAACATCCACGGTGCAAGGTGCAACATCCGTCCGAAATGGCGAAACAGTGCCGTACGACTTTTAGACATGATTGCATGGATTTGAAACGGAACAGTACCATGGTGCACCACTCTCCAGCGATGGGCAGTTGAAGACGGGCCATGGTAATCCCGTTTTGCAGTAAAAATCCACGTGTCGAAAAAATGAAGGGTAAAAAACTTACGAGACCCGATTGAGATTCGGGTTGTCCGTTTTGGGCATTAATCTATCCGTCGATGGCTGAATGCTGTCAAAGCCGTAGAACTCATCGAGGCCTTCGTTTTGACAGGTTATGGCTCCCGTAACTCTAAACGAGCCAGAAGTTATAGCCGTCCGAATAATCGATATCTACAGGGTGCAACATCCACGGTGCAAGGTGCAACATTCGTCCGAAATGGCGAAACAGCCGTACGGCTTTTAGAAATGCATGCATGGATTTGAAACTGAACAGTACCATGGTGCACCACTCTCCAGTGATGGTAAATCGAAAAACAGCCACGGTAATCCCGTTTTGCCGTAGAAATCCATGTTTCGAAAAAACGAAGGGTGAAAAACTTACGAGACCCGATTGAGATTCGGGTTGTCCTTTTTGGGCATTAATATATCCGTTGATGGCTGAAAGCTGTCAAATCCATAGAACTCATCGAGGCCTTCGTTTTGACAGGTTATGGCTCCCGTAACTCTAAACGAGCCAGAAGTTATAGCCGTCCGAATAATCGATATCTACAGGGTGCAACATCCACGGTGCAAGGTGCAACATCCGTCCGAAATGGCGAAACAGTGCCGTATGACTTTTAGAAATGCGTGCATGGATTTAAAATGGAACATTACCATGGTGCACCACTCTCCAACGATGTGAAGTCGAAGACGGGCCACGGTAATCCCGTTTTCCCGTAAAAATCCACGTGTCGAAAAAACGAAGCGTAAAAAACTTACGAGACCCGATTGTGATTCGGGTTGTCCTTTTTGGGCATTAATCTATCAGTCGATGGCTGAATGCTGTCAAAGCCGTAGTACTCATCGAGGCCTTCGTTTTGACAGGTTATGGCTCCCGTAACTCTAAACGAGCCAGAAGTTATAGCCGTCCGAATAATCGATATCTAAAGGGTGCAACATCCACGGTGCAAGGTGCAACATCCGTCCGAAATGGCGAAACAGTGTCGTACGGCTTTTAGAAATGCGTGCATGGATTTGAAACGGAACAGTATCATGGTGCACCACTCTCCAGCGATGGTAAATCGAAGACCAGCCACGGTAATCCCATTTTGCCGTAAAAATCCACGTGTCGAAAAAACGAAGGGTAAAAAACTTACGAGACCCGATTGAGATTCGGGTTGTCCTTTTTGGGCATTAATCTATCTGTTGACGGCTGAAAGTTGTCAAAACCGTTGAACTCATCGAGCCCTTCATTTTGACAGTTCATGGCTCCCGTAACACTAAACAAGCCAGAAGTTATAGCCGTCCGAATAATCGATATCTACAGGGTGCAGCATCCACGGTGCAAGGTGCAACGTCCGTCCGAAATGGCGAAACAGTGCCGTACGGCTTTTAGAAATGCGTGCATGGATTTGAAACTAAACAGTACCATGGTGCTCCACTCTCCAGTGATGGTAAATCGAAGACCATCCAAGGTAATCCCGTTTTGCCGTAAAAATCCACGTGTCGAAAAAACGAAGGGTAGAAAACTTACGAGACCCGATTGAGATTCGGGTTGTCCTTTTTTGGGCATTAATATATCCGTTGATGGCTGAAAGCTGTCAAAGCCATAGAACTAATCGAGGCCTTCGTTTTGACAGGTTATGGCTCTCGTAACTCTAAACGAGCCAGAAGTTATTCCCGTCTGAATAATCGATATCTACAGGGTGCAACATCCACGGTGCAAGGTGCAACATCCGTCCGAAATGGCGAAACAGTGCCATATGACTTTTAGAAATGCGTGCATGGATTTAAAATGGAACATTACCATGGTGCACCACTCTCCAGCGATGGGAAGTCGAGGACGGGCCACGGTATCCCGTTTTACCATAAAAATCCACGTGTCGAAAAAACGAAGGGTAAAAAACTTTCGAGACCCGATTGAGATTCGGGTTGTCCTTTTTGGGCATTAATCTATCCGTTGACGGCTGAAAGCTGTCAAAGCCTTAGAACTCATCGAGACCTTCGTTTTTACAAGTTATGGCCTCCGTAACTCTAAACGAGCCAG
Source organism: Allium cepa (assembly GCA_030765085.1). Classification (NCBI taxonomy): domain Eukaryota; kingdom Viridiplantae; phylum Streptophyta; class Magnoliopsida; order Asparagales; family Amaryllidaceae; genus Allium; species Allium cepa. Next base: position 41,839,446 of record CM060941.1, on the reverse strand, counting down.
AAGTTATAGCCGTCCGAATAATCGATATCTACAGGGTGCAACATCCAACATCCATCCGAAATGGCGAAACAGTGCTGTACGACATTTAGAAATGCGTGCATGGATTTGAAACTGAACAGTACCATGGTGCACCACTCTCCAGCGATGGTAAGTCGAAGACCACCCACGGTAATCCCGTTTTGCCGTAAAAATCCACGTGTCGAAAAAACGAAGGGTAAAAAACTTACGATACCCGATTGAGATTCGGGTTGTCCTTTTTGGGCATTAATATATCCGTTGATGGCTGAAAGCTGTCAAATCCATAGAACTCATCGAGGCCTTCGTTTTGACAGGTTATGGCTCCCGTAACTCTAAACGAGCCAGAAGTTATGCCCGTCCGAATAATCGATATCTACAGGGTGCAACATCCACGATGCAAGGTGCAACATCCGTCCGAAATGGTAAAACAGTGCCGTATGACTTTTAGAAATGCGTGCATGGATTTAAAATGGAACATTACCATGGTGCACCACTCTCCAACGATGGGAAGCCGAAGACGGGCCACAGTAATCCCGTTTTACCGTAAAAATCCACGTGTCGAAAAAACGAAGGGTAAAAAACTTACGAGACCCGATTGAGATTCGGGTTGTCCTTTTTGGGCATTAATCTATCTGTCAATGCCTGAATGCTGTAAAAGCCGTAGAACTCATCGAGGCCTTCGTTTTGACAGGTTCTGGCTCCCGTAACTTTAAACGAGCCAGAAGTTATAGCCGTCCGAATAATCAATATCTAAAGGGTGCAACATCCACGGTTCAAGGTGCAACATCCGTCCGAAATGGCGAAACAGTGCCGTACGGCTTTTATAAATGCGTGCATGGATTTGAAACGGAAGAGTATCATGGTGCACCACTCTCCAGCGATGGTAAATCGAAGACTATCCAAGGTAATCCCGTTTTGCCGTAAAAATCCACGTGTCGAAAAAACGAAGGGTAGAAAACTTACGAGACCCGATTGAGATTCGGGTTGTCCTTTTTGGGCATTAATCTACATGTTGACGGCTGAAAGTTGTCAAAACCGTAGAACTCATCGAGCCCTTCGTTTTGACAGGTCATGACTCCCGTAACACTAAACGAGCCAGAAGTTATAGCCGTCCGAATAATCGATATCTACAGGGTGTAACATCCGTCCGAAATGGCGAAACAGTGCCGTACGGCTTTTAGAAATGCGTGCATGGATTTGAAACTGAACAGTACCATGGTGCACCACTCTCCAGCGATGGTAAATCGAAGACCATCCAAGGTAATCCCGTTTTACCGTAAAAATCCACGTGTCGAAAAAACGAAGGGTAGAAAACTTACGAGACCCGATTGAGATTCGGGTTGTCCTTTTTGGGCATTAATCTACATGTTGACGGCTGAAAGTTGTCAAAACCGTAGAACTCATCGAGCCCTTCGTTTTGACAGGTCATGGCTCCCGTAACACTAAACGAGCCAGAAGTTATAGCCGTCCGAATAATCGATATCTACAGGGTGCAACATCCACGGTGCAAGGTGCAACATCCGTCCGAAATGGCGAAACAGTGCCGTACGGCTTTTAGAAATGCATGCATGGATTTGAAACTGAACTGTACCATGGTGCACCACTCTCCAGCGATGGTAAATCGAAGACCATCCAAGGTAATCCCGTTTGGCCGTAAAAATCCACGTGTCGAAAAAACGAAGGGTAGAAAACTTACGAGACCCGATTGAGATTCGGGTTGTCCTTTTTGGGCATTAATATATCCGTTGATGGCTGAAAGCTGTCAAAGCCATAGAACTCATCGAGGCCTTTGTTTTGACAGGTTATGGCTCTCGTAACTTTAAACGAGCCAGAAGTTATTCCCGTCTGAATAATCGATATCTACAGGGTGCAACATCCACGGTGCAAGGTGCAACATCCGTCCGAAATGGCGAAACAGTGCCGTATGACTTTTAGAAATGCGTGCATGGATTAAAAATGGAACATTACCATGGTGCACCACTCTCCAGCGATGGGAAGTCGAAGACGGGCCACGGTATCCCATTTTACCGTAAAAATCCACGTGTCGAAAAAACGAAGGGTAAAAAACTTTCGAGACCCGATTGAGATTCGAGCTGTCCTTTTTGGGCATTAATCTATCCGTTGACGGCTTAAAGCTGTCAAAGCCGTAGAACTCATCGAGGCCATCGTTTTGATAGGTTATGGCTCCCGTAACTCTAAACGAGCCAGAAGTTATAGCCGTCCGAATAATCGATATCTGCAGGGTGCAACATCCACGGTGCAAGGTGCAACATCCGTCCGAAATGGCGAAACAGTGTCGTACGGCTTTTATAAATGCGTGCATGGATTTGAAACGGAACAGTATCGTGGTGCACCACTCTCCAGCGATGGTAAATCAAAGACCAGCCACGGTAATCCCGTTTTGCCGTAAAAATCCACGTGTCGAAAAAACGAAGGGTAAAAAATTTACGAGACCCGATTGAGATTCGGGTTGTCCTTTTTGGGCATTAATCTACATGTTGACGGCTGAAAGTTGTCAAAACCGTAGAACTCATCGAGCCCTTCGTTTTGACAGATCATGGCTCCCGTAACACTAAACGAGCCAGAAGTTATAGCCGTCCGAATAATCGATATCTACAGGGTGCAACATTCACGGTGCAAGGTGCAACATCCGTCCGAAATGGCGAAACAGTGCCGTACGGCTTTTAGAAATGCGTGCATGGATTTGAAACTGAACAGTACCATGGTGCACCACTCTCCAGCGATGGTAAATCGAAGACCATCCAAGGTAATCCCGTTTTGCCGTAAAAATCCACGTGTCGAAAAAACGAAGGGTAGAAAATTTCTGAGACCCGATTGAGATTCGGGTTGTCCTTTTTGGGCATTAATATATCCGTTGATGGCTGAAAGCTGTCAAAGCCATAGAACTCATCGAGGCCTTCGTTTTGACAGGTTATGGCTCTCGTAACTCTAAACGAGCCAGAAGTTATTCCCGTCTGAATAATCGATATCTACAGGGTGCAACATCCACGGTGCAAGGTGCAACATCCGTCCGAAATGGCGAAACAGTGCCGTATGACTTTCAGAAATGCGTGCATGGATTTAAAATGGAACATTACCATGGTGCACCACTCTCCAGCGATGGAAAGTCGAAGACGGGCCACGGTATCCCGTTTTACCGTAAAAATCCACGTGTCGAAAAAACGAAGGGTAAAAAACTTTCGAGACCCGATTGAGATTCGGGTTGTCCTTTTTGGGCATTAATCTATCCGTTGATGGCTGAAAGCTGTCAAAGCCGTAGAACTCATCGAGGCCATCGTTTTGATAGGTTATGGCTCCCGTAACTCTAAACGAGCCAGAATTTATAGCCGTCCGAATAATCGATATCTACAGGGTGCAACATCCACGGTGCAAGGTGCAACATCCATCCGAAATGGCGAAACAGTGTCGTACGGCTTTTAGAAATGCGTGCATGGATTTGAAACGGAACAGTAGCGTGGTGCACCACTCTCCAGCTATGGTAAATCAAAGACCAGCCACGGTAATCCCGTTTTGCCGTAAAAATCCACGTGTTGAAAAAACGAAGGGTAAAAAACTTACGAGACCCGATTGAGATTCGGGTTGTCCTTTTTGGGCATTAATCTATCCGTCGACGGCTGAATGCTGTCAAAACCGTAGAACTCATCGAGGCCTTCGTTTGGACAGGTCATGGCTCCCGTAACACTAAACGAGCCTGAAGTCATAGCCGTCCGAATAATCGATACCTACAGGGTGCAACATCCACGGTGCAAGGTGCAACATCCATCCGAAATGGCGAAACAGTGCCGTACGGCTTTTAGAAATGCGTGCATGGAATTGAAACGGAACAGTATCGTGGTGCACCACTCCCCAGCGATGGTAAATCGAAGACCAGCCACGGTAATCCCATTTTGCCGTAAAAATCCACGTGTCGAAAAAACGAAGGGTAAAAAACTTACGAGACCCGATTGAGATTCGGGTTGTCCTTTTTGGGCATTAATCTACATGTTGACGGCTAAAAGTTGTCAAAACCGTAGAACTCATCGAGCCCTTCGTTTTGACAGATCATGGCTCCCGTAACACTAAACGAGCCAGAAGTTATAGCCGTCCGAATAATCGATATCTACAGGGTGCAACATTCACGGTGCAAGGTGCAACATCCGTCCGAAATGGCGAAACAGTGCCGTACGGCTTTTAGAAATGCGTGCATGGATTTGAAACTGAACAGTACCATGGTGCACCACTCTCCAGCGATGGTAAATCGAAGACCATCCAAGGTAATCCCGTTTTGCCGTAAAAATCCACGTGTCGAAAAAACGAAGGGTAGAAAACTTCTGAGACCCGATTGAGATTCGGGTTGTCCTTTTTGGGCATTAATATATCCGTTGATGGCTGAAAGCTGTCAAAGCCATAGAACTCATCGAGGCCTTCGTTTTGACAGGTTATGGCTCTCGTAACTCTAAACGAGCCAGAAGTTATTCCCGTCTGAATAATCGATATCTACAGGGTGCAACATCCACGGTGCAAGGTGCAACATCCGTCCGAAATGGCGAAACAGTGCCGTATGACTTTCAGAAATGCGTGCATGGATTTAAAATGGAACATTACCATGGTGCACCACTCTCCAGCGATGGAAAGTCGAAGACGGGCCACGGTATCCCGTTTTACCGTAAAAATCCACGTGTCGAAAAAACGAAGGGTAAAAAACTTTCGAGACCCGATTGAGATTCGGGTTGTCCTTTTTGGGCATTAATCTATCCGTTGACGGCTGAAAGCTGTCAAAGCCGTAGAACTCATCGAGGCCATCGTTTTGATAGGTTATGGCTCCCGTAACTCTAAACGAGCCAGAATTTATAGCCGTCCGAATAATCGATATCTACAGGGTGCAACATCCACGGTGCAAGGTGCAACATCCAACCGAAATGGCGAAACAGTGTCGTACGGCTTTTAGAAATGCGTGCATGGATTTGAAACGGAACAGTACCGTGGTGCACCACTCTCCAGCTATGGTAAATCAAAGACCAGCCACGGTAATCCCGTTTTGCCGTAAAAATCCACGTGTTGAAAAAACGAAGGGTAAAAAACTTACGAGACCCGATTGAGATTCGGGTTGTCCTTTTTGGGCATTAATCTATCCGTCGACGGCTGAATGCTGTCAAAACCGTAGAACTCATCGAGGCCTTCGTTTGGACAGGTCATGGCTCCCGTAACACTAAACGAGCCTGAAGTCATAGCCGTCCGAATAATCGATACCTACAGGGTGCAACATCCACGGTGCAAGGTGCAACATCCATACGAAATGGCGAAACAGTGCCGTACGGCTTTTAGAAATGCGTGCATGGAATTGAAACGGAACAGTATCGTGGTGCACCACTCCCCAGCGATGGTAAATCGAAGACCAGCCACGGTAATCCCATTTTGCCGTAAAAATCCACGTGTCGAAAAAACGAAGGGTAAAAAACTTACGAGACCCGATTGAGATGCGGGTTGTCCTTTTTGGGCATTAATATATCCGTTGAAGGCTGAAAGCTGTCAAAGCCGTAGAACTCATCGAGGCCTTCATTTTGACAGGTTATGGCTCCCGTAACTCTAAACGAGCCAGAAGTTATAGCCGTCCGAATAATCGATATCTATAGTGTGCAACATCCACGGTGCACGGTGCAACATCCGTCCGAAATGGCGAAATAGTGTCGTACGGCTTTTAGAAATGCGTGCATGGATTTGAAATGGAATAGTACCATGGTGCACCACTCTCCAGCGATGGTAAATCGAAGACCAGCCACTGTAATCCCGTTTTACCGTAAAAATCCACGTGTCGAAAAAACGAAGGGTAAAAAACTTTCGAGACCCGATTGAGATTCGGGTTGTCCTTTTTGGGCATTAATCTATCCGTTGACGGCTGAAAGCTGTCAAAGCCATAGAACTCATCGAGGCCTTCGTTTTGACAGGTTATGGCTCCCGTAACTCTAAACGAGCCAGAAGTTATAGCCGTCCGAATAATCGATATCTACAGGGTGCAACATCCACGGTGCAAGGTGCAACATCCATCCGAAATGGCGAAACAGTGCCGTACGGCTTTTAGAAATGTGTGCATGGATTTGAAACGGAATAGTATCGTGGTGCACCACTCTCCAGCGATGGTAAATCGAAGACCAGCCACGGTAATCCCGTTTTGCCGTAAAAATCCACGTGTCGAAAAAACGAAGGGTAAAAAACTTACGAGACCCGATTGAGATTCAGGTTGTCCTTTTTGGGCATTAATATATCCGTTGAAGGCTGAAAGCTGTCAAAGCCGTAGAACTCATCGAGGCCTTCGTTTTGACAGGTTATGGCTCCCGTAACTCTAAACGAGCCAGAAGTTATAGCCGTCCGAATAATCGATATCTACAGTGTGCAACATCCACGGTGCACGGTGCAACATCCGTCCGAAATGGCGAAACAGTGTCGTACGGCTTTTAGAAATGCGTGCATGGATTTGAAACGGAATAGTACCATGGTGCACCACTCTCCAGCGATGGTAAATCGAAGACCAGCCACTGTAATCCCGTTTTGCCGTAAAAATCCACGTGTCGAAAAAACGAAGGGTAAAAAACTTACGAGACCCGATTGAGATTCGGGTTGTCCTTTTTGGGCATTAATCTACCCGTTGATGGCTGAAAGCTGTCATAGCCGTAGAAATCATCGAGGCTTTCATTTTGACAGGTTATGGCTCCTGTAACTCTAAACGAGCAAGAAGTTATAGCCGTCCGAATAATCGATATCTACAGGGTGCAACATCCACGGTGCAAGGTGCAACATCCGTCCGAAATGGCGAAACAGCCGTACGGCTTTTAGAAATGCGTGCATGGATTTGAAACTGAACAGTACCATGGTGCACCACTCTCCAGCGATGGTAAATCGAAGACCAGCCACGGTAATCCTGTTTTGCCATAAAAATCCACGTGTCGAAAAAACGAAGGGTAAAAAACTTACGAAACCCGATTGAGATTCGGGTTGTCCTTTTTGGGCATTATTATATCCGTTGATGGCTGAAAGCTGTCAAAGCCATAGAACTTATCGAGGCCTTCGTTTTCAAAGGTTATGGCTCCCGTAACTCTAAACGAGCCAGAAGTTATGCCCGTCCGAATAATCGATATCTACAGGGTGCAACATCTACGGTGCAAGGTGCAACATCCGTCCGAAATGGCGAAACAATGCCGTATGACTTTTTGAAATGCGTGCATGGATTTGAAACGGAACATTACCATGGTGCACCACTCTCCAGCGATAGGAAGTCGAAGACGGGCCATGGCAATCCCGTTTTACCGTAAAAATCCACGTGTCGAAAATACGAAGGGTAAAAAACTTACGAGACCCGATTGAGATTCGGGTTGTCCTTTTTGGCATTAATCTATCCGTTGATGGCTGAATGCTATCATTGCCGTAGAACTCATCGAGGCCTTCGTTTTGACAGGTTATGGCTCTCGTAAATCTAAACGAGCCAGAAGTTATAGCCGTCCGAATAATCGATATCTACAGGGTGCAACATCCACGGTGCAAGGTGCAACATCCGTCCGAAATGGCGAAACAGTGTCGTACGGCTTTTAGAAATGCGTGCATGGATTTGAAACGGAATAGTACCATGGTGCACCACTCTCCAGCGATGGTAAATCGAAGACCAGCCACGGTATTCCCGTTTTGCCGTAAAAATCCACGTGTCGAAAAAACGAAGGGTAAAAAACTTACGAGACCCGATTGAGATTCGGGTTGTCCTTTTTGGGCATTAATCTATCCGTTGACGGCTGAAAGCTGTCAAAACCGTAGAACTCATCGAGACCTTCGTTTTGACAGGTCATGGCTCCCGTAACTCTAAACGAGCCAGAAGCTATAGCCGTCCGAATAATCGATATCTACAGGGTGCAACATCCACGGTGCAAGGTACAACATCCGTCCGAAATGGCGAAACAGTGCCGTATGGCTTTTAGAAATGCGTGCATGGATTTGAAACTGAACTGTATCATGGTGCACCACTCTCCAGCGATGGTAAATCGAAGACCAGCCACGGTAATCCCGTTTTGCCATAAAAATCCACGTGTCGAAAAAACGAAGGGTAAAAAACTTACGAGACCCGATTGAGATTCGGGTTGTACTTTTTGGGCATTAATGTATCTGTTGATGGCTAAAAGCTGTCAAAGCCATAGAACTCAACGAGGCCTTCGTTTTGGCAGGTTATGGCTCCCGTAACTCTAAACGTGCCAGAAGTTATTCCCGTCCGAATAATCGATATCTACAGGGTGCAAGGTGCAACATCCGTCCGAAATGGCGAAATAGTGCCGTATGACTTTTCGAAATGCGTGCATGGACTTAAAACGGAACATTACCATGGTGCACCACTCTCCAGCGATGGGAAGTCGAAGACGGGCCACGGTAATACCGTTTTACCGTAAAAATCCACGTGTCGAAAAAACGAAGGGTAAAAATCTTACGAGACCCGATTGAGATTCGGGTTGTCCTTTTTAGGCATTAATCTATCCATTGACGGCTGAAAGCGGTCAAAGCCGTAGAACTCATCGAGGCCTTCGTTTTGACAGGTTATGGCTCCCGTAACTCTAAATGAGCCAGAAGTTATAGCCGTCCGAATAATCGATATCTACAGGGTGCAACATCCACGGTGCAAGGTGCAACATCCGTCCGAAATGGCGAAACAGTGCCATACGGCTTTTAGAAATGCGTGCATGGATTTGAAACGGAACAGTATCGTGGTGCACCACTCTCCAGCGATGGTAAATCGAAGACCAGCCATGGTAATCACGTTTTGCCGTAAAAATCCACGTGTCGAAAAAACGAAGGGTAAAAAACTTACGAGACCCGATTGAGATTCGGTTTGTCCTTTTTGGGCATTAATATATCTGTTGAAGGCTGAAAGCTGTCAAAGTCGTTGAACTCATCGATGCCTTCATTTTGACAGGTTATGGCTCCCGTAACTCTAAACGAGCCAGTAGTTATAGCCGTCCGAATAATCGATATCTACAGGGTGCAACATCCACGGTGCAAGTGCAACATCCGTCCGAAATGGCGAAACAGTGCCGTACGGCTTTTAGAAATGCGTGCATGGAATTGAAACGGAACAGTACCATGGTGCACCACTCTCCAGCGATGGTAAATCGAAGACCAGCCACGGTAATCCCGTTTTGACGTAAAAATAAACGAGTCGAAAAAACGAAGGGTAAAAAACTTACGAGACCCGATTGAGATTCGGGTTGACCTTTTTGGGCTTTAATCTATCCGTTGACGGCTGAAAGCGGTCAAAACCGTAGAACTCATCGAGGCCTTCGTTTTGACAAGTTATGGCTCCCGTAACTCTAAACGAGCCAGAAGTTATAGCCGTCCGAATAATCGATATCTACAGGGTGCAACATCCACGGTGCAAGGTGCAACATCCGTCCGAATTGGCGAAACAGCCGTACGGCTTTTAGAAATGCGTGCATGGATTTGACACTGAACAGTACCATGGTGCACCACTCTCCAATGATGGAAAATCGAAGACCAGCCACGGTAATCCCGTTTTGCCGTAAAAATCCACGTGTCGAAAAAACGAAGGGTAAAAAACTTACGAGACCCGATTGAGATTCGGGTTGACCTTTTTGGGCATTAATATATCCGTTGAAGGCTGAAAGCTGTCAAAGCCATAGAACTCATCGAGGCCTTCGTTTTGACAGGTTATGGCTCCCGTAACTCTAAACGAGCCAGAAGTTATGCCCGTCCGAATAATCGATATCTATAGGGTGCAACATCTACGGTGCAAGGTGCAACATCCGTCCGAAATGGCGAAACAGTGCCGTATGACTTTTAGAAATGCGTGCATGGATTTGAAATGGAACATTACCATGGTGCACCACTCTCCAGCGATGGATAGTCGAAGACGGGCCATGGTAATCCCGTTTTACCGTAAAAATCCACGTGTCGAAAAAACAAAGGGTAAAAAACTTACGAGACCCGATTGAGATTCGGGTTGTCCTTTTTGGGCATTAATCTATCCGTTGATGGCTGAAAGCCATCAAAGCCGTAGAACTCATCGAGGCCTTCGTTTTGACAGGTTATGGCGCCCGTAACTCTAAACGAGCCAGAAGTTATGCCCGTCCGAATAATCGATATCTACAGGGTGCAACATCCACGGTGCAAGGTGCAACATCCTTCCGAAATGGCGAAACAGTGCCGTATGACTTTTAGAAATGCGTGCATGGATTTAAAACGGAACATTACCATGGTGCACCACTCTCCAGCGATGGGAAGTCGAAGACGGGCCATGGTAATACCGTTTTACCGTAAAAATTCACGTGTCGAAAAAACGAAGGGTAAAAAACTTACGAGACCCGATTGAGATTCGGGTTGTCCTTTTTGGGCATTAATCTATCCGTTGACGGCTGAATGCTGTCAAAGCCGTAGAACTCATCGAGGACTTCGTTTTGACAGGTTATGGCTCCCGTAACTCTAAACGAGCGAGAAGTTATAGCCGTCCGAATAATCGATATCTACAGGGTGCAACATCCACGGTGCAAGGTGCAACATCCGTCTGAAATGGCGAAACAGTGTCTTACGGCTTTTAGAAATGCGTGCATGGATTTGAAACGGAATAGTATCGTGGTGCACCACTCTCCAGCGACGGTAAATCGAAGACCAGCCACGGTAATCCCGTTTTGCCGTAAAAATCCACGTGTCGAAAAAACGAAGGGTAAAAAACTTACGAGACCCGATTGAGATTCGGGTTGTCCTTATTGGGAATTAATATATCTGTTGAAGGCTGAAAGCTGTCAAAGCCGTAGAACTCATCGAGACCTTCATTTTGACAGGTTATGGCTCCCGTAACTCTAAACGAGCCAGTAGTTATAACCGTCCGAATAATCGATATCTACAGGGTGCAACATCCACGGTGCAAGGTGCAACATCCGTCCGAAATGGCGAAACAGTGCCGTACGACTTTTAGAAATGCGTGCATGGATTTGAAACGGAACAGTACCATGGTGCACCACTCTCCAGCGATGGTAAATCGAAGACCAGCCACGGTAATCCCGTTTTGCCGTAAAAATCCACGTGTCGAAAAAACGAAGGGTAAAAAACATACGAGACCCGATTGAGATTCGGGTTGTCCTTTCTGGGCTTTAATCTATCCGTTGACGGATGAAAGCGGTCAAAACCGTAGAACTCATCGAGGCCTTCGTTTTGACAAGTTATGGCTCCCGTAACTCTAAACGAGCCAGAAGTTATAGCCGTCCGAATAATCGATATCTACAGGGTGCAACATCCACGGTGCAAGGTGCAACATCCGTCCGAAATGGCGAAACAGTGCCGTACGGCTTTTAGAAATGCGTGCATGGATTTGAAACTGAACAGTACCATGGTGTACCACTCTCCAACGATGGCAAATCGAAGACCAGCCACGGTAATCCCGTTTTGCCGTAAAAATCCACGTGTCGAAAAAACGAAGGGTAAAAAACTTACGAGACCCGATTGAGATTCGGGTTGTCCTTTTTGGGCATTAATATATCCGTTGATGGCTGAAATCTGTCAAAGCCGTAGAACTCATCGAGGCCTTCGTTTTGACAGGTTATGGCTCCCGTAACTCTAAACGAGCCAGAAGTTATGCACGTCCGAATAATCGATATCTACAGGGTGCAACATCTACGGTGCAAGGTGCAACATCCGTCCGAAATGGCGAAACAGTGCCGTATGACTTTTAGAAATGCGTGCATGGATTTGAAATGGAACATTACCATGGTGCACCACTCTCCAGCGATGGAAAGTCGAAGACGGGCCTCGGTAATCCCGTTTTACCGTAAAAATCCACGTGTCGGAAAAACGAAGGGTAAAAAACTTACGAGACCCGATTGAGATTCGGGTTGTCCTTTTTGGGCGTTAATCTATTCGTTGATGGCTGAAAGCTGTCAAAGCCGTAGAAATCATCGAGGCCTTCGTTTTGACAAGTTATGGCTTCCGTAACTCTAAACGAGCCAGAAGTTATGCCCGTCCGAATAATCGATATCTACAGGGTGCAACATCCACGGTGCAAGGTGCAACATCCGTCCGAAATGGCGAAACAGTGCCGTACGGCTTTTAGAAATGCGTGCATGGATTTGAAACGGAATAGTATCGTGGTGCACCACTCTCCAGCGATGGTAAATCGAAGACCAGCCACGGTAATCCCGTTTTGCCGTAAAAATCCACGTGTCGAAAAAACATAGGGTAAAAAACTTACGAGACCCGATTGAGATTCGGGTTGTCCTTTTTGGGCATTAATATATCCGTTGAAGGCTGAAAGCTGTCAAAGCCGTAGAACTCATCGAGACCTTTATTTTGACAGGTTATGGCTCCCGTAACTCTAAACGAGCCAGTAGTTATAGCCGTCCGAATAATCGATATCTACAGGGTGCAACATCCACGGTGCAAGGTGCAACATCCGTCCGAAATGGCGAAACAGTGTCGTACGGCTTTTAGAAATGCGTGCATGGATTTTAAACAGAACAGTACCATGGTGTACCACTCTCCAGCGATGGTAAATCGAAGACCAGCCACGGTAATCCCGTTTTTTCGTAAAAATCCACGTGTCGAAAAAACGAAGGGTAAAAAACTAACGAGACCCGATTGAGATTCGGGTTGTCCTTTTTGGGCATTAATCTATCCGTTGATGGCTGAATGCTGTCAATGCCGTAGAACTCAACGAGGCCTTCGTTTTGACAGGTTATGGCTCCCGTAACTCTAAACGAGCCAGAAGTTAAAGCCGTCCGAATAATCGATATCTACAGGGTGCAACATCCACGGTGCAAGGTGCAACATCCGTCCGAAATGGCGAAACAGCCGTATGGCTTTTAGAAATGCGTGCATGGATTTGAAACTGAACAGTACCATGGTGCACCACTCTCCAACGATGGCAAATCGAAGACCAGCCACGGTAATTCCGTTTTGCCGTAAAAATCCACGTGTCGAAAAAACGAAGGGTAAAAAACTTACGAGACCCGATTGAGATTCGGGTTGCCCTTTTTGGGCATTAATATATCCATTGATGGCTGAAAGCTGTCAAAGCCATAGAACTCATCGAGGCCTTCGTTTTTACAGCTTATGGCTCCCGTAACTTTAAACGAGCCAGAAGTTATGCCCGTCCGAATAATCGATATCTAAAGGGTGCAACATCTACGGTGCAAGGTGCAACATCCGTCCGAAATGGCGAAACAGTGCCGTATGACTTTTAGAAATGCGTGCATGGATTTGAAATGGAACATTACCATGGTGCACCACTCTCCAGCGATGGAAAGTCGAAGATGGGCCTCCGTAATCCCGTTTTACCGTAAAAATCCACGTGTCGGAAAAACGAAGGGTAAAAAACTTACGAGACCCGATTGAGATTCGGGTTGTCCTTTTTGGCATTAATCTATCCGTTGATGGCTGAAAGCTGTCAAAGCCGTAGAACTCATCGAGGCCTTCGTTTTGATAGGTTATGGCTCCCGTAACTCTAAACGAGCCAGAAGTTATGCCCGTCCGAATAATCGATATCTACAGGGTGCAACATCCACGGTGCAAGGTGCAACATCCTTCCGAAATGGCGAAACAGTGCCGTATGACTTTTAGAAATGCGTGTATGTATTTAAAATGGAACATTACCATGGTGCACCACTCTCCAGCGACGGGAAGTCGAAGACGGGCCACGGTAATCCCGTTTTACCGTAAAAATCCACGTGTCGAAAAAACGAAGGGTAAAAAACATACGAGATCCGATTGAGATTCGGGTTGTCCTTTTTGGGCATTAATCTATCAGTTGATGGCTGAATGCTGTCAAAGCCGAAGAACTCATCGAGGCCTTCGTTTTGACAGGTTATGGCTCCCGTAACTCTAAACGAGCCAGAAGTTATAGCCGTCTGAATAATCGATATCTAAAGGGTGCAACATCCACGGTGCAAGGTGCAACATCCGTCCGAAATGGCGAAACAGTGCCGTACGGCTTTTAGAAATGCGTGCATGGATTTGAAATGGAACAGTATCATGGTGCACCACTCTTCAGCGATGGTAAATCGAAGACCAGCCACGGTAATCCCGTTTTTCCGTAAAAATCCACGTGTCGAAAAAACGAAGGGTAAAAAACTTACGAGACCCGATTGAGATTCGGGTTATCCTTTTTGGGCATTAATCTATCCATTGACGGCTGAAAGCTGTCAAAACCGTAGAACTCATTGAGACCTTCGTTTTTACAGGTCATGGCTCCCGTAACTCTAAATGAGCGAGAAGTTATAGCCGTCCGAATAATCGATATCTACAGGGTGCAACATCCACGGTGCAAGGTGCAACATCCGTCCGAAATGGTGAAACAGTGTCGTATGGATTTTAGAAATGCGTGCATGGATTTGAAACGGAATAGTATCGTGGTGCACCACTCTCCAGCGACGGTAAATCGAAGACCAGCCACGGTAATCCCGTTTTGCCGTAAAAATCCACGTGTCGAAAAAACGAAGGGTAAAAAACTTACGAGACCCGATTGAGATTCGGGTTGTCCTTTTTGGGAATTAATATATCTGTTGAAGGCTGAAAGCTGTCAAAGCCGTAGAACTCATCGAGACCTTCATTTTGACAGGTTATGGCTCCCGTAACTCTAAACGAGCCAGTAGTTATAACCGTCCGAATAATCGATATCTACAGGGTGCAACATCCACGGTGCAAGGTGCAACATCCGTCCGAAATGGCGAAACAGTACCGTACGACTTTTAGAAATGCGTGCATGGATTTGAAACGGAACAGTACCAAGGTGCACCACTCTCCAGCGATGGTAAATCGAAGACCAGCCACGGTAATCCCGTTTTGCCGTAAAAATCCACGTGTCGAAAAAACGAAGGGTAAAAAACATACGAGACCCGATTGAGATTCGGGTTGTCCTTTCTGGGCTTTAATCTATCCGTTGACGGATGAAAGCGGTCAAAACCGTAGAACTCATCGAGGCCTTCGTTTTGACAAGTTATGGCTCCCGTAACTCTAAACGAGCCAGAAGTTATAGCCGTCCGAATAATCGATATCTACAGGGTGCAACATCCACGGTGCAAGGTGCAACATCCGTCCGAAATGGCGAAACAGTGCCGTACGGCTTTTAGAAATGCGTGCATGGATTTGAAACTGAACAGTACCATGGTGTACCACTCTCCAACGATGGCAAATCGAAGACCAGCCACGGTAATCCCGTTTTGCCGTAAAAATCCACGTGTCGAAAAAACGATGGGTAAAAAACTTACGAGACCCGATTGAGATTCGGGTTGTCCTTTTTGGGCATTAATATATCCGTTGATGGCTGAAATCTGTCAAAGCCGTAGAACTCATCGAGGCCTTCGTTTTGAAAGGTTATGGCTCCCGTAACTCTAAACGAGCCAGAAGTTATGCACGTCCGAATAATCGATATCTACAGGGTGCAACATCTACGGTGCAAGGTGCAACATCCGTCCGAAATGGCGAAACAGTGCCGTATGACTTTTAGAAATGCGTGCATGGATTTGAAATGGAACATTACCATGGTGCACCACTCTCCAGCGATGGAAAGTCGAAGACGGGCCTCGGTAATCCCGTTTTACCGTAAAAATCCACGTGTCGGAAAAACGAAGGGTAAAAAACTTACGAGACCCGATTGAGATTCGGGTTGTCCTTTTTGGGCGTTAATCTATTCGTTGATGGCTGAAAGCTGTCAAAGCCGTAGAAATCATCGAGGCCTTCGTTTTGACAAGTTATGGCTTCCGTAACTCTAAACGAGCCAGAAGTTATGCCCGTCCGAATAATCGATATCTACAGGGTGCAACATCCACGGTGCAAGGTGCAACATCCGTCCGAAATGGCGAAACAGTGCCGTACGGCTTTTAGAAATGCGTGCATGGATTTGAAACGGAATAGTATCGTGGTGCACCACTCTCCAGCGATGGTAAATCGAAGACCAGCCACGGTAATCCCGTTTTGCCGTAAAAATCCACGTGTCGAAAAAACATAGGGTAAAAAACTTACGAGACCCGATTGAGATTCGGGTTGTCCTTTTTGGGCATTAATATATCCGTTGAAGGCTGAAAGCTGTCAAAGCCGTAGAACTCATCGAGACCTTTATTTTGACAGGTTATGGCTCCCGTAACTCTAAACGAGCCAGTAGTTATAGCCGTCCGAATAATCGATATCTACAGGGTGCAACATCCACGGTGCAAGGTGCAACATCCGTCCGAAATGGCGAAACAGTGTCGTACGGCTTTTAGAAATGCGTGCATGGATTTTAAACGGAACAGTACCATGGTGTACCACTCTCCAGCGATGGTAAATCGAAGACCAGCCACGGTAATCCCGTTTTTTCGTAAAAATCCACGTGTCGAAAAAACGAAGGGTAAAAAACTAACGAGACCCGATTGAGATTCGGGTTGTCCTTTTTGGGCATTAATCTATCCGTTGATGGCTGAATGCTGTCAATGCCGTAGAACTCAACGAGGCCTTCGTTTTGACAGGTTATGGCTCCCGTAACTCTAAACGAGCCAGAAGTTAAAGCCGTCCGAATAATCGATAACTACAGGGTGCAACATCCACGGTGCAAGGTGCAACATCCGTCCGAAATGGCGAAACAGCCGTATGGCTTTTAGAAATGCGTGCATGGATTTGAAACTGAACAGTACCATGGTGCACCACTCTCCAACGATGGCAAATCGAAGACCAGCCACGGTAATTCCGTTTTGCCGTAAAAATCCACGTGTCGAAAAAACGAAGGGTAAAAAACTTACGAGACCCGATTGAGATTCGGGTTGCCCTTTTTGGGCATTAATATATCCATTGATGGCTGAAAGCTGTCAAAGCCATAGAACTCATCGAGGCCTTCGTTTTTACAGCTTATGGCTCCCGTAACTTTAAACGAGCCAGAAGTTATGCCCATCCGAATAATCGATATCTAAAGGGTGCAACATCTACGGTGCAAGGTGCAACATCCGTCCGAAATGGCGAAACAGTGCCGTATGACTTGTAGAAATGCGTGCATGGATTTGAAATGGAACATTACCATGGTGCACCACTCTCCAGCGATGGAAAGTCGAAGATGGGCCTCCGTAATCCCGTTTTACCGTAAAAATCCACGTGTCGGAAAAACGAAGGGTAAAAAACTTACGAGACCCGATTGAGATTCGGGTTGTCCTTTTTGGCATTAATCTATCCGTTGATGGCTGAAAGCTGTCAAAGCCGTAGAACTCATCGAGGCCTTCGTTTTGATAGGTTATGGCTCCCGTAACTCTAAACGAGCCAGAAGTTATGCCCGTCCGAATAATCGATATCTACAGGGTGCAACATCCACGGTGCAAGGTGCAACATCCTTCCGAAATGGCGAAACAGTGCCGTATGACTTTTAGAAATGCGTGTATGTATTTAAAATGGAACATTACCATGGTGCACCACTCTCCAGCGACGGGAAGTCGAAGACGGGCCACGGTAATCCCGTTTTACCGTAAAAATCCACGTGTCGAAAAAACGAAGGGTAAAAAACATACGAGATCCGATTGAGATTCGGGTTGTCCTTTTTGGGCATTAATCTATCAGTTGATGGCTGAATGCTGTCAAAGCCGAAGAACTCATCGAGGCCTTCGTTTTGACAGGTTATGGCTCCCGTAACTCTAAACGAGCCAGAAGTTATAGCCGTCTGAATAATCGATATCTAAAGGGTGCAACATCCACGGTGCAAGGTGCAACATCCGTCCGAAATGGCGAAACAGTGCCGTACGGCTTTTAGAAATGCGTGCATGGATTTGAAATGGAACAGTATCATGGTGCACCACTCTTCAGCGATGGTAAATCGAAGACCAGCCACGGTAATCCCGTTTTTCCGTAAAAATCCACGTGTCGAAAAAACGAAGGGTAAAAAACTTACGAGACCCGATTGAGATTCGGGTTATCCTTTTTGGGCATTAATCTATCCATTGACGGCTGAAAGCTGTCAAAACCGTAGAACTCATTGAGACCTTCGTTTTTACAGGTCATGGCTCCCGTAACTCTAAATGAGCGAGAAGTTATAGCCGTCCGAATAATCGATATCTACAGGGTGCAACATCCACGGTGCAAGGTGCAACATCCGTCCGAAATGGTGAAACAGTGTCGTATGGCTTTTAGAAATGCGTGCATGGATTTGAAACTGAACAGTACCATGGTGCACCACTCTCCAGTGATGGTAAATCGAAGACCAGCCACGGCAATCCCGTTTTGCCGTAAAAATCCACGTGTCGAAAAAACGAAGGGTAAAAAACTTACGAGACCCGTTTGAGATTCGGGTTGTCCTTTTTGGGCATTAATATATCCGTTGATGGCTGAAAGCTGTCAAAGCCATAGAACTCATCGAGGCCTTCTTTTTGACAGGTTATGGCTCTCGTAACTCTAAACGAGCCAGAAGTTATTCCCGTCCGAATAATCGATATCTACAGGGTGCAACATCTACGGTGCAAGGTGCAACATCCGTCCGAAATGGCGAAACAGTGCCGTATGACTTTTAGAAATGCGTGCATGGATTTAAAACGGAACATTACCATGGTGCGCCACTCTCCAGCGATGGGAAGTCGAAGACGGGCCACGGTAATCCCGTTTTACCGTAAAAATCCACGTGTCGAAAAAACGAAGGGTAAAAAACTTACATGACCCGATTGAGATTCGGGTTGTCCTTTTTGGGCATTAATCTATCCGTTGACGGCCGAAAGCTGTCAAAGCCGTAGAACTCATCGAGGCCCTTGTTTTGACAGGTTATGGCTCCCGTAACTCTAAACAAGCCAGAAGTTATAACCGTCCGAATAATCGATATCTACAGGGTGCAACATCCACGGTGCAAGGTGCAACATCCATCCGAAATGGCGAAACAGAGCCGTACGGCTTTTAGAAATGCATGCTGGATTTGAAACGGAACAGTATCATGGTGCACCACTCTCCAGCGATGGTAAATCGAAGACTAGCCACGGTAATCCCGTTTTGCCGTAAAAATCCACGTGTCGAAAAAACGAAGAGTAAAAAACTTACGAGACTCGATTGAGATTCGGGTTGTCCTTTTTGGGCATTAATATATCCGTTGAAAGCTAAAAGCTGTCAAAGCCGTAGAACTCATCGAGACCTTCGTTTTGACAGGTTATTGCTCCCGTAACTCTAAACGAGCCAGATGTTATAGCCGTCCGAATAATCGATATCTACAGGGTGCAACATCCACGGTGCAAGGTGCAACATCCGTCCGAAATGGCGAAACAGTGCCGTACGGCTTTTAGAAATGCGTGCATGGATTTGAAACGGAACAGTACCATGGTGCACCACTCTCCAGAGATGGTAAATCGAAGACTAGCCACGGTAATCCCGTTTTGCCATAAATCCACGTGTCGAAAAAACGAAGGGTTAAAACCTTACGAGACCCGATTGAGATTCGGGTTGTCCTTTTTGGGAATTAATCTACCCGTTGATGGCTGAAAGCTGTCATATCCGTAGAACTCATCAAGGCCTTCGTTTTGACAGGTTATGGCTCCTGTAACTCTAAACGAGCAAGAAGTTATAGCCGTCCGAATAATCGATATCTACCGGGTGCAACATCCACGGTGCAAGGTGCAACATCCGTCTGAAATGGCAAAACAGCCGTACGGCTTTTAGAAATGCGTGCATGGATTTGAAACTGAACAGTACCATGGTGCACCACTCTCCAGCGATGGTAAATCGAAGACCAGCCACGGTAATCCCGTTTTGCCGTAAAAATCCACGTGTCGAAAAAACGAAGGGTAAAAAACTTACGAGACCCGATTGAGATTCGGGTTGTCCTTTTTGGGCATTAATATATTCGTTAATGGATGAAAGCTATCAAAGCCATAGAACTTATCGAGGCCTTCGTTTTGACTGGTTATGGCTCCCGTAAATCTAAACGAGCTAGAAGTTATGCACGTCCGAATAATCGATATCTACAAGGTGCAACATCCACGGTGCAAGGTGCAACATCCGTCCGAAATGGCGAAACAGTGCCGTATGACTTTTAGAAATGCGTGCATGGATTTGAAACGGAACATTACCATGGTGCACCACTCTCAAACGATGGGAAGTCGAAGACAGGCCATGGTAATCCCGTTTTACCGTAAAAATTCACGTGTCGAAAAAACGAAGGGTAAAAAACTTACGAGACCCGATTGAGATTCGGGTTGTCCTTTTTGGGCATTAATCTATCCGTTGACGGCTGAATGCTGTCAAAGCCGTAGAACTCATCGAGGACATCGTTTTGACAGGTTATGGCTCCCGTAACTCTAAACGAGCGAGAAGTTATAGCCGTCCGAATAATCGATATCTACAGGGTGCAACATCCACGGTGCAAGGTGCAACATCCGTCTGAAATGGCGAAACAGTGCCGTACGGCTTTTAGAAATGCGTGCATGGATTTGAAACGGAACAGTATCGTGGTGCACCACTCTCCAGCGACGGTAAATCGAAGACCAGCCACGGTAATCCCGTTTTGCCGTAAAAATCCACGTGTCGATAAAACGAAGGGTAAAAAACTTACGAGACCCGATTGAGATTCGGGTTGTCCTTTTTGGGAATTAATATATCTGTTGAAGGCTGAAAGCTGTCAAAGCCGTAGAACTCATCGAGACCTTCATTTTGACAGGTTATGGCTCCCGTAACTCTAAACGAGCCAGTAGTTATAGCCGTCCGAATAATCGATATCTACAAGGTGCAACATCCACGGTGCAAGGTGCAACATCCGTCCGAAATGGCGAAACAGTGCCGTACGACTTTTAGAAATGCGTGCATGGATTTGAAACGGAACAGTACCATGGTGCCCCACTCTCCAGCGATGGTAAATTGAAGACCAGCCACGGTAATCCCGTTTTGCCGTAAAAATCCACGTGTCGAAAAAACGAAGGGTAAAAAACTTATGAGACCCGATTGAGATTCGGGTTGTCCTTTCTGGGCATTAATCTATCCGTTGACGGATGAAAGCGGTCAAAACCGTAGAACTCATCGAGGCCTTCGTTTTGACAAGTTATGGCTCCCGTAACTCTAAACGAGCCAGGAGTTATAGCCGTCCGAATAATCGATATCTACAGGGTGCAATATCCACGGTGCAAGGTGCAACATCCGTCCGAAATGGCGAAACAGTGCCGTACGGCTTTTAGAAATGCGTGCATGGATTTGAAACTGAACAGTACCATGGTGTACCACTCTCCAACGATGGCAAATCGAAGACCAACCACGGTAATCCCGTTTTGCCGTAAAAATCCACGTGTCGAAAAAACGAAGGGTAAAAAACTTACGAGACCCGATTGAGATTCGGGTTGTCCTTTTTGGGCATTAATATATCCGTTGATGGCTAAAAGCTGTCAAAGCCATAGAACTCATTGAGGCCTTCGTTTTGACAGGTTATGGCTCCCGCAACTCTAAACGAGACAGAAGTTATGCACGTCCAAATAATCGATATCTACAGGGTGCAACATATACGGTGCAAGGTGCAACATCCGTCCGAAATGGCGAAATAGTGCCGTATGACTTTTAGAAATGCGTGCATGGAATTGAAATGGAACATTACCATGGTGCACCACTCTCCAGCGATGGAAAGTCGAAGATGGGCCTCCGTAATCCCGTTTTACCGTAAAAATCCACGTGTCGGAAAAACGAAGGGTAAAAAACTTACGAGATCCGATTGAGATTCGGGTTGTCCTTTTTGGGCATTAATCTATCAGTTGATGGCTGAATGCTGTCAAAGCCGAAGAACTCATCGAGGCCTTCGTTTTGACAGGTTATGGCTCCCGTAACTCTAAACGAGCCAGAAGTTATAGCCGTCTGAATAATCGATATCTAAAGGGTGCAACATCCACGGTGCAAGGTGCAACATCCGTCCGAAATGGCGAAACAGTGCCGTACGGCTTTTAGAAATGCGTGCATGGATTTGAAATGGAACAGTATCATGGTGCACCACTCTTCAGCGATGGTAAATCGAAGACCAGCCACGGTAATCCCGTTTTGCCGTAAAAATCCACGTGTCGAAAAAACGAAGGGTAAAAAACTTACGAGACCCGATTGAGATTCGGGTTATCCTTTTTGGGCATTAATCTATCCATTGACGGCTGAAAGCTGTCAAAACCATAGAACTCATTGAGACCTTCGTTTTTACAGGTCATGGCTCCCGTAACTCTAAATGAGCGAGAAGTTATAGCCGTCCGAATAATCGATATCTACAGGGTGCAACATCCACGGTGCAAGGTGCAACATCCGTCCGAAATGGTGAAACAGTGCCGTATGGCTTTTAGAAATGCGTGCATGGATTTGAAACTGAACAGTACCATGGTGCACCACTCTCCAGTGATGGTAAATCGAAGACCAGCCACGGCAATCCCGTTTTGCCGTAAAAATCCACGTGTCGAAAAAACGAAGGGTAAAAAACTTACGAGACCCGTTTGAGATTCGGGTTGTCCTTTTTGGGCATTAATATATCCGTTGATGGCTGAAAGCTGTCAAAGCCATAGAACTCATCGAGGCCTTCTTTTTGACAGGTTATGGCTCTCGTAACTCTAAACGAGCCAGAAGTTATTTCCGTCCGAATAATCGATATCTACAGGGTGCAACATCTACGGTGCAAGGTGCAACATCCGTCCGAAATGGCGAAACAGTGCCGTATGACTTTTAGAAATGCGTGCATGGATTTAAAACGGAACATTACCATGGTGCGCCACTCTCCAGCGATGGGAAGTCGAAGACGGGCCACGGTAATCCCGTTTTACCGTAAAAATCCACGTGTCGAAAAAACGAAGGGTAAAAAACTTACATGACCCGATTGAGATTCGGGTTGTCCTTTTTGGGCATTAATCTATCCGTTGACGGCCGAAAGCTGTCAAAGCCGTAGAACTCATCGAGGCCTTTGTTTTGACAGGTTATGGCTCCCGTAACTCTAAACAAGCCAGAAGTTATAGCCGTCCGAATAATCGATATCTACAGGGTGCAACATCCACAGTGCAAGGTGCAACATCCATCCGAAATGGCGAAACAGAGCCGTACGGCTTTTAGAAATGCATGCTGGATTTGAAACGGAACAGTATCATGGTGCACCACTCTCCAGCGATGGTAAATCGAAGACTAGCCACGGTAATCCCGTTTTGCCGTAAAAATCCACGTGTCGAAAAAACGAAGAGTAAAAAACTTACGAGACCCGATTGAGATTCGGGTTGTCCTTTTTGGGCATTAATATATCCGTTGAAAGCTAAAAGCTGTCAAAGCCGTAGAACTCATCGAGACCTTCGTTTTGACAGGTTATTGCTCCCGTAACTCTAAACGAGCCAGATGTTATAGCCGTCCGAATAATCGATATCTACAGGGTGCAACATCCACGGTGCAAGGTGCAACATCCGTCCGAAATGGCGAAACAGTGCCGTACGGCTTTTAGAAATGCGTGCATGGATTTGAAACGGAACAGTACCATGGTGCACCACTCTCCAGAGATGGTAAATCGAAGACTAGCCACGGTAATCCCGTTTTGCCATAAATCCACGTGTCGAAAAAACGAAGGGTTAAAACCTTACGAGACCCGATTGAGATTCGGGTTGTCCTTTTTGGGAATTAATCTACCCGTTGATGGCTGAAAGCTGTCATAGCCGTAGAACTCATCAAGGCCTTCGTTTTGACAGGTTATGGCTCCTGTAACTCTAAACGAGCAAGAAGTTATAGCCGTCCGAATAATCGATATCTACCGGGTGCAACATCCACGGTGCAAGGTGCAACATCCGTCTGAAATGGCAAAACAGCCGTACGGCTTTTAGAAATGCGTGCATGGATTTGAAACTGAACAGTACCATGGTGCACCACTCTCCAGCGATGGTAAATCGAAGACCAGCCACGGTAATCCCGTTTTGCCGTAAAAATCCACGTGTCGAAAAAACGAAGGGTAAAAAACTTACGAGACCCGATTGAGATTCGGGTTGTCCTTTTTGGGCATTAATATATTCGTTAATGGCTGAAAGCTATCAAAGCCATAGAACTTATCGAGGCCTTCGTTTTGACTGGTTATGGCTCCCGTAAATCTAAACGAGCTAGAAGTTATGCACGTCCGAATAATCGATATCTACAAGGTGCAACATCCACGGTGCAAGGTGCAACATCCGTCCGAAATGGAGAAACAGTGCCGTATGACTTGTAGAAATGCGTGCATGGATTTGAAACGGAACATTACCATGGTGCACCACTCTCCAACGATGGGAAGTCGAAGACAGGCCATGGTAATCCCGTTTTACCGTAAAAATTCACGTGTCGAAAAAACGAAGGGTAAAAAACTTACGAGACCCGATTGAGATTCGGGTTGTCCTTTTTGGGCATTAATCTATCCGTTGACGGCTGAATGCTGTCAAAGCCGTAGAACTCATCGAGGACATCGTTTTGACAGGTTATGGCTCCCGTAACTCTAAACGAGCGAGAAGTTATAGCCGTCCGAATAATCGATATCTACAGGGTGCAACATCCACGGTGCAAGGTGCAACATCCATCTGAAATGGCGAAACAGTGCCGTACGGCTTTTAGAAATGCGTGCATGGATTTGAAACGGAACAGTATCGTGGTGCACCACTCTCCAGCGACGGTAAATCGAAGACCAGCCACGGTAATCCCGTTTTGCCGTAAAAATCCACGTGTCGATAAAACGAAGGGTAAAAAACTTACGAGACCCGATTGAGATTCGGGTTGTCCTTTTTGGGAATTAATATATTTGTTGAAGGCTGAAAGCTGTCAAAGCCGTAGAACTCATCGAGACCTTCATTTTGACAGGTTATGGCTCCCGTAACTCTAAACGAGCCAGTAGTTATAGCCGTCCGAATAATCGATATCTACAGGGTGCAACATCCACGGTGCAAGGTGCAACATCCGTCCGAAATGGCGAAACAGTGCCGTACGACTTTTAGAAATGCGTGCATGGATTTGAAACGGAACAGTACCATGGTGCCCCACTCTCCAGCGATGGTAAATTGAAGACCAGCCACGGTAATCCCGTTTTGCCGTAAAAATCCACGTGTCGAAAAAACGAAGGGTAAAAAACTTATGAGACCCGATTGAGATTCGGGTTGTCCTTTCTGGGCATTAATCTATCCGTTGACGGATGAAAGCGGTCAAAACCGTAGAACTCATCGAGGCCTTCGTTTTGACAAGTTATGGCTCCCGTAACTCTAAACGAGCCAGGAGTTATAGCCGTCCGAATAATCGATATCTACAGGGTGCAATATCCACGGTGCAAGGTGCAACATCCGTCCGAAATGGCGAAACAGTGCCGTACGTCTTTTAGAAATGCGTGCATGGATTTGAAACTGAACAGTACCATGGTGTACCACTCTCCAACGATGGCAAATCGAAGACCAGCCACGGTAATCCCGTTTTGCCGTAAAAATCCACGTGTCGAAAAAACGAAGGGTAAAAAACTTACGAGACCCGATTGAGATTCGGGTTGTCCTTTTTGGGCATTAATATATCCGTTGATGGCTGAAAGCTGTCAAAGCCATAGAACTCATCGAGGCCTTCGTTTTGACAGGTTATGGCTCCCGCAACTCTAAACGAGACAGAAGTTATGCACGTCCAAATAATCGATATCTACAGGGTGCAACATCTACGGTGCAAGGTGCAACATCCGTCCGAAATGGCGAAATAGTGCCGTATGACTTTTAGAAATGCGTGCATGGAATTGAAATGGAACATTACCATGGTGCACCACTCTCCAGCGATGGAAAGTCGAAGACGGGCCTCGGTAATCCCGTTTTACCGTAAAAATCCACGTGTCGGAAAAACGAAGGGTAAAAAACTTACGAGACCCGATTGAGATTCGGGTTGTCCTTTTTGGGCGTTAATCTGTCCGTTGATGGCTGAAAGCTGTCAAAGCCGTAGAACTCATCGAGGCCTTCGTTTTGACAGGTTATGGCTTCCATAACTCTAAACGAGCCAGAAGTTATGCACGTCCGAATAATCGATATCTACAGGGTGCAACATCCACGGTGCAAGGTGCAACATCCTTCCGAAATGGCGAAACAGTGCCGTACGGCTTTTAGAAATGCGTGTATGGATTTAAAATGGAACATTACCATGGTGCACCACTCTCCAGCGATGGGAAGTCGAAGAGGGGCCACGGTAATCCCGTTTTACCGTAAAAATCCACGTGTCGAAAAAACGAAGGGTAAAAAACTTACGAGACCCGATTGAGATTTGGGTTGTCCTTTTTGGGCATTAATCTATCCGTTGACGGCTGAATGCTGTCAAAGCCGTAGAACTCATCGAGGCCTTCGTTTTGACAGGTTATGGCTCCCGTAACTCTAAACGAACCAGAAGTTATAGCTGTCCGAATAATCGATATCTAAAGGGTGCAACATCCACGGTGCAAGCTGCAACATCCGTCCGAAATGGCGAAACAGTGCCGTACGGCTTTTAGAAATGCGTGCATGGATTTGAAACGGAACAGTATCAGGGTGCACCACTCTCTAGTGATGGTAAATCGAAGACCAGCCACGGTAATCCCGTTTTGCCGTAAAAATCCACATGTCGAAAAAACGAAGGGTAAAAATCTTACGAGACCCGATTGAGATTCGGGTTGTCATTTTTGGGCATTAATCTATCCGTTGACGGCTGAAAGTGGTCAATGCCGTAGAACTCGTCGAGGCCTTCATTTTGACAGGTTATGGCTCCCGTAACTCTAAACGAGCCAGAAGTTATAGCCGTCCGAATAATCGATATCTACAGGGTGCAACATCTACAGTGCAAGGTGCAACATCCATCCGAAATGGCGAAACAGTGCCGAACGGCTTTTAGAAATGCGTGCATGGATTTGAAACGGAACAGTATCGTGGTGCACCACTCTCCAGGGATGGTAAATCAAAGACCAGCCACGGTAATTCCGTTTTGCCGTAAAAATCCACGTGTCGAAAAAACGAAGGGTAGAAAACTTACGAGACCCGATTGAGATTCGGGTTGTCCTTTTTGGGCATTAATATATCCGTTGAAAGCTGAAAGCTGTCAAACCCGTAGAACTCATCGAGGCCTTCGTTTTGACAGGTTATTGCTCCCGTAACTCTAAACGAGCCAGAAGATATAGCCGTCCGAATAATCGATATCTACAGTGTGCAACATCCATGGGGCAAGGTGCAACATCCGTCCGAAATGGCGAAACAGTGCCGTACGGCTTTTAGAAATGCGTGCATGGATTTGAAACGGAACAGTACCATGGTGCACCACTCTGCAGCGATGGTAAATCGAAGACCAGCCACGGTAATCCCGTTTTGCCGTAAAAATCCACGTGTCGAAAAAACGAAGGGTAAAAAACTTACGAGACCCGATTGATATTCGGGTTGTCCTTTTTGGGAATTAATCTACCCGTTGATGGCTGAAAGCTGTCATAGCCGTAGAACTTATCGAGGCCTTCGTTTTGACAGGTTATGGCACTCGTAAATCTAAACGAGCCAGAAGTTATTCCCGTCCGAATAATCGATATCTACAGGGTGCAACATCCACGGTGCAAGGTGCAACATCCATCCGAAATGGCGAAACAGTGTCGTACGGCTTTTACAAATGCGTGCATGGATTTGAAACGGAACAGTATAGTGGTGCACCACTCTCCAGCGATGTTAAATCGAAAACCAGCCACGGTAATCCCGTTTTGCCGTAAAAATCCACGTGTCGAAAAAACGAAGAGTTAAAAACTTACGAGACCCGATTGAGATTCGGGTTGTCCTTTTTGGTCATTAGTATATCCGTTGAAGGCTGAAAGCTATCCAAGCCGTAGAACTCATCGAGGCCTTCGTTTTGACAGGTTATGGCTCCCGTAACTCTAAACGAGCCAGAAGTTATAGCCGTCCGAATAATCGATATCTACAGGGTGCAACATCCACGGTGCAAGGTGCAACATCCGTCCGAAATGGCGAAACAGTGCCGTACGGCTTTTAGAAATGCGTGCATGGATTTGAAATGGAACAGTATCAGGGTGCACCACTCTCCAGCGAAGGTAAATCGAAGACCAGCCACGGTAATCCCGTTTTGCCGTAAAAATCCACGTGTCGAAAAAACGAAGGGTAAAAAACTTACGAGACCCGATTGAGATTCGGGTTGTCCTTTTTGGGCATTAATATATCCGTTGATGGTTGAAAGCTGTCAAAGCCATAGAACTCATCGAGGCCTTCGTTTTGACAGGTTATGGCTCCCGTAACTCTAAACGAACCAGAAGTTATGCACGTCCGAATAATCGATATCTACAGGGTGCAACATCTACGGTGCAAGGTGCAACATCCGTCCGAAATGGCGAAACAGTGCCGTATGACTTTTAGAAATGCGTGCATGAATTTGAAATGGAACATTACCATGGTGCACCACTCTCCAGCGATGGAAAGTCGAAGACGGGCCTCGGTAATCCCGTTTTACAGTAAAAATCCACGTGTCGGAAAAACGAAGGGTAAAAAACTTACGAGACCCGATTGAGATTCGGGTTGTCCTTTTTGGGCGTTAATCTATCCGTTGATGGCTGAAAGCTGTCAAAGCCGTAGAACTCATCGAGGCCTTCGTTTTGACAGGTTATGGCTTCCGTAACTCTAAACGAGCCAGAAGTTATGCCCGTCCGAATAATCGATATCTACAGGGTGCAACATCCACGGTGCAAGGTGCAACATCCTTCCGAAATGGCGAAACAGTGCCGTACGGCTTTTAGAAATGCGTGTATGGATTTAAAATGGAACATTACCATGGTGCACCACTCTCCAGCGATGGAAAGTCGAAGACGGGCCTCGGTAATCCCGTTTTACCGTAAAAATCCACGTGTCGGAAAAACGAAGGGTAAAAAACTTACGAGACCCGATTGAGATTCGGGTTGTCCTTTTTGGGCGTTAATCTATCCGTTGATGGCTGAAAGCTGTCAAAGCCGTAGAACTCATCGAGGCCTTCGTTTTGACAAGTTATGGCTTCCGTAACTCTAAACGAGCCAGAAGTTATGCCCGTCCGAATAATCGATATCTACAGGGTGCAACATCCACGGTGCAAGGTGCAACATCCGTCCGAAATGGCGAAACAGTGCCGTACGGCTTTTAGAAATGCGTGCATGGATTTGAAACGGAATAGTATCGTGGTGCACCACTCTCCAGCGATGGTAAATCGAAGACCAGCCACGGTAATCCCGTTTTGCCGTAAAAATCCACGTGTCGAAAAAACATAGGGTAAAAAACTTACGAGACCCGATTGAGATTCGGGTTGTCCTTTTTGGGCATTAATATATCCGTTGAAGGCTGAAAGCTGTCAAAGCCGTAGAACTCATCGAGACCTTTATTTTGACAGGTTATGGCTCCCGTAACTCTAAACGAGCCAGTAGTTATAGCCGTCCGAATAATCGATATCTACAGGGTGCAACATCCACGGTGCAAGGTGCAACATCCGTCCGAAATGGCGAAACAGTGTCGTACGGCTTTTAGAAATGCGTGCATGGATTTTAAAAGGAACAGTACCATGGTGTACCACTCTCCAGCGATGGTAAATCGAAGACCAGCCACGGTAATCCCGTTTTTTCGTAAAAATCCACGTGTCGAAAAAACGAAGGGTAAAAAACTAACGAGACCCGATTGAGATTCGGGTTGTCCTTTTTGGGCATTAATCTATCCGTTGATGGCTGAATGCTGTCAATGCCGTAGAACTCAACGAGGCCTTCGTTTTGACAGGTTATGGCTCCCGTAACTCTAAACGAGCCAGAAGTTAAAGCCGTCCGAATAATCGATATCTACAGGGTGCAACATCCACGGTGCAAGGTGCAACATCCGTCCGAAATGGCGAAACAGCCGTATGGCTTTTAGAAATGCGTGCATGGATTTGAAACTGAACAGTACCATGGTGCACCACTCTCCAACGATGGCAAATCGAAGACCAGCCACGGTAATTCCGTTTTGCCGTAAAAATCCACGTGTCGAAAAAACGAAGGGTAAAAAACTTACGAGACCCGATTGAGATTCGGGTTGCCCTTTTTGGGCATTAATATATCCATTGATGGATGAAAGCTGTCAAAGCCATAGAACTCATCGAGGCCTTCGTTTTTACAGCTTATGGCTCCCGTAACTTTAAACGAGCCAGAAGTTATGCCCGTCCGAATAATCGATATCTAAAGGGTGCAACATCTACGGTGCAAGGTGCAACATCCGTCCGAAATGGCGAAACAGTGCCGTATGACTTTTAGCAATGCGTGCATGGATTTGAAATGGAACATTACCATGGTGCACCACTCTCCAGCGATGGAAAGTCGAAGATGGGCCTCCGTAATCCCGTTTTACCGTAAAAATCCACGTGTCGGAAAAACGAAGGGTAAAAAACTTACGAGACCCGATTGAGATTCGGGTTGTCCTTTTTGGCATTAATCTATCCGTTGATGGCTGAAAGCTGTCAAAGCCGTAGAACTCATCGAGGCCTTCGTTTTGACAGGTTATGGCTCCCGTAACTCTAAACGAGCCAGAAGTTATGCCCGTCCGAATAATCGATATCTACAGGGTGCAACATCCACGGTGCAAGGTGCAACATCCTTCCAAAATGGCGAAACAGTGCCGTATGACTTTTAGAAATGCGTGTATGTATTTAAAATGGAACATTACCATGGTGCACCACTCTCCAGCGACGGGAAGTCGAAGACGGGCCACGGTAATCCCGTTTTACCGTAAAAATCCACGTGTCGAAAAAACGAAGGGTAAAAAACATACGAGATCCGATTGAGATTCGGGTTGTCCTTTTTGGGCATTAATCTATCAGTTGATGGCTGAATGCTGTCAAAGACGAAGAACTCATCGAGGCCTTCGTTTTGACAGGTTATGGCTCCCGTAACTCTAAACGAGCCAGAAGTTATAGCCGTCCGAATAATCGATATCTAAAGGGTGCAACATCCACGGTGCAAGGTGCAACATCCGTCCGAAATGGCGAAACAGTGCCGTACGGCTTTTAGAAATGCGTGCATGGATTTGAAATGGAACAGTATCATGGTGCACCACTCTTCAGCGATGGTAAATCGAAGACCAGCCACGGTAATCCCGTTTTGCCGTAAAAATCCACGTGTCAAAAAAACGAAGGGTAAAAAACTTACGAGACCCGATTGAGATTCGGGTTATCCTTTTTGGGCATTAATCTATCCATTGACGGCTGAAAGCTGTCAAAACCGTAGAACTCATTGAGACCTTCGTTTTTACAGGTCATGGCTCCCGTAACTCTAAATGAGCGAGAAGTTATAGCCGTCCGAATAATCGATATCTACAGGGTGCAACATCCACGGTGCAAGGTGCAACATCCGTCCGAAATGGTGAAACAGTGCCGTATGGCTTTTAGAAATGCGTGCATGGATTTGAAACTGAACAGTACCATGGTGCACCACTCTCCAGTGATGGTAAATCAAAGACCAGCCACGGCAATCCCGTTTTGCCGTAAAAATCCACGTGTCGAAAAAACGAAGGGTAAAAAACTTACGAGACCCGTTTGAGATTCGGGTTGTCCTTTTTGGGCATTAATATATCCGTTGATGGCTGAAAGCTGTCAAAGCCATAGAACTTATCGAGGCCTTCGTTTTGACTGGTTATGGCTCCCGTAAATCTAAACGAGCTAGAAGTTATGCACGTCCGAATAATCGATATCTACAGGGTGCAACATCTACGGTGCAAGGTGCAACATCCGTCCGAAATGGCGAAACAGTGCCGTATGACTTTTAGAAATGCGTGCATGGATTTAAAACGGAACATTACCATGGTGCGCCACTCTCCAGCGATGGGAAGTCGAAGACGGGCCACGGTAATCCCGTTTTACCGTAAAAATCCACGTGTCGAAAAAACGAAGGGTAAAAAACTTACATGACCCGATTGAGATTCGGGTTGTCCTTTTTGGGCATTAATCTATCCGTTGACGGCCGAAAGCTGTCAAAGCCGTAGAACTCATCGAGGCCTTTGTTTTGACAGGTTATGGCTCCCGTAACTCTAAACGAGCCAGAAGTTATAGCCGTCCGAATAATCGATATCTACAGGGTGCAACATCCACGGTGCAAGGTGCAACATCCATCCGAAATGGCGAAACAGAGCCGTACGGCTTTTAGAAAGGCATGCTGGATTTGAAACGGAACAGTATCATGGTGCACCACTCTCCAGCGATGGTAAATCGAAGACCAGCCACGGTAATCCCGTTTTGCCGTAAAAATCCACGTGTCGAAAAAACGAAGAGTAAAAAACTTACGAGACCCGATTGAGATTCGGGTTGTCCTTTTTGGACATTAATATATCCGTCGAAAGCTAAAAGTTGTCAAAGCCGTAGAACTCATCGAGACCTTCGTTTTGACAGGTTATTGCTCCCGTAACTCTAAACGAGCCAGATGTTATAGCCGTCCGAATAATCGATATCTACAGGGTGCAACATCCACGGTGCAAGGTGCAACATCCGTCCGAAATGGCGAAACAGTGCCGTACGGCTTTTAGAAATGCGTGCATGGATTTGAAACGGAACAGTACCATGGTGCACCACTCTCCAGAGATGGTAAATCGAAGACTATCCACGGTAATCCCGTTTTGCCATAAATCCACGTGTCGAAAAAACGAAGGGTTAAAACCTTACGAGACCCGATTGAGATTCGGGTTGTCCTTTTTGGGAATTAATCTACCCGTTGATGGCTGAAAGCTGTCATAGCCGTAGAACTCATCGAGGCCTTCGTTTTGACAGGTTATGGCTCCTGTAACTCTAAACGAGCAAGAAGTTATAGCCGTCCGAATAATCGATATCTACCGGGTGCAACATCCACGGTGCAAGGTGCAACATCCGTCTGAAATGGCAAAACAGCCGTACGGCTTTTAGAAATGCGTGCATGGATTTGAAACTGAACAGTACCATGGTGCACCACTCTCCAGCGATGGTAAATCGAAGACCAGCCACGGTAATCCCGTTTTGCCGTAAAAATCCACGTGTCGAAAAAACGAAGGGTAAAAAACTTACGAGACCCGATTGAGATTCGGGTTGTCCTTTTTGGGCATTAATATATTCGTTAATGGCTGAAAGCTATCAAAGCCATAGAACTTATCGAGGCCTTCGTTTTGACTGGTTATGGCTCCCGTAAATCTAAACGAGCTAGAAGTTATGCACGTCCGAATAATCGATATCTACAAGGTGCAACATCCACGGTGCAAGGTGCAACATCCGTCCGAAATGGCGAAACAGTGCCGTATGACTTTTAGAAATGCGTGCATGGATTTGAAACGGAACATTACCATGGTGCACCACTCTCCAACGATGGGAAGTCGAAGACAGGCCATGGTAATCCCGTTTTACCGTAAAAATTCACGTGTCGAAAAAACGAAGGGTAAAAAACTTACGAGACCCGATTGAGATTCGGGTTGTCCTTTTTGGGCTTTAATTTATCCGTTGACGGCTGAATGCTGTCAAAGCCGTAGAACTCATCGAGGACATCGTTTTGACAGGTTATGGCTCCCGTAACTCTAAACGAGCGAGAAGTTATAGCCGTCCGAATAATCGATATCTACAGGGTGCAACATCCACGGTGCAAGGTGCAACATCCGTCTGAAATGGCGAAACAGTGCCGTACGGCTTTTAGAAATGCGTGCATGGATTTGAAACGGAACAGTATCGTGGTGCACCACTCTCCAGCGACGGTAAATCGAAGACCAGCCACGGTAATCCCGTTTTGCCGTAAAAATCCACGTGTCGATAAAACGAAGGGTAAAAAACTTACGAGACCCGATTGAGATTCGGGTTTTCCTTTTTGGGAATTAATATATCTGTTGAAGGCCGAAAGCTGTCAAAGCCGTAGAACTCATCGAGACCTTCATTTTGACAGGTTATGGCTCCCGTAACTCTAAACGAGCCAGTAGTTATAGCCGTCCGAATAATCGATATCTACAGGGTGCAACATCCACGGTGCAAGGTGCAACATCCGTCCGAAATGGCGAAACAGTGCCGTACGACTTTTAGAAATGCGTGCATGGATTTGAAACGGAACAGTACCATGGTGCCCCACTCTCCAGCGATGGTAAATTGAAGACTAGCCATGGTAATCCCGTTTTGCCGTAAAAATCCACGTGTCGAAAAAACGAAGGGTAAAAAACTTACGAGACCCGATTGAGATTCGGGTTGTCCTTTCTGGGCATTAATCTATCCGTTGACGGATGAAAGCAGTCAAAACCGTAGAACTCATCGAGGCCTTCGTTTTGACAAGTTATGGCTCCCGTAACTCTAAACGAGCCAGGAGTTATAGCCGTCCGAATAATCGATATCTACAGGGTGCAATATCCACGGTGCAAGGTGCAACATCCGTCCGAAATGGCGAAACAGTGCCGTACGGCTTTTAGAAATGCGTGCATGGATTTGAAACTGAACAGTACCATGGTGTACCACTCTCCAACGATGGCAAATCGAAGACCAGCCACGGTAATCCCGTTTTACCGTAAAAATCCACGTGTCGAAAAAACGAAGGGTAAAAAACTTACGAGACCCGATTGAGATTCGGGTTGTCCTTTTTGGGCATTAATATATCCGTTGATGGCTGAAAGCTGTCAAAGCCATAGAACTCATCGAGGCCTTCGTTTTGACAGGTTATGGCTCCCGCAACTCTAAACGAGACAGAAGTTATGCACGTCCAAATAATCGATATCTACAGGGTGCAACATCTACGGTGCAAGGTGCAACATCCGTCCGAAATGGCGAAATAGTGTCGTATGACTTTTAGAAATGCGTGCATGGAATTGAAATGGAACATTACCATGGTGCACCACTCTCCAGCGATGGAAAGTCGAAGACGGGCCTCGGTAATCCCGTTTTACCGTAAAAATCCACGTGTCGGAAAAACGAAGGGTAAAAAACTTACGAGACCCGATTGAGATTCGGGTTGTCCTTTTTGGGCGTTAATCTGTCCGTTGATGGCTGAAAGCTGTCAAAGCCGTAGAACTCATCGAGGCCTTCGTTTTGACAGGTTATGGCTTCCATAACTCTAAACGAGCCAGAAGTTATGCACGTCCGAATAATCGATATCTACAGGGTGCAACATCCACGGTGCAAGGTGCAACATCCTTCCGAAATGGCGAAACAGTGCCGTACGGCTTTTAGAAATGCGTGTATGGATTTAAAATGGAACATTACCATGGTGCACCACTCTCCAGCGATGGGAAGTCGAAGAAGGGCCACGGTAATCCCGTTTTACCGTAAAAATCCACGTGTCGAAAAAACGAAGGGTAAAAAACTTACGAGACCCGATTGAGATTCGGGTTGTCCTTTTTGGGCATTAATCTATCCGTTGACGGCTGAATGCTGTCAAAGCCGTAGAACTCATTGAGGCCTTCGTTTTGACAGGTTATGGCTCCCGTAACTCTAAACGAACCAGAAGTTATAGCTGTCCGAATAATCGATATCTAAAGGGTGCAACATCCACGGTGCAAGCTGCAACATCCGTCCGAAATGGCGAAACAGTGCCGTACGGCTTTTAGAAATGCGTGCATGGATTTGAAACGGAACAGTATCAGGGTGCACCACTCTCCAGTGATGGTAAATCGAAGACCAGCCACGGTAATCCCGTTTTGCCGTAAAAATCCACGTGTCGAAAAAACGAAGGGTAAAAATCTTACGAGACCCGATTGAGATTCGGGTTGTCATTTTTGGCCATTAATCTATCCGTTGACGGCTGAAAGTGGTCAATGCCGTAGAACTCATCGAGGCCTTCATTTTGACAGGTTATGGCTCCCGTAACTCTAAACGAGCCAGAAGTTATAGCCGTCCGAATAATCGATATCTACAGGGTGCAACATCTACGGTGCAAGGTGCAACATCCATCCGAAATGGCGAAACAGTGCCGAACGGATTTTAGAAATGCGTGCATGGATTTGAAACGGAACAGTATCGTGGTGCACCACTCTCCAGGGATGGTAAATCAAAGACCAGCCACGGTAATTCCGTTTTGCCGTAAAAATCCACGTGTCGAAAAAACGAAGGGTAGAAAACTTACGAGACCCGATTGAGATTCGGGTTGTCCTTTTTGGGCATTAATATATCCGTTGAAAGCTGAAAGCTGTCAAACCCGTAGAACTCATCGAGGCCTTCGTTTTGACAGGTTATTGCTCCCGTAACTCTAAACGAGCCAGAAGATATAGCCGTCCGAATAATCGATATCTACAGTGTGCAACATCCACGGGGCAAGGTGTAACATCCGTCCGAAATGGCGAAACAGTGCCGTACGGCTTTTAGAAATGCGTGCATGGATTTGAAACGGAACAGTACCATGGTGCACCACTCTGCAGCGATGGTAAATCGAAGACCAGCCACGGTAATCCCGTTTTGCCGTAAAAATCCACGTGTCGAAAAAACGAAGGGTAAAAAACTTACGAGACCCGATTGAGATTCGGGTTGTCCTTTTTGGGAATTAATATACCCGTTGATGGCTGAAAGCTGTCATAGCCGTAGAACTTATCGAGGCCTTCGTTTTGACAGGTTATGGCACTCGTAAATCTAAACGAGCCAGAAGTTATTCCCATCCGAATAATCGATATCTACAGGGTGCAACATCCACGGTGCAAGGTGCAACATCCATCCGAAATGGCGAAACAGTGCCGTACGGCTTTTACAAATGCGTGCATGGATTTGAAACGGAACAGTATAGTGGTGCACCACTCTCCAGCGATGTTAAATCGAAAACCAGCCACGGTAATCCCGTTTTGCCGTAAAAATCCACGTGTCGAAAAAACGAAGAGTTAAAAACTTACGAGACCCGATTGAGATTCGGGTTGTCCTTTTTGGTCATTAGTATATCCGTTGAAGGCTGAAAGCTATCCAAGCCGTAGAACTCATCGAGGCCTTCGTTTTGACAGGTTATGGCTCCCGTAACTCTAAACGAGCCAGAAGTTATAGCCGTCCGAATAATCGATATCTACAGGGTGCAACATCCACGGTGCAAGGTGCAACATCCGTCCGAAATGGCGAACCAGTGCCGTACGGCTTTTAGAAATGCGTGCATGGATTTGAAATGGAACAGTATCAGGGTGCACCACTCTCCAGCGAAGGTAAATCGAAGACCAGCCACGGTAATCCCGTTTTGCCGTAAAAATCCACGTGTCGAAAAAACGAAGGGTAAAAAACTTACGAGACCCGATTGAGATTCGGGTTGTCCTTTTTGGGCATTAATATATCCGTTGATGGCTGAAAGCTGTCAAAGCCATAGAACTCATCGAGGCCTTCGTTTTGACAGGTTATGGCTCCCGTAACTCTAAACGAACCAGAAGTTATGCACGTCCGAATAATCGATATCTACAGGGTGCAACATCTACGGTGCAAGGTGCAACATCCGTCCGAAATGGCGAAACAGTGCCGTATGACTTTTAGAAATGCGTGCATGAATTTGAAATGGAACATTACCATGGTGCACCACTCTCCAGCGATGGAAAGTCGAAGACGGGCCTCGGTAATCCCGTTTTACCGTAAAAATCCACGTGTCGGAAAAACGAAGGATAAAAAACTTACGAGACCCGATTGAGATTCGGGTTGTCCTTTTTGGGCGTTAATCTATCCGTTGATGGCTGAAAGCTGTCAAAGCCGTAGAAATCATCGAGGCCTTCGTTTTGACAGGTTATGGCTTCCGTAACTCTAAACGAGCCAGAAGTTATGCCCGTCCGAATAATCGATATCTACAGGGTGCAACATCCACGGTGCAAGGTGCAACATCCTTCCGAAATGGCGAAACAGTGCCGTACGGCTTTTAGAAATGCGTGTATGGATTTAAAATGGAACATTACCATGGTGCACCACTCTCCAGCGATGAGAAGTCGAAGACGGGCCACGGTAATCCCGTTTTACCGTAAAAATCCACGTGTCGAAAAAACGAAGGGTAAAAAACTTACGAGACCCGATTGAGATTCGGGTTGTCCTTTTTGGGCATTAATCTATCCATTGACGGCTGAATGCTGTCAAAGCCGTAGAACTCATCGAGGCCTTCGTTTTGACAGGTTATGGCTCCCGTAACTCTAAACGAGCCAGAAGTTATAGCTATCCGAATAATCGATATCTAAAGGGTGCAACATCCACGGTGCAAGGTGCAACATCCGTCCGAAATGGCGAAACGGTGCCGTACGGCTTTTAGAAATGCGTGCATGGATTTGAAACGGAACAGTATCAGGGTGCACCACTCTCCAGCAAAGGTAAATCAAAGACCAGCCACGGTAATCCCGTTTTGCCGTAAAAATCCACGTGTCGAAAAAACGAAGGGTAAAAATCTTACGAGACCCGATTGAGATTCGGGTTGTCCTTTTTGGGCATTAATCTATCCGTTGACGGCTGAAAGCCATCAAAACCGTAGAACTCATCGAGACATTCATTTTGACAGGTCATGGCTCCCGTAACTCTAAACGAGCCAGAAGTTATAGCCGTCCGAATAATCGATATCTACAGGGTGCAACATCCACGGTGCAAGGTGCAACATCCGTCCGAAATGGTGAAACAGTGTCGTACGGCTTTTAGAAATGCGTGCATGGATTTGAAACTGAACAGTACCATGGTGCACCACTCTCCAGTGATGGTAAATCGAAGACCAGCAACGGTAATCCCGTTTTGCCGTAAAAATCCACGTGTCGAAAAAACGAAGGGTAAAAAACTTACGAGACCCGATTGAGATTCGGGTTGTCCTTTTTGGGCATTAATATATCCGTTGATGGCTGAAAGCTGTCAAAGCCATAGAACTCATCGAGGCCTTCGTTTTGACAGGTTATGGCTCTCGTACATCTAAACGAGCCAGAAGTTATTCCCGTCCGAATAATCGATATCTACAGGGTGCAACATCCACGGTGCAAGGTGCAACATCCGTCCGAAATGGCGAAACAGTGCCGTATGACTTTTAGAAATGCGTGCATGGATTTAAAACGGAACATTACCATGGTGCGCCACTCTCCAGCGATGGGAAGTCGAAGACGGGCCACGGTAATCCCGTTTTACCGTAAAAATCCACGTGTCGAAAAAACGAAGGGTAAAAAACTTACGAGACCCGATTGAGATTCGGGTTGTCCTTTTTGGGCATTAATCTATCCGTTGACGGCTGAAAGTGGTCAATGCCGTAGAACTCATCGAGGCCTTCGTTTTGACAGGTTATGGCTCTCGTAACTCTAAACGAGCCAGAAGTTATAGCCGTCCGAATAATCGATATTTACAAGGTGAACATCTACGGCGCAAGGTGCAACATCCATCCGAAATGGCGAAACAGTGCCGAACGGCTTTTAGAAATGCGTGCATGTATTTAAAACGGAACAGTATCGTGGTGCACCACCCTCCAGCGATGGTAAATCAAAGACCAGCCACGGTAATCCCGTTTTGCCGTAAAAATCCACGTGTCGAAAAAACGAAGAGTAAAAAACTTACGAGACCCGATTGAGATTCGGGTTGTCCTTTTTGGGCATTAATATATCTGTTGAAAGCTGAAAGCTGTCAAACCCGTAGAACTCATCGAGGCCTTCGTTTTGACAGGTTATTGCTCCCGTAACTCTAAACGAGCCAGAGGATATAGCCGTCCGAATAATCGATATCTACAGGGTGCAACATCCACGGGGCAAGGTGCAACATCCGTCCGAAATGGCGAAACAGTGCCGTACGGCTTTTAGAAATGCGTGCATGGATTTGAAACGGAACAGTACCATGGTGCACCACTCTGCAGCGATGGTAAATCGAAGACCAGCCACGGTAATCCCGTTTTGCCGTAAAAATCCACGTGTCAAAAAAACGAAGGGTAAAAAACTTACGAGACCCGATTGAGATTCGGGTTGTCCTTTTTGGGAATTAATCTACCCGTTGATGGCTGAAAGCTGTCATAGCCGTAGAACTTATCGAGGACTTCGTTTTGACAGGTTATGGCTCTCGTAAATCTAAACGAGCCAGAAGTTATTCCCGTTCGAATAATCGATATCTACAGGGTGCAACATCCACGGTGCAAGGTGCAACATCCATCCGAAATGGCGAAACAGTGCCGTACGGCTTTTAGAAATGCATGCATGGATTTGAAACGGAACAGTATAGTGGTGCACCACTCTCCAGCGATGTTAAATCGAAAACCAGCCACGGTAATCCCGTTTTGCCGTAAAAATCCACGTGTCGAAAAAACGAAGAGTAAAAAACTTACGAGACCCGATTGAGATTCGGGTTGTCCTTTTTGGTCATTAGTATATCCGTTGAAGGATGAAAGCTATCAAAGCCATAGGACTCATCGAGGCCTTCGTTTTGACTGGTTATGGCTCCCGTAACTCTAAACGAGCCAGAAGTTATAGCCGTCCGAATAATCGATATCTACAGGGTGCAACATCCACGGTGCAAGGTGCAACATCCGTCCGAAATGGCGAAACAGTGCCGTACGGCTTTTAGAAATGCGTGCATGGATTTGAAACGGAACAGTATCAGGGTGCACCACTCTCCAGCGAAGGTAAATCGAAGACCAGCCACGGTAATCCCGTTTTGCCGTAAAAATCCACATGTCGAAAAAACGAAGGGTAAAAATCTTACGAGACCCGATTGAGATTCGGGTTGTCCTTTTTGGGCATTAATCTATCCGTTGATGGCTGAAAGCTGTCAAAGCCGTAGAACTCATCGAGGCCTTTGTTTTGACAGGTTATGGCTCTCGTAAAACTAAACGAGCCAGAAGTTATTCCCGTCCGAATAATCGATATCTACAGGGTGCAACATCCACGGTGCAAGGTGCAACATCCGTCCGAAATGGCGAAACAGTGCCGTATGACTTTTAGAAATGCGTGCATGGATTTAAAACGGAACATTACCATGGTGCGCCACACTCCAGTGATGGGAAGTCGAAGACGGGCCACGGTAATCCCGTTTTACCGTAAAAATCCACGTGTCGAAAAAACGAAGGGTGAAAAACTTACGAGACCCGATTGAGATTCGGGTTGTCCTTTTTGGGCATTAATCTATCCGTTGACGGCTGAAAGTGGTCAATGCCGTAGAACTCATCGAGGCCTTCGTTTTGACAGGTTATGGCTCCCGTAACTCTAAACGAGCCAGAAGTTATAGCCGTCCGAATAATCGATATCTACAGGGTGCAACATCTACGGTGCAAGGTGCAACATCCATCCGAAATGGCGAAACAGTGCCGAACGGCTTTTAGAAATGCGTGCATGGATTTGAAACGGAACAGTATCGTGGTGCACCACCCTCCAGCGATGGTAAATCAAAGACCAGCCACGGTAATCCCGTTTTGCCGTAAAAATCCACGTGTCGAAAAAACGAAGAGTAAAAAACTTACGAGACCCGATTGAGATTCGGGTTGTCCTTTTTGGGCATTAATATATCCGTTGAAAGCTGAAAGCTGTCAAACCCGTAGAACTCATCGAGGCCTTCGTTTTGACAGGTTATTGCTCCCGTAACTCTAAACGAGCCAGAAGATATAGCCGTCCGAATAATCGATATCTACAGGGTGCAACATCCACGGGGCAAGGTGCAACATCCGTCCGAAATGGCGAAACAGTGCCGTACGGCTTTTAGAAATGCGTGCATGGATTTGAAACAGAACAGTACCATGGTGCACCACTCTGCAGCGATGGTAAATCGAAGACCAGCCACGGTAATCCCGTTTTGCCGTAAAAATCAACGTGTCGAAAAAACGAAGGGTAAAAAACTTACGAGACCCGATTGAGATCGGGTTGTCCTTTTTGGGAATTAATCTACCCGTTGATGGCTGAAAGTTGTCATAGCCGTAGAACTTATCGAGGCCTTCGTTTTGACAGGTTATGGCTCTCGTAAATCTAAACGAGCCAGAAGTTATTCCCGTCCGAATAATCGATATCTACAGGGTGCAACATCCACGGTGCAAGGTGCAACATCCATACGAAATGGCGAAACAGTGCCGTACGGCTTTTAGAAATGCGTGCATGGATTTGAAACGGAACAGTATAGTGGTGCACCACTCTCCAGCGATGTTAAATCGAAAACCAGCCACGGTAATCCCGTTTTGCCATAAAAATCCACGTGTCGAAAAAACGAAGAGTAAAAAACTTACGAGACCCGATTGAGATTCGGGTTGTCCTTTTTGGTCATTAGTATATCCGTTGAAGGCTGAAAGATATCAAAGCCGTAGAACTCATCGAGGCCTTCGTTTTGACAGGTTATGGCTCCCGTAACTCTAAACGAGCCAGAAGTTATAGCCGTCCGAATAATCGATATCTACAGGGTGCAACATCCACGGTGCAAGGTGCAACATCCGTCCGAAATGGCAAAACAGTGCCGTACGGCTTTTAGAAATGCGTGCATGGATTTGAAACGGAACAGTATCAGGGTGCACCACTCTCCAGCGAAGGTAAATCGAAGACCAGCCACGGTAATCCCATTTTGCCGTAAAAATCCACGTGTCGAAAAAACGAAGGGTAAAAATCTTACGAGACCCGATTGAGATTCGGGTTGTCCTTTTTGGGCATTAATATATCCGTTGACGGCTGAAAGCTGTCAAAGCCGTAGAACTCATCGAGGCCTTCATTTTGACAGGTTATGGCTCCCGTAACTCTAAACGAGCCAGAAGTTATAGCCGTCCGAATAATCGATATCTACAGGGTGCAACATCCACGGTGCAAGGTGCAACATCCATCCGAAATGGCGAAACAGTGCCGTACGGCTTTTAGAAATGCGTGCATGGATTTGAAACGGAACAGTATCGTGGTGCACCACTCTCCAGTGATGGTAAATAGAAGACCAGCCACGGTAATCCCGTTTTGCCGTAAAAATCCACGTGTCGAAAAAACGAAGAGTAAAAAACTTACGAGACCCGATTAAGATTCGGGTTGTCCTTTTTGGGCATTAATATATCCGTTGACGGCTGAGTGCTGTCAAAGCCGTAGAACTCATCGAGGCCTTCGTTTTGACAGGTTATTGCTCCCGTAACTCTAAACAAGCCAGAAGTTATAGCCGTCCGAATAATCGATATCTATAGGGTGCAACATCCACGGTGCAAGGTGCAACATCCGTCCGAAATGGCGAAACAGTGTCGTACGGCTTTTAGAAATGCGTGCATGGATTTGAAACGGAACAGTACCATGGTGCACCACCCTCCAGCGATGGTAAATCGAAGACCAGCCACGGTAATCCCGTTTTGCCGTAAAAATCCACGTGTCGAAAAAACGAAGGGTAAAAAACTTACGAGACCCGATTGAGATTCGGGTTGTCCTTTTTGGGAATTAATCTACCCGTTGATGGCTGGAAGCTGTCATAGCCGTAGAATTCATCGAGGCCTTCGTTTTGACAGGTTATGGCTCCTGTAACTCTAAACGAGCAAGAAGTTATAGCCGTCCGAATAATTGATATCTACAGGGTGCAACATCCACGGTGCAAGGTGCAAAATCCGTCTAAAATGGCGAAACAGCCGTACGGCTTTTAGAAATACGTGCATGGATTTGAAACTGAACAGTACCATGGTGCACCACTCTCCAGCGATGGTAAATCGAGGACCAGCCACGGTAATCCCGTTTTGCCGTAAAAATCCACGTGTCGAAACAACGAAGGGTAAAAAACTTACGAGACCCGATTGAGATTCGGGTTGTCCTTTTTGGGTATTAATATATCTGTTGATGGCTGAAAGCTATCAAAGCCATAGAACTTATCGAGGCCTTCGTTTTGACAGGTTATAGCTCCCGTAACTCTAAACGAGCCAGAAGTTATGCCCGTCCGAATAATCGATATCTACAGGGTGCAACATCCACGGTGCAAGGTGCAACATCCGTCCGAAATGGCGAAACAGTGTCGTATGACTTTTAGAAATGCGTGCATGGATTTGAAACGGAACATTACCATGGTGCACCACTCTCCAACGATGGGAAGTCGAAGACGGGCCACGGTAATCACGTTTTACCGTAAAAATCCACGTGTCGAAAAAACGAAGGGTAAAAAACTTACGAGACCCGATTGAGATTCGGGTTGTCCTTTTTGGGCATTAATATATCCGTTGATGGCTGAATGCTGTCAAACCCGTAGAACTCATCGAGGCCTTCGTTTTGACAGGTTATGGCTCCCGTAACTCTAAACGAGCCAGAAGTTATAGCCGTCCGAATAATCGATATCTACAGGGTGCAACATCCACGGTGCAAGGTGCAACATCCGTCCGAAATGGCGAAACAGTGTCGTACGTCTTTTAGAAATGCATCCATGGATTTGAAACGGAATAGTACCATGGTGCACCACTCTCCAGCGATGGTAAATCGAAGACCAGCCACGGTAATCCTGTTTTGCCATAAAAATCCACGTGTCCAAAAAACGAAGGATAAAAAACTTACGAGACCCGATTGAGATTCGGTTGTCCTTTTTGGGCATTATTCTATCCATTGACGGCTGAAAGCTGTCAAAACCGTAGAACTCATCGAGACCTTCATTTTGACAGGTCATGGCTCCCGTAACTCTAAACGAGCCAGAAGTTATAGCCGTCCGAATAATCGATATCTACAGGGTGCAACATCCACGGTGCAAGGTGCAACATCCGTCCGAAATGGCGAAACAGTGCCGTACGGCTTTTAGAAATGCGTGCATGGATTTGAAACTGAACAGTACCATGGTGCACCACTCTCCAGCGATGGTAAATCGAAGACCAGCCACGGTAATCCCGTTTCGCCGTAAAAATCCACGTGTCGAAAAAACGAAGGGTAAAAAACTTACGAGACCCGATTGAGATTCGGGTTGTCCTTTTTGGGCA
Organism: Allium cepa; assembly: GCA_030765085.1. Lineage (NCBI taxonomy): Eukaryota > Viridiplantae > Streptophyta > Magnoliopsida > Asparagales > Amaryllidaceae > Allium > Allium cepa. Next base: position 41,794,769 of record CM060941.1, on the reverse strand, counting down.
TTAATGTATCCGCTGATGGATGAAAGCTATCAAAGCCATAGAACTCATCGAGGCCTTCGTTTTGACAGGTTATGGCTCTCGTAACTCTAAACGAGGCAGAAGTTATTGTCGTCCGAATAATCGATATCTACATGGTGCAACATCCACGGTGCAAGGTGCAACATCCGTCCGAAATGGCGAAACAGTGCCGTATGACTTTTAGAAATGCGTGCATGAATTTAAAACGGAACATTACCATGGTGCACCACTCTCCAGCGATGGGAAGTCGAAGACGGGCCACGGTAATCCCGTTTTACCGTAAAAATCCACGTGTCGAAAAAACGAAGGGTAAAAAACTTACGAGACCCGATTGAGATTCGGGTTGTCCTTTTTGGGCATTAATCTATCCGTTGACGGCTAAAAGCTGTCAAAACCGTAGAACTCATCGAGGCCTTCGTTTTGACAGGTTATGGCTCGCGTAACTCTAAACGAGCCAGAAGTTATAGCCGTCCGAATAATCGATATCTACAGGGTGCAACATCCACGGTGCAAGGTGCAACATCCGTCCGAAATGGCGAAACAGTGCCGTACGGCTTTTAGAAATGCGTGCATGGATTTGAAACGGAACAGTATCATGGTGCACCACTCTCCAGCGATGGTAAATCAAAGACCAGCCACGGTAATCCCGTTTGCCGTAAAAATCCACGTGTCGACAAAACGAAGGGTAAAAAACTTACGAGACCCGATTGAGATTCGGGTTGTCCTTTTTGGTCATTAATATATCCGTTGAAGGCTGAAAGCTGTCAAAGCCATAGAACTCATCGAGGCCTTCGTTTTGACAGGTTATGGCTCACGTAACTCTAAACGAGCCAGAAGTTGTAGCCGTCCGAATAATCGATATCTACAGGGTGCAACATCCATGGTGCAAGGTGCAACATCCGTCCGAAATGGCGAAACAGTGCCGTATGGCTTTTAGAAATGCGTGCATGGATTTGAAACGGAACAGTACCATGGTGCACCACTCTACAGTGATGGCAAATCGAAGACCAGCCACGGTAATCCCGTTTTGCCGTAAAAATCCACGTGTCGAAAAAACGAAGTGTAAAAAACTTACGAGACCCGATTGAGATTCGGGTTGTCCTTTTTGGGCATTAATCTATCTGTTGATGGCTGAAAGCAATCAAAACTGTAGAACTCATCGAGACCTTCATTTTGACAAGTTATGGCTTCCGTAACTCTAAACGAGCCAGAAGTTATAGCCGTCCGAATAATCGATATCTACAGGGTGCAACATCCACGGTGCAAGGTGCAACATCCGTCCGAAATGGCGAAACAGCCGTACGGCTTTTAGAAATTCGTGCATGGATTTGAAACTGAACAATACCATGGTTCACCACTCTCCATCGATGGCAAATCGAAGACCAGCCACGGTAATCCCGTTTTGCCGTAAAAATCCACGTGTCGAAAAAACGAAGGGTAGAAAACTTACGAGACCCGATTGAGATTCGGGTTGTCCTTTTTGGGCATTAATATATCCGTTGATGGCTGAAAGCTGTCAAAGCCATAGAACTCATCGAGGCCTTCGTTTTGACAGGTTATGGCTCCCGTAACTCTAAACGAGCCAGAAGTTATGCCCGTCCGAATAATTGATATCTACAGGATGCAACATCCACGGTGCAAGATGCAACATCCGTCCGAAACGGCGAAATAGTGCCGTATGACTTTTAGAAATGCGTGCATGGATTTGAAATGGAACATTACCACGGTGCACCACTCTCCAGCGACGGGAAGTCGTAGACAGGCCACGACAATCCCGTTTTACCGTAAAAATCCACGTGTCGAAAAAACGAAGGGTAAAAAACTTACGAGACCCGATTGAGATTCGGGTTGTCCTTTTTGGGCATTAATCTATCCGTTGACGGCTGAGTGCTGTCAAAGCCGTAGAACTCATCGAGGCCTTCGTTTTGACAGGTCATGGCTCCCGTAACTCTAAACGAGCCAGAAGTTATAGCCGTCCGAATAATCGATATCTACAGGGTGCAACATCCACGGTGCAAGGTGCAACATCCGTCCGAAATGGCGAAACAGTGCCGTACGGCTTTTAGAAATGCGTGCATGGATTTGAAACTGAACAGTACCATGGTGCACCACTCTCCAGCGATGGTAAATCAAAGACCAGCCACGGGAATCCCGTTTCGCCGTAAAAATCCACGTGTCGAAAAAACGAAGGGTAAAAAACTTACGAGACCCGACTGAGATTCGGGTTGTCCTTTTTGGGCATTAATGTATCCGTTGATGGATGAAAGCTGTCAAAGCCATAGAACTCATCGATGCCTTCGTTTTGACAGGTTATGGCTCTCGTAACTCTAAACGAGGCAGAAGTTATTGCCGTCCGAATAATCGATATCTACATGGTGCAACATCCACGGTGCAAAGTGCAACATCCGTCCGAAAAGGCGAAACATTGCCGTATGACTTTTAGAAATGCGTGCATGGATTTCAAATGGAACATTACCATGGTGCACCACTCTCCAGCGATGGGAAGTCGAAGACGGGCCATGGTAATCCCGTTTTACCGTAAAAATCCACGTGTCGAAAAAACGAAGGGTAAAAAACTTACGAGACCCGATTGAGATTCGGCTTGTCCTTTTTGGGCATTAATCTATCCGTTGACGGCTAAAAGCTGTCAAAGCCGTAGAACTCATCGAGGCCTTCGTTTTGACAGGTTATGGCTCCCGTAACTCTAAACGAGCCAGAAGTTATAGCCGTCCGAATAATCGATATCTACAGGGTGCAACATCCACGGTGCAAGGTGCAACATCCGTCCGAAATGGCGAAACAGTGCCGTACGGCTTTTAGAAATGCGTGCATGGATTTGAAACGGAACAGTATCGTGGTGCACCACTCTCCAGCGATGGTAAATCGAAGACCAGCCACGGTAATCCCGTTTGCCGTAAAAATCCACGTGTCGAAAAAATAAAGGGTAAAAAACTTACGAGACCCGATTGAGATTCGGGTTGTCCTTTTTGGGCATTAATCTATCCGTTGATGGCTGAAAGCGGTCAAAACTGTAGAACTCATCGAGACCTTCGTTTTGACAAGTTATGGCTTCCGTAACTCTAAACGAGCCAGAAGTTATAGCCGTCCGAATAATCGATATCTACAGGGTGCAACATCCACGGTGCAAGGTGCAACATCCGTCCGAAATGGCGAAACAGTGCCGTACGGCTTTTAGAAATGCGTGCATGGATTTGAAACTGAACAGTACCATGGTGCACCACTCTCCAGCGATGGTAAATCGAAGACCAGCCACGGTAATCCCGTTTTGCCGTAAAAATCCACGTGTCGAAAAACGTAGGGTAAAAAACTTACGAGACCCGATTGAGATTCGGGTTGTCCTTTTTGGGCATTAATGTATCCGTTGAAGGATGAAAGCTGTCAAATCCGTAGAACTCATCGAGGCCTTCGTTTTGACAGGTTATGGCTCCCGTAACTCTAAACGAGCCAGAAGTTATAGCCGTCTGAATAATCGATATCTACAGGGTGCAGCATCCACGGTGCAAGGTGCAACATCCGTCCGAAATGGCGAAACAGTGCCGTACGGCTTTTAGAAATGCGTGCATGGATTTGAAACGGAACAGTATCGTGGTGCACCACTCTCCAGCGATGGTAAATCGAAGACCAGCCACGGTAATCCCGTTTTGCCGTAAAAATCCACGTGTCGAAAAAATAAAGGGTAAAAAACTTACGAGACCCGATTGAGATTCGGGTTGTCCTTTTTGGGCATTAATCTATCCGTTGATGGCTGAAAGCGGTCAAAACTGTAGAACTCATCGAGACCTTCGTTTTGACAAGTTATGGCTTCCGTAACTCTAAACGAGCCAGAAGTTATAGCCGTCCGAATAATCGATATCTACAGGGTGCAACATCCACGGTGCAAGGTGCAACATCCGTCCGAAATGGCGAAACAGTGCCGTACGGCTTTTAGAAATGCGTGCATGGATTTGAAACTGAACAGTACCATGGTGCACCACTCTCCAGCGATGGTAAATCGAAGACCAGCCACGGTAATCCCGTTTTGCCGTAAAAATCCACGTGTCGAAAAACGTAGGGTAAAAAACTTACGAGACCCGATTGAGATTCGGGTTGTCCTTTTTGGGCATTAATGTATCCGTTGATGGCTGAAAGCTGTCAAAGCCATAGAACTCATCGAGGCCTTCGTTTTGACAGGTTATGGCTCCCGTAACTCTAAACGAGCCAGAAGTTACGCCCGTCTGAATAATCGATATCTACAGGGTGCAACATCCACGATGCAAGGTGCAACATCCGTCCGAAATGGCGAAACAGTGCCGTATGACTTTTAGAAATGCGTGCATGGATTTAAAACGGAACATTACCATGGTGCACCACTCTCCAGCGATGGGAAGTCGAAGACGGGCCACGGTAATCCCATTTTACCGTAAAAATCCACGTGTCGAAAAAACGAAGGGTAAAAAACTTACGAGACCCGATTGAGATTCGGGTTGTCCTTTTTGGGCATTAATCTACCCGTTGACGGCTGAAAGCTGTCAAAGCCATAGAACTCATCGAGGCCTTCGTTTTGACAGGTTATGGCTCCCGTAACTCTAAACGAGCCAGAAGTTATAGCCGTCCGAATAATCGATATCTACAGGGTGCAACATACACGGTGCAAGGTGCAACATCCGTCCGAAATGGCGAAACAGTGACGTACAAATTTTAGAAATTCGTGCATGGATTTGAAACGGAACAGTATCATAGTGTACCACTCTCCAGCGATGGTAAATCGAAGACCAGCCACGGTAATCCCGTTTTGCCGTAAAAATCCACGTGTCGAAAGAACGAAGGGTAAAAAACTTACGAGACCCGATTGAGATTCGGGTTGTCCTTTTTGGGCATTAATTTATCCGTTGAAGTCTGAAAGCTGTCAAAGCCGTAGAACTCATCGAGGCCTTCGTTTTGACAGGTTATGGCTCCCGTAACTCTAAACGAGCCACAAGTTATGGCCGCCCGTATAATCGATATCTACAGGGTGCAACATCCACGGTGCAAGGTGCAACGTCCGTCCGATATGGCGAAACAGTGCCGTACAACTTTTAGAAATGCGTGCATGGATTTGAAAAGGAACAGTACCATGGTGCACCACTCTCCAGCGATGGTAAATCGAAGACCAGCCACAGTAATCCCATTTTGCCGTAAAAATCCACGTGTCGCGAAAACGAAGGGTAAAAAACTTACGAGACCCGATTGAGATTCGGGTTGTCCTTTTTGGGCATTAATCTATCCGTTGATGGCTGAAAGCTGTCAAAGCCGTAGAACTCATCGAGGCCTTCGTTTTGACAGGTTATGGCTCCCATAACTCTAAACAAGCCAGAAGTTATGCCGGTCCGAATTATCGATATCTACAGGGTGCAACATCCATGGTGCAAGGTGCAACATCCGTCCGAAATGGCGAAACAGTGCCGTATGACTTTTAGAAAGCGTGCATGGATTTAAAACGGAACATTACCATGGTGCACCACTCTCCGGCGATGTGAAGTCGAAGACGGGCGACGGTAATCCGGTTTTACCGTAAAAATCCACGTGTCGAAAAAACGAAGGGTAAAAAGTTACGAGACCCGATTGAGATTCAGGTTGTCCTTTTTGGGCATTAATCTATCCGTTGACGGCTGGAAGCCGTCAAAGCCGTAGAACACATCGAGGCCTTCGTTTTGACAGGTTATGGCTCCCGTAACTCTAAACGAGCCAGAAGTTATAGCCGTCCGAATAATCGATATCTACAGGGTGTAACATCCACGGTGCATGGTGCAACATCCGTCCGAAATGGCGAAACCGTGCCGTACGGCTTTTAGATATGTGTGCATGGATATGAAATGGAACATTACCATGGTGCAGCACTCTCCAGTGATGGGAAGTCGAAGATGGGCCACGGTAATCCCATTTTCCGTAAAAATCCACGTGTCGAAAAAACGAAGGGTAAAAAACTTACGAGACCCGATTGAGATTCGAGTTGTCCTTTTTGGGCATTAATCTATCCGTTGAAGGCTGAAAGCTGTCAAGGCCGTAGAACTCATCGAGGCCTTCTTTTTTACAGGTTATGGCTCCCGTAACTCTAAACGAGCCAGATGTTATGGCCGTCCGAATAATCGATATCTACAGGGTGCAACATCCACGGTGCAAGGTGCAACGTCCGTCCGAAATGGCGAAACAGTGCCGTATGACTTTTGGAAAGCGTGCATGGATTTAAAACGGAACATTACCATGGTGCACCACTCTCCAGCGATGTGTAGTCGAAGACGGGCCACGGTAATCCCGTTTTACCGTAAAAATCCACGTGTCGGAAAAACGAAGGGTAAAAAACTTACGAGACCCGATTGAGATTCAGGTTGTCCTTTTTGGGCATTAATCTATCCGTTGACGGCTGAAAGCTGTCAAAGCCGTAGAACACATCGAGGCCTTTGTTTTGACAGGTTATGGTTCCCGTAACTCTAAACGAGTCAGAATTTATAGCCGTCCGAATAATCGACATCTACAGGGTGTAACATCCACGGTGCATGGTGCAACATCCGTCCGAAATGGCGAAACCGTGCCGTACGGCTTTTAGAAATGCATGCATGGATTTGAAACGGAACATTACCATGGTGCAGCACTCTCCAGCGATGGGAAGTCGAAGATGGGCCACGGTAATCCCATTTTCCGTAAAAATCCACGTGTCGAAAAAACGAAGGGTAAAAAACTTACGAGACCCGATTGAGATTCGAGTTGTCCTTTTTGGGCATTAATCTATCCGTTGACGGCTGAAAGCTATCAAAGCCGTAGAACTCATCGAGGCCTTCGTTTTGACAGGTTACGGCTTCCGTAACTCTAATCCAGGCAGAAGTTATGGCCGTCCGAATAATCGATATCCACAGGGTGCAACATCCACGGTGCAAGGTGCAACGTCCGTCCGAAATGGTGAAATAGTGTCATACGACTTTTAGAAATGCGTGCATGGATTTGAAATGGAACATTACCCATGGTGCACCACTCTCCAGCGATGGGAAGTCGAAGACGGGCCACGGTAATCCCGTTTTTCGTAAAAATCCACGTGTCGAAAAAACAAAGGGTAAAAAACTTACGAGACCCGATTGAGATTCGAGTTGTCCTTTTTGGGCATTAATCTATCCGTTGACGGCTGAAAGCTGTCAAAACCGTAGAACTCATCGAGGCCTTCGTTTTGATAGGTTATGGCTCCCGTAACTCTAAACCAGGCAGAAGTTATGGCCGTCCGAATAATCGATATCTACAGGGTGCAACATCCACGGTGCAAGGTGCAACGTCCGTCCGAAATGGCGAAATAGTGTCATACGACTTTTAGAAATGCGTGCATGGATTTGAAATGGAACATTACCCATGGTGCACCACTCTCCAGCGATGGGAAGTCGAAGACGGGCCACGGTAATCCCGTTTTTCGTAAAAATCCACGTGTCGAAAAAACGAAGGGTAAAAAACTTACGAGACCCGATTGAGATTCGGGTTGTCCTTTTTGGGCATTAATATATCCGTTGAAGGCTCAAAGCTGTCAAAGCCGTAGAACTCATCGAGGCCTTCGTTTTGACAGGTTATGGCTCCCGTAACTCTAAACGAGCCAGATGTTATGGCCGTCCGAATAATCGATATCTACAGGGTGCAACATCCACGGTGCAAGGTGCAACGTCCGTCCGAAATGGCGAAATAGTGCCGTACGACTTTTAGAAATGCGTGCATGGATTTGAAACGGAACATTACCATGGTGCACCACTCTCCAGCGATGGTAAGTCGAAGACGGGCCACGGTAATCCAGTTTTCCGTAAAAATCCACGTGTCGAAAAAACGAAGGGTAAAAAACTTACGAGACCCGATTGAGATTCGAGTTGTCCTTTTTGGGCATTAATCTATCCGTTGACGGCTGAAAGCTGTCAAAGCCGTAGAACTCAACGAGGCCTTCGTTTTGATAGGTTATGGCTCCCGTAACTCTAAACCAGGCAGAAGTTATGGCCGTCCGAATAATCGATATCTACAGGGTGCAACATCCACGGTGCAAGGTGCAACGTCCGTCCGAAATGGCGAAATAGTGTCATACGACTTTTAGAAATGCGTGCATGGATTTGAAATGGAACATTACCCATGGTGCACCACTCTCCAGTGATGGGAAGTCGAAGACGGGCCACGGTAATCCCGTTTTTCGTAAAAATCCACGTGTCGAAAAAACGAAGGGTAAAAAACTTACGAGACCCGATTGAGATTCAGGTTGTCCTTTTTGGGCATTAATATATCCGTTGAAGGCTGAAAGCTGTCAATGCTGTAGAAGTCATCGAGGCCTTCGTTTTGACAGGTTATGGCTCCCGTAACTCTAAACGAGCCAGATGTAATGGTCGTCCGAATAATCGATATCTACAGGGTGCAACATCCACGGTGCAAGGTGCAACGTCCGTCCGAAATGGCGAAACAATGCCGTATGACTTTTAGAAAGCGTGCATGGATTTAAAACGGAACATTACCATGGTGCACCACTCTCCAGCGATGTGAAGTCGAAGACGGTCCACGGTAATCCCGTTTTACCGTCAAAATCCACGTGTCGAAAAAACGAAGGGTAAAAAACTTACGAGACCCGATTGAGATTCAGGTTGTCCTTTTTGGGCATTAATCTATCCGTTGACGGTTGAAAGCTGTCAAAGCCGTAGAACACATCGAGGCCTTCGTTTTGACAGGTTATGGCTCCCGTAACTCTAAACGAGCCAGAAGTTATAGCCGTCCGAATAATCAATATCTACAGGGTGTAACATCCACGGTGCATGGTGCAACATCCGTCCGAAATGGCGAAACCGTGCCGTACGGCTTTTAGAAATGCGTGCATGGATTTGAAATGGAATATTACCATGGTGCAGCACTCTCCAGCGATGTGAAGTCGAAGATGGGCCACGGTAATCCCATTTTCCGTAAAAATCCACGTGTCGAAAAAACGAAGGGTAAAAAACTTACGAGACCCGATTGAGATTCGAGTTGTCCTTTTTGGGCATTAATCTATCCGTTGACGGCTGAAAGCTGTCAAAGCTGTAGAACTCATCGAAGCCTTCGTTTTGACAGGTTATGGCTCCCGTTACTCTAAACCAGGCAGAAGTTATGGCCGTCCGAATAATCGATATCTACAGGGTGCAACATCCACGGTGCAAGGTGCAACGTCCGTCCGGAATGGCGAAATATTGTCATACGACTTTTAGAAATGCGTGCATGGATTTGAAATGGGACATTACCCATGGTGCACCACTCTCCAGCGATGGGAAGTTGAAGACGGGCCACGGTAATCCCGTTTTTCGTAAAAATCCACGTGTCGAAAAAACGAAGGGTAAAAAACTTGCGAGACCCGATTGAGATTCGAGTTGTCCTTCTTGCGCATTAATCTATCCGTTGACTGCTGAATGCTGTCAAAGCCGTAGAACTCATCGAGGCCTTCGTTTTGACTGGTTGTGGCTCCCTTAACTCTAAACCAGGCAGAAGTTATGGCCGTCCGAATAATCGATATCTACAGGGTGCAACATCCACGGTGCAAGGTGCAACGTCCGTCCGAAATGGCGAAATAGTGTCATACGACTTTTAGAAATGCGTGCATGGATTTGAAATGGAACATTACCCATGGTGCACCACTCTCCAGCGATGGGAAGTCGAAGACGGACCACTGTAATCCCGTTTTTCGTAAAAATCCACGTGTCGAAAAAACGAAGGGTAAAAAACTTACGAGACCCGATTGAGATTCGGGTTGTCCTTTTTGGGCATTAATATACCCGTTAAAGGCTGAAAATTGTCATAGCCGTAGAACTCATCGAGGCCTTCGTTTTGACAGGTTATGGCTCCCGTAACTCTAAACGAGCCAGATGTTATGGCCGTCCGAATAATCGATATCTACAGGGTGCAACATCCACGGTGCAAGGTGCAACGTCCGTCCGAAATGGCGAAATAGTGCCGTACGACTTTTAGAAATGCGTGCATGGATTTGAAACGGAACATTTCCATGGTGCACCACTCTCCAGCGATGGTAAGTCGAAGACGGGCCACGGTAATCCAGTTTTCCGTAAAAATCCACGTGTCGAGAAAACGAAGGGTAAAAAACTTACGAGACCCGATTGAGATTCGAGTTGTCCTTTTTGGGCATTAATCTATCCGTTGACGGCTGAAAACTGTCAAAGCCGTAGAACTCATCGAGGCCTTCGTTTTGACAGGTTATGGCTCCCGTAACTCTAAACCAGGCAGAAGTTATGGCCGTCCGAATAATCGATATCTACAGGGTGCAACATCCACGGTGCAAGGTGCAACGTCCGTCCGAAATGGCGAAATAGTGTCATACGACTTTTAGAAATGCGTGCATGGATTTGAAATGGAACATTACCCATGGTGCACCACTCTCCAGCGATGGGAAGTCGAAGACGCGCCACGGTAATCCCGTTTTTCGTAAAAATCCACGTGTCGAAAAAACGAAGGGTAAAAAACTTACGAAACCCGATTGAGATTCGGGTTGACCTTTTTGGGCATTAGTATATCCGTTGAAGGCTGAAAGCTGTCAAAGCCGTAGAACTCATCGAGGCCTTCGTTTTGACAGGTTATGGCTCCCGTAACTCTAAACGAGCCAGATGTTATGGCCGTCCGAATAATCGATATCTACAGGGTGCAACATCCACGGTGCAAGGTGCAACGTCCGTCCGAAATGGCGAAACAGTGCCGTATGACTTTTAGAAAGCGTGCATGGATTTAAAACGGAACATTACCATGGTGCACCACTCTCCAGCGATGTGAAGTCGAAGACGGGCCACGGTAATCCCGTTTTACCGTAAAAATCCACGTGTCGAAATAACGAAGGGTAAAAAACTTACGAGACCCGATTGAGATTCAGGTTGTCCTTTTTGGGCATTAATCTATCCGTTGACGGCTGAAAGCTGTCAAAGCCGTAGAACACATCGAGGCCTTCGTTTTGACAGGTTATGGCTCCCGTAACTCTAAACGAGCCAGAAGTTTTAGCCGTCCGAATAATCGATATCTACAGGGTGTAACATCCACGGTGCATGGTGCAACATCCGTCCGAAATGGCGAAACCGTGCCGTACGGCTTTTAGAAATGCGTGCATGGATTTGAAATGGAATATTACCATGGTGCAGCACTCTCCAGCGATGGGAAGTCGAAGATGGGCCATGGTAATCCCATTTTCCGTAAAAATCCACGTGTCGAAAAAACGAAGGGTAAAAAACTTACGAGACCCGATTGAGATTCGAGTTGTCCTTTTTGGGCATTAATCTATCCGTTGATGGCTGAAAGCTGTCAAAGCCGTAGAACTCATCGAAGCCTTCGTTTTGACAGGTTATGGCTCCCGTAATTCTAAACCAGGCAGAAGTTATGGCCGTCCGAATAATCGATATCTACAGGGTGCAACATCCACCGTGCAAGGTGCAACGTCCGTCCGAAATGGCGAAATAGTGTCATACGACTTTTAGAAATGCGTGCATGGATTTGAAATGGAACATTACCCATGGTGCACCACTCTCCAGCGATGGGAAGTTGAAGACGGGCCACGGTAATCCCGTTTTTCGTTAAAATCCACGTGTCGAAAAAACGAAGGGTAAAAAACTTACGAGACCCGATTGAGATTCGAGTTGTCCTTCTTGGGCATTAATCTATCCGTTGACGGCTGAAAGCTGTCAAAGTCGTAGAAATCATCGAGGCCTTCGTTTTGACAGGTTATGGCTCCCGTAACTCTAAACCAGGCAGAAGTTATGGCCGTCCGAATAATCGATATCTACAGGGCGCATCATCCACGGTGCAAGGTGCAACGTCCGTCCGAAATGGCGAAATAGTGTCATACGACTTTTAGAAATGCGTGCATTGATTTGAAATGGAACATTACCCATGGTGCACCACTCTCCAGCGATGGGAAGTCGAAGACAGGCCACTGTAATCCCGTTTTTCGTAAAAATCCACGTGTCGAAAAAATGAAGGGTAAAAAACTTACGAGACCCGATTGAGATTCGGGTTGTCCTTTTTGGGCATTAATATATCCGTTGAAGGCTGAAAGCAGTCAAAGCCGTAGAACTCATCGAGGCCTTCGTTTTGACAGGTTATGGCTCCCGTAACTCTAAACGAGCCAGATGTTATGGCCGTCCGAATAATCGATATCTACAAGGTGCAACATCCACGGTGCAAGGTGCAACGTCCGTCCGAAATGGCGAAATAGTGTTGTACGACTTTTAGAAATGCGTGCATGGATTTGAAACGGAACATTACCATGGTGCAACACTCTCCAGCGATGGTAAGTCGAAGACGGGCCACGGTAATCCAGTTTTCCGTAAAAATCCACGTGTCGAAAAAACGAAGGGTAAAAAACTTACGAGACCCGATTGAGATTCGAGTTGTTCTTTTTGGGCATTAATCTATCCGTTGACGGCTGAAAGCTGTCAAAGCCGTAGAACTCATCGAGGCCTTCGTTTTGACAGGTTATGGCTCTCGTAACTCTAAACCAGGCAGAAGTTATGGCCGTCCGAATAATCGATATCTACAGGGTGCAACATCCACGGTGCAAGGTGCAACGTCCGTCCGAAATGGCGAAATAGTGTCATACGACTTTTAGAAATGCGTGCATGGATTTGAAATGGAACATTACCCATGGTGCACCACTCTCCAGCGATGGGAAGTCGAAGACGGGCCACTGTAATCTCGTTTTTCGTAAAAATCCACGTGTCGAAAAAACGAAGGGTAAAAAACTTACGAGACCCGATTGAGACTCGGGTTGTCCTTTTTGGGCATTAATATATCCGTTGAAGGCTGAAAGCTGTCAAAGCCGTAGAACTCATCGAGGCCTTCGTTTTGACAGGTTATGGCTCCCGTAACTCTAAACGAGCCAGATGTTATGGCCGTCCGAATAATCGATATCTACAGGGTGCAACATCCACGGTGCAAGGTGCAACGTCCGTCCGAAATGGCGAAACAGTGCCGTATGACTTTTTGAAAGCGTGCATGGATTTAAAACGGAACATTACCATGGTGCACCACTCTCCAGCGGTGTGAAGTCGAAGACGGGCCACGGTAATCCCGTTTTACCGTAAAAATCCACGTGTCGAAAAAACGAAGGGTAAAAAACTTACGAGACCCGATTGAGATTCAGGTTTTCCTTTTTGGGCATTAATCTATCCGTTTACGGCTGAAAGCTGTCAAAGCCGTAGAACACATCGAGGCTTTCGTTTTGAACGGTTATGGCTCCCGTAACTCTAAACGAGCCAGAAGTTATAGCCGTCCGAATAATCGATATCTACAGGGTGTAACATCCACGGTGCATGGTGCAACATCCGTCCGAAATGGCGAAACCGTGCCGTACGGCTTTTAGAAATGCGTGCATGGATTTGAAACGGAACATTACCATGGTGCAGCACTCTCCAACGACGGGAAGTCGAAGATGGGCCACGGTAATCCCATTTTCCGTAAAAATCCACGTGTCGAAAAAACGAAGGGTAAAAACTTACGAGACCCGATTGAGATTCGAGTTGTCCTTTTTGGGCATTATTCTATCCGTTGACGGCTGAAAGCTGTCAACGCCGTAGAACTCATCGAGGCCTTCGTTTTGACAGGTTATGGCTCCCGTAACTCTAAACCAGGCAGAAGTTATGGCCATCCGAATAATCGATATCTACAGGGTGCAACATCCACGGTGCAAGGTGCAACGTCCGTCCGAAATGGCGAAATAGTGTCATACGACTTTTAGAAATGCGTGCATGGATTTGAAATGGAACATTACCCATAGTGCACCACTCTCCAGCGATGGGAAGTGGAAGACGGGCCACTGTAATCCCGTTTTTCGTAAAAATCCACGTGTCGAAAAAACGAAGGGTAAAAAACTTACGAGACCCGATTGAGATTCGGGTTGTCCTTTTTGGGCATTAATCTATCCGTTGACGGCTGAAAGATGTCAAAGCCGTAGAACTCATCGAGGCCTTCGTTTTGACAGGTTATGGCTCCCGTAACTCTAAACCAGGCAGAAGTTATGGCCGTCCGAATAATCGATATCTACAGGGTGCAACATCCACGGTGCAAGGTGCAACGTCCGTCCGAAATGGCGAAATAGTGCCGTACGACTTTTAGAAATGCGTGCATTGATTTGAAACGGAACATTACCATGGTGCACCACTCTCCAGCGATGGTAAGTCGAAGACGGGCCACGGTAATCCAGTTTTCCGTAAAAATCCACGTGTCGAAAAAACGAAGGGTAAAAAACTTACGAGACCCGATTGAGATTCGGGTTGTCCTTTTTGGGCATTAATCTATCCGTTGATGGCTGAAAGTAGTCAAAGCCGTAGAACTAATCGAGGCCTTCGTTTTGACAGGTTATGGCTCCCGTAACTCTTAACGAGCCAGAAGTTATGGCCATTCGAATAATCCATATCCACAGGGTGCAACATCCACGGTGCAAGGTGCAACATCCGTCCGAAATGGAGAAACAGTGCCGTACGACTTTTAGAAATGCGTGCATGGATTTGAAACGGAACAGTACCAAGGTGCACCACTCTCCAGCGATGGGAAGTTGAAGACGGGCAACGGTAATCCCGTTTTACCGTAAAAATCCATGTGTCGAAAAAACAAAGGGTAAAAAACTTACGAGACCCGATTGAGATTCGGGTAGTCCTTTTTGGGCATTAATCTATCCGTTGACGGCTGAAAGCTATCAAAGCCATAGAACTCATCGAGGCCTTTGTTTTGACAGGTTATGGCTCCCGTAACTCTTAACGAGCCAGAAGTTATGGCCGTCCGAATAATCGATATCTACAGGGTGCAACATCCACGGTGCAAGGTGCAACATCCGTCCGAAATGGCGAAACAGTGTCGTACGGCTTTTAGAAATGTGTGCATGGATTTGAAATGGAACAGTACCATGGTGCACCACTCTCCAACGATGGTAAATCGAAGACCAGCCACGGTAATCCCGTTTTGCCGTAAAAATCCACGTGTCGAAAAAACGAAGGGTAAAAAACTTACGAGACCCGATTGAGATTCGGGTTGTCCTTTTTGGGCATTAATCTATCCGTTGACGGCTGAAAGATGTCAAAACCGTAGAACTCATCGAGGCCTTCGTTTTGACAGGTTATGGATCCCGTAACTCAAAACGAGCCAGAAGTTATGCCCGTCCGAATAATCGATATCTACAGGGTGCAACATCCAAGGTGCAAGGTGCAACATCCGTCCGAAATGGCGAAACAGTGCCGTACGGCTTTTAGAAATGCGTGCATGGATTTGAAACGGAACAGTACCGTGGTGCACCACTCTCCAGCGATGGTAAATCGAAGACCAGGCACGGTAATCCCGTTTTGCCGTAAAAATCCACGTGTCGAAAAAACAAAGGGTAAAAAACTTACGAGACCCGATTGAGATTTGGGTTGTCCTTTTTGGGCATTAATCTATCCGTTGACGGCTGAAAGCTGTCAAAACTATAGAACTCATCGAGGCCTTCGTTTTGACAGGTTATGGCTCTCGTAACTCTAAACGATCCAGAAGTTATAGCCGTCCGAATAATCGATGTCTACAGGGTGCAACATCCACGGTGCAAGGTGCAACATCCGTCCGAAATGGCGAAATAGTGTCGTACGGCTTTTAGAAATGCGTGCATGGATTTGAAACTGAACAGTACCATGGTGCACCACTCTCCAGCGATGGTAAATCGAAGACCAGCCACGGTAATCCCGTTTTGCCTTAAAAATCCACGTGTCGAAAAAACGAAGGGTAAAAAACTTACGAGACCCGATTGAGATTCAGGTTTTCCTTTTTGGGCATTAATCTATCCGTTGACGGCTGAAAGCTGTCAAAGCCGTAGAACACATCGAGGCTTTCGTTTTGACAGGTTATGGCTCCCGTAACTCTAAACGAGCCAGAAGTTATAGCCGTCCGAATAATCGATATCTACAGGGTGTAACATCCGCGGTGCATGGTGCAACATCCGTCCGAAATGGCGAAACCGTGCCGTACGGCTTTTAGAAATGCGTACATGGATTTGAAACGGAACATTACCATGGTGCAGCACTCTCCAACGACGGGAAGTCGAAGATGGGCCACGGTAATCCCATTTTCCGTAAAAATCCACGTGTCGAAAAAACGAAGGGTAAAAACTTACGAGACCCGATTGAGATTCGAGTTGTCCTTTTTGGGCATTAATCTATCCGTTAACGGTTGAAAGCTGTCAAAGCCGTAGAACTCATCGAGGCCTTCGTTTTGACAGGTTATGGCTCCCGTAACTCTAAACCAGGCAGAAGTTATGGCCATCCGAATAATCGATATCTACAGGGTGCAACATCCACTGTGCAAGGTGCAACGTCCGTCCGAAATGGCGAAATAGTGTCATACGACTTTTAGAAATGCGTGCATGGATTTGAAATGGAACATTACCCATAGTGCACCACTCTCCAGCGATGGGAAGTGGAAGACGGGCCACGGTAATCCCGTTTTTCGTAAAAATCCACGTGTCGAAAAAACGAAGGGTAAAAAACTTACGAGACCCGATTGAGATTCGAGTTGTCCTTTTTGGGCATTAATCTATCCGTTGACGGCTGAAAGATGTCAAAGCCGTAGAACTCATCGAGGCCTTCGTTTTGACAGGTTATGGCTCCCGTAACTCTAAACCAGGCAGAAGTTATGGCCGTTCGAATAATCGATATCTACAGGGTGCAACATCCACGGTGCAAGGTGCAACGTCCGTCCGAAATGGCGAAATAGTGTCATACGACTTTTAGAAATGCGTGCATGGATTTGAAATGGAACATTACCCATGGTGCACCACTCTCCAGCGATGGGAAGTCGAAGATGGGCCACGGTAATCCCCTTTTTTGTAAAAATCCACGTGTCGAAAAAACGAAGGGTAAAAAACTTACGAGACCCGATTGAGATTCGGGTTGTCCTTTTTGGGCATTAATATATCCGTTGAAGGCTGAAAGCTGTCAAAGCCATAGAACTCATCGAGGCCTTCGTTTTGACAGGTTATGGCTCCCGTAACTCTAAACGAGCCAGATGTTATGGTCGTCCGAATAATCGATATCTACAGGGTGCAACATCCACGGTGCAAGGTGCAACGTCCGTCCGTAATGGCGAAATAGTGCCGTACGACTTTTAGAAATGCGTGCATGGATTTGAAACGGAACATTACCATGGTGCACCACTCTCCAGCGATGGTAAGTCGAAGACGGGCCACGGTAATCCAGTTTTCCGTAAAAATCCACGTGTCGAAAAAACGAAGGGTAAAAAACTTACGAGACCCGATTGAGATTCGGGTTGTCCTTTTTGGGCATCAATCTATCCGTTGATGGCTGAAAGTAGTCAAAGCCGTAGAACTAATCGAGGCCTTCGTTTTGACAGGTTATGGCTCCCGTAACTCTTAACGAGCCAGAAGTTATGGCCATTCGAATAATCCATATCCACATGGTGCAACATCCACGGTGCAAGGTGCAACATCCGTCCGAAATGGAGAAACAGTGCCGTACGACTTTTAGAAATGCGTGCATGGATTTGAAACGGAACAGTACCAAGGTGCACCACTCTCCAGCGATGGGAAGTTGAAGACGGGCAACGGTAATCCCGTTTTACCGTAAAAATCCATGTGTCGAAAAAACAAAGGGTAAAAAACTTACGAGACCCGATTGAGATTCGGGTAGTCCTTTTTGGGCATTAATCTATCCGTTGACGGCTGAAAGCTATCAAAGCCATAGAACTCATCGAGGCCTTTGTTTTGACAGGTTATGGCTCCCGTAACTCTTAACGAGTCAGAAGTTATGGCCGTCTGAATAATCGATATCTACAGGGTGCAACATCCACGGTGCAAGGTGCAACATCCGTCCGAAATGGCGAAACAGTGTCGTACGGCTTTTAGAAATGCGTGCATGGATTTGAAATGGAACAGTACCATGGTGCACCACTCTCCAATGATGGTAAATCGAAGACCAGCCACGGTAATCCCGTTTTGCCGTAAAAATCCACGTGTCGAAAAAACGAAGGGTAAAAAACTTACGAGACCCGATTGAGATTCGGGTTGTCCTTTTTGGGCATCAATCTATCCGTTGATGGCTGAAAGTAGTCAAAGCCGTAGAACTAATCGAGGCCTTCGTTTTGACAGGTTATGGATCCCGTAACTCTTAACGAGCCAGAAGTTATGGCCATTCGAATAATCCATATCCACATGGTGCAACATCCACGGTGCAAGGTGCAACATCCGTCCGAAATGGAGAAACAGTGCCGTACGACTTTTAGAAATGCGTGCATGGATTTGAAACGGAACAGTACCAAGGTGCACCACTCTCCAGCGATGGGAAGTTGAAGACGGGCAACGGTAATCCCGTTTTACCGTAAAAATCCATGTGTCGAAAAAACAAAGGGTAAAAAACTTACGAGACCCGATTGAGATTCGGGTAGTCCTTTTTGGGCATTAATCTATCCGTTGACGGCTGAAAGCTATCAAAGCCATAGAACTCATCGAGGCCTTTGTTTTGACAGGTTATGGCTCCCGTAACTCTTAACGAGTCAGAAGTTATGGCCGTCTGAATAATCGATATCTACAGGGTGCAACATCCACGGTGCAAGGTGCAACATCCGTCCGAAATGGCGAAACAGTGTCGTACGGCTTTTAGAAATGCGTGCATGGATTTGAAATGGAACAGTACCATGGTGCACCACTCTCCAATGATGGTAAATCGAAGACCAGCCACGGTAATCCCGTTTTGCCGTAAAAATCCACGTGTCGAAAAAACGAAGGGTAAAAAACTTACGAGACCCGATTGAGATTCGGGTTGTCCTTTTTGGGCATTAATCTATCCATTGACGGCTGAAAGATGTCAAAACCGTAGAACTCATCGAGGCCTTCGTTTTGACAGGTTATGGATCCCGTAACTCAAAACGAGCCAGAAGTTATGCCCGTCCGAATAATCGATATCTACAGGGTGCAACATCCAAGGTGCAAGGTGCAACATCCGTCCGAAATGGCGAAACAGTGCCGTACGGCTTTTAGAATTGCGTGCATGGATTTGAAACGGAACAGCACAATGGTGCACCACTCTCCAGCGATGGTAAATCGAAGACCAGCCACGGTAATCCCGTTTTGCCGTAAAAATCCACGTGTCGAAAAAACAAAGGGTAAAAAACTTACGAGACCCGATTGAGATTCGGGTTGTCCTTTTTGGGCATTAATCTATCCGTTGACGGCTGAAAGCTGTCAAAACTATAGAACTCATCGAGGCCTTCGTTTTGACAGGTTATGGCTCTCGTAACTCTAAACGATCCAGAAGTTATAGCCGTCCGAATAATCGATATCTACAGGGTGCAACATCCACGGTGCAAGGTGCAACATCCGTCCGAAATGGCGAAATAGTGTCGTACGGCTTTTAGAAATGCGTGCATGGATTTGAAACTGAACAGTACCATGGTGCACCACTCTCCAGCGATGGTAAATCGAAGGCCAGCCACGGTAATCCCGTTTTGCCTTAAAAATCCACGTGTCGAAAAAACGAAGGGTAAAAAACTTACGAGACCCGATTGAGATTCGGGTTGTCCTTTTTGGGCATTAATGTATCCGTTGATGGCTGAAAGCTGTCAAAGCCATAGAACTCATCGAGGCCTTCATTTTGACAGGTTATGGCTCCCGTAACTCTAAACGATCCAGAAGTTATGCTCGTCCGAATAATCGATATCTACAGGGTGCAACATCCACGATGCAAGGTGCAACATCCGTCCGAAATGGCGAAACAGTGCCGTATGACTTTTAGAAATGCGTGCATGGATTTAAAATGGAACATTACCATGGTGCACCACTCTCCAGCGATGGGAAGTCGAAGACAGGCCACGGTAATCCCGTTTTACCGCAAAAATTCACGTGCCGAAAAAAAGAAGGGTAAAAAACTTACGAGACCCGATTGAGATTCGAGTTGTCCTTTTTGGAAATTAATCTATCCTTTGACGACTGAAAGCTGTCAAAGCCATAGAACTCATCGAGGCCTTCGTTTTGACAGGTTATGGCTCTCGTAACTCTAAACGAGCCAGAAGTTATAGCCGTCCGAATAATCGATATCTACAGGGTGCAACATCCACGGTGCAAGGTGCAACATCCGTCCGAAATGGCGAAACAGTGCCGTACGAATTTTAGAAATGCGTGCATGGATTTGAAACGGAAAAGTATCATGGTGCACCACTCTCCAGCGATGGTAAATCGAAGACCAGACACGGTAATCCCGTTTTGCCGTAAAAATCCACGTGTCGAAAGAACGAAGGGTAAAAAACTCGCGAGACCCGATTGAGATTCGGGTTGTCCTTTTTGGGCATTAATTTATCTGTTGAAGACCGAAAGCTATCAAAGCCGTAGAATTCATCGAGGCCTTCGTTTTGACAGGTTATGGCTCCCGTAACTCTAAACGAGCCAGAAGTTATGGCCGTTCGAATAATCGATATCTACAGGGTGCAACATCCACGGTGCAAGGTGCAACGTCCATCCGAAATGGCGAAATAGTGACGTACGACTTTTAGAAATGCGTGCATGGTTTTGAAATGGAACATTACCATGGTGCACCACTCTCCAGCGATGGGAAGTCGAAGTCGGGCCACGGTAATCCCGTTTTACCGTAAAAATCCACGTGTCGAATAAACGAAGGGTAAAAAACTTACGAGACCCGATTGAGATTCGGGTTGTCCATTTTGGTCATTAATCTATCCGTCGACAGCTAAAAGCTATCAAAGCCATAGAACTCATCGAGGCCTTCGTTTTGACAGGTTATGGCTCCCGTAACTCTTAACGAGCCAGAAGTTATGGCCGTCCGAATAATCGATATCTACAGGGTGCAACATCCACGGTGCAAGGTGCAACATCCGTCCGAAATGGCGAAACAGTGCCGTACGACTTTTAGAAATGCGTGCATGGATTTGAAACAGAACAGTACCATGGTGTACCAATCTCCAGCGATGGTAAATCGAAGACCAGCCACGGTAATCCCGTTTTGCCGTAAAAATCCACGTGTCGAAAAAACGAAGGGTAAAAAACTTACAAGACCCGATTGAGATTCGGGCTGTCCTTTTTGGGCATTAATCTATCCGTTGACGGCTGAAAGCTGTCAAAACTATAGAACTCATCGAGGCCTTCGTTTTGACAGGTTATGGCTCTCGTAACTCTAAACGATCCAGAAGTTATAGCCGTCCGAATAATCGATGTCTACAGGGTGCAACATCCACGGTGCAAGGTGCAACATCCGTCCGAAATGGCGAAATAGTGTCGTACGGCTTTTAGAAATGCGTGCATGGATTTGAAACTGAACAGTACCATGGTGCACCACTCTCCAGCGATGGTAAATCGAAGACCAGCCACGGTAATCCCGTTTTGCCTTAAAAATCCACGTGTCGAAAAAACGAAGGGTAAAAAACTTACGAGACCCGATTGAGATTCAGGTTTTCCTTTTTGGGCATTAATCTATCCGTTGAAGGCTGAAAGCTGTCAAAGCCGTAGAACTCATCGAGGCCTTCGTTTTGACAGGTTATGGCTCCCGTAACTCTAAACGAGCCAGAAGTTATAGCCGTCCGAATAATCGATATCTACAGGGTGCAACATCCAAGGTGCAAGGTGCAACATCCGTCCGAAATGGCGAAACAGTGCCGTACGGCTTTTAGAAATGCGTGCATGGATTTGAAACGGAACAGTACCATGGTGCACCACTCTCCAGCGATGGTAAATCGAAGACCAGGCACGGTAATCCCGTTTTGCCGTAAAAATCCACGTGTCGAAAAAACAAAGGGTAAAAAACTTACGAGACCCGATTGAGATTTGGGTTGTCCTTTTTGGGCATTAATCTATCCGTTGACGGCTGAAAGCTGTCAAAACTATAGAACTCATCGAGGCCTTCGTTTTGACAGGTTATGGCTCTCGTAACTCTAAACGATCCAGAAGTTATAGCCGTCCGAATAATCGATGTCTACAGGGTGCAACATCCACGGTGCAAGGTGCAACATCCGTCCGAAATGGCGAAATAGTGTCGTACGGCTTTTAGAAATGCGTGCATGGATTTGAAACTGAACAGTACCATGGTGCACCACTCTCCAGCGATGGTAAATCGAAGACCAGCCACGGTAATCCCGTTTTTCCTTAAAAATCCACGTGTCGAAAAAACGAAGGGTAAAAAACTTACGAGACCCGATTGAGATTCAGGTTTTCCTTTTTGGGCATTAATCTATCCGTTGACGGCTGAAAGCTGTCAAAGCCGTAGAACACATCGAGGCTTTCGTTTTGACAGGTTATGGCTCCCGTAACTCTAAACGAGCCAGAAGTTATAGCCGTCCGAATAATCGATATCTACAGGGTGTAACATCCGCGGTGCATGGTGCAACATCCGTCCGAAATGGCGAAACCGTGCCGTACGGCTTTTAGAAATGCGTACATGGATTTGAAACGGAACATTACCATGGTGCAGCACTCTCCAACGACGGGAAGTCGAAGATGGGCCACGGTAATCCCATTTTCCGTAAAAATCCACGTGTCGAAAAAACGAAGGGTAAAAACTTACGAGACCCGATTGAGATTCGAGTTGTCCTTTTTGGGCATTAATCTATCCGTTAACGGCTGAAAGCTGTCAAAGCCGTAGAACTCATCGAGGCCTTCGTTTTGACAGGTTATGGCTCCCGTAACTCTAAACCAGGCAGAAGTTATGGCCATCCGAATAATCGATATCTACAGGGTGCAACATCCACGGTGCAAGGTGCAACGTCCGTCCGAAATGGCGAAATAGTGTCATACGACTTTTAGAAATGCGTGCATGGATTTGAAATGGAACATTACCCATAGTGCACCACTCTCCAGCGATGGGAAGTGGAAGACGGGCCACGGTAATCCCGTTTTTCGTAAAAATCCACGTGTCGAAAAAACGAAGGGTAAAAAACTTACGAGACCCGATTGAGATTCGAGTTGTCCTTTTTGGGCATTAATCTATCCGTTGACGGCTGAAAGATGTCAAAGCCGTAGAACTCATCGAGGCCTTCGTTTTGACAGGTTATGGCTCCCGTAACTCTAAACCAGGCAGAAGTTATGGCCGTTCGAATAATCGATATCTACAGGGTGCAACATCCACGGTGCAAGGTGCAACGTCCGTCCGAAATGGCGAAATAGTGTCATACGACTTTTAGAAATGCGTGCATGGATTTGAAATGGAACATTACCCATGGTGCACCACTCTCCAGCGATGGGAAGTCGAAGATGGGCCACGGTAATCCCCTTTTTTGTAAAAATCCACGTGTCGAAAAAACGAAGGGTAAAAAACTTACGAGACCCGATTGAGATTCGGGTTGTCCTTTTTGGGCATTAATATATCCGTTGAAGGCTGAAAGCTGTCAAAGCCATAGAACTCATCGAGGCCTTCGTTTTGACAGGTTATGGCTCCCGTAACTCTAAACGAGCCAGATGTTATGGTCGTCCGAATAATCGATATCTACAGGGTGCAACATCCACGGTGCAAGGTGCAACGTCCGTCCGTAATGGCGAAATAGTGCCGTACGACTTTTAGAAATGCGTGCATGGATTTGAAACGGAACATTACCATGGTGCACCACTCTCCAGCGATGGTAAGTCGAAGACGGGCCACGGTAATCCAGTTTTCCGTAAAAATCCACGTGTCGAAAAAACGAAGGGTAAAAAACTTACGAGACCCGATTGAGATTCGGGTTGTCCTTTTTGGGCATCAATCTATCCGTTGATGGCTGAAAGTAGTCAAAGCCGTAGAACTAATCGAGGCCTTCGTTTTGACAGGTTATGGCTCCTGTAACTCTTAACGAGCCAGAAGTTATGGCCATTCGAATAATCCATATCCACATGGTGCAACATCCACGGTGCAAGGTGCAACATCCGTCCGAAATGGAGAAACAGTGCCGTACGACTTTTAGAAATGCGTGCATGGATTTGAAACGGAACAGTACCAAGGTGCACCACTCTCCAGCGATGGGAAGTTGAAGACGGGCAACGGTAATCCCGTTTTACCGTAAAAATCCATGTGTCGAAAAAACAAAGGGTAAAAAACTTACGAGACCCGATTGAGATTCGGGTAGTCCTTTTTGGGCATTAATCTATCCGTTGACGGCTGAAAGCTATCAAAGCCATAGAACTCATCGAGGCCTTTGTTTTGACAGGTTATGGCTCCCGTAACTCTTAACGAGTCAGAAGTTATGGCCGTCTGAATAATCGATATCTACAGGGTGCAACATCCACGGTGCAAGGTGCAACATCCGTCCGAAATGGCGAAACAGTGTCGTACGGCTTTTAGAAATGCGTGCATGGATTTGAAATGGAACAGTACCATGGTGCACCACTCTCCAATGATGGTAAATCGAAGACCAGCCACGGTAATCCCGTTTTGCCGTAAAAATCCACGTGTCGAAAAAACGAAGGGTAAAAAACTTACGAGACCCGATTGAGATTCGGGTTATCCTTTTTGGGCATTAATCTATCCATTGACGGCTGAAAGATGTCAAAACCGTAGAACTCATCGAGGCCTTCGTTTTGACAGGTTATGGATCCCGTAACTCAAAACGAGCCAGAAGTTATGCCCGTCCGAATAATCGATATCTACAGGGTGCAACATCCAAGGTGCAAGGTGCAACATCCGTCCGAAATGGCGAAACAGTGCCGTACGGCTTTTAGAATTGCGTGCATGGATTTGAAACGGAACAGCACAATGGTGCACCACTCTCCAGCGATGGTAAATCGAAGACCAGCCACGGTAATCCCGTTTTGCCGTAAAAATCCACGTGTCGAAAAAACAAAGGGTAAAAAACTTACGAGACCCGATTGAGATTCGGGTTGTCCTTTTTGGGCATTAATCTATCCGTTGACGGCTGAAAGCTGTCAAAACTATAGAACTCATCGAGGCCTTCGTTTTGACAGGTTATGGCTCTCGTAACTCTAAACGATCCAGAAGTTATAGCCGTCCGAATAATCGATATCTACAGGGTGCAACATCCACGGTGCAAGGTGCAACATCCGTCCGAAATGGCGAAATAGTGTCGTACGGCTTTTAGAAATGCGTGCATGGATTTGAAACTGAACAGTACCATGGTGCACCACTCTCCAGCGATGGTAAATCGAAGGCCAGCCACGGTAATCCCGTTTTGCCTTAAAAATCCACGTGTCGAAAAAACGAAGGGTAAAAAACTTACGAGACCCGATTGAGATTCGGGTTGTCCTTTTTGGGCATTAATGTATCCGTTGATGGCTGAAAGCTGTCAAAGCCATAGAACTCATCGAGGCCTTCATTTTGACAGGTTATGGCTCCCGTAACTCTAAACGATCCAGAAGTTATGCCCGTCCGAATAATCGATATCTACAGGGTGCAACATCCACGATGCAAGGTGCAACATCCGTCCGAAATGGCGAAACAGTGCCGTATGACTTTTAGAAATGCGTGCATGGATTTAAAATGGAACATTACCATGGTGCACCACTCTCCAGCGATGGGAAGTCGAAGACAGGCCACGGTAATCCCGTTTTACCGCAAAAATTCACGTGCCGAAAAAAAGAAGGGTAAAAAACTTACGAGACCCGATTGAGATTCGAGTTGTCCTTTTTGGGCATTAATCTATCCTTTGACGACTGAAAGCTGTCAAAGCCATAGAACTCATCGAGGCCTTCGTTTTGACAGGTTATGGCTCTCGTAACTCTAAACGAGCCAGAAGTTATAGCCGTCCGAATAATCGATATCTACAGGGTGCAACATCCACGGTGCAAGGTGCAACATCCGTCCGAAATGGCGAAACAGTGCCGTACGAATTTTAGAAATGCGTGCATGGATTTGAAACGGAAAAGTATCATGGTGCACCACTCTCCAGCGATGGTAAATCGAAGACCAGACACGGTAATCCCGTTTTGCCGTAAAAATCCACGTGTCGAAAGAACGAAGGGTAAAAAACTCGCGAGACCCGATTGAGATTCGGGTTGTCCTTTTTGGGCATTAATTTATCTGTTGAAGACCGAAAGCTATCAAAGCCGTAGAATTCATCGAGGCCTTCGTTTTGACAGGTTATGGCTCCCGTAACTCTAAACGAGCCAGAAGTTATGGCCGTTCGAATAATCGATATCTACAGGGTGCAACATCCACGGTGCAAGGTGCAACGTCCATCCGAAATGGCGAAATAGTGACGTACGACTTTTAGAAATGCGTGCATGGTTTTGAAATGGAACATTACCATGGTGCACCACTCTCCAGCGATGGGAAGTCGAAGTCGGGCCACGGTAATCCCGTTTTACCGTAAAAATCCACGTGTCGAATAAACGAAGGGTAAAAAACTTACGAGACCCGATTGAGATTCGGGTTGTCCATTTTGGTCATTAATCTATCCGTCGACAGCTAAAAGCTATCAAAGCCATAGAACTCATCGAGGCCTTCGTTTTGACAGGTTATGGCTCCCGTAACTCTTAACGAGCCAGAAGTTATGGCCGTCCGAATAATCGATATCTACAGGGTGCAACATCCACGGTGCAAGGTGCAACATCCGTCCGAAATGGCGAAACAGTGCCGTACGACTTTTAGAAATGCGTGCATGGATTTGAAACAGAACAGTACCATGGTGTACCAATCTCCAGCGATGGTAAATCGAAGACCAGCCACGGTAATCCCGTTTTGCCGTAAAAATCCACGTGTCGAAAAAACGAAGGGTAAAAAACTTACAAGACCCGATTGAGATTCGGGCTGTCCTTTTTGGGCATTAATCTATCCGTTGACGGCTGAAAGCTGTCAAAGCCGTAGAACTCATCGAGGCCTTCGTTTTGACAGGTTATGGCTCCCGTAACTCCAAACGAGCCAGAAGTTATGGCCGTCCGAATAATCGATATCTACAGGGTGCAACTTCCACGGTGCAAGGTGCAACATCCGTCCGAAATGGCGAAACAGTGCCGTACGACTTTTAGAAATGCGTGCATGGATTTGAAACGGAACAGTACCATGGTGCACCACTCTCCAGCGACGGTAAATCGAAGACCAGCCACGGTAATCCCTTTTTGCCGTAAAAATCCACGTGTCGCGAAAACGAAGGGTAAAAAACTTACGAGACCCGATTAAGATTCGGGTTGTCCTTTTTGGGCATTAATCTATCCGTTGAAGGCTGAAAGCTATCAAAGCCGTAGAACTCATCGAGGCCTTCGTTTTGACAGGTTATGGCTCCCATAACTCTAAACGAGCTAGAAGTTATGCCCGTTCGAATAATCGATATCCACAGGGTGCAACATCCACGGTGCAAGGTGCAACATCCGTCCGAAATGGCGAAACAGTGCCGTACGACTTTTAGAAATGCGTGCATGGATTTGAAACGGAACAGTACCATAGTGCACCACTCTCCAGCGATGGGAAGTCGAAGACGGGCAACGGTAATCCCGTTTTACCGTAAAAATCCACCTGTCGAGAAAACGAAGGGTAAAAAACTTACGAGACCCGATTGAGATTCGGGTTGTCCTTTTTGGGCATTAATCTATCCGTTGACGGCTGAAAGCTATCAAAGCCGTAGAACTCATCGAGGCCTTCGTTTTGACAGGTTATGGCTCCCGTAACTCTTAACGAGACAGAAGTTATGGCCGTCCGAATAATCGATATCTACAGGGTGCAACATCCACGGTGCAAGGTGCAACATCCGTCCGAAATGGCGAAACAGTGCCGTACGGCTTTTAGAAATGCGTGCATGGATTTGAAACGGAACAGTACCATGGTGCACCACTATCCAGCGATGGTAAATCGAAGACCAGCCACGGTAATCCCGTTTTGCCGTAAAAATCCACGTGTCGAAAAAACGAAGGGTAAAAAACTTACGAGACCCGATTGAGATTCGGGTTGTCCTTTTTGGGCATTAATCTATCCGTTGACGGCTGAAAGATGTCAAAACCGTAGAACTCATCGAGGCCTTCGTTTTGACAGGTTATGGCTCCCGTAACTCAAAACGAGCCAGAAGTTATGCCCGTCCGAATAATCGATATCTACAGGGTGCAACATCCAAGGTGCAAGGTGCAACATCCGTCCGAAATGGCGAAACAGTGCCGCACGGCTTTTAGAAATGCGTGCATGGATTTGAAACGGAACTGTACCATGGTGCACAACTCTCCAACGATGGTAAATCGAAGACCAGCCACGGTAATCCCGTTTTGCCGTAAAAATCCACGTGTCGGAAAAACGAAGGGTAAAAAACTTACGAGACCCGATTGAGATTAGGGTTGTCCTTTTTGGGCATTAATCTATCCGTTGACGGCTGAAAGAAGTCAAAACCGTAGAACTCATCGAGGCCTTCGTTTTGACAGGTTATGACTCCCGTAACTCAAAACGATCCAGAAGTTATGCCCGTCCGAATAATCGATATCTACAGGGTGCAACATCCAAGGTGCAAGGTGCAACATCCGTCCGAAATGGCGAAACAGTGCCGTACGGCTTTTAGAAATGCGTGCATGGATTTGAAACGGAACAGTACCATGGTGCACCACTCTCTAGCGATGATAAATCGAAGACCAGCCACGGTAATCCCGTTTTGCCGTAAAAATCCACATGTCGAAAAAATGAAGGGTAAAAAACTTACGAGACCCGATTGAGATTCGGGTTGTCCTTTTTGGGCATTAATCTATCCGTTGACGGATGAAAGCTATCAAAGCCGTAGAAATCATCGAGGCCTTCGTTTTGACAGGTTATGGCTCCCGTAACTCTTAACGAGACAGAAGTTATGGCCGTCTGAATAATCGATATCTACAGGGTGCAACATCCACGGTGCAAGGTGCAACATCCGTCCGAAATGGCGAAACAGTGCCGTACGGCTTTTAGAAATGCGTGCATGGATTTGAAAGGGAACAGTACCATGGTGCACCACTCTCCAGCGATGGTAAAACGAAGACCAGCCACGGTAATCCCGTTTTGCCGTAAAAATCCACGTGTCGAAAAAACGAAGGGTAAAAAACTTACGAGACCCGATTGAGATTCGGGTTGTCCTTTTTGGGCATTAATCTATCCGTTGACGGCTGAAAGCTGTCAAAGCCGTAGAACTCATCGAGGACTTCGTTTTGACAGGTTATTGCTCCCGTAACTCTAAACGAGCTAGAAGTTATGGCCGTCTGAATAATCGATATCTACAGGGTGCAACATCCACGGTGCAAGGTGCAACATCCGTCCGAAATGGTGAAACAGTGCCGTACGACTTTTAGAAATGCGTGCACGGATTTGAAACGGAAAAGTACCATGGTGCACCACTCTCCAGCGATGGTAAATCGAAGACCAGCCACGGTAATCCCGTTTTGCCGTAAAAATCCACGTGTCGCGAAAACGAAGGGTAAAAAACTTACGAGACCCGATTGAGATTCGGGTTGTCCTTTTTGGCCATTAATCTATCCGTTGAAGGCTGAAAGCTGTCAAAGCCGTAGAACTCATCGCGGCCTTCGTTTTGACAGGTTATGGCTCTCGTAACTCTAAACGAGCCAAAAGTTATAGCCGTCCGAATAATCGATATCTACAGGGTGCAACATCCACGGTGCAAGGTGCAACATCCGTCCGAAATGGCGAAACAGTGCCGTACGAATTTTAAAAATGCGTGCATGGATTTGAAATGGAACAGTATCATGGTGCACCACTCTCCAGCGATGGTAAATCGAAGACCAGCCACGGTAATCCCATTTGCCGTAAAAATCCACGTGTCGAAAGAACGAAGGGTAAAAAACTTACGAGACCCGATTGAGATTCGGGTTGTCCTTTTTGGGCATTAATTTATCCGTTGAAGGCTGAAAGCTATCAAAGCCGTAGAACTCATCGAGGCCTTCGTTTTGACAGGTTATGGCACCCGTAACTCTAAACGAGCCAGAAGTTATGGCCGTTCGAATAATCGATATCTACAGGGTGCAACATCCACGGTGCATGGTGCAACGTCCATCCGAAATGGCGAAATAGTGACGTACGACTTTTAGAAATGCGTGCGTGGTTTTGAAATGGAACATTACCATGGTGCACCACTCTCCAGCGATGGGAAGTCGAAGACGGGCCACGGTAATCCCGTTTTACCGTAAAAATCCACGTGTCGAATAAACGAAGGGTAAAAAACTTACGAGACCCGATTGAGATTCGGGTTTTCCTTTTTGGGCATTAATATATCCGTTGATAGCTAAAAGCTATCAAAGCCATAGAACTCATCGAGGCCTTCGTTTTGACAGGTTATGGCTCCCGTAACTCTTAACGAGCCAGAAGTTATGGCCGTCCGAATAATCGATATCTACAGGGTGCAACATCCACTGTGCAGGGTGCAACATCCGTTCGAAATGGCGAAACAGTGCCGTACGACTTTTAGAAATGCGTGCATGGATTTGAAACGGAATAGTACCATGGTGCACCACTCTCCAGCGATGGTAAATCGAAGACCTGCCACGGTAATCCCGTTTTGCCGTAAAAATCCACGTGTCGAAAAAACGAAGGGTAAAAAACTTACAAGACCCGATTGAGATTCGGGCTGTCCTTTTTGGGCATTAATCTATCCGTTGATGGCTGAAAGCTATCAAACCCGTAGAACTCATCGAGGCCTTCGTTTTGACAGGTTATGGCTCCCGTAACTCTAAACGAGCCAAAAGTTATGGTCGTCCGAATAATCGATATCTACAGGGTGCAACTTCCACGGTGCAAGGTGCAACATCCGTCCGAAATGGCGAAACAGTGCCGTACGACTTTTAGAAATGCGTGCATGGATTTGAAACGGAATAGTACCATGGTGCACCACTCTCCAGCGATGGTAATCCCGTTTGGCCGTAAAAATCCACGTGCCGCGAAAACGAAGGGTAAAAAACTTACGAGACCCGATTGAGATTCGGGTTGTCCTTTTTGGGCATTAATCTATCCGTTGAAGGCTGAAAGCTGTCAAAGCCATAGAACTCATCGAGGCCTTCGTTTTGACAGGTTATGGCTCCCATAACTCTAAACGAGCCAGAAGTTATGCGCGTTCGAATAATCGATATCCATAGGGTGCAACATCCACGGTGCAAGGTGCAACATCCGTCCGAAATGGCGAAACAGTGCCGTACGACTTTTAGAAATGCATGCATGGATTTGAAACGGAACAGTACAATGGTGCACCACTCTCCAGCGATGGGAAGTCGAAGACGGGCAACGGTAATCCCGTTTTACCGTAAAAATCCACGTGTCGAAAAAACGAAGGGTAAAAAACTTACGAGACCCGTTTGAGATCCGGGTTGTCCTTTTTGGGCATTAATCTATCCGTTGACGGCTGAACGCTGTCAAAGCCGTAGAACTCATCGAGGCCTTCGTTTTGATAGGTTATGGCTCCCGTAACTCTTAACGAGACAGAAGTTATGGCCGTCCGAATAATCGATATCTACAGGGTGCAACATCCACGGTGCAAGGTGCAACATCCGTCCGAAATGGCGAAACAGTGCCGTACGGCTTTTAGAAATGCGTGCATGGATTTGAAACGGAACAGTACCATGGTGCACCACTCTCCAGCGATGGTAAATTGAAGACCAGCCACGGTAATCCCGTTTTACCATAAAAATCCACGTGTCGAAAAAACGAAGGGTAAAAAACTTACGAGACCCGATTGTGATTCGGGTTGTCCTTTTTGGGCATTAATCTATCCGTTGACGGCCGAAAGATGTCAAAACCGTAGAACTCATCGAGGCCTTCGTTTTTACAGGTTATGGCTCCCGTAACTCTAAACAAGCCAGAAGTTATAGCCGTCTGAATAATCGTTATCTACAGGGTGCAATATCCACGGTGCAAGGTGCAACATCCGTCCGAAATGGCGAAACAGTGCCGTATGGCTTTTAGAAATGCGTGCATGGATTTGAAACGGAACAGTACCATGGTGCACCACTCTCCAGCGATGGTAAATCGAAGGCCAGCCACAGTAATCCCGTTTTGCCGTAAAAAACCACGTGTCGAAAAAATGAAGAGTGAAAAACTTACGAGACCCGATTGAGATTCGGGTTGTCCTTTTTGGGCATTAATCTCTCCGTTGACGGCTGAAAGCCGTCAAAACCGTAGAACTCATCGAGGCCTTCGTTTTGACAGGTTATGGATCCCGTAAATCTAAACGAGCCAAAAGTTATAGCCGTCCGAATAATCGATATCTGCAGGGTGCAACATCCACGGTGCAAGGTACAACATCCGTCCGAAATGGCGAAACAGTGTCGTACGGCTTTTAGAAATGCGTGCATGGATTTGAAACTGAACAGTACCATGGTGCACCACTATCTAGCGATGGTAAATCAAAGACCAGCCACGGTAATCCCGTTTTGCCGTAAAAATCCACGTGTCGAAAAAACGAAGGGTAAAAAACTTACGAGACCCGATTGAGATTCGGGTTTTCCTTTTTGGGCAATAATATATCCGTTGATGGCTGAAAGCTGTCAAAGACGTAGAACTCATCGAGGCCTTCGTTTTGACAGGTTATGGCTCCCGTAACTCTAAACGAGCCTGAAGTTATGGCCGTCCAAATAATCGATATCTACAGGGTGCAACATCCACGGTGAAAGGTGCAACATCCGTCCGAAATGGCGAAACAGTGCCGTATGACTTTTAAAAATGCGTGCATGGATTTAAAACGGAACATTACCATGGTGCACCACTCTCCAGCGATGGAATGTCGAAGACGGGCCACGGTAATCCCGTTTTACCGTAAAAATTCACGTGTCGAAAAAACGAAGGGTAAAAAACTTACGAGACCCGATTGAGATTCGAGTTGTCCTTTTTTGGCATTAATCTATCCGTTGAAGACTGAAAGCTGTCAAAGCCATAGAACTCATCGAGGCCTTCGTTTTGACAGGTTATGGCTCTCGTAACTCTAAACGAGCCAGAAGTTATAGCCGTCCGAACAATCGATATCTACAGGGTGCAACATCCACGGTGCAAGGTGCAACATCCGTTCGAAATGGAGAAACAGTGCCGTACGAATTTTAGAAATGCGTGCATGGATTCGAAACGGAACAGTATCATGGTGCACCACTCTCCAGCGATGGTAAATCGAAGACCAGCCACAGTAATCCCGTTTTGCCGTAAAAATCCACGTGTCGAAAGAACGAAGGGTAAAAAACTTACGAGACCAGATTGAGATTCGGGTTGTCCTTTTTGGGCATTAATTTATCTATTGAAGGCTGAAAGCTATCAAAGCCGTAGAACTCATCGAGGCCTTCGTTTTGACAGGTTATGGCCCCGTAACTCTAAACGACCCAGAAGTTATGGCCGTTCGAATAATCGATATCTACAGGGTGCAACATCCACGGCGCAAGGTGCAACGTCCATCCGAAATGAAGAAATAGTGACGTACGACTTTTAGAAATGCGTGCATGGTTGTGAAATGGAACATTACCATGGTGCACCACTCTCCAGCGATGGGAAGTCGAAGACGGGCCACGGTAATCCCGTTTTACCGTAAAAATCCACGTGTCGAATAAAAGAAGGGTAAAAAACTTACGAGACCCGATTGAGATTCGGGTTGTCCTTTTTGGGCATTAATCTATCCGTTGACAGCTAAAAGCTATCAAATCCATAGAACTCATCGAGGCCTTCGTTTTGACTGGTTATGGCTCCCGTAACTCTTAACGAGCCAGAAGTTATGGTCGTCCGAATTATCGATATCTACAGGGTGCAACATCCACGGTGCAAGGTGCAACATCCGTCCGAAATTGCGAAACAGTGCCGTATGACTTTTAGAATTGCGTGCATGGATTTGAAACGGAACAGTACCATGGTGCACCACTCTCCAGCGATGGTAAATCGAAGACCAGCCACGGTAATCCCGTTTTGCCGTAAAAATCCACGTGTCGAAAAAACGAAGGGTAAAAAACATACAAGACCCGATTGAGATTCGGGTTGTCCTTTTTGGGCATTAATCTATTCGTTGACGGCTGAAAGCTGTCAAAGCCGTAGAACTCATCGAGGCCTTCGTTTTGACAGGTTATGGCTCCCGTAACTCTAAACGAGCTAGAAGTTATGGCCGTCCGAATAATCGATATCTACAGGGTGCAACATCCACGGTGCAAGGTGCAACATCCGTCCGAAATGGCGAAACAGTGCCGTACGACTTTTAGAAATGCATGCATGGATTTGAAACGGAACAGTACCATGGTACACCACTCTCCAGCGATGGTAAATCGAAGACCAGCCACGGTAATCCCGTTTTGCCGTAAAAATCCAGATGTCGCGAAAACGAAGGGTAAAAAACTTACGAGACCCGATTGAGATTCGGGTTGTCCTTTTTGGGCATTAATCTATCCGTTGAAGGCTGAAAGCTGTCAAAGCCGTAGAACTCATCGAGTCCTTCGTTTTGACAGGTTATGGCTCCCATAACTCTAAACGAGCCAGAAGTTATGCCCGTTCGAATAATCGATATCTACAGGGTGCAACATCCACGGTGCAAGGTGCAACATCCGTCCGAAATGCGAAACAGTGTCGTATGACTTTTAGGAATGCGTACATGGCTTTAAAATGGAACATTACCATGGTGCACCACTCTCCAGCGATGTGAAGTCGAAGACGGCCACGGTAATCCCGTTTTACCGTAAAAATCCACGTCTCGAAAAAACGAAGGGTAAAAAACTTACGAGACCCGATTGAGATTCGGGTTGTCCTTTTTGGGCATTAATCTATCCGTTGACGGCTGAAAGCGGTCAAAGCCGTAGAACTCATCGAGGCCTTCTTTTTGACAGGTTATGGCTCTCGTAACTCTAAACGAGCCAGAAGTTATAGCCGTCCGAATAATCGATATCTACAGGGTGTAACATCCACGGTGCATGGTGCAACATCCGTCCGAAATGGCGAAACAGTGCCGTATGGCTTTTAGAAATGCGTGCATGGATTTGAAACGGAACATTACCATGGTGCACCACTCTCCAGC
The DNA here is from genome assembly GCA_030765085.1 of Allium cepa. NCBI lineage: Eukaryota > Viridiplantae > Streptophyta > Magnoliopsida > Asparagales > Amaryllidaceae > Allium > Allium cepa. The sequence continues at coordinate 41,759,882 of CM060941.1, read as the reverse complement.
GTTGGGAAGTCGAAGACGGGCCACGGTAATCCCGTTTTCCGTAAAAATCCACGTGTCGAAAAAACGAAGGGTAAAAAACTTACGAGACCCGATTGAGATTCGGGTTGTCCTTTTTGGGCATTAATCTATCCGTTGACGGCTGAAAGCTGTCAAAGCCGTAGAACTCATTGAGGCCTTCGTTTTGACAGGTTATGGCTCCCGTAACTCTAAACGAGGCAGAAGTTATGGCCGTCCAAATAATCGATATCTACAGGGTGCAACATCCACGGTGCAAGGTGCAACATCCGTCCGAAATGGAGAAATTGTGCCGTACGACTTTTAGAAATGCGTGTATGGATTTGAAATGGAACATTACCTTGGTGCACCACTCTCCGGCGATGGGAAGACGAAGACGGGCCACGGAAATCCCGTTTTTCGTAAAAATCCACGTGTCGAAAAAACGAAGGGTAAAAAACTTACGAGACACGATTGAGATTCGGGTTGTCTTTTTTGGGCATTAATATATCCGTTGAAGGCTGAAAGCTGTCAAAGCCGTAGAACTCATTGAGGCCTTCGTTTTGACAGGTTATGGCTCCCGTAACTCTAAACGAGCCAGAAGTTATGGCCGTCCGAATAATCGATATCTACAGGGTGCAACATCCACGGTGCAAGGTGCAACGTCCGTCCGAAATGGCGAAATAGTGCCGTACGACTTTTAGAAATGCGTGCATGGATTTGAAACGGAACATTACCATGGTGCACTACTCTCCAGCGATGGGAAGTCGAAGACGGGCCACGGTAATCCAGTTTTCCGTAAAAATCCACGTGTCGAAAAAACGAAAGGTAAAAAACTTACGAGACCCGATTGAGATTCGGATTGTCCTTTTTGGGCATTAATCTATCCGTTGACGGCTGAAAGCTATCAAAGCCGTAGAAATCATCGAGGCCTTCGTTTTGACATGTTATGGCTCCCGTAACTCTTAACGAGCCAGAAGTTATGGCCATCCGAATAATCGATATCTACAGGGTGCAACATCCACGGTGCAAGGTGCAACATCCGTCCGAAATGGCGAAACAGTGCCATACGACTTTTAGAAATGCGTGCATGATTTGAAACGGAATAGTACCATGGTGCACCACTCTCCAGCGATGGGAAGTCGAAGACGGGCAACGGTAATCCCATTTTACCGTAAAAATCCACGTGTCGAAAAAACGAAGGGTAAAAAACTTACGAGACCCGATTGAGATTCGGGTTGTCCTTTTTGGGCATTAATCTATCCGTTGACGGCTGAAAGCTGTCAAAGCCGTAGAACTCATCGAGGCCTTCGTTTTGACAGGTTATGGCTCCCGTAACTCTTAACGAGCCAGAAGTTATGGCCATCCGAATAATCGATAACTACAGGGTGCAACATCCACGGTGCAAGGTGCAACATCCGTCCGAAATGGCGAAACAGTGTCGTACGGCTTTTAGAAATGCGTGCATGGATTTGAAACGGAACAGTACCATGGTGCACCACTCTCCAGCGATGGTAAATCGAAGACCAGCCACGGTAATCCCGTTTTACCGTAAAAATTCACGTGTCGAAAAAAGAAGGGTAAAAAACTTACGAGACCCGATTGAGATTCGGGTTGTCCTTTTTGGGCATTAATCTATCCGTTGACGGCTGAAAGATGTCAAAACCGTAGAACTCATCGAGGCCTTCGTTTTTACAGGCTATGGCTCCCGTCACTCTAAACGAGCCAGAAGTTATAGCCGTCTGAATAATCGTTATCTACAGGGTGCAATATCCACGGTGCAAGGTGCAACATCCGTCCGAAATGGCGAAATAGTGCAGTACGGCTTTTAGAAATGCATGCATGGATTTGAAACTGAGCAGTACCATGGTGCACCACTCTCCAGCGATGGTAAATCGAAGACCAGCCACGGTAATCCCGTTTTGCCATAAAAATCCACGTGTCGAAAAAACGAAGGGTGAAAAACTTACGAGACCCGATTGAGATTCGGGTTGTCCTTTTTGGGCATTAATCTATCCGTTGACGGCTGAAAGCCGTCAAAACCGTAGAACTCATCGAGGCCTTCGTTTTGACAGGTTATGGCTCCCGTAACTCTAAACGAGCCAAAAGTTATAGCCGTCCGAATAATCGATATCTGCAGGGTGCAATATCCACGGTGCAAGGTGCAACATCCGTCCGAAATGGCGAAACAGTGCCGTACGGCTTTTAGAAATGCGTGCATGGATTTGAAACTGAACATTACCATGGTGCACCACTATCTAGCGATGGTAAATCGAAGACCAGCCACGGTAATCCCGTTTTGCCGTAAAAATCCACGTGTCGAAAAAACGAATGGTAAAAAACTTAGGAGACCCGATTGAGATTCGGGTTTTCCTTTTTGGGCAATAATATATCCGTTGATGGCTGAAAGCTGTCAAAGACGTAGAACTCATCGAGGCCTTCGTTTTGACAGGTTATGGCTCCCGTAACAGCCGGAAGTTATGCCCGTCAAAATAATCGATATGTACAGGGTGCAACATCCACGGTGCAAGGTGCAACATCCGTCCGAAATGGTGAAACAGTGCCGTACGGCTTTTAGAAATGCGTGCATGGATTTGAAACGGAACAGTACCATGGTGCACCACTCTCCAGCGATGGGAAGTCGAAGACCAACCACGGTAATCCCGTTTTGCCGTAAAAATCCACATGTCGAAAAAACGAAGGGTAAAAAACTTACGAGACCCGATTGAGATTCGGGTTGTCCTTTTTGGGCATTAATCTATCCGTTGACGGCTGAAAGCTGCAAAAACGTAGAACTCATCGAGGCCTTCGTTTTGACAGGTTATGGCTCCCGTAAATCTAAACGAGCCAGAAGTTATAGCTGTCCGAATAATCGATATCTACAGGGTGCAACATCCACGGTGCGAGGTGCAACATCCGTCTGAAATGGCGAAACAGTGCCGTACGGCTTTTAGAAATGCGTGCATGGATTTGAAACTGAACAGTACCATGGCGCACCACTCTCTAGCGATGGTAAATCGAAGACCAGCCACGGTAATCCCGTTTTGTCGTAAAAATCCACGTGTCGAAAAAACGAAGGGTAAAAAACTTACGAGACCCGATTGAAATTCGGGTTGTCCCTTTTGGGCATTCATATATCCGTTGATGGCTGAAAGCTATCAAAGCCATAGAACTCATCGAGGCCTTCGTTTTGACAGGTTGTGGCTCCCGTAACTCTTAACGAGCCAGAAGTTATGCCCATCCGAATAATCGATATCTATAGGGTGCAACATCCACGGTGCAAGGTGCAACATCCGTCCGAAATGCCGAAACAGTGCCGTATGACTTTTAGAAATGCGTGCATGGATTCGAAACGGAACAGTACCATTGTGCACCACTCTCCAGCGATGGTAAATCGAAGACCAGCCATGGTAATCCCGTTTTGCCGTAAAAATCCACGTGTCGAAAAAACGAAGGGTAAAAAACTTACGAGACCCGATTGAGATTCAGGTTGTCCTTTTTGGGCATTAATCTATCCATTGACCGCTGAAAGCTGTCAAGGCCGTAGAACTCATCGAGTCCTTCTTTTTGACAGGTTTTGGCTCCCGTAACTCTTAACGAGCCAGAAGTTATGTCCGTTCGAATAATCGATATGTACAGGGTGCAACATCCACGGTGCAAGGTGCAACACCCGTCCGACATGGCGAAACAGTGCCGTACGACTTTTAGAAATGCGTGCATGGATTTGAAACGAAACAGTACCAAGGTGCACCACTCTCCAGCGATGGTAAATCGAAGACCAGCCATGGTAATCCCGTTTTGCCGTAAAAATCCACGTGTCGAAAAAACGAAGTGTAAAAAACTTACGAGACCCGATTGAGATTCGGGTTGTCCTTTTTGGGCATTAATCTATCCATTGACGGCTGAAAGCTGTCAAAACCGTAGAACTCATCGAGGCCTTCGTTTTGACCGGTTATGGCTCCCGTAAATCTAAACGAGCCAGAAGTTATAGCCGTCCGAATAATCGATATCTACAGGGTGCAACATCCACGGTGCAAGGTGCAACATCCGTCCGAAATGGCGAAACAGTGTCGTACGACTTTTAGAAATGCATGCATGTATTTGAAACGGAACAGTACCATGGTGCACCACTCTCCAGCGATGGGAAGTCGAAGACGGGCAACGGTAATCCCGTTTCACCGTAAAAATCCACGTGTCGAAAAAACGAAGGGTAAAAAACTTATGAGACCCGATTGAGATTCGGGTTGTCCTTTTTGGGCATTAATATATCCGTTGAAGGCTGAAAGCTGTCAAAGCCGTAGAACTCATCGAGGCCTTTGTTTTGACAGGTTATGGCTCCCGTAACTCTAAACGAGCCAGAAGTCATGGCCGTCCGAATAATCGATATCTACAGGGTGCAACATCCATGGTGCAAGGCGCAACGTCCGTCCGAAATGGCGAAATAGTGCCGTACGACTTTTAGAAATGCATGCATGGATTTGAAATGGAACAGTACCATGGTGCACCACTCTCCAGCGATGGTAAATCGAAGACCAGCCACCGTAATCCCGTTTTGCCGTAAAATCCACGTGTCGAAAAAACGAAGGGCAAAAAACTTACGAGACCCGATTGAGATTCGGGTTGTCCTTTTTGGGCATTAATATATCCGTTGAAGGCTGAAAGCTGTCAAAGCCGTAGAACTCATCGAGGCCTTCGTTTTGACAGGTTATGGCTCCCGTAACTCTAAACGAGCCAGAAGTTATGGCCGTCCGAATAATCGATATCTACAGGGTGCAACATCCACGGTGCAAGGTGCAACGTCCGTCCGAAATGGCGAAATAGTGTCGTACGACTTTTAGAAATGCGTGCATGTATTTGAAACGGAACATTACCATGGTGCACTACTCTCCAGCGATGGGAAGTCGAAGACGGGCCACGGTAATCCAGTTTTCCGTAAAAATCCACGTGTCGAAAAAACGAAGGGTAAAAAACTTACGAGACCCGATTGAGATTCGGGTTGTCCTTTTTGGGCATTAATATATCCGTTGAAGGCTTAAAGCTGTCAAAGCCGTAGAACTCATCGAGGCCTTCGTTTTGACAGGTTATGGCTCCTGTAACTCCAAACGAGCCAGAAGTTATATCCGTCCGAATAATCGATATGTACAGGGTGCAACATCCACGGTGCAAGGTGCAACGTCCGTCCGAAATGGCGAAATAGTGCCGTACGACTTTTAGAAATGCGTGCATGGATTTGAAACGGAACATTACCATGGTGCACTACTCTCCAGCGATGGGAAGTCGAAGACGGGCCACGGTAATCCAGTTTTCCGTAAAAATCCACGTGTCGAAAAAACGAAGGGTAAAAAACTTACGAGACCCGATTGAGATTCGGGTTGTCCTTTTTGGGCATTAATCTATCCGTTGACGGCTGAAAGCTATCAAAGCCGTAGAAATCATCGAGGCCTTCGTTTTGACAGGTTATGGCTCCCGTAACTCTTAACGAGCCAGAAGTTATGGCCATCCGAATAATCGATATCTACAGGGTGCAACATCCACGGTGCAAGGTGCAACATCCGTCTGAAATGGCGAAACAGTGCCGTACGACTTTTAGAAATGCGTGCATGGATTTGAAACGGAACAGTACAATGGTGCACCACTCTCCAGCGATGGGAAGTCGAAGACGGGCAACGGTAATCCCGTTTTACCGTAAAAATCCACGTGTCGAAAAAACGAAGGGTAAAAAACTTACGAGACCCGATTGAGATTCGGGTTGTCCTTTTTGGGCATTAATCTATCCGTTGACGGCTGAAAGGTGTCAAAGCCGTAGAACTCATCGAGGCCTTCGTTTTCACAGGTTATGGCTCCCGTAACTCTTAACGAGCCAGAAGTTATGGCCATCCGAATAATCGATAACTACAGGGTGCAACATCCACGGTGCAAGGTGCAACATCCGTCCGAAATGGCGAAACAGTGCCGTACGGCTTTTAGAAATGCGTGAATGGATTTGAAACGGAACAGTACCATGGTGCACCACTCTCCAGCGATGGTAAATCGAAGACCAGCCACGGTAATCCCGTTTTACCGTAAAAATTCACATGTCGAAAAAAGAAAGGTAAAAAACTTACGAGACCCGATTGAGATTCGGGTTGTCCTTTTTGGGCATTAATCTATCCATTGACGGCTGAAAGATGTCAAAACCGTAGAACTCATCGAGGCCTTTGTTTTTATAGGTTATGGCTCCCGTAACTCTAAACGAGCCAGAAGTTATAGCCGTCTGAATAATCGTTATCTACAGGGTGCAATATCCACGGTGCAAGGTGCAACATCCGTCCGAAATGGCGAAACAGTGCCGTACGGCTTTTAGAAATGCATGCATGGATTTGAAACTGAACAGTACCATGGTGCACCACTCTCCAGCGATGGTAAATCGATGACCAGCCACGGTAATCCCGTTTTGCCGTAAAAATCCACGTGTCGAAAAAACGAAGAGTGAAAAACTTACGAGACCCGATTGAGATTCGGGTTGTCCTTTTTGGGCATTAATCTATCCGTTGACGGCTGAAAGCCGTCAAAACCGTAGAACTCATCGAGGCCTTCGTTTTGACAGGTTATGGCTCCCGTAACTCTAAACGAGCCAAAAGTTATAGCCGCCCGAATAATCGATATCTGCAGGGTGCAACATCCACGGTGCAAGGTGCAACATCCGTCCGAAATGGCGAAACAGTGTCGTACGGCTTTTAGAAATGCGTGCATGGATTTGAAACTGAACAGTACCATGGTGCACCACTATCTAGCGATGGTAAATCGAAGACCAGCCATGGTAATCCCGTTTTGCCGTAAAAATCCACGTGTCGAAAAAACGAAGGGTAAAAAACTTACGAGACCCGATTGAGATTCGGGTTTTCCTTTTTGGGCAATAATATATCCGTTGATGGCTGAAAGCTGTCAAAGACGTAGAACTCATCGAGGCCTTCGTTTTGACAGGTTATGGCTCCCGTAACTCTAAACGAGCCGGAAGTTATGCCCGTCCAAATAATCGATATCTACAGGGTGCAACATCCACGGTGCAAGGTGCAACATCCGTCCGAAATGGCGAAACAGTGCCGTACGGCTTTTAGAAATGCGTGCATGGATTTGAAACGGAACAGTACCATGGTGCACCACTCTCCAGCGATGGGAAGTCGAAGACCAGCCATGGTAATCCCGTTTTGCCGTAAAAATCCACGTGTCGAAAAAACGAAGGGTAAAAAACTTACGAGACCCGATTGAGATTCGGGTTGTCCTTTTTGGGCATTAATCTATCCGTTGACGGCTGAAAGCTGCAAAACCGTAGAACTCATCGAGGCCTTCGTTTTGACAGGTTATGGCTCCCGTAAATCTAAACGAGCTAGAAGTTATAGCCGTCCGAATAATCGATATCTACAGGGTGCAACATCCACGGTGCGAGGTGCAACATCCGTCCGAAATGGCGAAACAGTGCCGTACGGCTTTTAGAAATGCGTGCATGGATTTGAAACTGAACAGTACCATGGCGCACCACTCTCTAGCGATGGTAAATCGAAGACCAGCCACGGTAATCCCGTTTTGTCGTAAAAATCCACGTGTCGAAAAAACGAAGGGTAAAAAACTTACGAGACCCGATTGAGATTCGGGTTGTCCCTTTTGGGCATTAATATATCCGTTGATGGCTGAAAGCTATCAAAGCCGTAGAACTCATCGAGGCCTTCGTTTTGACAGGTTGTGGCTCCCGTAACTCTAAACGAGCTAGAAGTTATGCCCATCCGAATAATCGATATCTACAGGGTGCAACATCCACGGTGCAAGGTGCAACATCCGTCCGAAATGCCGAAACAGTGCCGTATGACTTTTAGAAATGCGTGCATGGATTCGAAATGGAACAGTACCATTGTGCACCACTCTCCAGCGATGGTAAATCGAAGACCAGCCACGGTAATCCCGTTTTGCCGTACCACGTGTCGAAAAAACGAAGGGTAAAAAACTTACGAGACCCGATTGAGATTCAGGTTGTCCTTTTTGTGCATTAATCTATCCATTGACGGCTGAAAGCTGTCAAAGCCGTAGAACTCATCGAGTCCTTCGTTTTGACAGGTTATGGCTCCCGTAACTCTTAACGAGCCAGAAGTTATGGCCGTTCGAATAATCGATATCTACAGGGTGCAACATCCACGGTGCAAGGTGCAACATCCGTCCGACATGGCGAAACAGTGCCGTACGACTTTTAGAAATGCGTGCATGGATTTGAAACGAAACAGTACCATGGTGCACTACTCTCCAGCGATGGTAAATCGAAGACCAGCCACGGTAATCCCGTTTTGCCGTAAAAATCCACGTGTCGAAAAAACGAAGTGTAAAAAACTTACGAGACCCGATTGAGATTCGGGTTGTCCTTTTTGGGCATTATTCTATCCATTGACGGTTGAAAGTTGTCAAAACCGTAGAACTCATCGAGGCCTTCATTTTGACCGGTTATGGCTCCCGTAAATCTAAACGAGCCAGAAGTTATAGCCGTCCGAATAATCAATATCTACAGGGTGCAACATCCACGGTGCAAGGTACAACATCCGTCCGAAATGGCGAAACAGTGTCGTACGACTTTTAGAAATGCATGCATGTATTTGAAACGGAACATTACCATGGTTCACCACACTCCAGCGATGGAAAGTCGAAGACGGGCCACGGTAATCCCGTTTCACAGTAAAAATCCACGTGTCGAAAAAACGAAGGGTAAAAAACTTACGAGACCCGATTGAGATTCGGGTTGTCCTTTTTGGGCATTAATATATCCGTTGAAGGCTGAAAGCTGTCAAAGCCGTAGAACTCATCGAGGCTTTTGTTTTGACAGGTTATGGCTCCCGTAACTCTAAACGAGCCAGAAGCTATGGCCGTCCGAATAATCGATATCTACAGGGTGCAACATCCACGGTGCAAGGCGCAACGTCCGTCCGAAATGGCGAAATAGTGCCGTACGACTTTTAGAAATGCATGCATGGATTTGAAACGGAACAGTACCATGGTGCACCACTCTCCAGCGATGGTAAATAGAAGACCAGCCACCGTAATCCCGTTTTGCCGTAAAATCCACGTGTCGAAAAAACGAAGGGTAAAAAACTTACGAGACCCGATTGAGATTCGGGTTGTCCTTTTTGGGAATTAATATATCCATTGATGGCTGAAAGCCGTCAAAGCCGTAGAACTCATCGAGGCCTTCATTTTGACAGGTTATGGCTCCTGTAACTCCAAACGAGCCAGAAGTTATGCCCGTCCGAATAATCGATATCTACAGGGTGCAACATCCACGGTGCAAGGTGCAACATCCGTCCGAAATGGCGAAACAGTGCCGTATGACTTTTCGAAATGCGTGCATGGATTTGAAACGGAACATTACCATGGTGCACCACTCTCCAGCGTTGGGAAGTCAAAGACAGGCCATGGTAATCCCGTTTTACCGTAAAAATCCACGTGTCGAAAAAACGAAGGGTAAAAAACATACAAAACCCGATTGAGATTTGGGTTGTCCTTTTTGGGCATTAATATATCCGTTGAAGGCTAAAAGCTGTCAAAGCCGTAGAACTCATCGAGGCCTTCGTTTTGACAGGTTATGGCTCCCGTAACTCTAAACGAGCCAGAAGTTATGGCCGTCCGAATAATCGATATCTGTAGGGTGCAACATCCACGGTGCAAGGTGCAACGTCCGTCCGAAATGGCGAAATAGTGCCGTACGACTTTTAGAAATGCATGCATGGATTTGAAACGGAACAGTACCATGGTGCACAACTCTCCAGCGATGGTAAATCGAAGACCAGCCACCGTAATCCCGTTTTGCCGTAAAATCCACGTGTTGAAATAACGAAGGGTAAAAAACTTACGAGACCCGATTGAGATTCGGGTTGTCCTTTTTGGGAATTAATCTATCCGTTGGTGGCTGAAAGCTGTCAAAGCGGTAGAACTCATCGAGGCCTTCGTTTTGACAGGTTATGGCTCCCGTAAGTCTAAACGAGGCAGAAGTTATGGCTGTCCGAATAATCGATATCTACAGGGTGCAACATCCACAGTGCAAGGTGCAACGTCCGTCCGAACTGGCGAAATAGTGCCGTACGACTTTTAGAAAAGCGTGCATGGATTTGAAATGGAACATTACCATGGTGCACCACTCTCCAGCGATGGGAAGTCGAAGACGGGCCACGGTAATCCCGTTTTTCGTAAAAATCCACGTGTCGAAAGAACGAAGGGTAAAAAACTTACGATACCCGATTGAGATTCGGGTTGTCATTTTTGGGCATTAATATATCCGTTCAAGGCTGAAAGCTGTCAATGCCGCAGAACTCATCGAGGCCTTCGTTTTGACAGGTTATGGCTCCCGTAACTCTAAACGAGCCAGAAGTTATGGCCGTCTGAATAATCGATATCTACAGGGTGCAACATCCACGGTGCAAGGTGCAACGTCCGTCCGAAATGGCGAAATAGTGCCATACGACCTTTAGAAATGCGTGCACGGATTTGAAACGGAACATTACCATGGTGCACCACTCTCCAACGATGGGAAGTCGAAGACGGGCCACGGTAATCCAGTTTTCCTTAAAAATCCACGTGTCGAAAAAACGAAGGGTAAAAAACTTACGAGACCCGATTGAGATTCGGGTTGTCCTTTTTGCGCATTAATCTATCCGTTGACGGCTGAAAGCTGTCAAAACCGCAGAACTCATCGAGGTCTTCGTTTTGACAGGTTATGGCTCCCGTAAATCTAAATGAGCCAGAAGTTATGGCCGTCCGAATAATGGATATCTACAGGGTGCAACATCCACGGTGCAAGGTGCAACGTCCGTCCGAAATGGCAAAACAGTGCCGTACGGCTTTTAGAAATGCGTGCATGGATTTGAAACTGAACAGTACCATGGTGCACCACTCTCCAGCATTGGAAAGTCGAAGACGGGCCACGGTAATCCCGTTTTTCGTAAAAATCCACGTGTCGAAAAAACGAAGGGTAAAAAACTTACGAGACCCAATTGAGATTCGGGTTGTCCTTTTTGGTCATTAATATATCCGTTGAAGGCTGAAAGCTGTCAAAGCCGTAGAACTCATCGAGGCCTTCGTTTTGACAGGTTATGGCTCCTGTAACTCCAAACGAGCCAGAAGTTATGGCCGTCCGAATAATCGATATCTACAGGGTGCAACATCCACGATGCAAGGTGCAACGTCCGTCCGAAATGGCGAAATAGTGCCGTACGACTTTTAGAAATGCGTGCATGGATTTGAAACGGAACATTACCATGGTGCACTACTCTCCAGCGATGGGAAGTCGAAGACGGGCCACGGTAATCCAGTTTTCCGTAAAAATCCACGTGTCGAAAAAACGAAGGGTAAAAAACTTACGAGACCCGATTGAGATTCGGGTTGTCCTTTTTGGGCATTAATCTATCCATTGACAGCTGAAAGCTATCAAAGCCGTAGAAATCATCGAGGCCTTCGTTTTGACAGGTTATGGCTCCCGTAACTCTTAACGAGCCAGAAGTTATGGCCATTCGAATAATCGATATCTACAGGGTGCAACATCCACGGTGCAAGGTGCAACATCCGTCCGAAATGGCGAAACAGTGTCGTACGACTTTTAGAAATGCGTGCATGGATTTGAAACGGAACAGTACCATGGTGCACCACTCTCCAGCGATGGGAAGTCGAAGACGGGCAACGGTAATCCCCTTTTACCGTAAAAATCCACATGTCGTAAAAACGAAGGGTAAAAAACTTACGAGACCCGATTGAGATTCGGGTTGTCGTTTTTGGGCATTAATCTATCCATTGACGGCTGAAAGCTGTCAAAGCCGTAGAACTCATCGAGGCCTTCGTTTTGACAGGTTATGGCTCCCGTAACTCTTAACGAGCCAGAAGTTATGGCCATCCGAATAATCGATAACTACAGGGTGCAACATCCACGGTGCAAGGTGCAACATCCGTCCGAAATGGCGAAACAGTGCCGTACGGCTTTTAGAAATGCGTGAATGGATTTGAAACAGAACAGTACCATGGTTCACCACTCTCCAGCGATGGTAAATCGAAGACCAGCCACGGTAATCCCGTTTTACCGTAAAAATTCACGTGTCGAAAAAAGAAGGGTAAAAAACTTACGAGACCCGATTGAGATTCGGGTTGTCCTTTTTGGGCATTAATCTATCCGTTGACGGCTGAAAGATGTCAAAACCGTAGAACTCATCGAGGCCTTCATTTTTACAGGTTATGGCTCCCGTAACTCTAAACGAGCCAGAAGTTATAGCCGTCTGAATAATCGTTATCTACAGGGTGCAACATCCACGGTGCAAGGTGCAACATCCGTCCGAAATGGCGAAACAGTGCCGTACGGCTTTTAGAAATGCATGCATGGATTTGAAACTGAACAATACCATGGTGCGCCACTCTCCAGCGATGGTAAATCGATGACCAGTCACGGTAATCCCTTTTTGCCGTAAAAATCCACGTGTCGAAAAAACGAAGAGTGAAAAACTTACGAGACCCGATTGAGATTCGGGTTGTCCTTTTTGGGCATTAATCTATCCGTTGACGGCTGAAAGCCGTCAAAACCGTAGAACTCATCGAGGCCTTCGTTTTGACAGGTTATGGCTCCTGTAACTCTAAACGAGCCAAAAGTTATAGCCGCCCGAATAATCGATATCTGCAGGGTGCAACATCCACGGTGCAAGGTGCAACATCCGTCCGAAATGGCGAAACAGTGCCGTACGGCTTTTAGAAATGCGTGCATGGATTTGAAATGGAACAGTACCATGGTGCACCACTCTCCAGCGATGGGAAGTCGAAGACCAGCCACGGTAATCCCGTTTTGCCGTAAAAATCCACGTGTCGAAAAAACGAAGGGTAAAAAACTTACGAGACCCGATTGAGATTCGGGTTGTCCTTTTTGGGCATTAATCTATCCGTTGACGGCTGAAAGCTGCAAAACCGTAGAACTCATCGAGGCCTTCGTTTTGACAGGTTATGGCTCCCGTAAATCCAAACGAGCCAGAAGTTATAGCCGTCCGAATAATCGATATCTACAGGGTGCAACATCCACGGTGCGAGGTGCAACATCCGTCCGAAATGGCGAAACAGTGCCGTACGGCTTTTAGAAATGCGTGCATGGATTTGAAACTGAACAGTACCATGGCGCACCACTCTCTAGCGATGGTAAATCGAAGACCGGCCACGGTAATCCCGTTTTGTCGTAAAAATCCACGTGTCGAAAAAACGAAGGGTAAAAAACTTACGAGACCCGATTGAGATTCGGGTTGTCCCTTTTGGGCATTAATATATCCGTTGATGGCTGAAAGCTATCAAAGCCGTAGAACTCATCGAGGCCTTCGTTTTGACAGGTTGTGGCTCCCGTAACTCTAAACGAGCTAGAAGTTATGCCCATCCGAATAATCGATATCTACAGGGTGCAACATCCACGGTGCAAGGTGCAACATCCGTCCGAAATGCCGAAACAGTGCCGTATGACTTTTAGAAATGCGTGCATGGATTCGAAACGGAACAGTACCATTGTGCACCACTCTCCAGCGATGGTAAATCGAAGACCAGCCACGGTAATCCCGTTTTGCCGTAAAAATCCACGTGTCGAAAAAACGAAGGGTAAAAAACTTACGAGATCCGATTGAGATTCAGGTTGTCCTTTTTGGGCATTAATCTATCCATTGACGGCTGAAAGCTATCAAAGCCGTAAAACTCATCGAGTCCTTCGTTTTGACAGGTTATGGCTCCCGTAACTCTTAACGAGCCAGAAGTTATGGCCGTTCGAATAATCGATATCTACAGGGTGCAACATCCACGGTGCAAGGTGCAACATCCGTCCGACATGGCGAAACAGTGCCGTACGACTTTTAGAAATGCGTGCATGGATTTGAAACGAAACAGTACCATGGTGCACCACTCTCCAGCGATGGTAAATCGAAGTCCAGCCACGGTAATCCCGTTTTACCGTAAAAATCCACGTGTCGAAAAAACGAAGTGTAAAAAACTTACGAGACCCGATTGAGATTCGGGTTGTCCTTTTTGGGCATTAATCTATCCGTTGACGGCTGAAAGCGGTCAAAGCCATAGAACTCATCGAGGCCTTCGTTTTGACCGGTTATGGCTCCCGTAAATCTAAACGAGCCAGAAGTTATGGCCGTCCGAATAATCGATATCTACAGGGTGCAACATCCACGGTGCAAGGTGCAACATCCGTCCGAAATGGCGAAACAGTGTCGTACGACTTTTAGAAATGCATGCATGTATTTGAAACGGAACATTACCATGGTTCACCACTCTCCAGCGATGGGAAGTCGAAGACGGGCCACGGTAATCCCGTTTCACAGTAAAAATCCACGTGTCGAAAAAACGAAGGGTAAAAAACTTACGAGACCCGATTGAGATTCGGGTTGTCCTTTTTGGGCATTAATAAATCCGTTGAAGGCTGAAAGCTGTCAAAGCCGTAGAACTCATCGAGGTTTTTGTTTTGACAGGTTATGGCTCCCGTAACTCTAAACGAGCCAGAAGTTATGGCCGTCCGAATAATCGATATCTACAGGGTGCAACATCCACGGTGCAAGGCGCAACGTCTGTCCGAAATGGCGAAATAGTGCCGTACGACTTTTAGAAATGCATGCATGGATTTGAAACGGAACAGTACCATGGTGCACCACTCTCCATCGATGGTAAATCGAAGACCAGCCACCGTAATCCCGTTTTGCCGTAAAATCCACGTGTCGAAAAAACGAAGGGTAAAAAACTTACGAGACCCGATTGAGATTCGGGTTGTCCTTTTTGGGAATTAATATATCCATTGATGGCTGAAAGCCGTCAAAGACGTAGAACTCATCGAGGCCTTCATTTTGACAGGTTATGGCTCCTGTAACTCTAAACGAGCCAGAAGTTATGCCCGTCCGAATAATCGATATCTACAGGGTGCAACATCCACGGTGCAAGGTGCAACATCCGTCCGAAATGGCGAAACAGTGCCGTATGACTTTTCGAAATGCGTGCATGGATTTAAAACGGAACATTACCATGGTACACCACTCTCCAGCGATGGGAAGTCGAAGACGGGCCACGGTAATCCCGTTTTTCGTAAAAATCCACGTGTCGAAAAAACGAAGGGTAAAAAACTTACGATACCCGATTGAGATTCGGGTTGTCATTTTTGGGCATTAATATATCCGTTCAAGGCTGAAAGCTGTCAATGCCGCAGAACTCATCGAGGCCTTCGTTTTGACAGGTTATGGCTCCCGTAACTCTAAACGAGCCAGAAGTGATGGCCGTCCGAATAATCGATATCTACAGGGTGCAACATCCACGGTGCAAGGTGCAACGTCCGTCCGAAATGGCGAAATAGTGCCGTACGACTTTTAGAAATGCGTGCATGGATTTGAAATGGAACATTACCATGGTGCACCACTCTCCAGCGATGGGAAGTCGAAGACGGGCCACGGTAATCCAGTTTTCCTTAAAAATCCACGTGTCGAAAAAACGAAGGGTAAAAAACTTACGAGACCCGATTGAGATTCGGGTTGTCCTTTTTGCGCATTAATATATCCGTTGACGGCTGAAAGCAGTCAAAACCACAGAACTCATCGAGGTC
The DNA here is from genome assembly GCA_030765085.1 of Allium cepa. NCBI lineage: Eukaryota > Viridiplantae > Streptophyta > Magnoliopsida > Asparagales > Amaryllidaceae > Allium > Allium cepa. Next base: position 41,744,284 of record CM060941.1, on the reverse strand, counting down.
TTCGTTTTGACAGGTTATGGCTCCCGTAAATCTAAACGAGCCAGAAGTTATGGCCGCCCGAATAATGGATATCTACAGGGTGCAACATCCACGGTGCAAGGTGCAACGTCCGTCCGAAATGGCGAAACAGTGCCGTACGGCTTTTAGAAATGCGTGCATGGATTTGAAACTGAACAGTACCATGGTACACCACTCTCCAGCATTGGGAAGTCGAAGACGGGCCATGGTAATCCCGTTTTTCGTAAAAATCCACGTGTCGAAAAAACGAAGGGTAAAAAACTTACGAGACCCAATTGAGATTCGGGTTGTCCTTTTTGGGCATTAATATATCCGTTGAAGGCTGAAAGCTGTCAAAGCCGTAGAACTCATCGAGGCCTTCGTTTTGACAGGTTATGGCTCCTGTAACTCCAAACAAGCCAGAAGTTATGGCCGTCCGAATAATCGATATCTACAGGGTGCAACATCCACGGTGCAAGGTGCAACGTCCGTCCGAAATGGCGAAATAGTGCCGTACGACTTTTAGAAATGCGTGCATGGATTTGAAACGGAACATTACCATGGTGCACTACTCTCCAGCGATGGGAAGTCGAAGACGGGCCACGGTAATCCAGTTTTCCGTAAAAATCCACGTGTCGAAAAAACGAAGGGTAAAAAACTTACGAGACCCGATTGAGATTCGGGTTGTCCTTTTTGGGCATTAATCTATCCGTTGACGGCTGAAAGCTATCAAAGCCGTAGAAATCATCGAGGCCTTCGTTTTGACAGGTTATGGCTCCCGTAACTCTTAACGAGCCAGAAGTTATGGCCATCCGAATAATCGATATCTACAGGGTGCAACATCCACGGTGCAAGGTGCAACATCCGTCCGAAATGGCGAAACAGTGCCGTACGACTTTTAAAAATGCGTGCATGGATTTGAAACGGAACAGTACCATGGTGCACCACTCTCCAGCGATGGGAAGTCGAATACGGGCAACGGTAATCCCGTTTTACCGTAAAAATCCACGTGTCGAAAAAACGAAGGGTAAAAAACTTACGAGACCCGATTGAGATTCGGGTTGTCCTTTTTGGGCATTAATCTATCCGTTGACGGCTGAAAGCTGTCAAAGCCGTAGAACTCATCGAGGCCTTCGTTTTGACAGGTTATGGCTCCCGTAACTCTTAACGAGCCAGAAGTTATGGCCATCCGAATAATCGATGACTACAGGGTGCAACATCCACGGTGCAAGGTGCAACATCCGTCCGAAATGGCGAAACAGTGCCGTACGGCTTTTAGAAATGCGTGAATGGATTTGAAACGGAACAGTACCATGGTGCACCACTCTCCAGCGATGGTAAATCAAAGACCAGCCACGGTAATCCCGTTTTACCGTAAAAATTCACGTGTCGAAAAAAGAAGGGTAAAAAACTTACGAGACCCGATTGAGATTCGGGTTGTCCTTTTTGGGCATTAATCTATCAGTTGACGGCTGAAAGATGTCAAAACCGTAGAACTCATCGAGGCCTTCGTTTTTACAGGTTATGGCTCCCGTAACTCTAAACGAGCCAGAAGTTATAGCCGTCTGAATAATCGTTATCTACAGGGTGCAATATCCACGGTGCAAGGTGCAACATCCGTCCGAAATGGCGAAACAGTGCCGTACGGCTTTTAGAAATGCATGCATGTATTTGAAACTAAACAGTACCATGGTGCACCACTCTCCAGCATTGGGAAGTCGAAGACGGGCCACGGTAATCCCGTTTCACAGTAAAAATCCACGTGTCGAAAAAACGAAGGGTAAAAAACTTACGAGACCCGATTGAGATTCGGGTTGTCCTTTTTGGGCATTAATATATCCGTTGAAGGCTGAAAGCTGTCAAAGCCGTAGAACTCATCGAGGCTTTTGTTTTGACAGGTTATGGCTCCCGTAACTCTAAACGAGCCAGAAGTTATGGCCGTCCGAATAATCGATATCTACAGGGTGCAACATCCACGGTGCAAGGCGCAATGTCCGTCCGAAATGGCGAAATAGTGCCGTACGACTTTTAGAAATGCATGCATGGATTTGAAACGGAACAGTACCATGGTGCACCACTCTCCAGCGATGGTAAATCGAAGACCAGCCACCGTAATCCCGTTTTGCCGTAAAATCCACGTGTCAAAAAAACGAAGGGTAAAAAACTTACGAGACCCGATTGAGATTCGGGTTGTCCTTTTTGGGAATTAATATATCCATTGATGGCTGAAAGCCGTCAAAGCCGTAGAACTCATCGAGGCCTTCATTTTGACAGGTTATGGCTCCTGTAACTCTAAACGAGCCAGAAGTTATGCCCGTTCGAATAATCGATATCTACAGGGTGCAACATCCACGGTGCAAGGCGCAACATCCGTTCGAAATGGCGAAACAGTGCCGTATGACTTTTCGAAATGCGTGCATGGATATAAAACGGTACATTACCATGGTACACCACTCTCCAGCGATGGGAAGTCAAAGACGGGCCACGGTAATCCCGTTTTACCGTAAAAATCCACTTGTCGAAAAAACGAAGGGTAAAAAACATACGAGACCCGATTGAGATTTGGGTTGTCCTTTTTGGGCACTAAAATATCCGTTGAAGGCTGAAAGCTGTCAAATCTGTAGAACTCATCGAGGCCTTCGTTTTGACAGGTTATGGCTCCCGTAACTCTAAACGAGCCAGAAGTTATGGCCGTCCGAATAATCGATATCTACAGGGTGCAACATCCACGGTGCAAGGTGCAACGTCCGTCCGAAATGGCGAAATAGCGCCGTACGACTTTTAGAAATGCATGCATGGATTTGAAACGGAACAGTACCATGGTGCACCACTCTCCAGCGATGGTAAATCGAAGACCAGCCACCGTAATCCCGTTTTGCCGTAAAATCCACGTGTTGAAATAACGAAGGGTAAAAAACTTACGAGACCCGATTGAGATTCGGGTTGTCCTTTTTGGGAATTAATCTGTCCGTTGGTGGCTGAAAGCTGTCAAAACGGTAGAACTCATCGAGGCCTTCGTTTTGACAGGTTATGGCCCCGTAAGTCTAAACGAGGCAGAAGTTATGGCCGTCCGAATAATCGATATCTACAGGGTGCAACATCCACGGTGCAAGGTGCAACGTCCGTCCGAAATGGCGAAATAGTGCCGTACGACTTTTAGAAAAGCGTGCATGGATTTGAAATGGAACATTACCATGGTGCACCACTCTCCAGCGATGGGAAGTCGAAGACGGGCCACGGTAATCCCGTTTTTCGTAAAAATCCACGTGTCGAAAAAACGAAGGGTAAAAAACTTACGATACCCGATTGAGATTCGGGTTGTCATTTTTGGGCATTAATATATCCGTTCAAGGCTGAAAGCTGTCAATGCCGCAGAACTCGTCGAGGCCTTCGTTTTGACAGGTTATGGCTCCCGTAACTCTAAACGAGCCAGAAGTTATGGCCGTCCGAATAATCGATATCTACAGGGTGCAACATCCACGGTGCAAGGTGCAACGTCCGTCCGAAATGGCGAAATAGTGCCGTACGACTTTTAGAAATGCATGCATGGATTTGAAACGGAACACTACCATGGTGCACCACTCTCCAGCGATGGGAAGTCGAAGACTGGCCACGGTAATCCAGTTTTCCTTAAAAATCCACGTGTCGAAAAAACGAAGGGTAAAAAACTTACGAGACCCGATTGAGATTCGGGTTGTCCTTTTTGCGCATTAATCTATCCGTTGACGGCTGAAAGCTGTCAAAACCGTAGAACTCATCGAGGCCTTCGTTTTGACAGGTTATGGCTCCCGTAAATCTAAACGAGCCAGAAGTTATGGCCGTCCGAATAATGGATATCTACAGGGTGCAACATCCACGGTGCAAGGTGCAACGTCCGTCCGAAATGGCGAAACAGTGCCGTACGGCTTTTAGAAATGCATGCATGGATTTGAAACTGAACAGTACCATGGTGCACCACTCTCCAGCATTGGGAAGTCGAAGACGGGCCATGGTAATCCCGTTTTTCGTAAAAATCCACGTGTCGAATAAACGAAGGGTAAAAAACTTACGAGACCCAATTGAGATTCGGGTTGTCCTTTTTAGGCATTAATATATCCGTTGAAGGCTGAAAGCTGTCAAAGCCGTAGAATTCATCGAGGCCTTCGTTTTGACGGGTTATGGCTCCCGTAAATCTAAACGAGCCAGAAGTTATGGCCGTCCGAATAATCGAATCTATAGGGTGCAACATCCACGGTGCTAGGTGCTACGTCCGTCCGAAATGGAGAAACAGTGCCGTATGACTTTTAGAAATGCGTGCATGGATTTAAAATGGAACATTACCATGGTACACGACTCTCCAGCGATGGGAAGTCGAAGACGGGCCACGGTAATCCCATTTTACCGTAAAAATCCACGTGTCGAAAAAACGAAGGGTAAAAAACTTACGAGACCCGATTGAGATTCGGGTTGTCATTTTTGGGCATTAATCTATCCATTGACGGCTGAAAGCTGTCGAAGCCGTAGAACTCATCGAGGCCTTCGTTTCGACAGGTTATGTCTCCCATAACTCTTAACGAGCCAGAAGTTATGGCCGTCCGAATAATCGATATCTACAGGGTGCAACATCCACGGTGCAAGGTGCAACATCCGTCCGACATGGCAAAGCAGTGTCGTACGACTTTTACAAATGCATGCATGGATTTGAAAATGAAAAGTACCATGGTGCACCACTCTCCAGCGATGGTAAATAGAAGACCAGCCACCGTAATCCCGTTTTGCCGTAAAATCCACGTGTCGAAAAAACAAAGGGTACAAAACTTACGAGACCCGACTGAGTTTCGGGTTGTCCTTTTTGGACATTAATCTATCCGTTGGTGGCTGAAAGCTGTCAAAGTGGTAGAACTCATCGAGGCCTTCGTTTTGACAGGTTATGGCTCCCGTAACTCTAAACGAGGCAAAAGCTATGGCCGTCCGAATAATCGATATCTACAAGGTGCAACATCCACGGTGCAAGGTGCAACGTCCATCCGAAATGGCGAAATAGTGTTGTACGACTTTAAGAAATGCGTGCATGGATTTGAAATGGAACATTACCATGGTGCACCACTCTCCAGGGATGAGAAGTCTAAGACGGGCCACGGTAATCCCGTTTTTCGTAAAAATCCACGTGTCGAAAAAACGAAGGGTAAAAAACTTTCGAGACCCGATTGAGATTCGGGTTGTCCTTTTTGGGCATTAATCTATCCGTTGACGGCTAAAAGCCGTCAAAGCCGTAGAACTCATCGAGGCCTTCGTTTTGACAGGTTATGGCTCCCGTAACTCTAAACGAGCCAGAAGTTATGGCCGTCCGAATAATCGATATCTACAGGGTGCAACATCCACGGTGCAAGGTGCAACATCCGTCCGGAATGGCGAAACAGTGCCGTACGGCTTTTATACATGCGTGCATGGATTTGAAACGGAACAGTACCATGGTGCACCACTCTCCAGCGATGGTAAATCAAAGACCAGCCACGGTAATCCTGTTTTGCCGTAAAAATCCACGTGTCGAAAAAACGAAGGGTAAAAAACTTACGAGACCCGATCGAGATTCGGGTTGTCCTTTTTGCGCATTAATCTATCCGTTGACGGCTGAACGCTGTCAAAACCGTAGAACTCATCGAGGTCTTCGTTTTGACAGGTTATGGCTCCCGTAAATCTAAACGAGCCCGAAGTTATAGCCGTCCGAATAATGGATATCTACAGGTTGCAACATCCACGGTGCAAGGTGCAACATCCGTCCGAAATGGCGAAACATTGCCGTACGGCTTTTAGAAATACGTGCATGGATTTGAAACTGAACAGTACCATGGTGCACCACTCTCCACCGATGGTAAATCGAAGACCAGCCACCGTAATCCCGTTTTACCGTAAAAATCCACGTGTCGAAAAAACGAAGGGTAAAAAACTTACGAGACCCGATCGAGATTCGGGTTGTCCTTTTTGCGCATTAATCTATCCGTTGACGGCTGAAAGCTGTCAAAACCGTAGAACTCATCGAGGTCTTCGTTTTGACAGGTTATGGCTCCCATAACTCTAAACGAGCTAGTAGTTATGGCCGTCCGAATAATCGATATCTACAGGGTGCAACATCCACGGTGCAAGGTGCAACATCCGTCCGAAATGGCGAAACAGTGCTGTACGACTTTTAGGAATGCGTGCATGGATTTGAAACGGAACAGTACCATGGTGCACCACTATCCAGCGATGGTAAATCGAAGACCAGCCACCGTAATCCCGTTTTACCGTAAAAATCCACGTGTCGAAAAAACGAAGGGTAAAAAACTTACGAGACCCGATTGAGATTCGGGTTGTCCTTTTTGGGCATTAATCTATCCGTTGACGGCTAAAAGCCGTCAAAGCCATAAAACTCATCGAGGTCTTCGTTTTGACAGGTTATGGCTCCCGTAACTCTAAACGAGCCAGAAGTTATGGCCGTCCGAATAATCGATATCTACAGGGTGCAACATCCACGGTGCAAGGTGCAACTTCGGTCCGACATGGCGAAACAGTGCCGTACGACTTTTAGAAATGCATGCATGGATTTAAAACGGAACATTACCATGGTACACCACTCTCCAGCGACTGTAAATCGAAGACCAGCCACCGTAATCCCGTTTTGCCGTAAAAATCCACGTGTCGAAAAAACGAAGGGTAGAAAACTTACGAGACCCGATTGAGATTCGGGTTGTCCTTTTTGGGCATTAATCTATCCGTTGACGGCTGAAAGCTTTCAAAGCCGTAGAACTCATCGAGGCCTTCGTTTCGACAGGTTATGGCTACCGTAACTCTAAACGAGGCAGAAGTTATTGCCGTCCGAATAATCGATATCTACAGGGTGCAACATCCACGGTGCAACGTGCAACGTCCGTCCGAAATGGCGAAATAGTGTCGTACGCCTTTTAGAAATGCATGCATGGATTTGAAATGGAACATTACTAGGGTGCACCACTCTCTAGCGATAAGAAGTCGAAGACGGGCCACGGTAATCCCGTTTTTCGTAAAAATCCACGTGTCGAAAAAACGAAGGGTAAAAAACTTACGAGACCCGATTGAGATTCGGGTTGTCCTTTTTGGGCATTAATATACCCGTCGAAGGCTGAAAGCTGTCAAACCCGTAGAACTCATCGAGGCCTTCGTTTTGACTGGTTATGGCTCCCGTAACTTTAAACGAGCCAGAAGTTATAGCCGTCTGAATAATCGTTATCTACAGGGTGCAATATCCACGGTGCAAGGTGCAACATCCGTCCGAAATGGCGAAACAGTGCCGTACGGCTTTTAGAAATGCATGCATGGATTTGAAATGGAACATTACCATGGTGCACCACTCTCCAGCGATGGGAAGTCGAAGACGGGCCACGGTAATCCAGTTTTCCGTAAAAATCCATGTGTCGAAAAAACGAAGGGTAAAAAACTTACGAGACCCGATTGAGATTAGGGTTGTCCTTTTTGGGCATTAATCTATCCGTTGACGGCTGAAAGCTATCAAAGCCGTAGAACTCATCGAGGCCTTCGTTTTGACAGGCTATGGCTCCCGTAACTCTTAACGAGCCAGAAGTTATGGCCATCCGAATAATCGATATCTACAGGGTGCAACATCCACGGTGCAAGGTGCAACGTCCGTCCGAAATGGCGATATAGTGCCGTACGACTTTTAGAAATGCGTGCATGGATTTGAAATGGAACATTACCATGGTGCACCACTCTCCAGCGATGGGAAGTCGAAGACGGGCCACGGTAATCCAATTTTCCGTAAAAATCCAAGTGTCGAAAAAACGAAGGGTAAAAAACTTACGAGACCCGATTGAGATTCGGGTTGTCCTTTTTGGGCATTAATCTATCCGTTGATGGCTGAAAGCTATCAAAGCCGTAGAACTCATCGAGGCCTTCGTTTTGAAAGGCTATGGCTCCCGTAACTCTTAACGAGCCAGAAGTTATGCCCATCCGAATAATCGATATCTACAGGGTGCAACATCCACTGTGCAAGGTGCAACACCATCCGAAATGGCGAAATAGTGCCGTACGACTTTTAGAAATGCGTGCATGGTTTTGAAATGGAACATTACCATGGTGCACCACTCTCCAGCAATGGAAAGTCGAAGACGGGCCACGATAATCCCGTTTTACCCTAAAAATCCACGTGTCGAATAAACGAAGGGTAAAAAACTCATCGAGGCCTTCGTTTTGACAGGTTATGGCTCCCGTAACTCTTAACGAGCCAGAAGTTATGGCCGTCTGAATAATCAATATCTACAGGGTGCAACATCCACGGTGCAAGGTGCAACATCCATCCGAAATGGCGAAACAGTGCCGTACGACTTTTACAAATGCGTGCATGGATTTGAAACGAAATAGTACCATGGTGCACCACTCTCCAGCGATGGTAAATCGAAGACTAGCCACGGTAATCCCGTTTTGCCGTAAAAATCCACGTGTCGAAAAAACGAAGGGTAAAAAACTTACAAGACCCGATTGAGATTCAGGTTGTCCTTTTTGGGCATTAATCTATCCGTTGACGGCTGAAAGCTGTCAAAGCCGTAGAACTCATCGAGGCCTTCGTTTTGACAGGTTATGGATCCCGTAACTCTAAACGAGCCAGAAGTTATGGCCGTCCGAATAATCGATATCTACGGGGTGCAACATCCACGGTGCAAGGTGCAACATCCGTCCGAAATGGCGAAACAGTGCCGTACGACTTTTAGAAATGCATGCGTGGATTTGAAACGGAACAGTACCATGGTGCACCACTCTCCAGCGATGGTAAATCGAAGACCAGCCACGGTAATCCCGTTTTGCCGTAAAAATCCACGTGTCGCGAAAACGAAGGTAAAAAACTTACGAGACCCGATCGAGATTCGGGTTGTCCTTTTTGGGCATTAATCTATCCGTTGATGGCTGAAAGCTGTCAAAGCCGTAGAACTCATCGAGGCCTTCGTTTTGACAGGTTATGGCTCCCATAACTCTAAACGAGGCAGAAGTTATGCCCGTCCGAATAATCGATACCTACAGGGTTCAACATCCACGGTGCAAGGTGCAACATCCGTCCGAAATGGCGAAACAGTGCCGTATGACTTTTAGAAATGCGTGCATGGCTTTAAAACAGAACACCATGGTTCACACTCTCCAGCGATGTGAAGTCGAAGACGGGCCACGGTAATCCCGTTTTACCGTAAAAATCCACGTGTCGAAAAACGAAGGGTAAAAAACTTACGAGACCCGATTGAGATTCGGGTTGTCCTTTTTGGGCATTAATCTATCCGTTGATGGCTGAAAGCTGTCAAAGCCGTAGAATTCATCGAGGCCTTCGTTTTGACAGGTTATGGCTCCGGTAACTCTAAACGAGCCAGAAGTTATAGCCGTCCGAATAATCGATATCTACAGGGCGTGACATCCACGGTGCATGGTGCAACATCCGTCCGAAATGGCGAAACAGTGCCGTACGGCTTTTAGAAATGTGTGCATGGTTTTGAAACGGAACATTACCATGGTGCACCATTCTCCAGCGATGGGAAGTCGAAGACGGGCCACGGTAATCCCGTTTTCCGTAAAAATCCACATGTCGAAAAAACGAAGGGTAAAAAACTTACGAGACCCGATTGAGATTCGGGTTGTCCTTTTTGGGCATTAATCTATCCGTTGACGGCTGAAAGCTATCAAAGCCGTAGAACTCATCGAGGCCTTTGTTTTGACAGATTATGGCTCCCGTAACTCTAAACGAGGCAGAAGTTATGGCCGTCCGAATAATCGATATCTACAGGGTGCAACTTCCACGGTGCAAGGTGCAACGTCCGTCCGAAATGGCGAAATAGTGTCGTACGACTTTTAGAAATACTTGCATGGATTTGAAATGGAACATTACCATGGTGCACCACTCTCCAGTGATGGGAAGTCGAAGACGGGCCACGGTAATCCCGTTTTTCGTAAAAATCCACGTGTCGAAAAAACGAAGGGTAAAAAACTTACGAGACCCGATTGAGATTCGGGTTGTCCTTTTTGGGCATTAATATATCCATTGAAGGCTGAAAGCTGTCAAAGCCGTAGAACTCATCGAGTCCTTCGTTTTGACAGGTTATGGCTCCCGTAACTCTAAACGAGCAAGAAGTTATGGCCGTCCGAATAATCGATATCTACAGGGTGCAACATCCACGGTGCAAGGTGCAACGTCCGTCCGAAATGGCGAAATAGTCCCGTACGTCTTTTAGAAATGCGTGCATGGATTTGAAACGGAACATTACCATGGTGTACCACTCTCCAGCGAAGGAAAGTCGAAGACGAGCCACGGTAATCCAGTTTTCCGTAAAAATCCACGTGTCGAAAAAACGAAGGGTAAAAAACTTACGAGACCCGATTGATATTCGGGTTGTCCTTTTTGTGCATTAATCTATCCATTGACGGCTGAAAGCTGTCAAAGCCATAGAACTCATCGAGGCCTTCGTTTTGACAGGTTATGGCTCTCGTAACTCTAAACGAGCCAGAAGTTATGGCCGTCCGAATAATCGATATCTACAGGGTGCAACATCCACGGTGCAAGGTGCAACATCCGTCCGAAATGGCGAAGCAGTGCCGTACGACTTTTAGAAATGCGTGCATGGATTTGAAACGGAATAGTACCATAGTGCACCACTCTCCAGCGATGGTAAATCGAAGACCAGCCACGGTAATCCCGTTTTGCCGTAAAAATCCACGTGTCGCGAAAACGAAGGGTAAAAAACTTACGAGACCCGATTGAGATTCGGGTTGTCCTTTTTGGGCATTAATCTATCGTTGATGGCTGAAAGCTGTCAAAGCCGTAGAACTCATCGAGGCCTTCATTTTGACAGGTTATGGCTCCCATAACTCTAAACGAGCCAGAAGTTATGCCCGTCCGAATAATCGATATCTACAGGGTGCAACATCCACGGTGCAAGGTGCAACATCCGTCCGAAATGGCGAAACAGTGCCGTATGACTTTTAGAAATGCGTGCATGGCTTTAAAACGGAACATTACCATGGTGCACCACTCTCCAGCGATGTGAAGTCGAAGACGGGCCACGCTAATCCCGTTTTACCGTAAAAATCCACGTGTCGAAAAAACGAAGGGTAAAAAACTTACGAGATTCGATTGAGATTCGGGTTGTCCTTTTTGGGCATTAATCTATCCGTTGACGTCTGAAAGCTGTCAAAGCCGTAGAACTCATCGAGGCCTTTGTTTTGACAGGTTATGGCTCTCGTAACTCTAAACGAGCCAGAAGTTATAGAGGTCCGAATAATCGATATCTACAGGGTGTAACATCCACGGTGCATGGTGCAACATCCGTCCGAAATGGCGAAACATTGTCGTACGGCTTTTAGAAACGCGTGCATGGATTTGAAACGGAACGTTGCCATGGTGCACCACTCTCCAGCGATGGGAAGTCGAAGACGGGCCACGGTAATCCCGTTTTCCGTAAAAATCCACATGTCGAAAAAACGAAGGGTAAAAAACTTACGAGACCCGATTGAGATTCGGGTTGTCCTTTTTGGGCATTAATCTATCCGTTGACGGCTGAAAGCCGTCAAAACCGTAGAACTTATCGAGGCCTTTGTTTTGACAGGTTGTGGCTCCCGTAACTCTAAACGAGCCAAAAGGTATAGCCGTCCGAATAATCGATATCTACAGGGTGCAACATCCACGGTGCAAGGTGCAACGTCCGTCCGAAATGGCGAAATAGGGCTATACGGCTTTTAGAAATGCGTGCATGGATTTGAAATGGAACATTACCATGGTGCACCACTCTCCAGCGATGGGAAGTCGAAGACGGGCCACGGTAATCCCGTTTTTCGTAAAAATCCACGTGTCGAAAAAACGAAGGGTAAAAAACTTACGAGACCCGATTGAGATTCGGGTTGTCCTTTTTGGGCATTAATATATCCGTTGAAGGCTGAAAGCTGTCAAAGCCGTACAACTCATCGAGGCCTTCGTTTTGACAGGTTATGGCTCTCGTAACTCTAAACGAGCCAGAAGTTATGGCCGTCCGAATAATCGATATCTACAGGGTGCAACATCCACGGTGCAAGGTGCAACGTCCGTCCGAAATGGCGAAATAGTGTCGTACGACTCTTAGAAATGCGTGCATGGATTTGAAACGGAACATTACCATGGTGCACCACTATCCAGCGATGGAAAGTCGAAGACGGGCCACGGTAATCCAGTTTTCCGTAAAATTCCACGTGTCAAAAAACGAAGGGCAAAAAACTTACGAGACCCGATTGAGATTCGGGTTGTCCTTTTTGGGCATTAATCTATCCGTTGATGGCTGAAAGCTGTCAAAGCCGTAGAACTCATCGAGGCCTTCGTTTTGACAGGTTATGGCTCCCGTAACTCTTAACGAGCCAAAAGTTATGGCCATCCGAATAATCGATATCTACAGGGTGCAACATCCACCGTGCAAGGTGCAACATCCGTCCGAAATGGAGAAACAGTGCGTACGACTTTTAAAATGCGTTCATAGATTTGAAATGGAACAGTACCATGGTGCACCACTCTTCAGCGATGGGAAGTCGAAGACGGGCCACGGTAATCCCGTCTCACCGTAAAAATCCTCGTGTCGAAAAAACGAAGGGTAAAAAACTTACGAGACCCGATTGAGATTCGGGTTGTCCTTTTTGGGCATTAATCTATCCGTTGATGGCTGAAAGCTGTCAAAGCCGTAGAACTCATCGAGGCCTTCGTTTTGACAGGTTATTGCTCCCGTAACTCTAAACGAGCCAGAAGTTATGGCCGTCCGAATAATCGATATCTACAGGGTGCAACATCCACGGTGCAAGGTGCAACATCCGTCCGAAATGGCGAAACAGTGCCGTACAGCTTTTAGAAATGCGTGCATGGATTTGAAACGGAACAGTACCATGGTGCACCACTCTGCAGCGATGGTAAAACGAAGGCCATCCACCGTAATCCCGTTTTGCCGTAAAAATCCACGTGTTGAGAAAACGAATGGTAAAAAACTTACGAGACCCAATTGAGATTCGGGTTGTCCTTTTTGGGCATTAATCTATCCGTTGAAGGCTGAAAGCTGTCAAAACCGTAGAACTCATCGAGGCCTTCATTTTGACAGGTTATGCATCCCGTAAATCTAAACAAGCCAGAAGGTATAGCCGTCCGAATAATCGATATCTACTGGGTGCAACATCCACGGTGCAAGGTGCAACATCCATCCGAAATGGCGAAACAGTGTCGTACGGCTTTTAGAAATGCGTGCATGGATTTGAAACTGAACAGTACCATGGTGCACCACTCTTCAGCATTGGTAAATCGAAGACCAGCCACGGTAATCCCGTTTTGCCGTAAAATCCACGTGTCGAAAAAACGAAGGGTAAAAAACTTATGAGACCCGATTGAGATTCGGGTTGTCCTTTTTGGGCATTAATATATCCGTTGATGTCTGAAAGCTGTCAAAGCCGTAGAACTCATCGAGGCCTTTGATTTGACAGGTTATGGCTCCCGTAACTCTAAACGAGCCAGAAGTTATGCCTATCCGAATAATCGATATCCACAGGGTGCAACATCCACGGTGCAAGGTGCAACATCCGTCCAAAATGGCGAAACAGTGCCGTATGACTTTTAGAAATGTGTGCATGGATTTAAAACGGAACATTACCATGGTGCACCACTCTCCAGCGATGGAAAGTCGAAGACGGGCCACGGTAATCCCGTTTTACCGTAAAAATCCACGTGTCGAAAAAACGAAGGGTAAAAAACTTACGAAACCCGATTGAGATTCGGGTTGTCCTTTTTGGGCATTAATCTATCCATTGATGGCTGAAAGCTGTCAAAGCCGTAGAACTCATCGAGGCCTTCGTTTTGACAGGTTATGGCTCCCGTAACACTTAACGAGCCAGAAGTTATGCCCGTCCGAATGATCGATATCTACAGGGTGCAACATCCACGGTGCAAGGTGCAACATCCGTCCAACATGGCGAAACAGTGCCGTACGAATTTTAGAAATGCGTGCATGGATTTGAAACGGAACAGTACCATGGTGCACTACTCTCCAGCAATGGTAAATCGAAGACCAGCCACCGTAATCTCGTATTGCCGTAAAAATCCACGTGTCGAAAAAACGAAGGGTAAAAAACTTACGAGACCCGATTGAGATTCGGGTTGTCCTTTTTGGGAATTAATCTATCCGTTGACGGCTGAAAGCTGTCAAAGCCGTAGAACTCATCGAGGCCTTCGTTTTGACGGGTTATGGATCCTGTAACTCTAAACGAGCTAGAAGTTATGGTCGTCCGAATAATCGATATCTACAGGGTGCAACATCCGCGGTGCAAGGTGCGACATCCGTCCGAAATGGAGAAATAGTGCCGTACGACTTTTAGAAATGCGTGCATAGATTTGAAAGGGAACAGTACCATGGTGCACCACTCTTCAGCGATGGGAAGTCGAATACGGACCACGGTAATCCCGTTTTACCGTAAAAATCCACGTGTCGAAAAAACGAAGGGTAAAAAATTACGAGACCCGATTGGGATTCGGGTTGTCCTTTTTGGGCATTAATCTATCCGTTGATGGCTGAAAGCTATCAAAGCCGTAGAACTCATAGAGTCCTTCGTTTTGACAGGTTATGGCTCCCGTAACTATTAACGTGCCAGAAGTTATGGCCGTCCGAATAATCGATATCTACAGGGTGCAACATCCACGGTGCAAGGTGCAACATCCGTCCGACATGGCGAAACAGTGCCGTACGACTTTTAGAAATGCGTGCATGGATTTGAAATGGAACAGTACCATGGTGCACCACTCTCCAGCGATGGTAAATCGAAGACCAGCCTCCGTAATCCCGTTTTGCCGTAAAATCCACGTGTCGAAAAAACGAAGGGTAAAAAACTTACGAGACCCGATTGAGATTCGGGTTGTCCTTTTGGGCATTAATCTATCCGTTGACGGCTGAAAGCTGTCAAAGCCGTAGAACTCATCGAGTCCTTCGTTTTGACAGGTTATGGCTCTCGTAACTCTAAACGAGCCAGAAGTTATGGCCGTCCGAATAATCGATATCTACAGGTTGCAACATCCACGGTGCAAGGTGCAACATCCGTCCGAAAATGGAGAAACAATGCCGTACGACTTTTAGAAATCCATGCATAGATTTGAAATGGAACAGTACCATGGTGCACCACTCTTCAGCGATGGGAAGTCGAAGACGGGCCACGGTAATCCCGTTTTACCGTAAAAATCAACGTGTCGAAAAAACGAAGGGTAAAAAACTTACGAGACCAGATTGAGATTCGGGCTGTCCTTTTTGGCATTAATCTATCCGTTGATGGCTGAAAGCTGTTAAAGCCGTAGAACTCGTCGAGGCCTTCGTTTTGACAGTTTATGGCTCCCGTAACTCTAAACGAGCCAGAAGTTATGGCCGTCCGAATAATCGATATCTACAGGGTGCGACATCCACGGTGCAAGGTGCAACATCCGTCCGAAATGGCGAAACTGTGTCGTACGACTTTTAGAAATGCGTGCATGGATTTGAAACGGAACAGTACCATGGTGCACCACTCTCCAGCGATGGGAAGTCGAAGACGGGCAACGGTAATCCCGTTTTACCGTAAAAATCCACGTGTCGAAAAAACGAAGGGTAAAAAACTTACGAGACCCGATTGAGATTCGGGTTGTCCTTTTTGGGCATTAATCTATCCGTTGACGGCTGAAAGCTGTCAAAACCGTAGAACTCATCGAGGCCTTCGTTTTGACAGGTTATAGCTCCCGTAAATCTAAACGAGCCGGAAGTTATAGCCGTCCGAATAATCGATATCTACAGGGTGCAACATCCACGGTGCAAGGTGCAACATCCGTCCGAAATGGCGAAACAGTGCCGTACGGCTTTTAGAAATGCGTGCTTGGATTTGAAACTGAACAGTACCATGGTGCACCACTCTCCAGCGATGGTAAATCGAAGACCAGCCACGGTAATCCCGTTTTGCCGTAAAAATCCACGTGTCGAAAAAACGAAGGGTAAAAACCTTACGAGACCCGATTGAGATTCGGGTTGTCCTTTTTGGGCATTAGTATATCCGTTGATGGCTGAAAGCTGTCAACGCCGTAGAACTCATCGAGGCCTTCGTTTTGACAGGTTATGGCTCCTGTAACTCTAAATGAGCCAGAAGTTATGCCCGTCCGAATAATCGATATCTACAGGGTGCAACATCCACGGTGCAAGGTGCAACATCCGTCCGAAATGGCGAAACAGTGCCGTATGACTTTTAGAAATGCGTGCATGGATTTAAAACAGACCATTACCATGGTGCACCACTCTCCAGCGATGGGAAGTCAAAGACGGGCCACGGTAATCCCGTTTTGCCGTAAAAATCCACGTGTCGAAAAAATGAAGGGTTAAAAACTTACGAGACCCGATTGAGATTCGGGTTGTCCTTTTTGGGCGTTAATCTATCCATTGACGGCTGAAAGCCGTCAAACCGTAGAACTCATCGAGGCCTTCGTTTTGACAGGTTATGGCTCCCGTAACTCTAAACGAGCCAGAAGTTATGGTCGTCCGAATAACCGATATCTACAGGGTGCAACATCCACGGTGCATGGTGCGACATCCGTCCGAAATGGAGAAACAGTGCCGTACGACTTTTAGAAATGCGTGCATAGATTTGAAATCGAACAGTACCATGGTGCACCACTCTTAAGCGATGGGAAGTCGAAGACGGGCCACGGTAATCCCGTTTTACCGTAAAAATCCACATGTCGAAAAAACGAAGGGTAAAAAACTTACGAGACCCGTTTGAGATTCGGGTTGTCCTTTTTGGGCATTAATCTATCCGTTGACGGCTTAAAGCTGTCAAAGTTGTAGAACTCATCGAGGCCTTGTTTTGATAGGTTATGGCTTCCGTAACTCTAAACGAGCCAGAAGTTATGGCCGTCCGAATAATCGATATCTACAGGGTGCAACATCCACGGTGCAAGGTGCAACATCCGTCCGAAATGGCGAAACAGTGCCGTACGGATTTTAGAAATGCGTGCATGGATTTGAAACGGAACAGTACCATGGTGCACCACTCTCCAACGATGGTAAATCGAAGACCATCCTCCCTAATCCCGTTTTCCCGTAAAAATCCACGTGTCGAAAAAACGAAGGGTAATAAACTTACGAGACCCGATTGAGATTCGGTTGTCCTTTTTGGGCATTAATCTATCCGTTGACGGCTGAAAGCAATCAAAACCGTAGAACTCATCGAGGCCTTCGTTTTGACAGGTTATGGCTCCCGTAAATCTAAACGAGCCAGAAGTTATAGCCGTCCGAATAATCGATATCTACAGGGTGCAACATCCACGGTGCAAGGTGCAACATCCGTCCGAAATGGCGAAATAGTGCCGTACGGCTTTTAGAAATGCGTGCATGGATTTGAAACTGAACAGTACCATGGTGAACCACTCTCCAGCGATGGTTAATCGAAGACCATCCACGGTAATCCCGTTTTGCCGTAAATATCCACTTGTCGAAAAAACGAAGGGTAAAAAACTTACGAGACACGATTGAGATTCGGGTTGTCCTTTTTGGGCATTAATATATCCGTTGATGGCTGAAAGCTGTCAAAGCCGTAGTCCTCATCGAGGCCTTCGTTTTGACAGGTTGTGGGTCCCGTAACTCTAAACGAGCCAGAAGTTATACCCGTCCGAATAATCGATATCTACAGGGTGCAACATCCACGGTACAAGGTGCAACATCCGTCCGAAATGGCAAAACAGTGCCGTATGACTTTTAGAAATGCGTGCATGGACTTAAAACGGAACATTACCATGGTGCTCCACTCTCCATCGATGGGAAGTCGAAGACGGCCCACGGTAATCCCGTTTTACCGTAAAAATCCACGTGTCGAAAAACCGAAGGGTAAAAAACTTACGAGACCCGATTGAGATTCGGGTTGTCCTTTTTGGGCATTAATCTATCCATTGACGGCTGAAAGCTATCAAAGCCGTAGAACTCATCGAGCCCTTCGTTTTGACGTGTTATGGCTCCCGTAACTCTTAACGAGCCAGAAGTTATGGCCGTCCGAATAATCGATATCTACAGGGTGCAACATCCACGGTGCAAGGTGCAACATCCGTCCGACATGGCGAAACAGTGCCGTACGACTTTTAGAAATGCTTGCATAGATTTGAAACGGAACAGTACCATGGTGCACCACTCTCCAGCGATGGTAAATCGAAGACCAGCCACCGTGATCCCGTTTTGCCGTAAAAATCCACGTGTCGAAAAAACGAAGGGTAAAAAACTTACGAGACCCGATTGAGATTCGGGTTGTCCTTTTTGGACATTAATCTATCCGTTGACGGCTGAAAGCTGTCAAAGCCATAGAACTCATCGAGGCCTTCGTTTTGACAGGTTATGGCTCCTGTAACTCTAAACGAGCCAGAAGTTATGGTCGTCCGAATAATCGATATCTACATGGTGCAACGTCCACGGTGCAAGGTGCGACATCCGTCCGAAATGGAGAAACAGTGCCGTACGACTTTTAGAAATGCGTGCATAGATTTGAAATGGAACAGTACCATGGTGCACCACTCTTCAGCGATGGGAAGTCGAGACGGGCCACGGTAATCCCGTTTTACCGTAAAAATCCACTTGTCAAAAAAACGAAGGGTAAAAAACTTACGAGACCCGATTGAGATTCGGGTTGTCCTTTTTGGGCATTAATCTATCCGTTGACGGCTTAAAGCTGTCATAGTCGTAGAACTCATCGAGGCCTTCGTTTTGATAGGTTATGGCTCCCGTAACTCTAAACGAGCCAGAAGTTATGGCCGTCCGAATAATCGATATCTACAGGGTGCAACATCCACGGTGCAAGGTGCAACATCCATCCGAAATGACGAAACAGTGCCGTACGGCTTTTAGAAATTTGTGCATGGATTTGAAACGGAAGAGTACCATGGTGCACCACTCTCCAGCGATGGTAAATCGAAGACCATCCACCCTAATCCCGTTTTGCCGTAAAAATCCACGTGTCGAAAAAACGAAGGGTAATAAACTTACGAGACCCGATTGAGATTCGGTTGTCCTTTTTGGGCATTAATCTATCCGTTGACGGCTGAAAGCTGTCAAAACCGTAGAACTCATCGAGGCACTCGTTTTGACAGGTTATGGCTCCCGTAAATCTAAACGAGCCAGAAGTTATAGCCGTCCGAATAATCGATATCTATAGGGTGCAACATCCACGGTGCAAGGTGCAACATCCGTCCGAAATGGCGTAACAGTGCCGTACGGCTTTTAGAAATGCGTGCATGGATTTAAAACTGAACAGTACCATGGTGCACCACTCTCCAGCGATGGTTAATCGAAGACCAGCCACGGTAATCCCGTTTTACCGTAAATATCCACTTGTCGAAAAAACGAAGGGTAAAAAACTTACGAGACACGATTGAGATTCGGGTTGTCCTTTTTGGGCATTAATATATCCGTTGATGGCTGAAAGCTGTCAAAGCCGTAGTCCTCATCGAGGCCTTCGTTTTGACAGGTTGTGGGTCCCGTAACTCTAAACGAGCCAGAAGTTATGCCCGTCCGAATAATCGATATCTACACGGTGCAACATCCACGGCACAAGGTGCAACATCCGTCCGAAATGGCAAAACAGTGCCGTATGACTTTTAGAAATGCGTGCATGGATTTAAAACGGAACATTACCATGGTGCTCCACTCTCCAGCGATGGAAAGTCGAAGACGGGCCACGGTAATCCCGTTTTACCGTAAAAATCCACATGTCGAAAAACCGAAGGGTAAAAAACTTACGAGACCCGATTGAGATTAGGGTTGTCCTTTTTGGGCATTAATCTATCCATTGACGGCTGAAAGCTATCAAAGCCGTAGAACTCATCGAGCCCTTCGTTTTGACGTGTTATGGCTCCCGTAACTCTTAACGAGCCAGAAGTTGTGGCCGTCCGAATAATCGATATCTACAGGGTGCAACATCCACGGTGCAAGGTGCAACATCCGTCCGACATGGCGAAACAGTGCCGTACGACTTTTAGAAATGCTTGCATAGTTTTGAAACGGAACAGTACCATGGTGCACCACTCTCCAGCGATGGTAAATCGAAGACCAGCCACCGTGATCCCGTTTAGCCGTAAAAATCCACGTGTCGAAAAAACGAAGGGTAAAAAACTTACGAGACCCGATTGAGATTCGGGTTGTCCTTTTTGGGCATTAATCTATCCGTTGACGGCTGAAAGCTGTCAAAGCCATAGAACTCATCGAGGCCTTCGTTTAGACAGGTTATGGCTCCTGTAACTCTAAACGAGCCAGAAGTTATGGTCGTCCGAATAATCGATATCTACATGGTGCAACATCCACGGTGCAAGGTGCGACATCCGTCCGAAATGGAGAAACAGTGCCGTACGACTTTTAGAAATGCGTGCATAGATTTGAAATGGAACAGTACCATGGTGCACCACTCTTCAGCGATGGGAAGTCGAGACGGGCCACGGTAATCCCGTTTTACCGTAAAAATTCACTTGTCAAAAAAACGAAGGGTAAAAAACTTACGAGACCCGATTGAGATTCGGGTTGTCCTTTTTGGGCATTAATCTATCCGTTGACGGCTTAAAGCTGTCATAGGCGTAGAACACATCGAGGCCTTCGTTTTGACAGGTTATGGCTCCTGTAACTCTAAACGAGCCAAAAGTTATGGCCGTCCGAATAATCGATATCTAGATGGTGCAACATCCACGGTGCAAGGTGCGACATCCGTCCGAAATGGAGAAACAGTGCCGTACGACTTTTAGAAAAGCGTGCAAAGATTTGAAATGGAACAGTACCATGGTGCACCACTCTTCAGCGATGGGAAGTCGAGACGGGCCACGGTAATCCCGTTTTACCGTAAAAATCCACATGTCGAAAAAACGAAGGGTAAAAAACTTACGAGACCCGATTGAGATTCGGGTTGTCCTTTTTGGGCATTAATCTATCCGTTGACGGCTTAAAGCTGTCAAAGTCGTAGAACTCATATAGGCCTTCGTTTTGATAGGTTATGGCTCCCGTAACTCTAAACGAGCTAGAAGTTATGGCCGTCCGAATAATCGATATCTACAGGGTGCAACATCCACGGTGCAAGGTGCAACATCCATCCGAAATAACGAAACAGTGCCGTACGGCTTTTAGAAATGCGTGCATGGATTTGAAACGGAATAGTACCATGGTGCACCACTCTCCAGCGATGGTAAATCGAAGACCATCCACCCTAATCCCGTTTTGCCATAAAAATCCACGTGTCGAAAAAACGAAGGGTAATAAACTTACGAGACTCGATTGAGATTCGGTTGTCCTTTTTGGGCATTAATCTATCCGTTGACGGCTGAAAGCTGTCAAAACCGTAGAACTCATCGAGACCTTCGTTTTGACAGGTTATGGCTCCCGTAAATCTAAACGAGCCAGAAGTTATAGCCGTCCGAATAATCGATATCTACAGGGTGCAACATCCACGGTGCAAGGTGCAACATCCTTCCGAAGTGGCGAAACAGTGCCGTACGGCTTTTAGAAATGCGTGCATGGATTTGAAACTGAACACTACCATGGTGCACCACTCTCCAGCGTTGGTTAATCGAAGACCAGCCACGGTAATCCCGTTTTGCAGTAAAAATCCACGTGTCGAAAAAACGAAGGGTAAAAAACTTACGACACCCGATTGAGATTCGGGTTGTCCTTTTTGGGCATTAATCTATCCGTTGACGGCTGAAAGCTGTCAAAGCCATAGAACTCATCGAGGCCTTCATTTTGACAGGTTATGGCTCCCGTAACTCTAAACGAGCCAGAAGTTATAGCCGTCCGAATAATCGATATCTACAGGGTGCAACATCCACGGTGCAAGGTGCAACATCCGTCCGAAATGGCGAAACAGTGCCGTAAGGATTTTAGAAATACGTGCATGGATTTGAAACTGAACAGTACCATAGTGCACCACTCTCCAGCGATGGTAAATCGAAGACCAGCCACGGTAATGCCGTTTTGCCGTAAAAATCCACGTGTCGAAAAAATGAAAGGTAAAAAACTTACGAGACCCGATTGAGATTCGGGTTGTCCTTTTTGGGCATTAATATATTCGTTGATGGCTGAAAGCTGTCAAAGCTGTAGAACTCATCGAGGCCTTCGTTTTGACAGGTTATGGCTCTCGTAACTTGAAACGAGCCAGAAGTTATGCCCGTCCGAATAATCGATATCTGCAGGGTGCAACATCCACGGTGCAAGGTGCAACTTCCGTCCGAAATGGCGAAACAGTGCCGTACGGCTTTTAGAAATGCGTGCATGGATTTGAAACGAAACAGTACCATGGTGCACCACTCTCCAGCGATGGTAAATCGAAGACCATTCACCCTAATCCCGTTTTGCCGTAAAAATCCACGTGTCGAAAAAACGAAGGGTAATAAACTTACGAGACCCGATTGAGATTCGGTTGTCCTTTTTGGGCATTAATCTATCCGTTGACGGCTGAAAGCTGTCAAAACCGTAGAACTCATCGAGGCCTTCGTTTTGACAGGTTATGGCTCCCGTAAATCTAAACGAGCCAGAAGTTATAGCCGTCCGAATAATCAATATCTACAGGGTGCAACATCCGCGGTGCAAGGTGCAACATCCTTCCGAAATGGCGAAACAGTGGCGTACGACTTTTAGAAATGCGTGCATGGATTTGAAACGGAACAGTACCATGGTGCACCACTCTCCAGCGATGGTAAATCGAAGACCATCCACCCTAATCCCGTTTTGCCGTAAAAATCCACGTGTCGAAAAAACGAAGGGTAATAAACTTACGAGACCCGATTGAGATTCGGTTGTCCTTTTTGGGTATTAATCTATCCGTTGACGGCTGAAAGCTGTCAAAACCGTAGAACTCATCGAGGCCTTCGTTTTGACAGGTTATGGCTCCCGTAAATCTAAACGAGCCAGAAGTTATAGCCGTCCGAATAATCGATATCTACAGGGTGCAACATCCACGGTGCAAGGTGCAACATCCGTCCGAAATGGCGAAACAGTGCCGTACGGCTTTTAGAAATGCGTGCATGGATTTGAAACTGAACAGTACCATGGTGCACCACTCTCCAGCGTTGGTTAATCGAAGACCAGCCACGGTAATCCCGTTTTGCCGTAAATATCCACTTGTCGAAAAAACGAAGGGTAAAAAACTTACAAGACACGATTGAGATTCGGGTTGTTCTTTTTGGGCATTAATATATCCTTTGATGGCTGAAAGCTGTCAAAGCCGTAGTCCTCATCGAGGCCTTCGTTTTGACAGGTTGTGGGTCCCGTAACTCTAAAGGAGCCAGAAGTTATGCCCGTCCGAATAATCGATATCTACAGGGTGCAACATCCACGGTACAAGGTGCAACATCCTTCCGAAATGGCAAAACAGTGCCGTATGACTTTTAGAAATGCGTGCATGGATTTAAAACGGAACATTACCATGGTGCTCCACTCTCCAGCGATGGGAAGTCGAAGACGGGCCACGGTAATCCCGTTTTACCGTAAAAATCCACGTGTCGAAAAACCGAAGGGTAAAAAACTTACGAGACCCGATTGAGATTCGGGTTGTCCTTTTTGGGCATTAATCTATCCATTGACGGCTGAAAGCGGTCAAAGCCATAGAACTCATCGAGCCCTTCATTTTGACAGGTTATGGCTCCCGTAACTCTTAACGAGCCAGAAGTTATGGCCGTCCGAATAATCGATATCTACAGGGTGCAACATCCACGGTGCAATGTGCAACATCCGTCCGACATGGCGAAACAGTGCCGTACGACTTTTAGAAATGCTTGCATGGATTTGAAACGGAACAGTACCATGGTGCACCACTCTCCAGCGATGGTAAATCCAAGACCAACCACCGTGATCCCGTTTTGCCGTAAAAATCCACGTGTCGAAAAAACGATGGGTAAAAAACTTACGAGACCCGATTGAGATTCGGGTTGTCTTTTTTGTGCATTAATCTATCCGTTGACGGTTGAAAGCTGTCAAAGCCATAGAACTCATCGAGGCCTTCGTTTTGACAGGTTAGGGCTCCCGTAACTCTAAACGAGCCAGAAGTTATGGCCGTCCGAATAATCGATATCTACAGGGTGCAACATCCACGGTGCAAGGTGCGACATCCGTCCGAAATGTAGAAACAGTGCCGTACGACTTTTAGAAATGCGTGCGTAGATTTGAAATGGAACAGTACCATGGTGCAACACTCTTCAGCGATGGGAAGTCGAAGACGGGCCACGGTAATCCCGTTTTACCGTAAAAATCCACATGTCGAAAAAACGAAGGGTAAAAAACTTACGAGACCCAATTGAGATTCGGGTTATCCTTTTTGGGCATTAATCTATCCGTTGACGGCTTAAAGCTGTCAAAGTCATAGAACTCATCGAGGCCTTAGTTTTGATAGGTTATGGCTCCCGTAACTCTAAACGAGCCAGAAGTTATGGCCGTCCAAATAATCGATATCTACAGGGTGCAACATCCACGGTGAAAGGTGCAACATCCATCCGAAATGGCGAAACATTGCCGTACGGCTTTTAGAAATGCGTGCATGGATTTGAAATGGAACAGTACCATAGTGCACCACTCTCCAGCGATGGTAAATCGAAGACCATCCACCCTAATCCCGTTTTGCCGTAAAAATCCACGTGTCGAAAAAACGAAGGGTAATAAACTTACGAGACCTGATTGAGATTCGGTTGTCCTTTTTGGGCATTAATCTATCCGTTGACGGCTGAAAGCTGTCAAAAACCGTAGAACTCATCGAGGCCTTCGTTTTGACAGGTTATGGCTCCCGTAAATCTAAACGAGCCAGAAGTTATAGCCGTCCGAATAATCGATATCTACAGGGTGCTACATCCACGGTGCAAGGTGCAACATCCGTCCGAAATGGCGAAACATTGCCGTACGGATTTTAGAAATGCGTGCATGGATTTGAAACTAAACTGTACCATGGTGCACCACTCTACAGCGATGGTTAATCGAAGACCAGCCACGGCAATCCCGTTTTGCCGTAAATATCCACTTGTCGAAAAAACGAAGGGTAAAAAACTTACGAGACACGATTGAGATTCGGGTTGTCCTTTTTGGGCATTAATATATCCGTTGATGGCTGAAAGCTATCAAAGCCGTAGTCCTCATCGAGGCCTTCGTTTTGACACGTTGTGGCTCCCGTAACTCTAAACGAGCCAGAAGTTATGCCCGTCCGAATAATCGATATCTACAGGGTGCAACATCCACGGTGCAAGGTGCAACATCCGTCCGAAATGGAAAAACAGTGCCGTATGACTTTTAGAAATGCGTGCATGGATTTAAAACGGAACATTACCATGGTGCACCACTCTCCAGCGATGGGAAGTCGAAGACGGGCCACGGTAATCCCGTTTTACCGTAAAAATCCACGTGTCGAAAAACCGAAGAGTAAAAAACTTACGAGACCGATTGAGATTCGGGTTGTCCTTTTTGGGCATTAATCTATCCATTGACGGCTGAAAGCTGTCAAAGCCGTAGAACTCATCGAGCCCTTCGTTTTGACAGGTTATGGCTCCCGTAACTCTTAACGAGCCAGATGTTATGGTCGTCCGAATAATCGATATCTACAGGGTGCAACATCCACGGTGCAAGGTGCAACATCCGTCCGACATGGCGAAACAGTGTCGTACGACTTTTAGAAATGCGTGCATGGATTTGAAACGGAACAGTACCATGGTGCACCACTCTCCAACGATGGTAAATCGAAGACCAGCCACCGTAATCCCGTTTTGCCGTAAAAATCCACGTGTCGAAAAAACGAAAGGTAAAAAACTTACTAGACCCGATTGAGATTCGGGTTGTCCTTTTTGGGCATTAATCTATCCGTTGACGGCTGAAAGCGGTCAAGGCCGTAGAACTCATCGAGGCCTTCGTTTTGACAGGTTATGGCTCCCGTAACTCTAAACGACCCAGAAGTTATGGCCGTCCGAATAATCGATATATACAGGGTGCAACATCCACGGTGCAAGGTGCAACATCCGTCCGAAATGGAGAAACAGTGCCGTACGACTTTTAGAAATGCATGCATAGATTTGAAAGGAACAATACCATGGTGCACCACTCTTCAGCGATGGGAAGTCGAAGACGGGCCACGGTAATCCCGTTTACCGTAAAAATCCACGTGTCGAAAAACGAAGGGTAAAAAACTTACGAGACCCGATTGAGATTCGGGTTGTCCTTTTTGGGCATTAATCTTTCCGTTGACGGCTGAAAGCTGTCAAAGCCGTAGAACTCATCGAGGCCTTCGTTTTGACAGGTTATGGCTCCCGTAACTCTAAACGAGCCAGAAGTTATGGCCGTCCGAATAATCGATATCTACAGGGTGCAACATCCACGGTGCAAGGTGCAACATCCGTCCGAAATGGCGAAACAGTGCCGTACGGCTTTTAGAAATGCGTGCATGGATTTGAAACGGAACAGTTCCATGGTGCACCACAATCCAGCGATGGTAAATCGAAGACCATCCACCGTAATCCCGTTTTGCCGTAAAAATCCACGTGTCGAAAAAACGAAGGGTAAAAAACGTACGAGACCCGATTGAGATTCGGGTTGTCCTTTTTGGGCATTAATCTATCCGTTTACGGCTGAAAGCTGTCAAAACCGTAGAACTCATCGAGGCCTTCGTTTTGACAGGTTATGGCTCCCGTAAATCTAAACGAGCCAGAAGTTATGGCCGTCTGAATAATCGATATCTACAGGGTGCAACATCCACGGTGCAAGGTGCAACATCCGTCCGAAATGGCGAAATAGTGCCGTACGCCTTTTAGAAATGCGTGCATGGATTTGAAACTGAACAGTACCATAGTGCACCACTCTCCAGCGATGGTAAATTGAAGACCAGCCATGGTAATCCCGTTTTGCCGTAAAAATCCACGTGTCGAAAAAACGAAGGGTAAAAAACTTACGAGACCCGATTGAGATTCGGGTTGTCCTTTTTGGGCATTAATATATTCGTTGATGGCTGAAAGCTGTAAAAGCTGTAGAACTCATCGAGTCCTTCGTTTTGACAGGTTATGGCTCTCGTAACTCTAAACGAGCCAGAAGTTATGCTCGTCCGAATAACCGATATCTACAGAGTGCAACATCCACGGTGCAAGGTGCAACATCCGTCCGAAATGGTGAAACAGTGCAGTACGGCTTTTAGAAATGCGTGCATGGATTTGAAACGGAACAGTATCATGGTGCACCACTCTCCAGCGATGGTAAATCAAAGACCATCCGCCGTAATCCCGTTTTGCCTTAAAAATCCACGTGTCGAAAAACGAAGGGTAAAAAACTTACGAGACCCGATTGAGATTCGGGTTGTCCTTTTTGGGCATTAATCTATCCGTTGACCGCTGAAAGCTGTCAAAACCGTAGAACACATCGAGGCCTTCATTTTGACAGGTTATGGCTCCCGTAAATCTAAACGAGCCATAAGTTATAGCCGTCCGAATAATCGATATCTATAGGGTGCAACATCCACGGTGCAAGGTGCAACATCCGTCCGAAATGGCGAAACGGTGCCGTACGACTTTTAGAAATGCGTGTATGGATTTGAAACTGAATAGTACCATAGTGCACCACTCTCCAGCGATGGTAAATCGAAGACCAGCCACGGTAATCCCGTTTTGCCGTAAAAGTCAACGTGTCGAAAAAACGAAGGGTAAAAAACTTACGAGACCCGATTGAGATTCGGGTTGTCCTTTTTGGGCATTAATATATCCGTTGATGGCTGAAAGCTGTCAAAGACGTAGAACTCATCGAGGCCTTCGTTTTGATAGGTTATGGCTCCCGTAACTCTAAACGAGCCAAAAGTTATGGCCGTCCAAATAATTGATATCTACAGGGTGCAACATCCACGGTGCACAGTACAACATCCGTCCGAAATAGCGAAACAGTGCCGTATGACTTTTAGAAATGCGTGCATGGATTTGAAACGGAACAGTACCATGGTGCACCACTCTCCAGCGATGGGAAGTCGAAGACGGGCCACGGTAATCCCGTTTTACCGTAAAAATCCAAGTGTCGAAAAAACGAAGGGTAAAAACTTACGAGAACCGATTGAGATTCGGGTTGTCCTTTTTGGGCATTAATCTATCCGTTGATGGCTGAAAGCTGTCAAAGCCGTAGAACTCATCGAAGCCTTCGTTTTGACAGGTTATGGCTCCCGTAACTCTTAACGAGCCAGAAGTTATGGCCGTCCGAATAATCGATATCTACAGGGTGCAACATCCACGGTGCAAGGTGCAACGTCCGTCCGAAATGGCGAAATAGCGCCGTACGACTTTTAGAAATGCGTGCATGGATTTGAAATGGAACAGTACCATGGTGCACCACTCTCCAGTGACGGTAAATCGAAGCCAGCCACCGTAATCCCGTTTTGCCGTAAAAATCCACGTGTCGAAAAAATGAAGGGTAAAAAACTTACGAGACCCGATTGAGACTCGGGTTGTCCTTTTTGGGCCTTAATCTATCCGTTGACGGTTGAAAGATGTCAAAGCCGTAGAACTCATCGAGGCCTTCGTTTTGACAGGTTATTTCTCCCGTAACTCTTAACGAGCCAGAAGTTATGGCCGTCCGAATAATCAATATCTACAGGGTGCATCATCCACGGTGCAAGGTGCAACATCTGTCCGAAATGGCGAAACGGTGCCGTACGACTTTTAGAAATGCGTGCATGGATTTGAAATGGAATAGTACCATGGTGCACCACTCTTCAGCGATGGAAAGTCGAAGACGGGCCACGGTAATCCCGTTTTACCGTAAAAATCCACGTGTCGAAAAAACGAAGGGTAAAAAACTTACAAGACCCGATTGAGAT
This sequence comes from Allium cepa, assembly GCA_030765085.1. Classification (NCBI taxonomy): domain Eukaryota; kingdom Viridiplantae; phylum Streptophyta; class Magnoliopsida; order Asparagales; family Amaryllidaceae; genus Allium; species Allium cepa. Next base: position 41,715,469 of record CM060941.1, on the reverse strand, counting down.
TCAGGTTGTCCTTTTTGGGCATTAATCTATCCGTTGACATCTAAAAGCTGTCAAAGCCGTAGAACTCATCGAGGCTTTCGTTTTGACAGGTTATGGCTCCCGTAACTCTTAACGAGCCAGAAGTTATGGCCGTCCGAATAATCGATATCTACAGGGTGCTACATCCACGGTGCAAGGTGCAACATCCGTCCGACATGGCGAAACAGTGCCGTACGACTTTTAGAAAATGCGTGCATGGATTTGAAATGGAACACTACCATGGTGCACCACTATCCAGCGAAGGTAAATCGAAGACCAGCCACCTAATCCCGTTTTGCCGTAAAAATCCACGTGTCGAAAAAACGAAGGGTAAAAAACTTACGAGAACGATTCGGGTTGTCCTTTTTGGGTATTAATCTATCCGTTGACGGCTGAAAGCTGTCATAGCTATAGAACTCATCAAGGCCTTCGTTTTGACAGGTTATGGCTTCCGTAACTCTAAACGAGCCAGAAGTTATGGCCGTCCGAATAATCGATATCTACATCGTGCAACATCCACGGTGCAAGGTGCAACATCCGTCCGAAATGGAGAAACAGTGCCGTACGACTTTTAGAAATGCGTGCATAGATTTGAAATGGAACGGTACCATGGTGCACCACTCTTCAGCGAAGGGAAGTCGAAGACGGGCCACGGTAATCCCGTTTTACCGTAAAAATCCACGTGTCGAAAAAACGAAGGGTAAAAAACTTACGAGACCCGATTGAGATTTGGGTTGTCCATTTTGGGCATTAATTTATCCGTTGATGGCTGAAAGCTGTCAAAGCCGTAGAACTCATCGAGGCCTTCGTTTTGACAGGTTATGGCTCCCGTTACTCTAAACGAGCCAGAAGTTATGGTCGTCCGAATAATCGATATCTACAGGGTGCAACATCCACGGTGCAAGGTGCAACATCCGTCCGAAATGGCGAAATAGTGTCGTACGACTTTTAGAAATGCGTGCATGGATTTGAAACGGAACAGTACCATGGTGCACCACTCTCCAGCGATGGTAAATCGAAGACCAGCCACGGTAATCTACAGGTGTTTGCGCCAAAATTGGTCACAAACCCCGATGATTATGAAAGCACCAGTGTATGAATATAACTCAACAATATTCAAACACAAATCGCAGATCTTAAGTAGCAAAATAATAAATGTAAACAAGAATACACGATTTATAGTGGTTCGGCTATCTCCGGCCTACGTCCACTTCAAAGGTTTTTTCTTTTATTGATGTTCTTCGCTGATTACAATCGATTACAGCGGATTACAATGAATTGTAGTTCTGAAATTCAAGTACAACGGTGGTTGTTGAGTGCAAAATAGAGCCTTGGCGGAGTCTTGATGCTTCAGAGTCTTGATTTTTGCCAAAGAGAATCCCCTCTCTTTTCCGAATGAACTAGGGCTCTATTTATAGGCGTAGGAGGCTGATATTTCTCCTAGAAATCAGGTAGACCACTTCCAGCACGTGAGGGGGCCCACATGGTCGAAACCTGGAGATCCGGGCCCACATTGGGATCGATTCGACCCTAGGTTCGAATCGATCAAAAAAGTGTCTAATCGTGATGAAACTTGGCGTGGACATTCTTCAGCATGAGTGTAAGCTACTGTAAAAATTTCGTGGCGTTTGGATTTATGGTTTGGGAGTTACGATCGATTCGAATTCAAGGTTTCGTGTGCTCTGCCTGTTTCGAATCCATTGATTCGAATCCATCTCCTTCGAATCGATCGATTCACGTGCACATCGATGACGTGGCGCACGTCCTTCGTGTCGATCCACTTGTTGCTCCGAGTTGAATGGGTCGACTCCGTGGTTTTTGCCTCTTTGACTTGTGATTTCGAATGCTGGATTCGAAGAATATCGATTCGAAGAATGCTTCCTTCGAATCGATAAGACTGGTCGCTGTTCGAATCGATTCGAATGCTCCACTACGCATCGGTTCGAAGTTGCCTTATTCGTGGGGATTCGAAGGTAAGAAAGGAAGGGAGTCGAAGTTCCCTCAGTTGTGTGGATTTGTGGGACCCTTCTTTGATGGTCTCGAGGAAATGGTTTTGAGGCGAGATGCGTGATGAGTTCGAAGTACCGCAACTTCATGGATTCGAACTCCTCAACCTTGAGGGATACGAAGAGAGGTGGCATCATGGATTCGAAGCTAGGTGGTTTGGATGGATTCGAACCAAGGCTTGCTTGACGGGTTCGAACTGCATGGGTTCGAAGTAGATGGAGTCGAACCGATGGATGCGAAGTCCATCGATTCGAACTAGGGGGTGTCTCATCGTTTCGAACTGAGTATTCTCTGTTTCTATCAAATTGAATCCATCATAACTTGGACATACAAACTCGGATTGACTTGAAATTTGAAATACGGACTTCTATGATCTTTATCGCCACATCCTATCAATCGTGGCTCAATCCGGACTCGGACAAAATTCAGCGATATCCATAGTGAACCTGCAACGTACAATCGATATTAATGATTAATAATTATTAATTCTTGGTAAATTTTGGGTTTCTCAGCTTTGGCAAAAAGTGGGATAACACTTTGCCCCCCAAAATATGCCTTTTTGTAAAAGGTATGTTTTGAACAATCTTAAATCAAGTGCAGTGAATGCGTATTTTATTCATTGCTACCGCAACGTTAATCATGCATATGGCTGTTCGGAGCCGAATCTGCGTTCTCAGTTCGCGGAAGTTAGCAATCAAGTTTTACAGTTTCTCCGGACTATTGATGGTCATTCTGGACCCTTGCCACGTCCATTCCAGACTCAGCGATCGAATAGAAAGATCCTATAGCACTCTGGCGTTGCTTTCTATCCCTTGCACTCTGGCCCCAGTTAGGGCATATAGCGATGTCTTGGTTGTTCGAAACCGATCATAGCCTCTCTGGGCTCTTGCTGGATCCCATCCTGTCACTCTCTGGTGAAGGGGAAACAACGATAAGTGAGTCGATCCTGTCGCTCTCCGGCGAAGCGACTCACTTCTTGCACTCCGGTTCAAAGCAGTTGAACATTAAGCGATGTCATGACCTGAATCATCGGCTGATCATAGTCTCTCCGGACTCTTGTCGGATCCCATCCTGTCACTCTCTGGTGAAGGGGAAACGACGATAAGTGAGTCGATCCTGTCGCTCTCCGGCGAAGCGACTCACTTCTTGCCTTACAGACTTACCTCTCCAGGTAAAGGCGATCTTGTTTATTTTGAAATTTAATGTTCATCCTTTGACTCTCCGGTCAAAAGGTTTATTGCAAGAAGTTCTAATTTATTTGTTTAATATTCAAGTTCTAGATGTTCAATCTCAAACACCAGAGAAGAAAAAACTAAACATTGCCTCTCCGGGCATATCGGTTTATCTCCATCTCAGAGCATGCCCAGGGATCTCTCCGGTTCCCGTACATGTGTAAGTGGAGTAACCGTTTATTCTGAAAATTAATCTAAATAAAATTATTCGACCGAAGTCCAAATCCTGGACTTGGCCCTTGCCATCTCTAATCAGTTGATGACGAGTCGTGATCCCGATCCAGGATCGTTCCTGCTAGGTGGAGGCGGTAGTTGTTCATGCCTTGTCGTTGCTGTCCGTTCTATGACAAATTGCGGTAATCTACCACCCCTAGCATGTTCTTCCACCTCATCCTTTAGGTGGCGGCATTCATCTGTGGTGTGCCCATCCAGCTCATGGAATAGGCAGTATTTTCCAGTCCTGCGCTCCCGCTCAGTGGGATCCCTTATAGGTGGCTTTCGATAGGGGAGTTGCCCCCGAGTTTCAGTGTAAATTCTTTCTAGGCCTGCAGTCAGATCGGTGTACTGCCTGAATCTTGGTTCTCGGAATTTCTTCCGTTTATCAGGACCATCGTGTCTGTCATCTTGTTTCCTCTTTCCGTTGTCCGCTCCGGACTGTTCTTTGGAGGTTCCTATGCTTTGTGTGGTATTTATTTCACGACTCTCGGCTCGTGATTCTTCTAACCGAATGAACTTTTCAGCTTTATGAAAGAACTCTCCAAGATCTTGCGGTGGATCTTTAGTTAGAGAATCCTTAAATTTGGTGCCTTCTGCGACTCCTGCCACCGCCGCCATTAAAATCATTGATGGATCCGGGCGATCTACAGAAGTCACTGTCACATTGAATCTTAACAGAAAATCTTTTATGGACTCTCCGGTCCTTTGCTTGATCGAGGCTAAAGTCATTACACTCTTGGGTCGCGTCACATGGACCCTGAATTGTCTCATGAAGCAGTCAACAAACTCGCTCCATGTTCCTATCGATCCAGTCTCCAGTTGTCTGAACCATAGTGCAGCTAAATCTGATAAATATAGAGGGAAGCATCGTGCCATCACTTCCTCGGATGCCCCCAGTACTTCCATGTGCCTGATATATCTGGTAATATGCATGGTCGGGTCTGATCTCCCGTCATAAGGTTCTAGCGTTGGCAATTTGAATTTTGGAGGGTTCCTTGCGTTTCGGATATTCGGAGTGAACAGACTCCGACTAACTTCTTCCAGCCCTCCGCTAGGCAATCCTCCTCTCATGATTCTTCGCATCAGGCCAACCATCCTCTCGTTTCCGTCTAGGGGTTGGCCCCTTGTCAAGTTCCTATCCTGCCCCCCGAGCCTTGAAGGGAATTCTGGTACGTATTCTTCTAGTGGCTCGTTAGCATATGCATTGGCTCCCGCTTGTTGAGCTCCGTCCGTTGGTCTTCCAGTATCGGATCCCGAGGGTCTGCCCCCAAGTCCTTGTTGATCACCTTCAACTCCTGCATTCTGGTCTTGAACCTGACCCTCATTAGCTCCCGCAATCCTGATTCCTTGTCCCGCACTCGCAGTTGTTGTAGTTGATCCAAGGTTTTGCACGTTCGCCGCCCTCATTTCCTCGAGGAAATTCTGCAGCATCTCCTGTTGACTCTTCATCATGCTTTCGCGCAATGAATTAGCCATAGCCCCCATCTCGTCTCTTGTGATGTAGACGGAAGCTTGTCCTTCTCTTGATCCGGAGGATGCTTCTTGGCTTCCTCCTTGTTGGCTCCTATCAACCCTTTGTCTTGTTTGTCGAGTCATTGTCTCTGAATTGGAAGTCTTCGAACTCTTGAATCTGAACTCTTAATGTAGCAGGTGCTAGTCCCTCTCAGTGAAAGCACCAAAGTGTTTGCGCCAAAATTGGTCACAAACCCCGATGATTATGAAAGCACCAGTGTATGAATATAACTCAACAATATTCAAACACAAATCGCAGATCTTAAGTAGCAAAATAATAAATGTAAACGAGAACACACGATTTATAGTGGTTCGGCTATCTCCGTCCTACGTCCACTTCAAAGGTTTTTTCTTTTATTGATGTTCTTCGCTGATTACAATCGATTACATCGGATTACAATGAATTGTAGTTCTGAAATTCAAGTACAACGGTGGTTGTTGAGTGCAAAATAGAGCCTTGGCGGAGTCTTGATGCTTCAGAGTCTTGATTTTTGCCAAAGAGAATCCCCTCTCTTTTCCGAATGAACTGGGGCTCTATTTATAGGCGTAGGAGGCTGATATTTCTCCTAGAAATCAGGTAGACCACTTCCAGCACGTGAGGGGGCCCACATGGTCGAAACCTGGAGATCCGGGCCCACATTGGGATCGATTCGACCCTAGGTTCGAATCGATCAAAAAAGTGTCTAATCGTGATGAAACTTGGCGTGGACATTCTTCAGCATGAGTGTAAGCTACTGTAAAAATTTCGTGGCGTTTGGATTTATGGTTTGGGAGTTACGTTCGATTCGAATTCAAGGTTTCGTGTGCTCTGCCTGTTTCGAATCCATTGATTCAAATCCATCTCGTTCGAATCGATCGATTCACGTGAACATCGATGACGTGGCGTGCGTCCTTCGTGTCGATCCACTTGTTGCTCCGAGTTGAATGGATCGACTCCGTGGTTTTTTCCGCTTTGACTTGGTGATTTCGAATGCTGGATTCGAAGAATATCGATTCGAAGAATGCTTCCTTCGAATCGATAAGACTAGTCGCTGTTCGAATCGATTCGAATGCTCCACTACGCATCGATTCGAAGTTGCCTTATTCGTGGGGATTCGAAGGTAAGAAAGGAAGGGAGTCGAAGTTCCCTCAGTTGTGTGGATTCATGGGACCCTTCTTTGATGGTCTCGAGGAAATGGTTTTGAGGCGAGATGCGTGATGAGTTCGAAGTACCGCAACTTCATGGATTCGAACTCCTCAACCTTGAGGGATACGAAGAGAGGTGGCATCATGGATTCGAAGCTAGGTGGTTTGGATGGATTCGAACCAAGGTTTGCTTGATGGGTTCGAACTGCATGGGTTCGAAGTAGATGGAGTCGAACCGATGGATGCGAAGTCCATCGATTCGAACTAGGGGGTGTCTCATCGTTTCGAACTGAGTATTCTCTGTTTCTATCAAATTGAATCCATCATAACTTGGACATAAGAACTCGGATTGACTTGAAATTTGAAATACGGACTTCTATGATCTTTCTCGCCACATCCTATCAATCGTGGCTCAATCCGGACTCGGACAAAATTCAGCGATATCCATAGTGAACCTGCAACGTACAATCGATATTAATGATTAATAATTACTAATTCTTGGTAAATTTTGGGTTTCTTAGCTTTGGCAAAAAGTGGGATAACAACAGGGTGCAACATCCACGGTGCAAGGTGCAACATCCGTCCGAAAAGGCGAAACAGTGTCGTACGGCTTTTAGAAATGCGTGCATGGATTTGAAACTGAACAGTACCATGGTGCACCGCTCTCCAGCGATGGTAAATCGAAGACCAGCCACGGTAATCCCGTTTTGCCGTAAAAATCCACATGTCGAAAAAACGAAGGGTAAAAAACTTACGAGACCCGATTGAGATTCGGGTTGTCCTTTTTGGGCATTAATCTATCCGTTGACGGTTGAAAGCTGTCAAAGCCGTAGAACTCATCGAGGCCTTCGTTTTGACAGGTTATGGATCCCGTAACTCTAAACGAGCCAAAAGTTATGGCCGTCCGAATAATCGATATCTACAGGGTGCAACATCCACGGTGCTAGGTGCAACATCCATCCGAAATGGAGAAACAGTGCCGTACGACTTTTAGAAATGCGTGCATGGATTTGAAATGGAACAGCACCATGGTGCATCACTCTTCAGCGATGGGAAGTTGAAGACGGGCCACGGTAATCCCGTTTTACCGTAAAAATCCACGTGTCGAAAAAGCGAAGGATAAAAAACTTACGAGACCCGATTGAGATTCCGGTTGTCTTTTTTGGGCATTAATCTATCCATTGACGGCTGAAAGCTGTCAAAGCCGTAGAACTCGTCGAGGCCTTCGTTTTGACAGGTTATGGCTCTTGTAACTCTAAAGGAGCCAGAAGTTATGGTCGTCCGAATAATCGATATCTACAGGGTGCAACATCCACGGTGCAAGGTGCAACATCCGTCCGACATGGCGAAACAGTGCCGTACGACTTTTAGAAATGCGTGCATGGATTTGAAACGGAACAGTACCATGGTGCACCACTCTCCAGCGAAGGTAAATCGAAGACCACCCACCGTAATCCCGTTTTGCCGTAAAAATCCACGTGTCGAAAAAACGAAGGGTAAAAAACTTACGAGACCCGATTGAGATTCGGGTTGTCCTTTTTGGGCATTAATCTATCCGTTGACGGCTGAAAGCTGTCATAGCCGTAGAACTCATCGAGGCCTTCGTTTTGACAGGTTAAGGCTCTCGTAACTCTAAACGAGCCAGAAGTTATGGCCGTCCGAATAATCGATATCTACATGGTGCAACATCCAAGGTGCAAGGTGCAACATCCGTCCGAAATGGAGAAACAGTGCCGTACGACTTTTAGAAATGCGTGCATAGATTTGAAATGGAACAGTACCATGGTGCACCACTCTTCAGCGATGGGAAGTCGAAGACGGGCCACGGTAATCCCGTTTTACCGTAAAAATCCACGTGTCGAAAAAACGAATGGTAAAAAACTTACGAGACCCGATTGAGATTTGGGTTGTCCTTTTTGGGCATTAATCTATCCGTTGACTGCTGAAAGCTGTCAAAGCCGTAGAACTCATCGAGGCCTTCGTTTTGACAGGTTATGGCTCCCGTAACTCTTAACGAGCCAGAAGTTATGGCCGTCCGAATAATCGATATCTACAGGGTGCAACATCCACGGTGCAAGGTGCAACATCCGTCCGACATGGCGAAACAGTGCCGTACGACTTTTAGAAATGCGTGCATGGATTTGAAATGGAACAGTACCATGGTGCACCACTCTCCAGCGATGGTAAATCGAAGACCAGCCACCGTAATCCCGTTTTGCCGTAAAAATCCACGTGTCGAAAAAATGAAGGGTAAAAAACTTACGAGACCCGATTGAGATTCGGGTTGTCCTTTTTGGGCCTTAATCTATCCGTTGATGGCTGAAAGCTGTCAAAGCCGTAGAACTCATCGAGGCCTTCGTTTTGACCGGTTATTGCTCCCGTAACTCTTAACGAGCCAGAAGTTATGGCCGTCCGAATAATCGATATCCATAGGGTGCAACATCCACGGTGCAAGGTGCAACATCCGTCCGAAATGGCGAAACGGTGCCGTACGACTTTTAGAAATGCGTGCATGGATTTGAAATGGAACAGTACCATGGTGCACCACTCTTCAGCGATGGAAAGTCGAAGACGGGCCACGGTAATCCCGTTTTACCGTAAAAATCCACGTGTCGAAAAAACGAAGGGTAAAAAACTTACAAGACCCGATTGAGATTCGGGTTGTCCTTTTTGGGCATTAATCTATCCGTTGACGTCTAAAAGCTATCAAAGCAGTAGAACTCATCGAGGCCTTCGTTTTGACAGGTTATGGCTCCCGTAACTCTTAACGAGCCATTATGGCCGTCCGAATAATCGATATCTACAGGGTGCAACATCCACGGTGTAAGGTGCAACATCCGTCCGACATGGCGAAACAGTGCCGTACGACTTTTAGAAAATGCGTGCATGGATTTGAAATGGATCAGTACCATGGTGCACCACTCTCCAGCGAAGGTAAATCGAAGACCAGCCACCGTAATCCCGTTTTGCCGTAAAAATCCACGTGTCGAAAAAACGAAGGGTAAAAAACTTACGAGACCCGATTGAGATTCGGGTTGTCCTTTTTGGGCATTAATCTATCCGTTGACGGCTGAAAGCTGTCATAGCCGTAGAACTCATCGAGGCCTTCGTTTTGACAGGTTATGGCTCCCGTAACTCTAAACGAGGCAGAAGTTATGTCCGTCTGAATAATCGATATCTACATGGTGCAACATCCACGGTGCAAGGTGCAACATCTGTCCGAAATGGAGAAACAGTGCCGTACGACTTTTAGAAATGCGTGCATAGATTTGAAATGGAACAGTACCATGGTGCACTACTCTTCAGCGATGGGAAGTCGAAGACGGGCCACGGAAATCCCGTTTTACCGTAAAAATCCACGTGTCGAAAAAACGAAGGGTAAAAAACTTACGAGACCCGATTGAGATTTGGGTTGTCCTTTTTGGGCATTAATCTATCCGTTGACTGCTGAAAGCTGTCAAAGCCGTATAACTCATCGATGCCTTCGTTTTGACAGGTTATGGCTCCCGTAACTCTAAACGAGCCAGAAGTTATGGCCGTCCGAATAATCGATATCTACAGGGTGCAACATCCACGGTGCAAGGTGCAACATCCGTCCGAAATGGCGAAACAGTGTCGTATGACTTTTAGAAATGCGTGCATGGATTTGAAACGGAACAGTACCATGGTGCACCACTCTCCAGCGATGGTAAATCGAAGACCATCCACCGTAATCCCGTTTTGCCGTAAAAATCCACGTGTCGAAAAAACGAAGGGTAAAAAACTTACGAGACCCGATTGAGATTCGGTTTGTCCTTTTTGGGCATTAATCTATCCATTTACGGCTGAAAGCGGTCAAAACCATAGAACTCATCGAGGCCTTCGTTTTGACAGGTTATGGCTCCTGTAAATCTAAACGAGCCAGAAGTTATAGCCGTCCGAATAATCGATATGTACAGGGTGCAACATCCATGGTGCAAGGTGCAACATCCGTCCGAAATGGCGAAACAGTGCCGTACGGCTTTTAGAAATGTGTGCATGGATTTGAAACTAAACAGTACCATGGTGCACCACTCTCCAACGATGGTAAATCGAAGACCAACCACGGTAATCCCGTTTCGCCGTAAAAATCCACGTGTCGAAAAAACGAAGGGTAAAAAACTTACGAGACCCGATTGAGATTCGGGTTGTCCTTTTTGGGCATTAATCTATCCGTTGACGGATGAAAGCTTTCAAAGCCGTAGAACTCATCGAGGCCTTCGTTTTGACAGGTTATGGCTCCCGTAACTCTAAACGAGCCAAAAGTTATGGCCGTCCGAATAATCGATATCTACAGGGTGCAACATCCACGGTGCAAGGTGCAACATCCATCAAAAATGGAGAAACAGTACCGTACGACTTTTAGAAATGCGTGCATGGATTTGAAACGGAACAGCACCATGGTGCATCACTCTTCAGCGATGGGAAGTCTAAGACGGGCCACGGTAATCCCGTTTTACCATAAAAATCCACGTGTCGAAAAAGCGAAGGGTAAAAACTTACGAGACCCGATTGAGATTCAGGTTGTCCTTTTTGGGCATTAATCTATCCGTTGACGGCTGAAAGCTGCAAAGCCGTAGAACTCATCGAGGCCTTCGTTTTGACAGGTTGTGGCTCCCGTAACTCTTAACGAGCCAGAAGTTATGGCCATCCGAATAATCGATAACTACAGGGTGCAACATCCACGGTGCAAGGTGCAACATCCGTCCGAAATGGCGAAACAGTGCCGTACGGCTTTTAGAAATGCGTGCATGAATTTGAAACGGAACATTACTATGGTGCACCACTCTCCAGCGATGGGAAGTCGAAGACGGGCCACGGTAATCCCGTTTTACCGTAAAAATCCACGTGGCGAAAAAACGAAGGGTAAAAAACTTACAAGACCCGATTGAGATTCGGGTTGTCCTATTTGGGTATTAATCTATCCGTTGACGGCTGAAAGCAGTCAAAGCCGTAGAACTCATCGAGGCCTTCGTTTTGACAGGTTATGGCTCCCGTAGCTCTAAACGAGCCAGAAGTTATAGCCGTCCGAATAATCGATATCTACAGCGTGCAACATCCACGGTGCAAGGTGCAACATCCGTCCGAAATGGCGAAACAGTGCCGTACGGCTTTTAGAAATGCGTGCATGGATTTGAAACGGAACAGTACCATGGTGCACCACTCTCCAGCGACCGTAAATCGAAGACCAGCCACGGTAATCCCGTTTTGCCGTAAAAATCCACGTGTCGAAAAAACGAAGGGTAAAAAACTTACGAGACCCGATTGAGATTCGGGTTGTCCTTTTTGGGCATTAATCTATCCGTCGACGACTGAAAGCTGTCAAAGCCGTAGAACTCATCGAGGCCTTCGTTTTGACAGGTTATGGCTCCCGTAACTCTTAACGAGCCAGAAGTTATGGCCGTCCGAATAATCGATATCTACAGGGTGCAACATCCACGGTGCAAGGTGCAACATCCGTCCGAAATGGAGAAACAGTGTCGTACGACTTTTAGAAATGCGTGCATCGATTTGAAACGGAACAGTACCATGGCGCATGACTCTTCAGCGATGGGAAGTCGAAGACGGGCCACGGTAATCCCGTTTTACCGTAAAAATCCACGCGTCGAAAAAACAAAGGGTAAAAAACTTACGAGACCCGATTGAGATTCGGGTTGTCCTTTTTGGGCATTAATCTATCCGTTGACGGCTGAAAGCTGTCAAAACCGTAGAACTCATCGACGCCTTCGTTTTAACAGGTTATGGCTCCCGTAACTCTAAACGAGCCAGAAGTTATGGCCGTCCGAATAATCGATATCTACAGGGTGCAACATCCACGGTGCAAGGTGCAACATCCGTCCGAAATGGCGAAACAGTGCCGTACGACCTTTAGAAATGCGTGCATGGATTTGAAACGGAACAGTACCATGGTGCACCACTCTCCAGCGATGGTAAATCGAAGACCATCCACCGTAATCCCCTTTTACCGTAAAAATCCACGTGTCGAAAAAACGAAGGGTAAAAAACTTACGAGACCCAATTGAGATTCGGGTTGTCCTTTTGGGCGTTAATCTATCCGTTGACGGCTAAAAGCTGTCAAATTTGTAGAACTCATCGTTGTCTTCGTTTTGACAGGTTATGGCTCCCGTAACTCTAAACGAGCCAGAATTATGGCCGTCCGAATAATAGATATCCACAGGGTGCAACATCCACGGTGCAAGGTGCAACATCCGTCCGAAACGGAGAAACAGTGCCGTATGACTTTTAGAAATGTGTGCATGGATTTGAAACAGAACAGTACCATGTTGCACCACTCTCCAGCGATGGGAAGTCGAACACGGGCCACGGTAATCCCGTTTTACCGTAAAAATCCACGTGTCGAAAAAACGAAGGGTAAAAAACTTACGAGACCCTATTGAGATTCGGGTTGTCCTTTTTGGGCATTAATCTATCCGTTGATGGCTGAAAGCTGTCAAAGCCATAGAACTCATCGAGGCCTTCGTTTTGACAGGTATGGCTCCCGTAACTCTAAACGAGCCAGAAGTTATGGCTGTCCGGACAATCGATATCTACAGGGTGCAACATCCACGGTGCAAGGTGCAACATCCGTCCGAAATGGAGAAACAGTGTCGTACGACTTTTAGAAATGCGTGCATGGATTCGAAATGGAACAGTACCATGGTGGATCAATCTTCAGCGATGGGAAGTCGAAGACGGGCCACGGTAATCCCGTTTTACCGTAAAAATGCACGTGTCGAAAAAACGAAGGGTAAAAAACTTACGAGACCCGATTGAGATTCGGGTTGTCCTTTTTGGGCATTAATCTATCCGTTGACGGCTGAAAGCTGTCAAAGCCGTAGAACTCATCGAGGCCTTCGTTTTGACAGGTTATGGCTCCCGTAACTCTTAACGAGCCAGAAGTTTTGGCCGTCCGAATAATCGATATCTACAGGGTGCAACATCCACGGTGCAAGGCGCAACATCTGTCCGAAATGGCGAAACAGTGCCGCACGACTTTTAGAAATGCGTGCATGGATTTGAAACGTAACATTACCATGGTGCACCACTCTCCAGCGACGGGAAGTAGAAGACGGGCCACGGTAATCCCGTTTTACCGTAAAAATCCACGTGTCGAAAAAACGAAGGGTAAAAAACTTACGAGACCCGATTGAGATTTGGGTTGTCCTTTTTCGGCATTAGTCTATCCGTTGACGGCTGAAAGCTGTCAAAGCCGTAGAACTCATCGAGGCCTTCGTTTTGACAGGTTATGGTTCCCGTAACTCTAAACGAGCCAAAAGTTATGACCGTCCGAATAATCGATATCTACAGGGTGCAACATCCACGGTGCAAGGTGCAACATCCATCCGAAATGGAGAAACAGTGTCGTACGACTTTTAGAAATGCGTGCATGGATTTGAAATGGAACAGCACCATGGTGCATCACTCTTCAGCGATGGGAAGTCGAAGACGGGCCTCGGTAATCCCGTTTTACCGTAAAAATCCACGTGTCGAAAAAGCGAAGGGTAAAAAACTTATGAGACCCGATTGAGATTCGGGTTGTCCTTTTTGGGCATTAATCTATCCGTTGACGGCTGAAAGCTGTCAAAGCCGTAGAACTCATCGAGGCCTTCGTTTTGACAGGTTGTGGCTCCCGTAACTCTTAACGAGCCAGAAGTTATGGCCATCCGAATAATCGTTAACTACAGGGTGCAACATCCACGGTGCAAGGTGCAACATCCGTCCGAAATGGCGAAACAGTGCCGTATGACCTTTAGAACTGCGTGCATGGATTTGAAATGTAACAGTACCATGGTGCATCACTCTCCAGCGATGGTAAATCAAAGACCATCCACCGTAATCCCGTTTTATCGTAAAAATCCACGTGTCGAAAAAATGAAGGGTAAAAAACTTACGAGACCCGATTGAGATTCGGGTTGTCCTTTTTGGGCGTTAATCTATCCGTTGACGGCTGAAAGCCGTCAAAGCCATAGAACTCATCGATGTCTTCGTTTTGACAGGTTATGGCTCCCGTAACTCTAAACGAGCCAGAATTTTGGCCGTCCGAATAATCGATATCTACAGGGTGCAACATCCACGGTGCAAGGTGCAACATCCGTCCGAAATGGCGAAACAGTGCCGTATGACTTTTAGAAATGTGTGCATGGATTTGAAACGGAACAGTACCATGGTGCACCACTCTCCAGCGATGGGAAGTCGAAGACGGACCACGCAAATCCCATTTTACCGTAAAAATCAACGTGTCGAAAAAACAAAGGGTAAAAAACTTACGAGACCCGATTGAGATTCGGGTTGTCCTTTTTGGGCATTAATCTATTCGTTGACGGCTGAAAGCTGTCAAAGCCGTAGAACTCATCGAGACCTTCGTTTCGATAGGTTATGGCTCCTGTAACTCTTAACGAGCCATAAGTTATGGCCGTCCGAATAATCGATATCTATAGGGTGCAACATCCACGGTGCAAGGTGCAACATCCGTCCGAAATGGCGAAACAGTGCCGTATGACTTTTAGAAATGCGTGCATGGATTTGAAACGGAACAATACCATGGTCCACCACTCTCCAGCGATTGGAAGTCGAAGACGGGCCACGGTAATCCCGTTTTACCGTAAAAATCCACGTGTCGAAAAAACGAAGGGTAAAAAACTTACGAGACCCGATTGAGATTCGGTTTGTCATTTTTGGGCATTAGTCTATCCGTTGACGGCTGAAAGCTGTCAAAGCCGTAGAACTCATTGAGGCCTTCGTTTTGACATGTTATGGCTTCCGTAACTCTAAATGAGCCAAAAGTTATATCCGTTCGAATAATCGATATCTATAGGGTGCAACATCCACGGTGTAAGGTGCAACATCCATCCGAAATGGAGAAACCGTGTCGTACGACTTTTAGAAATGCGTGCATGGATTTGAAACGGAACAGTCCCATGGTGCATCACTCTTCAACGAAGGGAAGTCGAAGACGGGCCACGGTAATCCCGTTTTACCGTAAAAATGCACGTGTCGAAAAAACGAAGGGTAAAAAACTTATGAGACCCGATTGAGATTCGGGTTGTCCTTTTTGGGCATTAATCTATCCGTTGACGGCTGAAAGCTGTCAAAGCCGTTGAATTCATCGAGGCCTTCGTTTTGACAGGTTATGGCTCCCGTAACTCTTAACGACTCAGAAGTTATGGCCGTCCGAATAATCGATATCTACAGGGTGCAACATCCACGGTGCAAGGTGCAACATCCGTCTGAAATAGCGAAACAGTGTCGTACGACCTTTAGAAATGCATGCATGGATTTGAAATGGAACAGTACCATGGTGCACCACTCTTCAGCGATGGAAAGTCAAAGACGGGGCAAAGTAATCCCGTTTTACCGTAAAAATCCAGGTGTCGAAAAAGCGAAGGGTAAAAAACTTACGAGACCCGATTGAGATTCGGGTTGTCATTTTTGAGCATTAATCTATCCGTTGACGGCTGAAAGCTGTCAAAGCCGTAGAACTCATCGAGGCCTTCGTTTTGACAGGTTATGGCTCCCGTAACTCTTAACGAGCCAGAAGTTATGGCCGTCCGAATAATCGATATCTACTGGGTGCAACATCCACGGTGCAAGGTGCAACATCCGTCCGAAATGGCGAAACAGTGTCATACGACTTTTAGAAATGCATACATGGATTTGAAACGGAACATTACCATGGTGCACCACTCCCCAGCGATGGGAAGTCGAATACGGGCCACGGTAATCCCGTTTTACCGTAAAAATCCACGTGTCGAAAAAATGAAGGGTAAAAAACTTACGAGACCCGATTGAGATTCGGTTTGTCATTTTTGGGCATTAGTCTATCCGTTGACGGCTGAAAGCTGTCAAAGCCGTAGAACTCATCGAGGCCTTCGTTTTGACATGTTATGGCTTCCGTAACTCTAAACGAGCCAAAAGTTATATCCGTCCGAATAATCGATATCTACAGGGTGCAACATCCACGGTGTAAGGTGCAACATCCATCCGAAATGGAGAAACCGTGCCGTACGACTTTTAGAAATGCGTGCATGGATTTGAAACGGAACAGTCCCATGGTGCATCACTCTTCAGCGAAGGGAAGTCGAAGACGGGCCATGGTAATCCCGTTTTACCGTAAAAATGCACGTGTCGAAAAAACGAAGGGTAAAAAACTTATGAGACCCGATTGAGATTCGGGTTGTCCTTTTTGGGCATTAATCTATCCGTTGACGGCTGAAAGCTGTCAAAGCCGTTGAATTCATCGAGGCCTTCGTTTTGACAGGTTATGGCTCCCGTAACTCTTAACGACTCAGAAGTTATGGCCGTCCGAATAATCGATATATACAGGGTGCAACATCCACGGTGTAAGGTGCAACATCCGTCCGAAATAGCGAAACAGTGTCGTACGACCTTTAGAAATGCATGCATGGATTTGAAATGGAACAGTACCATGTTGCACCACTCTTCAGCGATGGAAAGTCAAAGACGGGGCAAAGTAATCCCGTTTTACCGTAAAAATCCAGGGGTCGAAAAAGCGAAGGGTAAAAAACTTACGAGACCCGATTGAGATTCGGGTTGTCCTTTTTGGGCATTAATCTATCCGTTGACGGCTGAAAGCTGTCAAAGACGTAGAACTCATCGAGGCCTTCGTTTTGACAAGTTATGGCTCCCGTAACTCTTAACGAGCCAGAAGTTATGGCCGTCCGAATAATCGATATCTACTGGGTGCAACATCCACGGTGCAAGGTGCAACATCCGTCCGAAATGGCGAAATAGTGTCATACGACTTTTAGAAATGCGTACATGGATTTAAAACGGAACATTACCATGGTGCACCACTCTCCAGCGATGGGAAGTCGAAGACGGGCCACGGTAATCCCGTTTTACCGTAAAAATCCACGTGTCGAAAAAACGAAGGGTAAAAAACTTACGAGACCCGATTGAGATTCGGGTTGTCCTTTTTGGGCATTAATCTATCCGTTGATAGCTAAAAGCAGTAAAAGCTGTAGTACACATCGAGGCCTTCGTTTTAACACTTTATGGCTCCCGTAACTCTTAACGAGCCAGAAGTTTTGGCCGTACGAATAATCGATATCTACAGGGTGCAACATCCACGGTGCAAGGTGCAACATCCGTCCGAAATGGAGAAACAGTGCCGTACGACTTTTAGAAATGCGTGCATCGATTTGAAACGGAACAGTACCATGGTGCACCAATCTTCAGCGATGGAAAGTCGAAGACGGGCCATGGTAATCCCGTTTTACCGTAAAAATCCACGTGTCGAAAAAACGAAGGGTAAAAAACTTACGAGACCCGATTGAGATTCGGGTTGTCCTTTTTGGGCATTAATCTATCCGTTGACGGCTGAAAGCTATCAAAACCGTAGAACTCATCGAGGCCTTCGTTTTGACAGGTTATGGCTCCCGTAACTCTTAACGACTCAGAAGTTATGGCCGTCCGAATAATCGATATCTACAGGGTGCAACATCCACGGTGCAAGGTGCAACATCCGTCCGAAATAGCGAAACAGTGTCGTACGACCTTTAGAAATGCATGCATGGATTTGAAACGGAACAGTACCATGGTGCACCACTCTTCAGCGATGGAAAGTCAAAGACGGGGCAAAGTAATCCCGTTTTACCGTAAAAATCCAGGTGTCGAAAAAGCGAAGGGTAAAAAACTTACGAGACCCGATTGAGATTCGGGTTGTCCTTTTTGGGCATTAATCTATCCGTTGACGGCTGAAAGCTGTCAAAGCCGTAGAACTCATCGAGGCCTTCGTTTTGATAGGTTACGGCTCCCGTAACTCTTAACGAGCCAGAAGTTATGGCCGTCCGAATAATCGATATCTACTGGGTGCAACATCCACGGTGCAAGGTGCAACATCCGTCCGAAATGGAGAAACAGTGTCGTACGACTTTTAGAAATGCGTACATGGATTTGAAACGGAACACTACCATGGTGCACCACTCTCCAGCGATGGGAAGTCGAAGACGGGCCACGGTAATCCCGTTTTACCGTAAAAATCCACGTGTCGAAAAGACGAAGGGTAAAAAACTTACGAGACCCGATTGAGATTCGGGTTGTCCTTTTTGGGCATTAATCTATCCGTTGACAGCTAAAAGCTGTAAAAGCTGTAGTACTCATCGAGGCCTTCGTTTTAACACTTTATGGCTCCCGTAACTCTTAACGAGCCAGAAGTTTTGGCCGTCCGAATAATCGATATCTACAGGGTGCAACATCCACGGTGCAAGGTGCAACATCCGTCCGAAATGGAGAAACAGTGCCGTACGACTTTTAGAAATGCGTGCATCGATTTGAAACGGAACAGTACCATGGTTCACCAATCTTCAGCGATGGGAAGTCGAAGACGGGCCATGGTAATCCCGTTTTACCGTAAAAATCCACGTGTCGAAAAAACGAAGGGTAAAAACCTTACGAGACCCGATTGAGATTCGGGTTGTCCTTTTTGGGCATTAATCTATCCGTTGACGGCTGAAAGCTGTCAAAACCGTAGAACTCATCGAGGCCTTCGTTTTGACAGGTTATGGCTACCGTAACTCTTAACGAGCCAGAAGTTATGGTCGTCCGAATAATCGATATCTACAGGGTGCAACATCCACGGTGCAAGGTGCAACATCCGTCCGAAATGGCGAAACGTGCCGTACGACCTTCAGAAATGCGTGCATGGATTCGAAACGTAACAGTACCATGGTGCACCACTCTCCAGCGATGGTAAATCGAAGACCATCCACCGTAATCCCGTTTTACCGTAAAAATCCACGTGTCGAAAAAACGAAGGGCAAAAAACTTACGAGACCCGATTGAGATTCGGGTTGTCCTTTTTGGGCGTTAATCTATCCGTTGACGGCTGAAAGTTGTCAAAGCCGTAGAACTCATCGATGTCTTCGTTTTGATAGGTTATGGCTCCCGTAACCCTAAACGTGCCAGAATTATGGCCATCCGAATAATCGATATCTACAGGGTGCAACATCACCGGTGCAAGGTGCAACATCCGTCCGAAATGGAGAAACAGTGCCGTATGACTTTTAGAAATGTGTGCATGGATTTGAAACGGAACAGTACCATGGTGCACCACTCTCCAGCGATGGGAAGTCGAAGACGAGCCAAGGTAATCCCGTTTTACCGTAAAAATCCACGTGTCGAAAAAACGAAGGGTAAAAACTTACGAGACCCGATTGAGATTCGGGTTGTCATTTTTGGGCATTAATCTATCCGTTGACGGCTGAAAGCTGTCAAAGCCGTAGAACTCATCGAGGCCTTCGTTTTGACAGGTATGGCTTCCGTAACTCTAAATGAGCCAGAAGTTATGGCTGTCCGGATAATCGATATCTACAGGGTGCAACATCCACGGTGCAAGGTGCAACATCCGTCCGAAATGACGAAACAGTGTTGTACGGCTTTTAGAAATGCGTGCATGGATTTGAAACTGAACAGTACCATGGTGCACCACTCTCCAGCGATGGTAAATCGAAGACCAGCCACGGTAATCCCGTTTTGCCGCAAAAATCCACGTGTCGAAAAAACGAAGGGTAAAAAACTTACGAGACCCGATTGAGATTCGGGTTGTCCTTTTTGGGCATTAATATATCCGTTGAAGGCTGAAAGCTGTCAAAGCCGTAGAACTCATCGAGGGCTTCGTTTTGACAGGTTGTGGCTCCCGTAACTCTAAACGAGCCAGAAGTAATGGCCGTCCGAATAATCGATATCTACAGGGTGCAATAACCACGGTGCGAGGTGCAACATCCGACCGAAATAGCGAAACAGTGTCGAACGAGTTTTAGAAATGCGTGCGTGGATTTCAAACGGAACATTACCACGGTGCACCACTCTCCAGCGATGGGAAGTCGAAGACGAGCCACGGTAATCCCGTTTTACCGTAAAAATCCACGTGTCGAAAAAACGAAGGGTAAAAAACTTACGAGACCCTATTGAGATTCGGGTTGTCCTTTTTGGGCATTAATCTATCCATTGACGGCTGAAAGCTGTCAAAGCTGTAGAACTTATCGAGGCCTTCGTTTTAACAGGTTATGGCTCCCGTAACTCTTAACGAGCCAGAAGTTATGGCCGTCCGAATAATCGATATCTACAGGGTGCAACATCCACGGTGCAAGGTGCAACATCCGTCCGAAATGGAGAAACAGTGCCGTACGACTTTTAGAAATGCATGCATCGATTTGTAACGGAACAGTACCATGGCGCACCACTCTTCAGCGATGGGAAGTCGAAGACGGGCCACGGTAATCCCGTTTTACCGTAAAAATCCACGTGTCGAAAAAACGAAGGGTAAAAAACTTACGAGACCCGATTGAGATTCGGGTTGTCCTTTTTGGGCATTAATCTATCCGTTGACGGCTAAAAGCTGTCAAAACCGTAGAACTCATCGAGGCCTTCGTTTTGACAGGTTATGGCTCCCGTAACTCTAAACGAGCCAGAAGTTATGGCCGTCCGAATAATCGATATCTATAGGGTGCAACATCCACGGTGCAAGGTGCAACATCCGTCCGAAATGGCGAAACAGTGTCGTACGACCTTTAGAAATGCGTGCATGGATTTGAAACGGTACTGTACCATGGTGCACCACTCTCCAGCGATGGTAAATCGAAGACCATCCACCGTCATCCCCTTTTACCGTAAAAATCCACGTGTCGAAAAAACGAAGAGTAAAAAACTTACGGGACCCGATTGAGATTCGGGTTGTCCTTTTTGGGCGTTAATCTATCCGTTGACGGCTGATGTCAAATCCGTAGAACTCATCGATGTCTTCATTTTGACAGGTTATGGCTCCCGTAACTCTAAACGAGCCAGAATTATGGCCGTCCGAATAATCGATATCCACAGGGTGCAACATCCGCGGTGCAAGGTGCAACATCCGTCCGAAATGGCGAAACAGTGCCGTACGACTTTTAGAAATGTGTGCATGGATTTGAAACGGAACAGTACCATGGTGCACCACTCTCCAGCGATGGTAAGTCGAAGACGGGCCACGGTAATCCCGTTTTACCGTAAAAATCCACGTGTCGAAAAAACGAAGGGTAAAAAACTTACGAGACCCGATTGAGATTCGGGTTGTCCTTTTTGAGCATTAATCTACCCGTTGACGGCTGAAAGCTGTCAAAGCCGTAGAACTCATCGATGCCTTAGTTTTGACAGGTATGGCTCCCGTAACTCTAAACGAGCTAGAAGTTATGGCTGTCCGGATAATCGATATCTACAGGGTGCAACATCCACGGTGCAAGGTGCAACATCCGTCCGAAATGGAGAAACAGTGCCGTACGACTTTTAGAAATGCGTGCATGGATTTGAAATGGAACAGTACCATGGTGCATCACTCTTCAGCGATGGGAAGTCGAAGACGGGCCACGGTAATCCCGTTTTACCGTAAAAATGCACGTGTCAAAAAAACGAAGGGTAAAAAACTTACGAGACCCGATTGAGATTCGGGTTGTCCTTTTTGGGCGTTAATCTATCCGTTGACGGCTAAAAGCTGTCAAAGCCGTAGAACTCATCGATATCTTCGTTTTGACAGGTTATGGCTCCCGTAACTCTAAACGAGCCAGAATTATGGCCGTCCGAATAATAGATATCCACAGGGTGCAACATCCACGGTGCAAGGTGCAACATCCGTCCGAAATGGAGAAACAGTGCCGTATGACTTTTAGAAATGTGTGCATGGATTTGAAACGGAACAGTACCATGGTGCACCACTCTCCAGCGATGGGAAGTCGAACCCGGGCCACGGTAATCCCGTTTTACCGTAAAAATCCACGTGTCGAAAAAACGAAGGGTAAAAAACTTACGAGACCCGATTGAGATTCGGGTTGTCCTTTTTGGGCATTAATCTATCCGTTGACGGCTGAAAGCTGTCAAAGCCGTAGAACTCATCGAGGCCTTCGTTTTGACAGGTATGGCTGCTGTAACTCTAAACGAGCCAGAAGTTATGGCTGTCTGGATAATCGATATCTACAGGGTGCAACATCCACGGTGCAAGGTGCAACGTCCGTCCGAAATGGAGAAACAGTGCCGTACGACTTTTAGAAATGCGTGCATGGATTTGAAATGGAACAGTACCATGGTGCATCACTCTTCAGCGATGGGAAGTCGAAGACGGGCCACGGTAATCCCGTTTTACCGTAAAAATGCACGTGTCGAAAAAACGAAGGGTAAAAAACTTACGAGACCCGATTGAGATTTGGGTTGTCCTTTTTGGGCATTAATCTATCCGTTGACGGCTGAAAGCTGTCAAAGCCGTAGAACTCATCGAGGCCTTCGTTTTGACAGGTTATGGCTCCCGTAACTCCTAACGAACCAGAAGTTATGGCCGTCCGAATAATCGATACCTACAGGGTGCAGCATCCACGGTGCAAGGTGCAACATCTGTCCGAAATGGCGAAACAGTGCCGTATGACTTTTAGAAATGCGTGCATGGATTTGAAACGTAACATTACCATGGTGCACCACTCTCCAGCGACGGGAAGTCGAAGACGGACCATGGTAATCCCGTTTTACCGTAAAAATCTACGTGTCGAAAAAACGAAGGGTAAAAAACTTACGAGACCCGATTGAGATTCGGGTTGTCCTTTTTGGGCATTAATCTATCCGTTGACGGCTGAAAGCTATCAAAGCTGTAGAACTCATCGAGGCCCTCGTTTTAACAGGTTCTGGCTCCCGTAACTCTTAACGAGCCAGCAGTTATGGCCGTCCGAATAATCGATATCTACAGGGTGCAACATCAACGGTGCAAGGTGCAACATCCGTCTGAAATGGCGAAACAGTGCCGTACGACCTTTAGAAATGCGTGCATGGATTTGAAACGGAACATTACCATGGTGCACCACTCTTCAACGATGGGAAGTCGAAGACGGGCCACGGTAATCCCGTTTTACCGTAAAAATGCACGTGTCGAAAAAACGAAGGGTAAAAAACTTACGAGACCCGATTGAGATTCGGGTTGTCCTTTTTGGGCATTAATCTATCTGTTGACAGCTGAAAGCCGTCAAAGCCGTAGAACTCATCGAGGCCTTTGTTTTGACAGGTAATGACTTCCATAACTCTAAACGAGCCAAAAGTTATGGCCTCCGAATAATCGATATCTACAGGGTGCAACATCCACGGTGCAAGGTGCAACATCCATCCGAAATGGAGAAACAGAGCCGTACGAATTTTAAAAATGCGTGCATGGATTTGAAACGGAACAGTACCATGGTGCATCACTCTTCAGCGATGAGAAGTCGAAAACGGGCCACAGTAATCCCGTTTTCCCGTAAAAATGCACGTGTCGAAAAAACGAAGGGTAAAAAACTTATGAGACCCGATTGAGATTCGGGTTGTCCTTTTTGGGCATTAATCTATCCGTTGACGGCTAAGCTGTCAAAGCCGATGAACTCATCGAGGCCTTAGTTTTGACAGGTTATGGCTCCCGTAACTCTAAACGAGCCAGAAGTTATGGCCGTCCGAATAATCGATATCTACAGGGTGCAACATCCACGGTGCAAGGTGCAACATCCGTCCGAAATGGCGAAATAGTGCCGTACGACCTTTAGAAATGCGTGCATGGATTTGAAACGGAACAGTACCTTGGTGCACCAGTCTCCAGCGATGGTAAATCGAAGACCATCCACTGTAATCCCCTTTTACCGTAAAAATCCACATGTCGAAAAAACGAAGGGTAAAAAACTTACGAGACCCGATTGAGATTCGGGTTGTCCTTTTTGGGCGTAGAACTCATCAATGTCTTCGTTTTGACAGGTTATGGCTCCCGTTACTCTAAACGAGCCAGAATTATGGCCGTCCGAATAATATATATCCACAGGGTGCAACATCCACGGTGCAAGGTGCAACATCCGTCCGAAACGGAGAGACAGTGCCGTATGACATTTAGAAATGTGTGCATGGATTTGAAACGGAACAGTACCATGGTGCACCACTCTCCAGCGATGGGAAGTCGAAGACGGGCCACGGTAATCCCGTTTTACCGTAAAAATCCACGTGTCGAAAAAACGAAGGGTAAAAAACTTACGAGACCCTATTGAGATTCGGGTTGTCCTTTTTGGGCATTAATATATCCGTTGACGGCTGAAAGCTGTCAAAGCCGTAGAACTCATCGAGGACTTCGTTTTGACAGGTTGTGGCTCCCGTAACTCTAAACGAGCCAGAAGTTATGGCCGTCCGAATAATCGATATCTACAGGGTGCAACATCCACGGTGCAAGGTGCAACATCCGACCAAAATGGCGAAACAGTGTCGTACGAGTTTTAGAAATGCGTGCATCGATTTGAAACAGAACATTACCACGGTGCACCACTCTCCAGCGATGGGAAGCCGAAGACGGGCCACGGTAATCCCGTTTTACCGTAAAAATCCACGTGTCGAAAAAACGAAGGGTAAAAAACTTACGAGACCCGATTGAGATTCGGGTTGTCCTTTTTGGGCATTAATCTATCCGTTGATGGCTGAAAGCTGTCAAACCTGTAGAACATATCGAGGCCTTCGTTTTGACAGGTTATGGCTCCCGTAACTCTAAACGAGCCAGAAGTTATGGCCGTCCGAATAATCGATATCTACAGGATGCAACATCCACGGTGCAAGGTGCAACATCCGTCCGAAATGGAGAAACAGTGCCGTACGACTTTTAGAAATCATGCATCGATTTGAAACGGAACAGTACCATGGCGCATGACTCTTCAGCGATGGGAAGTCGAAGACGGGCCACGGTAATCCCGTTTTACCGTAAAAATCCACGCGTCGAAAAAACAAAGGGTAAAAAACTTACGAGACCCGATTGAGATTCGGGTTGTCCTTTTTGGGCATTAATCTATCCGTTGACGGCTGAAAGCCGTCAAAACCGTAGAACTCATCGAGGCCTTCGTTTTGACAGGTTATGGCTCCCGTAACTCTAAACGAGCCAGAAGTTATGGCCGTCTGAATAATCGATATCTACAGGGTGCAACATCCACGGTGCAAGGTGCAACATCCGTCCGAAATGGCGAAACAGTGCCGTACGACCTTTAGAAATGCGTGCATGGATTTGAAACGGAACAGTACCATGGTGCACCACTCTCCAGCGATGGTAAATCGAAGACCATCCACCGTAATCCCCTTTTACCGTAAAAATCCACGTGTCGAAAAAACGAAGGGTAAAAAACTTACGAGACCCGATTGAGATTCGGGTTGTCCTTTTTGGGCGTTAATCTATCCGTTGACGGCTGATGTCAAATCCGTAGAACTCATCGATGTCTTCGATTTGACATGTTATGGCTCCCGTAACTCTGAACGAGCCAGAATTATGGCCGTCCGAATAATAGATATCCACAGGGTGCAACATCCACGGTGCAAGGTGCAACATCCGTCCGAAATGGAGAAACAGTGCCGTATGACTTTTAGAAATGTGTGCATGGATTTGAAACGGAACAGTGCTATGGTGTACCACTCTCTAGCGATGGGAAGTCGAACACGGGCCACGGTAATCCCGTTTTACAGTAAAAATCCACGTGTCGAAAAAACGAAGGGTAAAAAACTTATGAGACCCGATTGAGATTCGGGTTGTCCTTTTTGGGCATTAATCTATCCGTTGACGGCTAAAAGCTATCAAAGCCGTTGAACTCATCGAGGCCTTAGTTTTGACAGGTTATGGCTCCCGTAACTCTAAACGAGCCAGAAGTTATGGTCGTCCGAATAATCGATATCTACAGGGTGCAACATCCACGGTGCAAGGTGCAACATCCGTCCGAAATGGCGAAACAGTGTCGTACGACCTTTAGAAATGCGTGCATGGATTTGAAATGGAACAGTACCATGGTGCACCACTCTCCAGCGATGGTAAATCGAAGACCATCCACCGTAATCCCCTTTTACCGCAAAAATCCACGTGTCGAAAAAACGAAGGGTAAAAAACTTACGAGACCTGATTGAGATTCGGGTTGTCCTTTTTGGGCGTTAATCTATCCGTTGACGGCTCAAAGCTGTCAAAGCCGTAGAACTCATCAATGTCTTCGTTTTGACAGGTTATGGCTCCCGAACTCTAAACAAGCCAGAATTATGGCCGTCTGAATAATAGATATCCACAAGGTGCAACATCCACGGTGCAAGGTGCAACATCCGTCCGAAACGGAGAAACAGTGCCGTATGACTTTTAGAAATGTGTGCATGGATTTGAAACGGAACAGTACCATGGTGCACTACTCTCGAGCGATGGGAAGTCGAACACGGGCCACGGTAATCCCGTTTTACCGTAAAAATCCACGTGTCGAAAAAACGAAGGGTAAAAAACTTACGAGACCCTATTGAGATTCGGGTTGTCCTTTTTGGGCATTAATCTATCCGTTGACGGCTGAAAGCTGTCAAAGCCGTAGAACTCATCGAGGCCTTCGTTTTGACAGGTATGGCTCCCGTAACTCCAAACGAGCCAGAAGTTATGGCTGTCCGGATAATCGATATCTACAGGGTGCAACATCCACGGTGCAAGGTGCAACATCCGTCCGAAATGGAGAAACAGTGCCGTACGACTTTTAGAAATGCGTGCATGGATTTGAAACGGAACAGTACCATGGTGCATCACTCTTCAGCGATGGGAAGTCGAAGACGGGCCACGGTAATCCCGTTTTACCGAAAAAATGCACGTGTCGAAAAAACGTAGGGTAAAAAACTTACGAGACCCGATTGAGATTCGGGTTGTCCTTTTTGGGCATTAATCTATCCGTTGACGGCTGAAATCGGTCAAAGCCGTAGAACTCATCGAGGCCTTCGTTTTGATAGGTTATGGCTCCCGTAACTCTTAATGAGCCAGAAGTTATGGCCGTCCGAATAATCGATATATACAGGGTGCAATATCCACGGTGCAAGGTGCAACATCTGTCCGAAATGGCGAAACAGTGCCGTACGACTTTTAGAAATGCGTGCATGGATTTGAAACGTAACATTACCATGGTGCACCACTCTCCAGCGACGGAAAGTCGGAGACGGACCGCGGTAATCCCGTTTTACCGTAAAAATCCACGTGTCGAAAAAAACGAAGGGTAAAAAACTTACGAGACCCGATTGAGATTCGGGTTGTCCTTTTTGGGCATTAATCTATCCGTTGACGGCTGAAATCTGTCAAAGCTGTAGAACTCATCGAGGCCTTCGTTTTAACAGGTTATGGCTCCCGTAAATCTTAACGAGCCAGAAGTTATGGCCGTCCGAATAATCAATATCTACAGGGTGCAGAATCCACGGTGCAAGGTGTAACATCCTTCCGAAATGGAGAAACAGTGCCGTACCACTTTTAGAAATGCGTGCATCGATTTGAAACGGAACAGTACCATGGTGCACCACTCTTCAACGATGGGAAGTCGAAGACGGGCCATGGTAATCCCCTTTTACCGTAAAAATCCACGTGTCGAAAAAACGAAGGGTAAAAAACTTACGAGACCCGATTGAGATTCGGGTTGTCATTTTTGGGCATTAATCTATCCGTTGACGGCTGAAGCGGTCAAAACCGTAGAACTCATCGAGGCCTTCATTTTGACAGGTTATGGCTCCCGTAACTCTAAACGAGCCAGAAGTTATGGCCGTCCGAATAATCTATATCTACAGGGTGCAACATCCACGGTGCAAGGTGCAACATCCGTCCGAAATGGCGAAACAGTGCCGTACGACCTTTAGAAATGCGTGCATGGATTTGAAACGTAACAGTACCATGGTGCATCACTCTCCAGCGATGGTAAATCGAAGACCGTCCACCGTAATCCCGTTTTACCGTAAAAATCCACGTGTCGAAAAAACGAAGGGTAAAAAACTTACGAGACCCGATTGAGATTCGGGTTGTCCTTTTTGGGCGTTAATCTATCCGTTGATGGCTGAAAGATGTCAAAGCCGTAGAACTCATCGATGTCTTCGTTTTGACAGGTTATGGCTCCCGTAACTCTAAACGAGCCAGAATTATGGCCGTCCGAATAATCGATATCTACCGGATGCAACATCCACGGTGCAAGGTGCAACATCCGTCCGAAATGGCGAAACAGTGCCGTATGACTTTTAGAAATGTGTGCATGGATTTGAAATGGAACAGTACCATGGTGCACAACTCTCCAGCGATGGAAGTCGAAGACGGACCACGGTAATCCCGTTTTACCGTAAAAATCCACGTGTTGAAAAAACAAAGGGTAAAAAACTTACGAGACCCGATTGAGATTCGGGTTGTCCTTTTTGGGCATTAATCTATCCGTTGATGGCTGAAAGCTGTCAAAGCCGTAGAACTCATCGAGACCTTCGTTTTGATAGGTTATGGCTCCTGTAACTCTTAACGAGCCAGAAGTTATGGCCGTCCGAATAATCGATATCTACAGGGTGCAACATCCACGGTGCAAGGTGCAACATCCGTCCGAAATGGCGAAACAGTGCCGTATGACTTTTAGAAATGCGTGCATGGATTTGAAACGGAACAGTACCATGGTGCACCACTCTCCAGCGATGGAAAGTCGAAGACGGGCCACGGTAATCCCGTTTTACCGTAAAAATCCACGTGTCGAAAAAACGAAGGGTAAAAAACTTACGAGACCCGATTGAGATTCGAGTTGTCATTTTTGGGCATTAATCTTTCCGTTGACGGCTGAAAGCTGTCAAAGCCGTAGAACTCATCGAGGCCTTCGTTTTGACAGGTTATGGCTTCCGTAACTCTAAACGAGCCAAAAGTTATATCCGTCCGAATAATCGATATCTACAGGGTGCAACATCCACGGTGTAACGTGCAACATCCATCCGAAATGGAGAAACAGTGCCGTACGACTTTTAGAAATGCGTGCATGGATTTGAAACGGAACAGTCCCATGGTGCATCACTCTTCAGCGATGGGAAGTCGAAGACGGGCCACGGTAATCCCGTTTTACCGTAAAAATGCACGTGTCGAAAAAGCGAAGGGCAAAAAACTTACGAGACCCGATTGAGATTCGGGTTGTCCTTTTTGGGCATTAATCTATCCGTTGACGGCTGAAAGCTGTCAAAGCCGTAGAACTCATCGAGCACTTCGTTTTGACAGGTTATGGCTCCCGTAACTCTAAACGAGCCAGAAGTAATGGCCGTCCGAATAATCGATATCTACAGGGTGCAACATCCACGGTGCAAGGAGCAACATCCGTCCGAAATGGCGAAACAGTGTCGTACGACTTTTTGAAATGCGTGCATGGATTTGAAACGGAATATTACCATGGTGCACCACTCTCTAGCGATGGGAAGTCAAAGACGGGCCACGGTAATCCCGTTTTACCCTAAAAATCCACGTGTCGAAAAAACGAAGGGTAAAAAACTTACGAGACCCTATTGAGATTCGGGTTGTCCTTTTTGGGCGTTAATCTATCCGTTGACGGCTCAAAGCTGTCAAAGCCGTAGAACTCATCAATGTCTTCGTTTTGACAGGTTATGGCTCCCGTAACTCTAAACAAGCCAGAATTATGGCCGTCTGAATAATAGATATCCACAAGGTGCAACATCCACGGTGCAAGGTGCAACATCCGTCCGAAACGGAGAAACAGTGCCGTATGACTTTTAGAAATGCGTGCATGGATTTGAAACGGAACAGTACCATGGTGCACCACTCTCCAGCGATGGGAAGTCGAACACGGGCCACGGTAATCCCGTTTTACCGTAAAAATCCATGTGTCGAAAAAACGAAGGGTAAAAAACTTACGAGACCCTATTGAGATTCGGGTTTTCCTTTTTGGGTATTAATCTATCCGTTGACGGCTGAATGCTGTCAAAGACGTAGAACTCATCGAGGACTTCGTTTTGACAGGTATGGCTCCCGTAACTCTAAACGAGCCAGAAGTTATGGCCGTCCGGATAATCGATATCTACAGGGTGCAACATCCACGGTGCAAGGTGCAACATCCGTCCGAAATGGAGAAACAGTGCCGTACGACCTTTAGAAATGCGTGCATGGATTTGAAACGGAACATTACCATGGTGCACCACTCTTCAGCGATGGGAAGTCGTAGACGGGCCACGGTAATCCCGTTTTACCGTAAAAATGCACGTGTCGAAAAAACGAAGGGTAAAAAACTTACGAGACCCGATTGAGATTCGGGTTGTCCTTTTTGGGCATTAATCTATCCGTTGACGGCTGAAAGCTGTCAAAGCCGTAGAACTCATCGAGGCCTTCGTTTTGACAGGTAATGGCTTCCGTAACTCTAAACGAGCCAAAAGTTATGGCCGTCCGAATAATCGATATCTACAGGGCGCAACATCCAAGGTGCAAGGTTGCAACATCCATCCGAAATGGAGAAACAGTGCCGTACGACTTTTAGAAATGCGTGCATGGATTTGAAACGGAACAGTCCCATGGTGCATGACTCTTCAGCGATGGGAAGTCGAAAACGGGCCACAGTAATCCCGTTTTCCCGTAAAAATGCACGTGTCGAAAAAACGAAGGGTAAAAAACTTATGAGACCCGATTGAGATTCGGGTTGTCCTTTTTGGGCATTAATCTATCCGTTGACGGCTAAAAGCTGTCAAAGAAGTTGAACTCATCGAGGCCTTAGTTTTGACAGGTTATGGCTCCCGTAACTCTAAACGAGCCAGAAGTTATGGCCGTCCGAATAATAGATATCTACAGGGTGCAACATCCACGGTGCAAGGTGCAACATTCCTCCGAAATGGCGAAATAGTGCCGTACGACCTATAGAAATGCGTGCATGGATTTGAAACGGAACAGTACCATGGTGCACCACTCTCCAGCGATGGTAAATCGAAGACCATCCACTGTAATCCCCTTTACAGTAAAAATCCACGTGTCGAAAAAACGAAGGGTGAAAAACTTACGAGACCCGATTGAGATTCGGGTTGTCCTTTTTGGGCGTTAGTCTATCCGTTGACGGCTCAAAGGTGTCAAAGCCGTAGAACTCATCAATATCTTCATTTTGACAGGTTATGGCTGCCGTAACTCTAAACGAGCCAGAATTATGGCCGTCCGAATAATAGATATCCACAGGGTGCAACATCCACGGTGCAAGGTGCAACATCCGTCCGAAACGGAGAAACAGTGCCGTATGACTTTTAGAAATGCGTGCGTGGATTTGAAACGGAACATTACCATGGTGCGCCACTCTCTAGCAATGGGAAGTCGAAGACGGGCCACGGTAATCCCGTTTTACCGTAAAAATCCACGTGTCGAAAAAACGAAGGGTAAAAAACTTACGAGACCCTATTAAGATTCGGGTTGCCCTTTTTGGGCATTAATCTATCCGTTGACGGCTGATAGCTGTCAAAGCCGTAGAACTTATCGAGGCCTTCGTTTTGACAGGTATGGCTCCCGTAACTCTAAACGAGCCAGAAGTTATGGCCATCCGAATAATCGATATCTACAGGGTGCAACATCCACGGTGCAAGTTGCAACATCCGTCCGAAATGGAGAAACAGTGCCGTACGACTTTTAGAAATGCATGCATCGATTTGAAACGGAACAGTACCATGGCGCACCACTCTTCAGCAATGGGAAGTCGAAGACGGGCCACGGTAATACCGTTTTACCGTAAAAATCCACGTGTCGAAAAAACGAAGGGTAAAAAACTTACGAGACCCGACTGAGATTCGGGTTGTCCTTTTTGGGCATTAATCTATCCGTTGACGGCCGAAAGCTGTCAAAACCGTAGAACTCATCGAGGCCTTCGTTTTGACAGGTTATGGCTCCCGTAACTCTAAACGAGCCAGAAGTTATGGCCGTCCGAATAATCGATATCTACAAGGTGCAACATCCACGGTGCAAGGTGCAACATCCGTCCGAAACGGCGAAACAGTGCCGTACGACCTTTAGAAATGCGTGCATGGATTTCAAACGGAACAGTACCATGGTGCACCACTCTCCAGCAATGGTAAATCGAAGACCATCCACCGTAATCCCCTTTTACCGTAAAAATCCACGTGTCGAAAAAACGAAGGGTAAAGAACTTACGAGACCCGATTGAGATTCGGGTTGTCCTTTTTGGGCGTTAATCTATCCGTTGACGGCTGATGTCAAATCCGTAGAACTCATCGATGTCTTCGTTTCGACAGGTTATGGCTCCCGTAACTCTAAACGAGCCAGAATTATGGCCGTCCGAATAATCGATATCCACATGGTGCAACATCCACGGTGCAAGGTGCAACATCCGTCCGAAATGGCGAAACAGTTCCGTACGACTTTTAGAAATGTGTGCATGGATTTGAAACGGAACAGTACCATAGTGCACCACTCTCCAGCGATGGTAAGTCGAAGACGGGCCACGGTAATCCCGTTTTACCGTAAAAATCCACGTGTCGAAAAAACGAAGGGTAAAAAACTTACGAGACCTGATTGAGATTCGGGTTGTCCTTTTTGAGCATTAATCTATCCGTTGACGGCTGAAAGCTGTCAGAGCCGTAGAACTCATCGAGGCCTTCGTTTTGACAGGTATGGCTCCCGTAACTCTAAACGAGCCAGAAGTTATGGTTGTCCGGATAATCGATATCTACAGGGTGCAACATCCACGGTGCAAGGTGCAACATCCGTCCGAAATGGAGAAACAGTGCCGTACGACTTTTAGAAGTGCGTGCATCGATTTGAAACGGAACAGTACCATGGTGCATCACTCTGCAGCGATGGGAAGTCGAAGACGGGCCACGGTAATCCCGTTTTACCGTAAAAATGCACGTGTCGAAAAAACGAAGGGTAAAAAACTTACGAGACCCGATTGAGATTCGGGTTGTTCTTTTTGGGCGTTAATCTATCCGTTGACGGCTAAAAGCTGTCAAAGCCGTAGAACTCATCGATGTCTTCGTTTTGACATGTTATGGCTCCCGTAACTCTAAACGAGCCAGAATTATGGCCATCCGAATAATAGATATCCACAGGGTACAACTTCCACGGTGCAAGGTGCAACATCCGTCCGAAATGGAGAAACAGTGCCGTATGACTTTTAGAAATGTGTGCATGGATTTGAAACGGAACAGTACCATGGTGCACCACTCTCCAGCGATGGGAAGTCGAACAGGGACATGGTAGTCCCGTTTTACCGCAAAAATCTACGTGTCGAAAAAACGAAGGGTAAAAAACTTACGTTACCCGATTGAGATTCGGGTTGTCCTTTTTGGTCATTAATCTATCCGTTGACGGCTGAAAGCTGTCAAAGCCGTAGAACTCATCGAGGCCTTCGTTTTGACAGGTTATGGCTCCCGTAACTCTAAACGAGCCAGAATTATGGCCGTCCGAATAATCGATATCTACAGGGTGCAACATCCACGGTGCAAGGTGCAACATCCGTCCGAAATGGAGAAACAGTGCCGCATGACTTTTAGAAATGTGTGCATGGATTTGAAACGGAACAGTGCCATGGTGTACCATTCTTCAGCGATGGGAAGTCGAAGACGGACCACGGTAATCCCGTTTTACCGTAAAAATCCACGTGTCGAAAAAACAAAGGGTAAAAAACTTACGAGACCCGATTGAGATTCGGGTTGTCCTTTTTGGGTATTAATCTATCCGTTGACGGCTGAAACTGTCAAAACCGTAGAACTCATCGAGGCCTTCATTTTGACAGGTTATGGCTCCCGTAACTCTAAACGAGCCAGAAGTTATGGCCGTCCGAATAATCTATATCTACAAGGTGCAACATCCACGGTGCAAGGTGCAACATCCGTCCGAAATGGCGAAACAGTGCCGTACGACCTTTAGAAATGCGTGCATGGATTTGAAGCGTAACAGTACCATGGTGCATCACTCTCCAGCGATGGTAAATCGAAGACCATCCACCGTAATCCCGTTTTACCGTAAGAATCCACGTGTCGAAAAAACGAAGGGTAAAAAACTTACGAGACCCGATTGAGATTCGGGTTGTCCTTTTTGGGCGTTAATCTATCCGTTGACGGCTGAAAGCTGTCAAAGCCGTAGAACTCATCGATGTCTTCGTTTTGACAGGTTATGGCTCCCGTAACTCTAAACGAGCCAGAATTATGGCCGTCCGAATAACCGATATCTACAGGGTGCAACATCCATGGTGCAAGGTGGAACATCCGTCCGAAATGGAGAAACAGTGCCGTACGACTTTTAGAAATGCATGCATCGATTTGAAATGGAACAGTACCATGGTGCACCACTCTTCAGCGATGGGAAGTCGAAGACGGGCCATGGTAATCCCCTTTTACCGTAAAAATCCACGTGTCGAAAAAACGAAGGGTAAATAACTTACGAGACCCGATTGAGATTCGGGTTGTCCTTTTTGGGCATTAATCTATCCGTTGAAGGTTGAAACTGTCAAAACCGTAGAACTCATCGAGGCCTTAGTTTTGACAGGTTATGGCTCCCGTAGCTCTAAACGAGCCAGAAGTTATGGCCGTCCGAATAATCTATATCTACAGGGTGCAACATCCACGGTGCAAGGTGCAACATCCGTCCGAAATGGCGAAACAGTGCCGTACGACCTTTAGAAATGCGTGCATGGATTTGAAGCGTAACAGTTCCATGGTGCATCACTCTCCAGCGATGGTAAATCGAAGACCATCCACCGTAATCTCGTTTTACCGTAAAAATCCACGTGTCGAAAAAACGAAGGGTAAAAAACTTACGAGACCCGATTGAGATTCGGGTTGTCCTTTTTGGGCGTTAATCTATCCGTTGACGGCTGAAAGCTGTCAAAGCCGTAGAACTCATCGATGTCTTCGTTTTGACAGGTTATGGCTCCCGTAACTCTAAACGAGCCAGAATTATGGCCGTCCGAATAATCGATATCTACAGGGTGCAACATCCACGGTGCAAGGTGCAACATCCGTCCGAAATGGAGAAACAGTGCCGCATGACTTTTAGAAATGTGTGCATGGATTTGAAACGGAACAGTGCCATGGTGTACCATTCTTCAGCGATGGGAAGTCGAAGACGGACCACGGTAATCCTGTTTTACCGTAAAAATCCACGTGTCGAAAAAACAAAGGGTAAAAAACTTACGAGACCCGATTGAGATTCGGGTTGTCCTTTTTGGGCATTAATCTATCCGTTGACGGCTGAAAGCTGTCAAAGCCGTAGAACTCATCAAGACCTTCGTTTTGACAGGTTATGCCTCCTGTAACTCTTAACGAGCCAGAAGTTATGGCCGTCCGAATAATCGATATCTACAGGGTGCAACATCCACGGTGCAAGGTGCAACATCCGTCCGAAATGGCGAAACAGTGCCATATGACTTTTAGAAATGCGTGCATGGATTTGAAATGGAACAGTAACATGGTGCACCACTCTCCAGCGATGGTAAGTCGAAGACGGGCCACGGTAATCCCGTTTTACCGTAAAAATCCGCGTGTCGAAAAAACGAAGGGTAAAAAACTTACGAGACCCGATTGAGATTCGGGTTGTCCTTTTTGGGCATTAATCTATCCGCTGACGGCTGAAAGCTGTCAAAGCCGTAGAACTCATCGAGGCCTTCGTTTTGACAGGTATGGCTGCCGTAACTCTAAACGAGCGAGAAGTTATGGCTGTCCGGATAATCGATATCTACAGGGTGCAACATCCACGGTGCAAGGTGCAACATCCGTCCGAAATGGAGAAACAGTGCCGTACGACTTTTAGAAATGCGTGCATGGATTTGAAACAGAACAGTACCATGGTGCATCACTCTTCAGCGATGGGAAGTCGAAGACGGGCCACGGTAATCCCGTTTTACCATAAAAATGCACGTGTCGAAAAAACGAAGGGTAAAAAACTTACGAGACTCGATTGAGATTCGGGTTGTCCTTTTTGGGCATTAATCTATCCGTTGACGGCTGAAAGTTGTCAAAGCCGTAGAACTCATCGAGGCCTTCGTTTTGAAGGTTATGGCTCCCGTAACTCTTAACGATCCAGAAGTTATGGCCGTCCGAATAATCGATATCTACAAGGTGCAACATCCACGGTGCATGGTGCAACATCTTTCCGAAATGGAGAAACAGTGCCGTACGACTTTTACAAATGCGTGCAATGATTTGAAACGGAACAGTCCCATGGTGCATCACTCTTCAGCGATGGGAAGTCGAAGACGTACCACGGTAATCCCGTTTTACCGTAAAAATGCACGTGTCGAAAAAACGAAGGGTAAAAAACTTATGAGACCCGATTGAGATTCGGGTTTTCCATTTTGGGCATTAATCAATCCGTTGACGGCTGAAAGCTGTCAAAGCCGTTGAACTCATCGAGGCCTTCGTTTTGACAGGTTATGGCTCCCGTAACTCTTAACGACTCAGAAGTTATGGCCGTCCGAATAATCGATATCTACAGGGTGCAACATCCACGGTGCAAGTTGCAACATCCGTCCGAAATAGCGAAACAGTGTCGTACGACCTTTAGAAATGCATGCATGGATTTGAAACGGAACCGTACCATGGTGCACCACTCTTCCGTGATGGAAAGTTAAAGACGGGGCAAAGTAATCCCGTTTTACAGTAAAAATCCAGGTGTCGAAAAAGCGAAGGGTAAAAAACTTACGAGACCCGATTGAGATTCGGGTTGTCCTTTTTGGGCATTAATCTATCCGCTGATGGCTGAAAGCTGTCAAAGTCGTAGAATTCATCGAGGCCATCGTTTTCACAGGTTATGGCTCCCGTAACTCTTAACGAGCCAGAAGTTATGGCCGTCCAAATAATCAATATCTACAGGGTGCAACATCCACGGTGCAAGGTGCAACATCCGTCCGAAATGGCGAAACAGTGGCGTACGACTTTTAGAAATGCGTGCATGAATTTGAAACGGAACATTACCATGGTGCACCACTGTCCAGCGATGGGAAGTCGAAGACGGGCCATGGTAATCCCGTTTTACCGTAAAAATCCACGTGTCGGAAAAACGAAGGGTAAAAAACTTACGAGACCCGATTGAGGTTCGGATTGTCCTTTTTAGGCACTAATCTATCCGTTGACAGCTGAAAGCTGTCAAAGCTGTAGTACTCATCGAGGCCTACGTTTTAACAGGTTATGGCTCCCATAACTCTTAACGAGCCAGAAGTTATGGCCGTCCGAATAATCGATATCTATAGGGTGCAACATCCACGGTGCAAGGTGCAACATCCGTCCGAAATGGAGAAACAGTGCCTTACGACTTTTAGAAATGCGTGCATCGATTTGAAACGGAACAGTACCATGGTGCACCAATCTTCAGCGATGGGAAGTCGAAGACGGGCCATGGTAATCCCGTTTTACCGTAAAAATCCACGTGTCGAAAAAACGAAGGGTAAAAACCTTACGAGACCCGATTGAGATTCAGGTTGTCCTTTTTGGGCATTAATCTATCCGTTGACGGCTGAAAGCCGTCAAAACCGTAGAACTCATCGAGGCCTTCGTTTTGACAGGTTATGGCTCCTGTAACTCTTAACGAGCCAGAAGTTATGGTCGTCCGAATAATCGATATCTACATGGTGCAACATCCACGGTGCAAGGTGCAACATCTGTCCGAAATGGCGAAACAGTGCCGTACGACCTTTAGAAATGCGTGCATGGATTCGAAACGTAACAGTACCATGGTGCACCATGTTATCCCGCTTTTTGGCAAAGCCGCGATACCAAAAGAGCGATTGAAAAGGAAGGACGGTTCGCCTCAGAGGTTGACCGTATTTTCCTTCGCCATGGATATCACTGAATTTTATCCGAGTCCAGAATGAGCTACAATTGATGGGACACTGCAAGAAAGGCCACAGGAGTCAGCATTTCAAGTTTCAAGTCGATCTGAGTTCGTATGCTCAAGTTATGATCGAGGCAACTTGGAGGGAACATACTGATTTCGAACCCATGGTGATGGTTGTCTTCGAATCCATCGTCACGCCCAAGTTCGAAACCATCACCTTCGAAACCCTCGGGATGCCTCGACCTCGAATCCATCAGAGAGTAGCTAGTTCGAACCCATACTCGGCTGCCTCAGTTCGAAACCATCACCTTCGAAACCCTCGGGATGCCTCGACCTCGAATCCATCAGAGAGTAGCTGGTTCGAACCCATACTCGGCTGCCTCAGTTCGAAACCATCAGACATACATGCTTCGAACCCATACATGAGCTTCGTTCGAACCCATCCCTGAAGTCGTGTTCGAACACATCATAGAGCCATGCTTCGAACCCATCCTGTGTTGCCTTGTTCGAACCCACTGAGTCAACCCACGTGTCTTCCATCGGTTCGAAATCACCGAGATACACGGAGTCGAAGCGGTCAACACGGAGCGAAGTCCGGATCGGTTCGAAACTTGCGCTCCACGTCACCACGAAGTCGCGTGCCATGATGGATTCGAAACCATCGTTTCGAAACCATGGGTTCGAACCAAACAGCCGTGCCGTGAATCCTATTTCGAAACCATCATATCTCCCAATCTACTGATCCAAATGTCATGAAATTTTCACAGATGCTAGCATACATGTTGAAGAATGTCCTCGCCAAATTTCACCTCGATTGGATGAATTCTTGATCGGTTCGAATGGAGTTCGAACCGATGCCAAAGTGGGCCCAAACTTCCCGAGACCGTACGTGTGGGCCCCCTCACGTGCCAGAAGTGGTCTCCCGAGTTTTCAGCGAGATACCGGCAGCCTACACCTATAAATAGAGCCCCAGGGCCAACAGAAAAGGGATCTCCTGACTCTGAGACGCCGAGACTCTGCCGGATCAAGATCTCCATCATCCTACATCATAATTCTATTGTTGATTTCGAATTTCCAGTTGTAACTTGCTGTGGATCGCTGTAACAACTTGTAATCGTTGAAAGAGAATCAATAAAACATCGAAAAACTTCACAGTGGACGTAGGCAACACGCCGAACCACTATAAATCGCTTGTCTACGCATTTACTTTACTGTTGATTGGAGTTTTTGTTAGATAATATCTGTTTTGAACTTGCATTCTTGACTATTATCTCTTCAACGACTCCCGAAGAGTGTTGTGCCCAATTTTGACACAAACACTTTGGTGCTTTCACTGAGAAAGTCGAGCTTTTCTCCTGCTCGTTGGATCTGTCATCGATACCGGATTGAATAAATCTAAGAGAGAGATCCAGATCTTTGAATTCAGATTCCTTCCATTCTATTCAGATTTGCAAAAGTCTAGGAAAGGAACTCAACTGTAAAAATGGTTAGCACAAGGACCACCTCGAACGCCGTCAATCAAGAAGGACAGGACAGACAGAATCCTGCCCCACTGCCTCCACCTAATCAAGATGCCGCTGGGCACTCAGAACCGTCGGGTCCGGTTACCCGACAAGAATTGCAGCTGTTACTTCAAGAGCTGACCCAGAGTCGGCGACAACTAGAAGAACAGCTACGCGTTAACGCTGAACTAATCAACCAGCTGGATCGTCAGAAACGAAAACGATCCACGAGAGATCGTGCTTATCGCTCTTCTAGCGAAAGTTCTTCATCTTCTGATTATCATACCCGACCCCCACGACCCCGGTTAGATGAGGGTCGTATGCCATCCGCTGGAAACCAACCGATATTGACCGTTGGACAAACAAGAGTTGGTCCGTCAGCCAGTTTTCAAACCGGACCCTCCTCCCGAGGGGGTGCCATTCCTCACCACGCCGCTGAATACCGCACCGCTAGCGTTGCGGCTGAACCAGGGGTCGACGCTCGAGATCAGTCGGACCCGGACCGTCGTCAAAGTGGTCATACTCCTGAACCATACGTCCCAAAGGACTATGAGCCGAGAAGGCAAGATGTGAACCGTCAGCGATATCCGGTTCAAACCCAAAGTATGGAATGTGACCATACTCCGGCGCAAATGCCGGATCTTTCAACTATGATACGACAGATGATTCGTGAGAGTCAGGGATTCATAAACGATGATTGGGGAGTTTCCTGAAGTCACACTCCCTTTACGGACGACATTCTTAATGCTGAACCCCCACGGCGATTCCGGATGCCAACTTTACCCATGTACGAAGGAAACTCCGACCCCAACCAACATATCCTAAAATATGAATGGTCGATGACTGCAGCCCGTGCCGACGATGCAGTAAAGTGTCGAAGTTTCCCCATATCCTTGGGGGGCATCGCTACCATGTGGTTCACTCGATTGCCACCTCGATCCATCTCATCATTCGACCAGTTAGCCACAAAATTCGTTGAGCAATTCCGCATGCATGTCGCAAGACCCAAAGATGTTAACACTCTGTCTAGCGTAACTCAGGCTCCAGGAGAGACACTCAGACACTACTTAGAGAGATTCCATACTGCATGCGCGGAGATCAGCAATCCGAACGATAACTCCATCCTTATGGCGTTAACTAAGGGGATCGACCCCGATTCTGAGTTCGGCAATTGGCTAGCTGGAAAACCACCTGCGTCATTGGACCGTTTCCATGCCAAAGCAGCTCAATTCCTGAGACGGGAAGACGCGAAACAGTCTAGGAAGCAAACTGACGCAGGATCAAACGTGGGAGGAACCCAAAGCAATGTTGCAATAAAACAATCCGGTGAGAGCTCCGGAAAAGTTCAGTTGAACATTAAAAATAAACAAGCTCGGCGAAGAGAGAGCGTGAATCAAATTAAAAAACAAGATCAAAATAGCGGTCCCCAACGCAAAAATCCGAAGTTCGACAGTTATACTCCTTTGAATACTTCATTGGAGGACTTGTATTTACAAACCCGTAGTACAATTCAATATGAAAAACCTGCTCCGAGACCGTCGTCAGAGAGACAAATCCAAACAAGAAAGTTTTGCAGGTTCCATGAAAGCTACGGGCACGATACGAACGAGAGTCGTCATTTACAGGACCTCGTTGAAAAACTGATCAGGGAGAGGAAGCTTGATCGATTTGTGCGGACACCGCAACCCAGGGAAGCAGGTCCATCAAATCAAATCAATGAACCCGATCGACCGAGGCATGAGGACTCCAATGGTCCTCGCGGGAGATTGGTGATAAACGCCATCAGTGGCGGACCGACTTTCTCAGGAGCCTTGAACGACGAGGATCTTCGTCACTGTCACACATGACAGGCTCATTCAATCTATGAATATTTTGCGATTTCATTTACATTCTGAAATTTGATTTCGTAATAAGGCACTGACTTTGCCATATTTTCTTATTTCAGCAATAAAACATTATCTCTTCAAGCTAAAGCTGTGATCCATCGAATACAACATTCAAACAATCACGACACACGAAGAGCTAAGTTCCATCGAACAACGGAATTTATTCAAATAGCGAGTGACTGCGTTACAACCGGCCACTCACTAAGTGAAACCCCAGCTCGGGGGCAAGCCAACACATCGAAGGCTGAACTGGACCAACACACGACAGTCCATTCAATAATTCGTTCCCGGAGTGCGAACGGACTCCAACTTCCCACAGCGCGAATTGGAGTATAAACATTCAACAACTTGTTCCCGGAGTGCGAACGGACTCCAACTTCCCACAGCGTGAATTGGAGTATAAACATTCAACAACTCGTTCCCGGAGTGCGAACGG
This sequence comes from Allium cepa, assembly GCA_030765085.1. Lineage (NCBI taxonomy): Eukaryota > Viridiplantae > Streptophyta > Magnoliopsida > Asparagales > Amaryllidaceae > Allium > Allium cepa. Next base: position 41,673,959 of record CM060941.1, on the reverse strand, counting down.
ACTCCAACTTCCCACAGCGTGAATTGGAGTATAAACATTTAACAACTCGTTCCCGGAGTGCAAACGGACTCCAACTTCCCGCAGCGTGAATTGGAGTATAAATACTTAACAACTCGTTCCCGGAGTGTGAACGGACTCCAACTTCCCACAGCGTGAATTGGAGTATAAACATTCAACAATTCATTCCCGGAGTGCGAACGGACTCCAACTTCCCGCAGCGTGAATTGGAGTATAAACATTTAACAACTCGTTCCCGGAGTGCGAACGGACTCCAACTTCCCGCAGCGTGAATTGGAGTATAAACATTTAACAACTCGTTCCCGGAGTGCCAACGGACTCCAACTTCCCGCAGCGTGGATTGGAGTATAAACATTTAACAATTCGTTCCCGAAGTGCGAACGGACTCCAACTTCCCGCAGCGTGCATTGGAGTATAAACATTTAACAATTCGTTCCCAGAGCGCGAACGGACTCCAACTTCCCGCAGCGTGAATTGGAGTATAAACATTTAACAATTCGTTCCCAGAGCGCGAACGGGCTCCAAATTCCCGCAGCGCGAATTGGAGTGTAAACATTTAATAATTCGTTCCCACTGCGCGAACCAACCCATCAATGCGGACTCCAAATCCCCAAAACATGAATTGGGGTATGAACATAAGTTACGGGTTCCCGGAGCACGAACCGAAGCATCCATGCAAACTCCATATTCCCGAAGTGCGAGTTGGAGTATAAATGTCAATTCCGGGTTCCTGAAGTACGAACCCAAACATACATGTTTTATCCAAGCTCCCGGCGTGTGAATTGGGGCACCAACACCAAGTCAAAGTTCCCGTAGTGCGAACTAAAGCGTTAATACTAACTCCGAGTTAGTAGAGTGCAAGTTGGAATGTGAACACCATTCCCAAGTTCCCGGAGCGCGAACCATGTTACAAGCATCAATAACACTCGAACTCCTGGAATGCAAACCAGGTCATCGATCTCAAATCAATCCAAGTCCCCGGAAGGCGGACGTGTGCTCAAAACTTGCAACAAGTGCGATCAACCATCATAAATACAAGTGTTTTTCTCCAGAACTGGGGGCACGAAAGCTAAATATTACTCACTAACCGAAGTGATACAACGTCCGAAGTTCAACTCATTCATCAATCACGACGTGTGATCAAGATCTTCAGACTTGGAAAATGAGACGAGCTCTACTTAAACGGTAAAAACACCACAAGTGCACCGGACCGAAAACAAGGCATTGCAAGTACTTAAGCACAAATAAAACAAGAGTTGAAACAAAGAAACTAAAGTTTATTTCAACTAACCAAAAATGAGGGCTTACATATGAAAAAGTTTTCCTAAAAACAATCCCTACTAGCAGGAGCCGAACCTGCATCTATACACGGCTTACTAATAAAAAACAAAAACAAGTACTTATCAACCAAAACATCTACTTGTAAAGCCGATCTACTTCTTCTTCTTTTTCGTCTTCCTTATTAGTGGTTCATCAATATCAGAATCACTAGCGACAGAAATTCTTTTTGAGTGCCTCCTCTTCGGCGGTGACTCTTCGGCTGGGGGCATGATATCGATGTCCTCCTCAGAGCTCGAATCTACAGGGAGGCTTCCCGCCGGAGGAGTAGGAGGGACTGGATCTACGACGGAAAATGGGATGGTGCCACCCGACGACACTACCCTAGCAGATGCTGGACTATGCGCCGTCGTGATGCCACCGGCGCTGCCACTGTGCCCCGCAGCTTCTATTTCAGCGCTGATTTCAGCCAAAATTTCCTCTTCTCGAGTCGCTTGGGCTTGGCTGGGGGCATCCGCAGCTTGCATCGAAGAACTTGAGGTCGGCAGGGGATCACTAACGATGATAAACTGTAAGTCCGTAGAGTAACCGCCCTGCTCACCGAGCAGCTCGCTCACCATCTGTTCCTCGAGAGATAACCCGCTCCCCTGTGCCGCCTCGATCGATACCACAGTTACAGCAGTGGTCTCGGTGGCGATGGCCTTAACCTTTTGGCTTGATTCTTGAGCCGTGACCGTCGGCGCAACCTCCGTCACTAGGCAAAAACGATAAGTTATTAGTAACTTCTTCAAAACAAACTCTTTATTTAGAAAACACTTGAGATAATTTCGAAATACCTTCTCCAGTTTGACTCGCAGACGGCTGAACGACCTCGGAAGTGTGCTCATGGATAGGAGATAAGTGCGGCCGCTCCGGGTCGTAAGCAGGAACAGGTGGCAAGCTGACCGCAGACGCAGGCACTGACAAAGGCGATGTGGTGACTTCAGTGACATCCGCATGGTGCTCAACACCCGATCCCTCTCCAACTTCCAGGGAACGACCACCCACCATCTCCTTCTCGTGAGCAATGATAGCATCGTGAAGGACCTTCCTTTAATCCTCAGTTAATAACCGGTTCTCAAGCTCGAATCGGTCAACCGATTCGCCCGGATGCGCTTCCCCCTCTTCCTCGACCAATCGCTCCCAAGCGCTGCGAAGGTGAACGGGATAATCTTGAAGCCAGGCTAAATTTCGGTGTTTTAACACGTTGGCGTTATAAGTTATAAGCAGATCTTCGATATCGGCCTCTAGCCTGGCCTCTTTTTGTTGAACTTTCTCCTCCACCTCTGTCTCGACCGCTTGAAGTTTCGCCACCGCAGCATCCCTTTCGGTGCGAAGAATCACAGCTTGTTCGCACGCCTCCTGAGCTGTGCTATTCGCATCATCCCTTTCCTTGGCGATTTCAGCAAATTTTGACTTAAGCTCGTTCAACTCCTTCAGGGCAGCGTCCCTCTCTGCAGTAACCAATGTGTTTCGATGACCCATGTCCTCAACCGTGGCGTAGTGTTCGCGTTTCATCCTATCTATGATTGCCTGGGCTTCATCGGCTTTTTTAGTGGCCTCTATTTCAGATTTACGGGATGATTCAGCCTTAGTATTCAGCACTTGAATGATGCGATCTTTTTGTGCTAACTCGGCTTGCAATTTTTCAATGGTGGCCGCCCGTTCGAAGGCCAGCGCCGATGCTTTTTCAGCTGCCTTATACCACACCTTATACTGTGCGTAGAAGTCGTGCACATAATCAAGCGCCCACCGCTCGGCCTCCGGTGGGATTCTTTTCAAGTTCGGGGGAAAGACATAATTGTCGAAGCAGATATTCGGGAATTCTCTCTTCAGCTGCGCAAGCCTAATCGCTCCTTCTCCCGTAATTTCAGTAGGAGGTTCCTCCGCAACTGTCGGCGCCGACACCTCAGATCTAGAAGCTTGAGAAACCGACACATGTCGAGAAGAATCACGAGGGACGCGAACGGGAGGTTGTACGGGATCTCTGGAAGGAGGAGGGGTGCGCGATCGCGATCGACGCCTATGGCCCTTGTCCGAATCATATCTCTCATGACTAGAATATCCGGAACGTCCCTGGTCATGATACCCGGAGCGTCCTTGGTCATAGTCTCTATCCCCCTCTCGCCTGCGCGAATCATAATAAGAAGACTTGCGGGCATGTCGAAGACTCCCAAGCATTGAACCTCGTTTAGACATAGTATCTGCAAAGCAAAGTAAAATCGAATTAGTCACTCTTCGAATTAGGTAGTTTACAATCAAAGGTTATGCAGTGTCGTGAAGTGTGTGTGAATATGCATTCCCCCCGACCAACCAGAAATGTCGACCTCGCTAGTAATAAGAGGCTCGCTCAATTCTAGACTACGATGGAACTCCTCCAACCCGGCATCATGTTGAAAAGACACATCTTCCGGGATTGGAAGGTCGGCAAGCCCTTCGTAGAGACTTTCAGTACGCGGAGGAGACATCTCAGAGATTCTAACTCCGGAAGAGGGCCGGGCAATGACAACCGATTTCCGTCTCCCCCGCTTAGTTGGCTTAACCATGGCAGCCTTGCCTTTTTTCTGCTCCGCGACATCCGAAGCCACATCCGTAGGCTCAGTCAGCGGCTCATCATCAGTGTGAGTTCTTTCAGAATCAGCCTCCTCGGCTATGACAACTTCGAGCTCCTTATGTTTGACTCGTTTCTTAGGAACGATCCTTTGTGCCACCTCAAATCTTATACTCTGCCTTCGTTCAATCAGCCCATAAGTCCGGAGATTCCTATCGGTCAAAAGCAACTCGATGTCCCTATTTCGCTCGGGACTTCTCGAAGTACTCGCACCATCTCCTTAAACTCTTCACCTTCGGGTCGCGAGATCGTTGCTGTAAAAAGAAAAAATTAATATAAGTTCCACTTCGGCAGCAGTTGTCGTAGTAACTATTTAAGAACTTGGTTATACTCACGTCTGAATAACCATCGTCGAGCAAAGCCTGGAGGGCACCTGACATAAAACCATTATGTCCTATAGTAACTCAGCCTTGTCCAGGATCCGGTGACCACTTGACAATTTCTCACCGCCTCCAGAAATGTGAAAGAAGGATAATCACCACGAGTTTTGAAGTTGAACAAGTATCTGATTTCGATTGGGAGTGGCGGTCGATGGAGACATTCCATAAATGCAATGAACAAGCTATTGATCGACGCATATCCGTTCGGATGCAGCTGAGATGGGGCGATCCTCAAAAACGACAATACTTCTCTTATATACTCGTTGAACGGGGGAAGTGTCCCGGCCGCACAAGCGTGGCGATTAAATGCTGTATACCCTTCTAGCGGATTATGTGGTCTATCATTCGGCCCCGGCAGTAATACATCGTCCAGTGACAAGCCGTGCCTCAAACATATTCTCCCCAACATGTCTTCAGAGATATTCGATGGAACGGAATCCGATGGATTGGCAATGAACGACGCATCAGGAAGTTCGTCCGGAGCCGGACCGATGATCTCAGGATCTATATCCGGAACTTCTAGCCTCGGAGAGGATGCACCTTGAATCTCCTGCTGCTGTGAACTTGAAGATTCCATAACTAACTAACTCATGAGAAACCATCGTTAGACGACAAAGAACCCGTGTGTTCCCCAGTGTAAAGTGTATGAATGTGTGTGGTACCGTGCCATGCATTGCTTGAACAAATGTTGCAGAGTTAAAGTGAACATTCAAACGACAAAGCTACGAAGTTCAGCTATAATGACCGTCATCGCTGACCGTCATCATTAAATCGTTTATATGATGGAAGTCGGTTCGAATAGAAGTTGTTATAGTTCCATCGACGAGCTTCAAAAGGCAATCAAATATGCAGTTCAATATTCAAGTCCAAGTATGCAGGAATGAAGCTCGTCGGAGTTATGCTTGAAAAATTTCAAATTTTGGAATCCATCATATAGGGTTCGAAACCATCACAGAGGCTTCGTTCGAACCCAACCGAACACCTCTTCCTTCGAATCCATCCAAACTTCGTTCGAACCCATGCGTTCGAAACCATCATGACAGTGCTTCGAACCCATGCGTTCGAACCCATCCTGACATCGTTTCGAAACCATGCATTCAGGCGCGCTTCGAAACGATGGCCAAATGACAAATTCGAACCGATACAGAAACCCTTAACTTGACATCGGTCGCGTTCGAAACGATCCACTTCGAATCGATACGAGGTTGTAGACTTCGAAACGATGGCCTATGGGTTCGAATCCATTGATTCGAGAGGATCCCTCGAATCCCCCAATCGGTGCGAACTACGCATCCCAACAAGGACATTCCAAGGATCGATTCAAAATCCAATGGAAACACACCACCGTCGTCGCTTCGAACTCGAGCCCACACATCGATTCGAATCCCTCCCAAACCAGATCTAGTTTTGCCAATCTTGAAGCTATGCAATCGATGAAGAGAAATGGGTTCAAAATAACTTCGTCGCTTGAATCCGAAGCTAGTTACCTAGTTTAAGCAAGGGATTCGAGAGATTTAAGTCTTAAATCTTGATGGATTCGAAAACACGACGCAGTATTTTCTCCTTAGAAGCTTCGAAGCGATGAAGAGCGCAGTGAGAAAGTAAAAAGTGAAAAACTAGCAGGTCCACTGCTATTTATATGGAGGGTTGGTGATGACCGGGACGGTTCGAGTTCCGGTGAAGTTGACCGATTGCAACAGGTCAGAAGGCAGAGTCGTTTCGAAACCAATCTTCGAACCGATACGCTTGAGGCTCCATCGTGTGAAGCACACGGACCACTGCCGTGAACAATGGTTTCGTACCCATCCAAATCATCGATTCGAAGATCATTTTCGAAACCACAGGAACGAACTACTAATTCGAAGCCATCCTTTCACATCGGTTCGAATGACAATTTCGAACCCATCACCACACAAGTATACTCCATACCTTCAGACCGTTTCGAATGCCAATTTCGAATCCATCAATGCTCCAATGCATCGATTCGAAATCTCATATTCACACAACCCATCATTGCACGGGCATACCGCGCCCATACAAACATGAATTTCGAACCCATCAACGCTCAAGTGCATCGGTTCGAAACATTACACTTGCGCAATACAAATTCTATTTCTTCAACCTTCAATATCGGTTCAGGAGAGGATCGATACGGAGGAAATTTCCACAACAACCACCAAGCGTTGTCTCAATTCAAATTTCAAGACCGGTTCAGGAGAGAATCGATACGAAATTCTGCAGCAAACCAAACTGACAACGACTCGTGGACGCACGACGTTAACAAGGTCCAAATTAAAATATGTGCATACATGTCGGACTAACATTCGATTCTGAATATTCACAGGGATCAAACACTATTCCCGTTACAAATGCGACAGCCAACGGCTAAGCACTATTATACAGCAGCCAATCATATCAACGCAAGGTTACGGCAATACAGCATACGAGTTTCAACAAAAGAGAGAGCAATGATTGTTCAGATAGAAATGGCAGCTATTCAAAGCACGTCATGTTCCCACAAGACGTACTTTGGGGGGCAAAATGTTATCCCGCTTTTTGGCAAAGCCGCGATACCAAAAGAGCGATTGAAAAGGAAGGACGGTTCGCCTCAGAGGTTGATCGTATTTTCCTTCGCCATGGATATCACTGAATTTTATCCGAGTCCAGAATGAGCTACAATTGATAGGACACTGCAAGAAAGGCCACAGGAGTCAGCATTTCAAGTTTCAAGTCGATCCGAGTTCGTATGCTCAAGTTATGATCGAGGCAACTTGGAGGGAACATACTGATTTCGAACCCATGATGATGGTTGTCTTCGAATCCATCGTCACGCCCAAGTTCGAAACCATCACCTTCGAAACCCTCGGGATGCCTCGACCTCGAATCCATCAGAGAGTAGCTGGTTCGAACCCATACTCGGCTGCCTCAGTTCGAAACCATCACCTTCGAAACCCTCAGGATGCCTCGACCTCGAATCCATCAGAGAGTAGCTGGTTCGAACCCATACTCGGCTGCCTCAGTTCGAAACCATCGGACATGCATGCTTCGAACCCATACATGAGCTTCGTTCGAACCCATCCCTGAAGTCGTGTTCGAACCCATCATAGAGCCATGCTTCGAACCCATCCTGTGTTGCCTTGTTCGAACCCACTGAGTCAACCCACGTGTCTTCCATCGGTTCGAAATCACCGAGATACACGGAGTCGAAGCGGTCAACACGGAGCGAAGTCCGGATCGGTTCGAAACTTGCGCTCCACGTCACCATGAAGTCGCGTGCCATGATGGATTCGAAACCATCGTTTCGAAACCATGGGTTCGAACCAAACAGCCGTGCCGTGAATCCTATTTCGAAACCATCATATCTCCCAATCTACTGATCCAAATGTCATGAAATTTTCACAGATGCTAGCATACATGTTGAAGAATGTCCTCGCCAAATTTCACCTCGATTGGATGAATTCTTGATCGGTTCGAATGGAGTTCGAACCGATGCCAAAGTGGGCCCAAACTTCCCGAGACCGTACGTGTGGGCCCCCTCACGTGCCAGAAGTGGTCTCCCGAGTTTTCATCGAGATACCAGCAGCCTACACCTATAAATAGAGCCCCAGGGACAACAGAAAAGGGATCTCCTGACTCTGAGACGCCGAGACTCTGCCGGATCAAGATCTCCATCATCCTACATCATAATTCTATTGTTGATTTCGAATTTCCAGTTGTAACTTGCTGTGGATCGCTGTAACAACTTGTAATCGTTGAAAGAGAATCAATAAAACATCGAAAAACTTCACAGTGGACGTAGGCAACACGCCGAACCACTATAAATCGCTTGTCTACGCATTTACTTTACTGTTGATTGGAGTTTTTGTTAGATAATATCTGTTTTGAACTTGCATTCTTGACTATTATCTCTTCAACGACTCCCGAAGAGTGTTGTGCCCAATTTTGACACAAACACACCACTCTCCAGCGATGGTAAATTGAAGACCATCCACCGTACTCCTGTTTTATCGTAAAAATCCACGTGTCGAAAAAACGAAGGGCAAAAAACTTACGAGACCCGATTGAGATTCGGGTTGTCCTTTTTGGGCGTTAATCTATCCGTTGACAGCTAAAAGCTGTCAAAGCCGTAGAACTCATCGATGTCTTCGTTTTGATAGGTTATTGCTCCCGTAACTCTTAACGAGCCAGAATTATGGCCATCCGAATAATCGATATCTACTGGGTGCAACATCCACGGTGCAAGGTGCAACATCCGTCCGAAATGACGAAACAGTGCCGTACGGCTTTTAGAAATGCGTGCATGGATTTGAAACTGAACAATACCATGGTGCACCACTCTCCAGCGATGGGAAGTCGAAGACCGGCCACGGTAATCCCGTTTTCCCGTAAAAATCCACGTGTCGAAAAAACGAAGGGTAAAAAACTTACGAGACCCGATTGAGATTCGGGTTGTTCTTTTTGGGCATTAATATATCCGTTGAAGGCTGAAAGCTGTCAAAGCTGTAGAACTCATCGAGGCCTTCGTTTTGACAGGTTATGGCTCCCGTAACTCTAAACGAGCCAGAAGTTATGGCCGTCCGAATAATCGATGTCTACATGGTGCAACATCCGCGGTGCAAGGTGCAACATCCGACCGAAATGGCGAAACAGTGCCGTACGACTTTTAGAATTGCGTACATGGATTTGAAACGGAACATTACCATGGCGCACCACTCTCCAGCGATGGGAAGTCGAAGATGAGCCACGGTAATCCCGTTTTACCGTAAAAATCCACGTGTCGAAAAAACGAAGGGTAAAAAACTTACGAGACCCGATTGAGATTCGGGTTGTCCTTTTTGGGCATTAATCTATCCGTTGACGGCTGAAAGCTTTCAAAGATGTAGAACTTATCGAGGCCTTCGTTTTAACAGGTTATGGCTCCCGTAACTCTTAACAAGCCAGAAGTTATGGCCGTCCGAATAATCGATATCTACAGGGTGCAACATCCACGGTGCAAGGTGCAACATCCGTACGAAATGGAGAAACAGTGCCGTACGACTTTTAGAAATGCGTGCATCGATTTGAAACGGAACAGTACCATGGCACACCACTCTTCAGCGATGGGAAGTCGAAGACGGGCCACGGCAATCCCGTTTTCCCGTAAAAATCCACGTGTCGAAAAAACGAAGGGTAAAAAACTTACGAGACCCGATTGAGATTCGGGTTGTCCTTTTTGGGCATTAATCTATCCGTTGACGGCTGAAAGCTGTCAAAGCTGTAGAACTCATCGAGGCCTTCGTTTTAACAGGTTATGGCTCCCGTAACTCTTAACAAGCCAGAAGTTATGGCCTTCCGAATAATCGATATCTACAGGGTGCAACATCCACGGTGCGAGGTGCAACATCCGTCCGAAATGGAGAAACAGTGCCGTACGTCTTTTAGAAATGCATGCATCGATTTGAAATGGAACAGTACCATGGTGCACCACTCTTCAGCGATGGGAAGTCGAAGAAGGGCCATGGTAATCCCCTTTTACCGTAAAAATCCACGTGTCGAAAAAACGAAGGGTAAAAAACTTACGAAACCCGATTGAGATTCGGGTTGTCATTTTTGGGTATTAATCTATCCGTTGACAGCTGAAACTGTCAAAACCGTAGAACTCATCGAGGCCTTCATTTTGACAGGTTATGGCTCCCGTGACTCTAAACGAGCCAGAAGTTATGGCCGTCCGAATAATCTATATCTACAGGGTGCAACATCCACGGTGCAAGGTGCAACATCCGTCCGAAATGGCGAAACAGTGCCGTACGACCTTTAGAAATGCGTGCATGGATTTGAAGCGTAACAGTACCATGGTGCATCACTCTCCAGCGATGGTAAATCGAAGACCATCCACCGTAATCCCGTTTTACCGTAAAAATCCACGTGTCGAAAAAACGAAGGGTAAAAAACTTACGAGACCCGATTGAGATTCGGGTTGTCCTTTTTGGGCGTTAATCTATCCGTTGACGGCTGAAAGCTGTCAAAGCCGTAGAACTCATTGATGTCTTCGTTTTGATAGGTTATGGCTCCCGTAACTCTAAACGAGCCAGAATTATGGCCGTCCGAATAATCGATATCTACAGGGTGCAACATCCACGGTGCAAGGTGCAACATCCGTCCGAAATGGAGAAACAGTGCCGTATGACTTTTAGAAATGTGTGCATGGATTTGAAACAGAACAGTACCATGGTGCACCACTCTCCAGCGATGGGAAGTCGAAGACGGACCACGGTAATCCCGTTTTACCGTAAAAATCCACGCGTCGAAAAAACAAAGGGTAAAAAACTTACGAGACCCGATTGAGATTCGGGTTGTCCTTTTTGGGCATTAATCTATCCGTTGACGGTTGAAAGCTGTCAAAGCCGTAGAACTCATCGAGACCTTCGTTTTGACAGGTTATGCCTCCTGTAACTCTTAACGAGCCAGAAGTTATGGCCATCCGAATAATCGATATCTACAAGGTGCAACATCCACGGTGCAAGGTGCAACATCCGTCCGAAATGGCGAAACAGTGCCGTATGACTTTTAGAAATGCGTGCATGGATTTGAAACGGAACAGTACCATGGTGCACCACTCTCCAGCGATGGGAAGTCGAAGACGGGCAACGGTAATCCCGTTTTACCGTAAAAATCCACGTGTCGAAAAAACGAAGGGTAAAAAACTTACGAGACCCGATTGAGATTCGGGTTGTCCTTTTTGGGCATTAATCTATCCGTTGACGGCTGAAAGCTGTCAAAGCCGTAGAACTCATCGAGGCCTTCGTTTTGACAGGTTATGGCTTCCGTAACTCTAAACGAGCCAAATGTTATATCCGTCCGAATAATAGATATCTACAGGGTGCAATATCCACGGTGTAAGGTGCAACATCCATCCGAAATGGAGAAACAGTGCCGTACGACTTTTAGAAATGCGTGCATGGATTTGAAACGGAACAGTCCCATGGTGCATCACTCTTCAGCGTTGGGAAGTCGAAGATGGGCCAAGGTAATCCCGTTTTGCCGTAAAAATGTACGTGTCGAAAAAACGAAGGGTAAAAAACTTATGAGACCCGATTGAGATTCGGGTTGTCCTTTTTGGGCATTAATCAATCCGTTGACGGCTGAAAGCTGTCAAAGCCATTGAACTCATCGAGGCCTTCGTTTTGACAGGTTATGGCTCCCGTAACTCTTAACGACTCAGAAGTTATGGCCGTCCGAATAATCGATATCTACAGGGTGCAACATCCACGGTGCAAGGTGCAACATCCGTCCGAAATAGCGAAACAGTGTCGTACGACCTTTAGAAATGCATGCATGGATTTGAAACGGAACAGTACCATGGTGCACCACTCTTCCGCGATGGAAAGTTAAAGACGGGGCAAAGTAATCCCGTTTTACCGTAAAAATCCAGGTGTCGAAAAGCGAAGGGTAAAAAACTTACGAGACCCGATTGAGATTCGGGTTATCCTTTTTGGGCATTAATCTATCCGTTGACGGCTGAAAGCTGTCAAAGCCGTAGAACTCATCGAGGCCATCGTTTTGACAGGTTATGGCTCCCATAACTCTTAACGAGCCAGAAGTTATGGCCGTCCAAATAATCAATATCTACAGGGTGCAACATCCACGGTGCAAGGTGCAACATCCGTCCGAAATGGCGAAACAGTGGCGTACGACTTTTAGAAATGCGTGCATGGATTTGAAACGGAACATTAGCATGGTGCACCACTCTCCAGCGATGGGAAGTGGAAGACGGGCCACGGTAATCCCGTTTTACCGTAAAAATCCACGTGTCGAAAAAACGAAGGGTAAAAAACTTACGAGACCCGATTGAGGTTCGAGTTGTCCTTTTTAGGCACTAATCTATCCGTTGACAGCTGAAAGCTGTCAAAGCTGTAGTACTCATCGAGGCCTTCGTTTTAACAGGTTATGGCTCCCGTAACTCTTAACGAGCCAGAAGTTATGGCCGTCCGAATAATCGATATCTATACGGTGCAACATCCACGGTGCAAGGTGCAACATCCGTCCGAAATGGAGAAACAGTGCCGTACGACTTTTAGAAATGCATGCATCGATTTGAAACGGAAGAGTACCATGGTGCAACAATCTTCAGCGATGGGAAGTCGAAGACGGGCCATGGTAATCCCGTTTTACCGTAAAAATCCACGTGTCGAAAAAATGAAGGGTAAAAACCTTACGAGACCCGATTGAGATTCGGGTTGTCCTTTTTGGGCATTAATCTATCCGTTGACGGCTGAAAGCTGTCAAAACCGTAGAACTCATCGATGCCTTCGTTTTGAGAGGTTATGGCTCCCGTAACTCTTAACGAGCCAGAAGTTATGGTCGTCCGAATAATCGATATCTACATGGTGCAACATCCACGGTGCAAGGTGCAACATTCGTCCGAAATGGTGAAACAGTGCCGTATGACCTTTAGAAATGCGTGCATGGATTCGAAACGTAACAGTACCATGGTGCACCACTCTCCAGCGATGGTAAATCGAAGACCATCCAACGTAATCCTGTTTTACCGTAAAAATCCACGTGTCGAAAAAACGAAGGGCAAAAAACTTACGAGACCCGATTGAGATTCGGGTTGTCCTTTTTGGGCGTTAATCTATCCGTTGATGGCTGAAAGATGTCAAAGCCGTAGAACTCATCGATGTCTTCGTTTTGATAGGTTATGGCTCCCGTAACTCTAAACGAGCCAGAATTATGGCCATCCGAATAATCGATATCTACAGGGTGCAACATCCACGGTGCAAGGTGCAACATCCGTCCGAAATGACGAAACAGTGCCGTACGGCTTTCAGAAATGCGTGCATGGATTTGAAACTGAACAGTACCATGGTGCACCACTCTCCAGCGATGGGAAGTCGAAGACCGGCCACGGTAATCCCGTTTTGCCGTAAAAATCCACGTGTCGAAAAAACGAAGGGTAAAAAACTTACGAGACCCGATTGAGATTCGGGTTGTTCTTTGGGGCATTAATATATCCGTTGAAGGCTGAAAGCTGTCAAAGCCGTAGAACTCATCGAGGCCTTCGTTTTGTCAGGTTATGGCTCCCGTAACTCTAAACGAGCCAGAAGTTATGGCCGTCCGAGTAATCGATATCTACAGGGTGCAACATCCACGGTGCAAGGTGCAACATCCGACCGAAATGGCGAAACAGTGCCGTACGACTTTTAGAAATGCGTGCATGGATTTGAAACGGAACATTACCATGGCGCACCACTCTCCAGCGATGGGAAGTCGAAGACGAGCCACGGTAATCCCGTTTTACCGTAAAAATCCACGTGTCGAAAAAACGAAGGGTAAAAAACTTACGAGACCCGATTGAGATTCGGGTTGTCCTTTTTGGGCATTAATCTATCCGTTGACGGCTGAAAGCTGTCAAAGCTGTAGAACTTATCGAGGCCTTCGTTTTAACAGGTTATGGCTCCCGTAACTCTTAACGAGCCATAAGTTATGGCCATCCGAATAATCGATATCTACAGGGTGCAACATCCACGGTGCAAGGTGCAACATCCGTCCGAAATGGAGAAACAGTGCCGTACGACTTTTAGAAATGCGTGCATCGATTTGAAACGGAACAGTACCATGGCGAACCACTCTTCAGCGATGGGAAGTCGAAGACGGGCCACGGTAATCCCGTTTTACCATAAAAATCCACGTGTCGAAAAAACGAAGGGTAAAAAACTTACGAGACCCGATTGAGATTCGGGTTGTCCTTTTTGGGCATTAATCTATCCGTTGACGGCTGAAAGCTGTCAAAACCGTAGAACTCATCGAGGCCTTCGTTTTGACAGGTTATGGCTCCCGTAACTTTAAACGAGCCAGAAGTTATGGCTGTCCGGATAATCGATATCTACAGGGTGCAACATTCACGGTGCAAGGTGCAACATCCGTCCGAAATGGAGAAACAGTGCCGTATGACTTTTAGAAATGCGTGCATGGATTTGAAACGGAACAGTACCATGGCGCACCACTCTTCAGCGATGGGAAGTCGAAGACGGGCCACGGTAATCCCGTTTTGCCGTAAAAATCCACGTGTCGAAAAAACGAAGGGTAAAAAACTTACGAGACCCGATTGAGATTCGGGTTGTCCTTTTTGGGCGTTGATCTATCCGTTGATGGCTGATGTCAAATCCGTAGAACTCATTGATGTCTTCGTTTTGACAAGTTGTGGCTCCTGTAACTCTAAACGAGCCAGAATTATGGTTGTCCGAATAATCGATATCCACAGGGTGCAACATCCACGGTGCAAGGTGCAACATCCGTTCGAAATGGCGAAACAGTGCCGTACGACTTTTAGAAATGTGTGCATGGATTTGAAACGGAACAATACCATGTTGCACCACTCTCCAGCGATGGTAAGTCGAAGACGGGCCACGGTAATCCCGTTTTACCGTAAAAATCCACGTGTCGAAAAAACGAAGGGTAAAAAACTTACGAGACCCGATTGAGATTCGGGTTGTCCTTCTTGAGCATTAATCTATCCGTTGACGGGTGAAAGCTGTCAAAGCCGTAGAACTCATCGAGGCCTTCGTTTTGATAGGTATGTCTCCCGTAACTCTAAACGAGCCAGAAGTTATGGCTGTCCGGATAATCGATATCTACAGGGTGCAACATCCACGGTGCAAGGTGCAACATCCGTCCGAAATGGAGAAACAGTGTCGTACGACTTTTAGAAATGCGTGCATAAATTTAAAACGGAACAGTACCATGGTGCATCACTCTTCAGCGATGGGAAGTCGAAGACGGGCCACGGTAATTCCGTTTTACCGTAAAAATGCACGTGTCGAAAAAACGAAGGGTAAAAAACTTACGAGACCCGATTGAGATTCGGGTTGTCCTTTTTAGGCATTAATCTATCCGTTGACAGCTGAAAGATGTCAAAGCCGTAGAACTCATCGAGGCCTTCGTTTTGACAGGTTATGGCTCCCGTAACTCTAAACGATCCAGAAGTTATAGCCGTACGAATAATCGATATCTACAGGGTGCAACATCAATGGTGCAAGGTGCAACATCCATCCGAAATGGAGAAACAGTGCCGTACGGCTTTTAGAAATGCGTGCATGGATTTAAAATGGAACAGTGCCATGGTGCACCACTCTCCAGCGATGGTAAATCGAAGACCAGCCACGGTAATCCCGTTTTGCCGTAAAAATCCACGTGTCGAAAAACCGAAGGGTGAAAAAACGAAGGGTAAAGAACTTACGAGACCCGATTGAGATTCGAGTTGTCCTTTTTGGGCATTAATATATCCGTTGAAGGCTGAAAGCTGTCAAAGCCGTAGAACTCAACGAGGACTTCGTTTTGACAGGTTATGGCTCCCGTAACTCTAAACAAGCAGAAGTTATGGCCGTCCGAATAATCGATATCTACAGGGTGCAACATCCACGGTGCAAGGTGCAACATCCGTCCGAAATGGCGAAACAGTGCCGTACGACTTTTAGAAATGCGTGCATGGATTTGAAATGGAACATTACCATGGTGCACCACTCTCCAGCGGTGGGAAGTCGAAGACGGGCCACGGTTATCCCGTTTTGCCGTAAAAATCCACGTGTCGAAAAAACGAAGGGTAAAAAACTTACGAGACCCGATTGAGATTCGGGTTGTCCTTTTTGGGCATTAATCTATCCGTTGGCGGCTGAAAGCTGTCAAAGCCGTAGAACTCATCGAGGCCTTCGTTTTGACAGGTTATGGCTCCCGTAAATCTAAACGAGCCAGAAGTTTTGGCCGTCCGAATAATCGATATCTACAGGGTGCAACATCCACGGTGCAAGGTGAACATCCGTCCGAAACCGAGAAACAGTGCCGTACGAATTTTAGAAATGCGTGCATAGATTTGAAACAGAGCAGTACCATGGTGCACCACTCTTCAGCGATGGGAAGTCGAAGACGGGCCACAGTAATCCCGTTTTACCGTAAAAATCCACGTGTCGAAAAAACGAAGTGTAAAAAACTTACGAGACCCGATTGAGATTCAGGTTGTCCTTTTTGGGCATTAATCTATCAGTTGACGGCTGAAAGCTGTCCAAACTGTAGAACTCATCGAGGCCTTCGTTTTGACAGGTTATGGCTCCCGTAACTCTAAACGAGCCAGAAGTTATGGCCGTCCGAATAATCGATATCTATAGGGTGCAACATCCGCGGTGCAAGGTGCAACATCCATCCGAAATGGCGAAACAGTGTCGTACGACGTTTATAAATGCGTGCATGGATTTGAAACGGAACAGTACCATGGTGCACCACTCTCCAGCGATGGTAAATCAAAGACGACGCACGGTAATCCCGTTTTACCGTAAAAATCCGGTGTCGAAAAAACGAAGGGTAAAAAACTTACGAGACCCGATTGAGATTCGGGTTGTCCTTTTTGGGCATTAGTCTATCCGTTGATGGCTGAAAGCGGTCAAAGCAATAGAACTAATCGAGCCTTCGTTTTGACAGGTTATGGCTCCCGTAAATCTAAACGAGCCAGAAGTTATAGCCATCCGAATAATCGATATCTACAGGGTGCAACATCCACGGTGCAAGGTGCAACATCCGTCCGAAATGGTGAAACAGTGCCGTACGGCTTTTAGAAATGCGTGCATGGATTTGAAACTGAACAGTACCATGGTGCACCACTCTCCAGTGATGGTAAATCGAAGACCAGCCACGGTAATCCCGTTTTGCCGTAAAAATCCACTTGTCGAAAAAACAAAGGGTAAAAAACTTACGAGACCCGATTGAGATTCGGGTTGTCCTTTTTGGGCATTAATCTATCCGTTGACGGCAGAAAGCTGTCAAAGCCGTAGAACTCATCGAGGCCTTCGTTTTGACAAGTATGGCTCCCGTAACTCAAAACGAGCCAGAAGTTATGGCCGTCCGGATAATCGATATCTACAGGGTGCAACATCCACGGTGCAAGGTGCAACATCCGTCCGAAATGGAGAAACAGTGCCTTACGACTTTTAGAAATGCGTGCATGGATTTGAAACGGAACAGTACCATGGTGCATCACTCTTCAGCGATGGGAAGTCGAAGACGAGCCACGGTAATCCCGTTTTACCGTAAAAATGCACGTGTCGAAAAAACGAAGGGTAAAAAACTTACGAGACCCGATTGAGATTCGGGTTGTCCTTTTTGGGCATTAATCTATCCGTTGACGGCTGAAAGCTGTCAAAGCCGTAGAAATCATCGAGGCCTTCGTTTTGACAGGTTATGGCTCCCGTAACTCTAAACGAGCCAGAATTATGGCCGTCCGAATAATCGATATCCACAGGGTGCAACATCCACTGTGCAAGGTGCAACATCCGTCCGAAATGGCGAAACAGTGCCGTACGACTTTTAGAAATGTGTGCATGGATTTGAAACGGAACAGTACCATGGTGCACCACTCTCCAGCGATGGTAAGTCGAAGACGGGCCACGGTAATCCCGTTTTACCGTTAAAATCCACGTGTCGAAAAAACGAAGGGTAAAAAACTTACGAGACCCGATTGAGATTCGGGTTGTCCTTTTCGAGCATTAATCTATCCTTTGACGGCTGAAAGCTGTCAGAGCCGTAGAACTCATCGAGGCCTTCATTTTGACAGGTATGGCTCCCGTAACTCTAAACGAGCCAGAAGTTATGGCTGTCCGGATAATCGATATCTACAGGGCGCAACATCCGTCCGAAATGGAGAAACAGTGCCGTACGACTATTAGAAATGCGTGCATGGATTTGAAACGGAACAGTACCATGGTGCAATTCTCTTCAGCGATGGGAAGTCGAAGACGGGCCACGGTAATCCCGTTTTACCGTAAAAATGCACGTGTCGAAAAAACGAAGGGTAAAAAACTTACGAGACCCGATTGAGATTCGGGTTGTCCTTTTTGGGCGTTAATCTATCCGCTGACGGCTAAAAGCTGTCAAAGCCGTAGAACTCATCTATGTCTACGTTTTGACAGGTTATGGCTCCCGTAACTCTAAACGAGCCAGAATTATGGCCGTCCGAATAATAGATATCCACAGGGTGCAACATCCACGGTGCAAGGTGCAACATCCGTCCGAAATGGAGAAACAGTGCCGTATGACTTTTAGAAATGCGTGCATGGATTTGAAACGGAATAGTACCTTGGTGCACTACTCTCCAGCGATGGGAAGTCGAACACGGGCCACAGTAATCCCGTTTTACCGTAAAAATCCATGTGTCGAAAAAACGAAGGATAAAAAACTTACGAGACCCGATTGAGATTCGGGTTGTCCTTTTTGGGCATTAATCTATCCGTTGACGGCTGAAAGCTGTCAAAGCCGTAGAACTCATCGAGGCCTTCGTTTTGACAGGTATGGCTGCCGTAACTCTAAACGAGCCAGAAGTTATGGCTGTCCGGATAATCGATATCTACAGGGTGCAACATCCACGGTGCAAGGTGCAACATCCGTCCGAAATGGAGAAACAGTGCCGTACGACTTTTAGAAATGCGTGCATGGATTTGAAACGAAACAGTACCATGGTGCATCACTCTTCAACGATGGAAAGTCGAAGACGGGCCACGGTAATCCCGTTTTATCGTAAAAATGCACGTGTCGAAAAAACGAAGGGTAATAAACTTACGAGACCCGATTGAGATTCGGGTTGTCCTTTTTGGGCATTAATCTATCCGTTGACGGCCGAAAGCTGTCAAAGCCGTAGAACTCATCGAGGCCTTCGTTAGGTTATGGCTCCCGTAAGTCTTAACGAGCCAGAAGTTATGGCCGTCCGAATAATCGATATCTACAGGGTGCAACATCCACGGTGCAAGGTGCAACATCTGTCCGAAATGGCGAAACAGTGCCGTACGACTTTTAGAAATGCATGAATGGATTTGAAACGTAACATTACCATGGTGCACCACTCTCCAGCGACGGGAAGTCGAAGACGGGCCACGGTAATCCCGTTTTACCGTAAAAATCCACGTGTCGAAAAAACGAAGGGTAAAAAACTTACGAGACCCGATAGAGATTCGGGTTGTCCTTTTTGGGCATTAATCTATCCGTTGACGGCTGAAAGCTGTCAAATCTGTAGAACTCATCGAGGCCTTCGTTTTAACAGGTTATGGCTCCCGTAACTCTAACGAGCCAGAAGTTATGGCCGTCCGAATAATCGATATCTACAGGGTGCAACATCCACGGTGCAAGGTGCAACATCCGTCCGAAATGGCGAAACAGTGCCGTACGACCTTTAGAAATGCGTGCATGGATTTGAAACGGAACATTACCATGGTGCACCACTCTTCAGCGATGGGAAGTCGAAGACGGGCCACGGTAATCCCGTTTTACCGTAAAAATGCACGTGTCGAAAAAACGAAGGGTAAAAAACTTACGAGACCCGATTGAGATTCGGGTTGTCCTTTTTGGGCATTAATCTATCCGTTGACAGCTGAAAGCTGTCAAAGCTGTAGAACTCGTCGAGGCCTTCGTTTTGACAGGTTATGGCTTCCGTAACTCTAAACGAGCCAAAAGTTATGGCCGTCCGAATAATCGATATCTACAGGGTGCAACATCCACGGTGCAAGGTGCAACATCCATCCGAAATGGAGAAACAGTGTCGTGCGACTTTTAGAAATGCGTGCATGGATTTGAAACGGAACAGTACCATGGTGCATCACTCTACAGCGATGGGAAGTCGAAAACAGGCCACAGTAATCCCGTTTTCCCGTAAAAATGCACGTGTCGAAAAAACGAAGGGTAAAAAACTTATGAGACCCGATTGAGATTCGGGTTGTCCTTTTTGGGCATTGATCTATCCGTTGATGGCTAAAAGCTGTCAAAGCCGTTGAACTCATCGAGGCCTTAGTTTTGACAAGTTATGGCTCCCGTAACTCTAAACGAGCCAGAAGTTATGGCCGTCCGAATAATCGATATCTACAGGGTGCAACATCCACGGTGCAAGGTGCAACATCCGTCCGAAATGGCGAAACAGTGCCGTACGACCTTTAGAAATGCGTGCATGGATTTGAAACGGAACAGTACCATGGTGCACCACTCTCCAGCGATGGTAAATCGAAGACCATCCATCGTAATCCCCTTTTACCGTAAAAATCCACGTGTCGAAAAAACGAGGGGTAAAAAACTTACGAGACCTAATTGAGATTCGGGTTGTCCTTTTTGGGCGTTAATCTATCCGTTGACGGCTCAAAGCTGTCAAAGCCATAGAACTCATCAATGTCTTCGTTTTGACAGGTTATGGCTCCCGTAACTCTAAACAAGCCAGAATTATGGCCGTCTGAATAATAGATATCCACAGGGTGCAACATCCACGGTGCAAGGTGCAACATCCGTCCGAAACGGAGAAACAGTGCCGTATGACTTTTAGAAATGTGTGCATGGATTTGAAACGGAACAGTACCATGGTGCACCACTCTCCAGCGATGGGAAGTCAAACACGGGCCACGGTAATCCCGTTTTACCGTAAAAATCCACGTGTCGAAAAAACGAAGGGTAAAAAACTTACGAGACCCTATTGAGATTCGGGTTGTCCTTTTTGGGCATTAATCTATCCGTTGACGGCTGAAAGCTGTCAAATACGTAGAACTCATCGAGGCCTTCGTTTTGACAGGTATGGCTCCCGTAACTCTAAACGAGCCAGAAGTTATGGCTGTCCGGATAATCGATATCCACAGGGTGCAACATCCACGGTGCAAGGTGCAACATCCGTCTGAAATGGAGAAACAGTGCCGTACGACTTTTAGAAATGCGTGCATGGATTTGAAACGGAACAGTACCATGGTGCATCACTCTTCAGCGATGGGAAGTCGAAGACGGGCCATGGTAATCCCGTTTTACCGTAAAAATGCACGTGTCGAAAAAACGAAGGGTAAAAAACTTACGAGACCCGATTGAGATTCGGGTTGTCCTTTTTGGGCATTAATCTATCCATTGACGGCTGAAAGCTGTCAAAGCCGTAGAACTCATCGAGGCCTTCGTTTCGACAGGTTATGGCTCTCGTAACTCTTAATGAGCCAGAAGTTATGGCCGTCCGAATAATCGATATATACAGGGTGCAATATCCACGGTGCATGGTGCAACATCTGTCCGAAATGGCGAAACAGTGTCGTACGACTTTTAGAAATGCGTGCATGGATTTGAAACGTAACATTACCATGATGCACCACTCTCCAGCGACGGAAAGTCGAAGGCGAGCCACGGTAATCCCGTTTTACCGTAAAAATCCACGTGTCGAAAAAACGAAGGGTAAAAAACTTACGAGACCCGATTGAGATTCGGGTTGTCCTTTTTGGGCATTAATCTATCCGTTGACGGCTGGAAGCTGTCAATGCTGTAGAACTCATCAAGGCCTTCGTTTTAACAGGTTATGGCCCCCGTAACTCTTAACGAGCCAGAAGTTATGGCCGTCCGAATAATTAATATCTACAGGGTGCAAAATCCACGGTGCAAGGTGCAACATCCGTCCGAAATGGAGAAACAGTGCCGTACGACTTTTAGAAATGCGTGCATCGATTTGAAACGGAACAGTACCATGGTGCACCACTCTTCAGAGATGGGAAGTCGAAGACGGGCCATGGTAATCCCGTTTTACCGTAAAAATCCACGTGTCGAAAAAATGAAGGGTAAAAAACTTTCGAGACCCGATTGAGATTCGGGTTGTCCGTTTTGGGCATTAATCCATCCGTTGACGGCTGAAACTGTCAAAACCGTAGAACTCATCGAGGCCTTCATTTTGACAGGTTATGGCTCCCGTAACTCTAAACGATCCAGAAGTTATGGCTTTCCGAATAATCTATATCTACAGGGTGCAACATCCACGGTGCAAGGTGCAACATCCGTCCGAAATGGCGAAACAGTGCCGTACGACCTTTAGAAATGCGTGCATGGATTTGAAACGTAACAGTACCATGGTGCATCACTCTCCAGTGATGGTAAATCGAAGACCGTCCACCGTAATCCCGTTTTATCGTAAAAATCCACGTGTCGAAAAAACGAAGGGTAAAAAACTTACGAGACCCGTTTGAGATTCGGGTTGTCCTTTTTGGGCGTTAATCTATCCATTGACGGCTGAAAGCTGTCAAAGCCATGGAACTCATCGATGTCTTCGTTTTGACAGGTTATGGCTCCTGTAACTCTAAACGAGCCAGAATTATGGCCGTCCGAATAATCGATATCTACAGGGTGCAACATCCACGGTGCAAGTGCAACATCCGTCCGAAATGGCGAAACAGTGCCGTATGACTTTTAGAAATGTGTGAATGGATTTGAAACGGAACAGTACCTTGGTGCACCACTCTCCAGCGATGGGAAGTCGAAGACGGACCACGGTAATCCCGTTTTACCGTAAAAATCCACGTGTCGAAAAAACAAAGGGTAAAAAACTTACGAGACACGATTGAGATTCGGGTTGTCCTTTTTGGGCATTAATCTATCCGTTGACGGCTGAAAGCTGTCAAAGCCGTAGAACTCATCGAGACCTTCGTTTTGATAGATTATGGCTCCTGTAACTCTTAACGAGCGAGAAGTTATGGCCGTCCGAATAATCGATATCTACAGGGTGCAACATCCACGGTGCAAGGTGCAACATCCGTCCGAAATGGCGAAACAATGCCGTATGACTTTTAGAAATGCGTGCATGGATTTGAAACGGAACAGTACCATGGTGCACCACTCTCCAGCGATGGGAAGTCGAAGACGGGCCACGGTAATCCCGTTTTACCGTAAAAATCCACGTGTCGAAAAAACGAAGGGTAAAAAACTTACGAGACCCGATTGAGATTCGGGTTGTCATTTTTGGGCATTAATCTATCCGTTGACGGCTGAAAGCTGTCAAAGCCGTAGAACTCATCGAGGCCTTCGTTTTGACAGGTTATGGCTTCCGTAACTCTAAACGAGCCAAAAGTTATATCCGTCCGAATAATCGATATCTACAGGGTGCAACATCCACGGTGTAAGGTGCAACATCCATCCGAAATGGAGAAACAGTGCCGTACGACTTTTAGAAATGCATGCGTGGATTTGAAACGGAACAGTCCCATGGTGCATCACTCTTCAGCGATGGGAAGTCGAAGACGGGCCACGGTAATCCCGTTTTACCGTAAAAATGCACGTGTCGAAAAAGCGAAGGGTAAAAAACTTACGAGACCCGATTGAGATTCGGGTTGTCCTTTTTGGGCATTAATCTATCCGTTGATGGCTGAAAGCCGTCAAAGCCGTAGAACTCATCGAGGCCTTCGTTTTGACAGGTTATGGCTCCTGTAAATCTTAACGTGCCAGAAGTTATGGCCGTCCGAATAATCGATATCTACAGGGTGCGACATCCACGGTGCATGGTGCAACATCCGTCCGAAATGGCGAAACAGTGTCGTACGACTTTTTGAAATGCGTGCATGGATTTGAAACGGAACATTACCATGGTGCACCACTCTTCAGCGATGGGAAGTCGAAGACGGGCCACGGTAATCCCGTTTTACCGTAAAAATCCACGTGTCGAAAAAACGAAGGGTAAAAACTTACGAGACCCGATTGAGATTCGGGTTGTCCTTTTTGGGCATTAATCTATCCGTTGACAGCTGAAAGCTGCCAAAGCTGTAGTACTCATCGAGGCTTTTGTTTTAACAGGTTATGGCTCCCGTAACTCTTAACGAGCCAGAAGTTATGGCCGTCCGAATAATCGATATCTACAGGGTGCAACATCCACGGTGCAAGGTGCAACATCCGTCCGAAATGGAGAAACAGTGCCGTACGACTTTTAGAAATGCGTGCATCGATTTGAAACGGAACAGTACCATGGTGCACCAATCTTCAGCGATGGGAAGTCGAAGACGGGCCATGGTAATCCCGATTTACCGTAAAAATCCACATGTCGAAAAAACGAAGGGTAAAAACCTTACGAGACCCGATTGAGATTCGGGTTGTCCTTTTTGGGCATTAATCTATCCGTTGATGGCTGAAAGCTGTCAAAACCGTAGAACTCATCGAGGCCTTCGTTTTGACAGGTTATGTCTCCCGTAACTATTAACGAGCCAGAAGTTATGGTCGTCCGAATAATCGATATCTACAGGGTGCAACATCCACGGTGCAAGGTGCAACATCCGTCCGAAATGGCGAAACGTGCCGTACGACCTTCAGAAATGCGTGCAGGGATTCGAAACGTAACAGTACCATGGTGCACCACTCTCCAGCGATGGTAAATCGAAGACCATCCACCGTAATCCCGTTTTACCGTAAAAATCCACGTGTCGAAAAAACGAAGGGCAAAAAACTTACGAGACCCGATTGAGATTCGGGTTGTCCTTTTTGGGCGTTAATCTATCCGTTGACGGCTGAAAGCTGTCAAAGCCGTAGATCTCATCGATGTCTTCGTTTTGATAGGTTATGTCTCCCGTAACTCTAAACGAGCCGGAATTATGGCCATCCGAATAATCGATATCTACAGGGTGCAGCATCCACGGTGCAAGGTGCAACATCCGTCCGAAATGGAGAAACAGTGCCGTATGACTTTTAGAAATGTGTGCATGGATTTGAAATGGAACAGTACCATGGTGCACCACTCTCCAGCGATGGGAAGTCGAAGACGGGCCAAGATAATCCCGTTTTACTGTAAAAATCCACGTGTCGAAAAAACGAAGGGTAAAAAACTTACGAGACCCGATTGAGATTCGGGTTGTCCTTTTTGGGCATTAATCTATCCGTTGACGGCTGAAAGCTGTCAAAGCCGTAGAACTCATCGAGGCCTTCGTTTTGACAGGTATGGCTCCCGTAACTCTAAACGAGCCAGAAGTTATGGCTGTCCGGATAATTGATATCTACAGGGTGCAACATCCACGGTGCAAGGTGCAACATCCGTCCGAAATGACGAAACAGTGCCGTACGGCTTTTAGAAATGCGTGCATGGATTTGAAACTGAACAGTACCATGGTGCACCACTCTCCAGCGATGGTAAATCGAAGACCAGCCACGGTAATCCCGTTTTGCCGCAAAAATCCACGTGTCGAAAAAACGAAGGGTAAAAAACTTACGAGACCCGATTGAGATTCGGGTTGTCCTTTTTGGGCATTAATATCCGTTGAAGGCTGAAAGCTATCAAAGCCGTAGAACTCATCGAGGCCTTCGTTTTGACAGGTTATGGCTCCCGTTACTCTAAACGAGCCAGAAGTTATGGCCGTCCGAATAATCGATATCAACAGGGTGCAACATCCACGGCGCAAGGTGCAACATCCGACCGAAATGGCGAAACAGTGCCGTACGGCTTTTAGAAATGCATGCGTGGATTTGAAACGGAACATTACCATGGTGCACCACTCTCCAGCGATGGGAAGTCGAAGACGAGCCACGGTAATCCCGTTTTACCGTAAAAATCCACGTGTCGAAAAAACGAATGGTAAAAAACTTACGAGACCCGATTGAGATTCGGGTTGTCCTTTTTGGGCATTAATCTATCCGTTGACGGCTGAAAGCTGTCAAAGCCGTAGAAATCATCGAGGCCTTCGTTTTGACAGGTTATGGCTCCCGTAACTCTAAACGAGCCAGAATTATGGCCGTCCGAATAATCGATATCTACAGGGTGCAACATCCACGGTGCAAGGTGCAACATCCGTCCGAAATGGAGAAACAGTGCCGTACGACTTTTAGAAATGCGTGTATCGATTTAAAACGGAACAGTACCATGGCGCACCACTCTTCAGCGATGGGAAGTCGAAGACGGGCCACGGTAATCCCGTTTTACCGTAAAAATCCACGTGTTGAAAAAACGAAGGGTAAAAAACTTACGAGACCCGATTGAGATTCGGGTTGTCCTTTTTGGGCATTAATCTATCCGTTGACGGCTGAAAGCCGTCAAAACCGTAGAGGCCTTCGTTTTGACAGGTTATGGCTCCCGTAACTCTAAACGAGCCAGAAGTTATGGCCGTCCGAATAATCGATATCTACAGGGTGCAACATCCACGGTGCAAGGTGCAACATCCGTCCGAAATGGCGAAACAGTGCCGTACGACCATTAGAAATGCGTGCATGGATTTGAAACGGAACAGTACCATGGTGCACCACTCTCCAGCGATGGTAAATCGAAGACCATCCACCGTAATCCCCTTTTACCGTAAAAATCCACGTCTCGAAAAAACGAAGGGTAAAAAACTTACGAGACCCGATTGAGATTCGGGTTGTCCTTTTTGGGTGTTAATCTATCCGTTGACGGCTGATGTCAAATCCGTAGAACTCATCGATGTCTTCGTTTTGACAGGTTATGGCTCCCGTAACTATAAACGAGCCAGAATTATGGCCGTCTGAATAATCGATATCCACATGGTGCAACATCCACGGTGCAAGGTGCAACATCCGTCCGAAATGGCGAAACAGTGCCGTACGACTTTTAGAAATGTGTGCATGGATTTGAAACGGAACAGTACCATGGTGCACCACTCTCCAACGAAGGTAAGTCAAAGACGGGCCATGGTAATCCCATTTTACCGTAAAAATCCACGTGTCGAAAAAACGAAGGGTAAAAAACTTACGAGACCCGATTGAGATTCGGGTTGTCCTTTTTGAGCATTAATACGTCCGTTGACGACTGAAAGCTGTCAAAGCTGTAGAACTCATCGAGGCCTTCGTTTTGACAGTTATGGCTCCCGTAACTCCAAAGGAGCCAGAAGTTATGGCTGTCCGGATAATCGATATCTACAGGGTGCAACATCCACGGTGCAAGGTGCAACATCCGTTCGAAATGGAGAAACAGTGCCGTACCACTTTTAGAAATGCGTGCATGGATTTGAAACGGAACATTACCATGGTGCATCACTCTTCAGCGATGGGAAGTCGAAGACGGGCCACGGTAATCCCGTTTTACCGTAAAAATGCACGTGTCGAAAAAACAAAGGGTAAAAAACTTACGAGACCCGATTGAGATTCGGGTTGTCCTTTTTGGGCGTTAATCTATCCGTTGACGGCTAAAAGCTGTCAAAGCCATAAAACTCATCGATGTCTTCGTTTTGACAGGTTATGGCTCCCGTAACTCTAAACGAGCCAGAAGTTATGGCCGTCCGAATAATCTATATCTACAGGGTGCAACATCCACGGTGCAAGGTGCAACATCCGTCCGAAATGGAGAAACAGTGCCGTATGACTTTTAGAAATGTGTGCATGGATTTGAAACGGAACAGTACCATGGTGCACCACTCTCCAGCGATGGGAAGTCGAACACGGGCCACGGTAATCCCGTTTTACCGTAAAAATCCACGTGTCGAAAAAACGAAGCGTAAAATACTTACGAGACCCGATTGAGATTCGGGTTGTCCTTTTTGGGCATTAATCTATCCGCTGACGGCTGACGGCTGAAAGCTGTCAAAGCCGTAGAACTCATCGAGGCCTTCGTTTTGATAGGTATGGCTGCCGTAACTCTAAACGAGCCAGAGGTTATGGCCGTCCGAATAATCGATATCTACAGGGTGCAACATCCACGGTGCAAGGTGCAACATCCGTACGAAATGGAGAAACAGTGCCGTACGACTTTTAGAAATGCGTGCATGGATTTGAAACGGAACAGTACCATGGTGCATCACTCTTCAGCGATGGGAAGTCGAAGACGGGCCACGGTAATCCCGTTTTACCGTAAAAAAGCACGTGTCGAAAAAACGAAGGGTAAAAAACTTACGAGACCCGATTGAGATTCGGGTTGTCCTTTTTGGGCATTAATCTATCCATTAACGGTTGAAAGCTGTCAAAGCCGTAGAACTCATCGAGGCCTTCGTTTTGACAGGTTATGGCTCCCGTAACTCTTAACGAGCCAGAAGTTATGGCCGTCCGAATAATCGATATTTACAGGGTGCAACATCCACGGTGCAAGGTGCAACATCTATCCGAAATGGCGAAACAGTGCGTACGACTTTTAGAAACGCGTGCATGGATTTGAAACGTAACATTACCAGGGTGCACCACTCTCCAGTGACGGGAAGTCGAAGACGGGCCATGGTAATCCCGTTTTACCGTAAAAATCCACGTGTCGAAAAAACGAAGGGTAAAAAACTTACGAGACCCGATTGAGATTCGGGTTGTCCTTTTTGGGCATTAATCTATCCGTGGACGGCTGAAAGCTGTCAAAGCTGTAGAACTCATCGAGGCCTTTGTTTTAACAGGTTATGGCTCCCGTAACTCTTAACGAGCCAGAAGTTATGGCCGTCCGAATAATCGATATCTACAGGGTGCAACATCCACGGTGCAAGGTGCAACATCCGTCCGAAATGGAGAAACAGTGCCGTACGACTTTTAGAAATGCATGCATCGACTTGAAATGGAACAGTACCATGGTGCACCACTCTTCAGCGATGGGAAGTCGAAGACGGGCCATGGTAATCCCCTTTTACCGTAAAAATCCACGTGTCGAAAAAACGAAGGGTAAAAAACTTACGAGACCCGATTGAGATTCGGGTTGTCCTTTTTGGGCATTAATCTATCCGTTGACGGCTGAAACTGTCAAAACCGTAGAACTCATCGAGGCCTTCATTTTGACAGGTTATGGCTCCCGTAACTCTAAACGAGCCAGAAGTTATGGCCGTCCGAATAATCTATATCCACAGGGTGTAACATCCACGGTGCAAGGTGCAACGTGCGTCCGAAATGGCGAAACAGTGCCGTATGAATTTTAGAAATGCGTGCATGGATTTGAAATGGAACATTACAATGGTGCACCACTCTCCAGCGATGGGAAGTCGAAGACGTGCCACGGTGATCCCGTTTTACCGTAAAAATCCACGTGTCGAAAAAACGAAGGGTAAAAAACTTACGAGACCCGATTGAGATTCGGGTTGTCCTTTTTGGGCGTTAATCTATCCGTTGACGGCTGAAAGCTATCAAAGCCGTAGAACTCATCGATGTCTCCGTTTTGACAAGTTATGGCTCCCGTAACTCTAAACGAGCCAGAATTATGGTCGTCCGAATAATCGATATCTACAGGGTGCAACATCCACGGTGCAAGGTGCAACATCCGTCCGAAATGGCGAAACAGTGCCGTATGACTTTTAGAAATGTGTGCATGGATTTGAAACGGAACAGTACCATGGTGCACCACTCTCCAGCGATGGGAAGTCGAAGACGGACCACGGTAATCCCGTTTTACCGTAAAAATCCACGTGTCGAAAAAACAAAGGGTAAAAAACTTACGAGACCCGATTGAGATTCGGGTTGTCCTTTTTGGGCGTTAATCTATCCATTGACGGCTGAAAGCTGTCAAAGCCGTAGAACTCATCGAGACCTTCGTTTTGACAGGTTATGCCTCCTGTAACTCTTAACGAGCCAGAAGTTATGGCCGTCCGAAATAATCGATATCTACAAGGTGCAACATCCACGGTGCAAGGTGCAACATCCGTCCGAAATGGCGAAACAGGGCCGTATGACTTTTAGAAATGCGTGCATGGATTTGAAATGGAACGGTACCATGGTGCACCACTCTCCAGCGATGGGAAGTCGAAGACGGGCCACGGTAATCCCGTTTTACCGTAAAAATCCACATGTCGAAAAAATGAAGGGTAAAAAACTTACGAGACCCGATTGAGATTCAGGTTGTCCTTTTTGGGCATTAATCTATCCGTTGACGGCTGAAAGCTTTCAAAGCCGTAGAACTCATCGAGGCCTTCGTTTTGACAGGTTATGGCTTCTGTAACTCTAAACGAGCCAAAAGTTATATCCGTCCGAATAATCGATATCTACAGGGTGCAACATCCACGGTGTAAGGTGCAACATCCATCCGAAATGGAGAAACAGTGCCGTACGACTTTTAGAAATGCGTGCATGGATTTGAAACGGAACAGTCCCATGGTGCATCACTCTTCAGCGATGGGAAGTCGAAGACGGGCCACGGTAATCCCGTTTTACCGTAAAAATGCACATGTCGAAAAAACGAAGGGTAAAAAACTTATGAGACCCGATTGAGATTCGGGTTGTCCTTTTTGGGCATTAATCAATCCGTTGACGGCTATAAGCAGTCAAAGCCGTTGAACTCATCGAGGCCTTCGTTTTGACAGGTTATGTCTCCCGTAACTCTTAACAACTCAGAAGTTATGGCCGTCCGAATAATCGATATCTACAGGGTGCAACATCCACGGTGCAAGGTGCAACATCCGTCCGAAATAGCGAAACAGTGTCGTACGACCTTTAGAAATGCATGCATGGATTTGAAACGGAAAAGTACCATGGTGCACCACTCTTCCGCGATGGAATGTTAAAGACGGGGCAAAGTAATCCCGTTTTACCGTAAAAATCCAGGTGTCGAAAAAGCGAAGGGTAAAAAACTTACGAGACCCGATTGAGATTGGGGTTGTCCTTTTTGGGCATTAATCTATCCGTTGACGGCTGAAAGCTGTCAAAGCCGTAGAACTCATCGAGGCCATCCTTTTGACAGGTTATGGCTCCCGTAACTCTTAACGAGCGAGAAGTTATGGCCGTCCGAATAATCAATATCTACAGGGTGCAACATCCACGGTGCAAGGTGCAACATCCGTCCGAAATGGCGAAACAGTGGCGTACGACTTTTAGAAATGCGTGCATGGATTTGAAACGGAACATTACCATGGTGCACCACTCTCCAGCGATGGAAAGTCGAAGACGGGCCACGGTAATCCCGTTTTACCGTAAAAATCCACGTGTCGAAAAAACGAAGGGTAAAAAACTTACGAGACCCGATTGAGGCTCGGGTTGTCCTTTTTAGGCATTAATCTATCCGTTGACAGCTGAAAGCTGTCTAAGCTGTAGTACTCATCGAGGCCTTCGTTTTAACAGGTTATGGCCCCCGTAACTCTTAACGAGCCAGAAGTTATGGCCGTCCGAATAATCGATATCTATAGGGTGCAACATCCACGGTGCAAGGTGCAACATCCGTCCGAAATGGAGAAACAGTGCCGTACGACTTTTAGAAATGCGTGCATCGATTTGAAATGGAACTGTACCATTGTGCACCAATCTTCAGTGATGGGAAGTCGAAGACGGGCCATGGTAATCCCGTTTTACCGTAAAAATCCACGTGTCGAAAAAACGAAGGGTAAAAACCTTACGAGACCCGGTTGAGAATCGGGTTGTCCTTTTTGTGCATTAATCTATCCGTTGACGGCTGAAAGTTGTCAAAACTGTAGAACTCATCGAGGCCTTCGTTTTGACAGGTTATGGCTCCCGTAACTCTTAACGAGCCAGAAGTTATGGTCGTCCGAATAATCGATATCTACATGGTGGAACATCCACGGTGCAAGGTGCAACATCCGTCCAAAATGGAGAAACAGTGCCGTACGACCATTAGAAATGCGTGCATGGATTCGAAACGTAACAGTACCATGGTGCACCACTCTCCAGCGATTGTAAATCGAAGACCATCCACCGTAATCCTGTTTTACCGTAAAAATCCACGTGTCGAAAAAACGAAGGGCAAAAAACTTTCGAGACCCGATTGAGATTCGGGTTGTCCTTTTTGGGCGTTAATCTATCCATTGACGACTTAAAGCTGTCAAAGCCGTAGAACTCATCGATGTCTTCGTTTTGATAGGTTATGGCTCCCGTAACTCTAAACGAGCCAAAATTATGGCCATCCGAATAATCGATATCTACAGGGTGCAACATCCACGGTGCAAGGTGCAACATCCGTCCGAAATGACGAAACAGTGCCGTACGGCTTTTAGAAATGCGTGCATGGATTTGAAACTGAACAGTACCATGGTGCAGCACTCTCCAGCGATGGTAAGTCGAAGACCGGCCATGGTAATCCCGTTTTGCCTTAAAAATCCACGTGTCGAAAAAACGAAGGGTAAAAAACTTACGAGACCCGATTGAGATTCGGGTTGTTCTTTTTGGGCATTAATCTATCCGTTGATGGCTGAAAGCTGTCCAAACCGTAGAACTCATCTAGGCCTTCGTTTTGACAGGTTATGGCTCCCGTAATTCTTAACGAGCCAGAAGTTATGGCCGTCCGAATAATCGATATCTACAGGGTGCAACATCCACGGTGCAAGGTGCAACATCTGTCCGAAATGGCGAAACAGTGCGTACGACTTTTAGAAACGCGTGCAAGGATTTGAAAAGTAACATTACCATGGTGCACCACTCTCCAGCGACGGGAAGTCGCAGACGGGCCACGGTAATCCCGTTTTACCGTAAAAATCCACGTGTCGAAAAAACGAAGGGTAAAAAACTTACGAGACCCGATTGAGATTCGGGTTGTCCTTTTTGGGCATTAATCTATCCGTTGACGGCTGAAAGCTGTCAAAGCTGTAGAACTCATCGAGGCCTTCGTTTTAACAGGTTATGGCTCCCGTAACTCTTAACGAGCCAGAAGTTATGGCCGTCCGAATAATCGATATCTACAGGGTGCAACATCCACGGTGCAAGGTGCAACATCCGTCCGAAATGGAGAAACAGTGCCGTACGACTTTTAGAAATGCATGCATCAATTTGAAATGGAACAGTACCATGGTGCACCACTCTTCAGCGATGGGAAGTCGAAGACGGGCCATGGTAATCCCCTTTTACCGTAAAAATCCAAGTGTCGAAAAAACGAAGGGTAAAAAACTTACGAGACCCGATTGAGATTCGGGTTGTCCATTTTAGGCATTAATCTATCCGTTGACGGCTGAAACTGTCAAAACCGTAGAACTCATCGAGGCCTTTATTTTGGCAGGTTATGGATCCCGTAACTCTAAACGATCCAGAAGTTATGGCCGTCCAAATAATCTATATCTACAGGGTGCAACATCCACGGTGCAAGGTGCAACATCCGTCCGAAATGGCAAAACAGTGCTGTACGACCTTTAGAAATGCGTGCATGGATTTGAAGCGTAACAGTACCATGGTGCATCACTCTCCAGCGATGGTAAATCGAAGACCATCCACCGTAATCCCGTTTTACCGTAAAAATCCATGTGTCGAAAAAATGAAGGGTAAATAACTTACGAGACCCGATTGAGATTCGGGTTGTCCTTTTTGGGCGTTAATCTATCCGTTGATGGCTGAAAGCTGTCAAAGCCGAAGAACTCATCGATGTCTTCGTTTTGACAGGTTATGGCTCCCGTAACTCTAAACGAGCCTATGGCCGTCCGAATAATCGATATCTACAGGGTGCAACATCCACGGTGCAAGGTGCAACATCCGTTCGAAATGGCGAAACAGTGCCGTATGACATTTAGAAATGTGTGCATGGATTTGAAACGGAACAGTACCATGGTGCACCACTCTCCAGCTATGGGAAGTCGAAGACGGACCACGGTAATCCCGTTTTACCGTAAAAATCCACGTGTCGAAAAAACAAAGGGTAAAAAACTTACAAGACCCGATTGAGATTCGGGTTGTCCTTTTTGGGCATTAATCTATCCGTTGACGGCTGAAAGCTGTCAAAGCCGTAGAACTCATCGAGACCTTCGTTTTGACAGGTTATGCCTCCTGTAACTCTTAACGAGCTAGAAGTTATGGCCGTCCGAATAATCGATATCTACAGGGTGCAACATCCACGGTGCAAGGTGCAACATCCGTCCGAATTGGCGAAACAGTGCCGTATGACTTTTAGAAATGCGTGCATGGATTTGAAACGGAACAGTATCATGGTGCACCACTCTCCAGCGATGGGAAGTCGAAGACGGGCCACGGTAATCCCGTTTTACCGTAAAAATCCACGTGTCGAAAAAAGAAGGGTAAAAAACTTACGAGACCCGATTGAGATTCGGGTTGTCCTTTTTGGGCATTAATCTATCCGTTGACAGCTGAAAGCTGTCAAATCCGTAGAACTCATCGAGGCCTTCGTTTTGACAGGTTATGGGTTCCGTAAATCTAAACGAGCCAAAGGTTATATCCGTCCGAATAATCGATATCTACAGGGTGCAACATCCACGGTGTAAGGTGCAACATCCATCCGAAATGGAGAAACAGTGCCCTACGACATTTAAAAATGCGTGCATGGATTTGAAACGGAACAGTCCCATGGTGCATCAATCTTCAGCGATGGGAAGTCGAAGACGGGCCACGGTAATCCCGTTTTACCGTAAAAATCCACGTGTCGAAAAAACGAAGGGTAAAAAACTTACGAGACCCGATTGAGGTTTGGGTTGTCCTTTTTGGGCATTAATCTATCAGTTTACAGCTGAAAGCTGTCAAAGCTGTAGTACTCATCGAGGCCTTCGTTTTGACAGGTTATGGCTCCCGTAACTCTTAACGAGCCAGAAGTTATGGCCGTCCGAATAATCGATATCTATAGGGTGCAACATCCACGGTGCAAGGTGCAACATCCGTCCGAAATGGAGAAACAGTGTCGTACGACTTTTAGAAATGCGTGCATCGATTTGAAACGGAACAGTACCATGGTGCACCAATCTTCAGCGATGGGAAGTCAAAGACGGGCCATGGTAATCCCGTTTTACTGTAAAAATCCACGTGTCGAAAAAACGAAGTGTAAAAACCTTACGAGTCCCGATTGAGATTCGGGTTGTCCTTTTTGGGCATTAATCTATCCGTTGACGGCTGAAAGCTGTAAAAACCGTAGAACTCATCGAGGCCTTCGTTTTGACAGGTTATGGCTCCCGTAACTCTTAACGAGCCAGAAGTTATGGTCGTCCGAATAATCGATATCTACATGGTGCAACATCCACGGTGCAAGGTGCAACATCCGTCCGAAATGGCGAAACAGTGCCGTACGACCTTTAGAAATGCGTGCATGGATTCGAAACGTAACAGTACCATGGTGCACCACTCTCCAGCGATGGTAAATCGAAGACCATCCACCGTAATCCTGTTTTACCGTAAAAATCCATGTGTCGAAAAAACGAAGGGCAAAAAACTTACGAGACTCGATTGAGATTCGGGTTGTCCTTTTTGGACGTTAATCTATCCGTTGACGGGTGAAAGTTGTCTAAGCCGTAGAACTCATCGATGTCTTCATTTTGATAGGTTATGGCTCCCGTAACTCTAAACGAGCCAGAATTATGGCCATCCGAATAATCGATATCTACAGGGTGCAACATCCACGGTGCAAGGTGCAACATCCGTCCGAAATGACGAAACAGTGCCGTACGGCTTTTAGAAATGCATGCATGGATTTGACACTGAACAGTACCATGCTGCACCACTCTCCAGCGATGGGAAGTCGAAGACCGGCCACAGTAATCCCGTTTTGCCGTAAAAATCCACGTGTCGAAAAAACGAAGGGTAAAAAACTTACGAGACCCGATTGAGATTCGGGTTGTTCTTTTTGGGCATTAATATATCCGTTGAAGGCTGAAAGCTGTCAAAGCTGTAGAACTCATCGAGGCCTTCGTTTTGACAGGTTATGGCTCCCGTAACTCTAAACGAGCCAGAAGTTATGGCCGTCAGAATAATCGATATCTACAGGGTGCAACATCCACGGTGCAAGGTGCAATATCCGACCGAAATGGCGAAACAGTGTCGTACGACTTTTAGAAATGCGTGCATGGATTTGAAATGGAACATTACCATGGTGCACCACTCTCCAGCGATGGGAAGTCGAAGACGAGCCACGGTAATCCCGTTTTACCGTATAAATCCACGTGTCGAAAAAACGAAGGGTAAAAAACTTACGAGACCCGATTGAGATTCGGGTTGTCCTTTTTGGGCGTTAATCTATCCATTGACGGTTGAAAGCTGTCCAAACCGTAGAACTCATCGAGGCCATCGTTTTGACAGGTTATGGCTCCCGTAACTCTAAACGAGCCAGAAGTTATGGCCGTCCGAATAATCGATATCTACAGGGTGCAACATCCGCCGTGCAAGGTGCAACATCCGTCCGAAATGGCGAAACAGTGCCGTACGACGTTTATAAATGCGTGCATGGATTTGAAACGAAACAGAACCATGGTGCACCACTCTCCAGCGATGGTAAATCGAAGACAAGGCACGGTAATCCCGTTTTACCGTAAAAATCCGGTGTCGAAAAAACGAAGGGTAAAAAACTTACCAGACCCGATTGAGATTCGGGTTGTCCTTTTTGGGCATTAATCTATCCGTTGACGGCTGAAAGCGGTCAAAGCCATAGAACTCATCGAGCCTTCGTTTTGACAGGTTACGGCTCCCGTAAATCTAAACGAGCCAGAAGTTATAGCCGTCCGAATAATCGATATCTACAGGGTGCAACATCCACGGTGCAAGGTGCAACATCCGTCCGAAATGGTGAAACAGTGCCGTACGGCTTTTAGAAATGCGTGCATGGATTTGAAACTGAACAGTACCATGGTGTACCACTCTCCTGCGATGGTAAATCGAAGACCAGCCGCGGTAATCCCATTTTGCCGTAAAAATCCACTTGTCGAAAAAACGAAGGGTAAAAAACTTACGAGACCCGATTGAGATTCGGGTTGTCCTTTTTGGGCATTAATCTATCCGTTGACGGCTGAAAGCTGTCAAAGCCGTAGAACTCATCGAGGCCTTCGTTTTGACAGGTATGGCTCCCGTAACTCTAAACGAGCCAGAAGTTATGGCCGTCCGGATAATCGATATCTACAGGGTGCAACATCCACGGTGCAAGGTGCAACATCCGTCCGAAATCGTGAAACAGTGCCTTACGACTTTTAGAAATGCGTGCATGGATTTGAAACGAAACAGTACCTTGGTGCATCACTCTTCAGCAATGGGAAGTCGAAGACGGGCCACGGTAATCCCGTTTTACAGTAAAAATGCACGTGTCGAAAAAACGAAGGGTAAAACACTTACGAGACCCGATTGAGATTCGGGTTGTCCTTTTTGGGCATTAATCTATCCGTTGACGGCTGAAAGCTGTCAAAGCCGTAGAACTCATCGAGGCCTTCGTTTTGACAGGTTATGGCTCCCGTAACTCTTAACGAGCCAGAAATTATGGCCGCCCGAATAATCGATATCTACAGGGTGCAACATCCACGGTGCAAGGTGCAACATCCGTCCGAAATGGAGAAACAGTGCCGTACGACCTTTAGAAATGCATGCATGGATTTGAAACGGAACAGTACCATGGTCCACCACTCTTCAGCGATGGGAAGTCAAAGACGGGGCATCGTAATCACGTTTTACCGTAAAAATACACGTGTCGAAAAAACGAAGGGTAAAAAACTTACGAGACCCGATTGATATTCGGGTTGTCTTTTTTGGGCATTAATCTATCCGTTGACGGCTGAAAGCTGTCAAAACCGTAGAAATCATCGAGGCCTTCGTTTTGACAGGTTATGGCTCCCGTAACTCTAAACGAGCCAGAAGTTATGGCCGTCCGAATAATCGATATCCACAGGGTGCAACATCCACGGTGCAAGGTGCAACATCCGTCCGAAATGGCGAAACAGTGCCATACGGCTTTTAGAAATGCCTGCATGGATTTGAAATGGAACAGTACCATGGTGCACACTTTCCAGCGATGGTAAATCGAAGACCAGCCACGGTAATCCCATTTTGCCGTAAAAATCCACGTGTCGAAAAAACGAAGGGTAAAAAACTTACGAGACCCGATTGAGATTCGGGTGGTCCTTTTTGGGCATTAATATATCCGTTGATGGCGGAAAGCTGTCAAAGCCGT
Source organism: Allium cepa (assembly GCA_030765085.1). Taxonomy (NCBI): domain Eukaryota; kingdom Viridiplantae; phylum Streptophyta; class Magnoliopsida; order Asparagales; family Amaryllidaceae; genus Allium; species Allium cepa. Next base: position 41,636,170 of record CM060941.1, on the reverse strand, counting down.
AGAACTCATCGAGGCCTTCGTTTTGAAAGGTTATGGCTTCCATAACTCTAAACGAGTCAGAAGTTATGGTCGTTCGAATAATCGATATCTACAGGGTGCAACATCCACGGTGCAAGGTGCAACATCCGTCCGAAATGGCGAAACAGTGTCGTATGACTTTTAGAAATGCGTGCATGGATTTGAAACGGAACATTATCATGGTGCACCACTCTTCAGCGATGGAAAGTCGAAGACGGGCCACGGTAATCCCGTTTTGCCGTAAAAATCCACGTGTCGAAAAAACGAAGGGTAAAAAACTTACGAGACCCGATTGAGATTCGGGTTGTCCTTTTTGGGCATTAATATATCCGTTGATGGCTGAAAGCTGTCAAAGCCGTAGAACTCATCGAGGCCTTCGTTTTGATAGGTTATGGCTCCCGTAACTCTAAACGAGCCAGAAGTTATAGCCGTCCGAATAATCGATATCTACAGGGTGCAACATCCACATGCAAGGTGAAACATCCGTCCGAAATGGCGAAACAGTACCGTACGGCTTTTAGAAATGCGTGCATGGATTTGAAACGGAACAGTACCATGGTGCACCACTCTCCAGCGATGGTAAATCGAAGACAAGCCACGGTAATCCCGTTTTGCCGTAAAAATCCACGTGTCGAAAAAACGAAGGGTAAAAAACTTACGACACCCGATTGAGATTCGGGTTGTCCTTTTTGGGCATTAATATATCCGTTGATGGCTGAAAGCTATCAAAGCAGTAGAACTCATCGAGGCCTTCGTTTTGACAGGTTATGGCTCCCGTAACTCTAAACGAGCCAGAAGTTATGCCCGTCCGAATAATCGATATCTACAGGGTGCAACATCCACGGTGCAAGGTGCAACATCCGTCCGAAATGGCGAAACAGTGCCGTATGAATTTTAGAAATGCGTGCATGGATTTGAAATGGAACATTACAATGGTGCACCACTCTCCAGCGATGGGAAGTCGAAGACGTGCCACGGTGATCCCGTTTTACCGTAAAAATCCACGTGTCGAAAAAACGAAGGGTAAAAAACTTACGAGACCCGATTGAGATTCGGGTTGTCCTTTTTGGGCATTAATCTATCCGTTGACGGTTGAAAGCCATCAAAGCCGTAGAACTTATCGAGGGCATCGTTTCGACAGGTTATGGCTCCCGTAACTCTTAACGAGCCAGAAGTTATGGCCGTCCGAATAATCGATATCTACAGGGTGCAACATCCACGGTGCAAGGTGCAACATCCGTCCGACATGGCGAAACAGTGCCGTACGACTTTTAGAAATGCGTGCATGGATTTGAAACGGAACAGTACCATGGTGCATCACTCTTCAGCGATGGGACGTCGAAGATGGGCCACGGTGTTTGCGCAAAAAATGGGCAAACACCCCAAAGTCGTATGATTTAGTTGATTATATGTTGTTCTTAGCGATTTGGGTGATTTATGCAAATATGTAAAAAGCAGGGACTAAACTGTAAAAGACACACAGATTTATAGTGGTTCGGCCAGAACGTGCCAACGTCCACTTTATATGTTATTCTCCTTTTCTCTCCAGATTACAAGTACAAATCTTTGTATACAAGTATATGTAAGTTGTTTGAAAGTTCCTTCCATGCTTGAGCTCTCAAACTTGTCCCCCATTGTTGTACCCCTACCCCTCTATTTATAGAGTGAGGCTGGGGGCAGGGGTCTTGGATGTTTATAGCTGCTGGTGGGCTTGGGCTGAAGCAATCTGGACTGGCAACTTTGGTTCGGCATTCTTCGGTTCGGCGGTGCTTGGAGAGAAGGATGGTTGGACCGGTGGTAGGTTGATCTGGTGGTAGGTTGAGTGGAGCTCGTTCGGTGGTAGGAGTATGGTCCCGTGGAGCTTGGGTTCGGTAGGAGGATGGAGGATGAGATGGTTCGGTGATAGCATGGCTCGGTAGTGATAGGTAGGGGATGGTGAAGGATGGAGCTTCGGTTGTAGTTGATTCGGTGGGAAGGGGAGTGCCGAATGCTTCTGCCGAATGAGGTGCCGAATGCTTCTGCCGAATGCTTCTTGTATTGGGAACGCCGGATGAAACAAAGCGCCTTGAATGCCGAATGAAACTTTAATCCTTTGATACCGAATGGACTTTATGTTGTAGATGCCGAATGGGCTTGAATGTTGGAGATGCTGGATGAACCAAGGTATGCCGAATGAGCTCTCGTATGGCTTGCTGGCTGCTTCTTCTTGTTCCGGTCGTGGTGGAAATGCACACAACATTGATATTCCAGTTTTGTCCAAAAAATGGGATAACACTTTGCCCCCCATAATATGCCTTGCGGTAGGAAGGCGTGTTTTGTAATGCCATGAGCTGGATGTTCGTATCCTGTTGGCAACCTGTAAAGAGCTTGATATTTTATATAGCCCCAAATGACAACCGTTCGGGATCGAGCTATTTGGGATGAAGCGCGGCCGTTCATGGTCAAGCGCCTAACTTCAAATGACGATCGTTCGTGATCAAGTCATTTGAGGTGAAGTGCGACCGTGCGCGGTCAAGCGCATAAATCCGTGCGTTGATCGTTCGGGATCGAGTCATCTGCAGTGAAATGTGACCGTTCAAGGTCAAGCGCTTTACTTCAAATGACGACCGTTCGGGATCGAGTCATTCGAGGTAAAGTGCGACAGTGCGCGGTCGAGTGGGGACCGTTCAAGGTCAAGCGCTTAACTTCAAATGACGATCGTTCGTGATCGAGTCATTCGAGGTAAAGTGCGACAGTGCGCGGTCAAGTGGTGGTCCTCAAATGACGACCGTACGTGATCAAGCCATTTGAGGTAAGGCGTAACAGTCAGTGATCAGGTGGCGGACCTCAAATGACGACCGTTCGCGATCGAGCCATTTGAGGTAAGGCGAGTTGTGCCGTTCGAGGCGAGTTGTGCCGTTCGAGGCGAGTTTGTGACCGTTCGCGGTCGGGTGCCGTTCGAGGCGAGTTGTGACTGTTCGAAGTCGGGTGCCGTTCGAGGCGAATTGTGACTATTCGAAGTCGGGTGCCGTTCGAGGCAAATGAGTGTGCCCGGGGGGGACTTAATATTATCAGTGTTGGAGTCATTGTTTGGGGGAATTTTTCGAATCAAAGACTTCGGCAGTTCGTTGCCATGCAATAGGTGCTTGTGGACCGTTCGCGATCCAACGGGCACACAAGTAAATAATTTTTTCATAGAATTGTAAATGTTAAAGCAATAGTACCTTACAGCAGAAATGTCCAAACAGGAAGAATTCAAATGTTCAAATCGAAACAAAAGCAAAGCAAGGATGTCAAAGTGTAAGTTCCCACTCCGAAGCAGTCAATGATCATTCAGAGCATGCCTGGAGATCGTTCCCGATCTCGTACATGTGTAAACGATTTAATTGCGTTAGTGGAAGCTTACGACCTGTTCATCGTTATTTTAATCAAGCAATCAATGGATAATCAAATGGTGCCTTGATCCAGGGTCACCTCTAGCTGACGTAGAGGGCGGTCGCTCTGGCTCCCCCGCTAGAGTTCGCCTCCTCACATACTGAAGGAGCATACCGTTCCTGATATGCCCTTCTACCTCGTCCTTCAAATGCCTACAATCATTAGTGTTATGACCATTCAATTCATGAAATACACAAAACTTATCTGATTTTCTTTCGTCAGAGGTTGGATCCCTTCGCATTGGTCTACGATACGGAACCTGCCCCTTGGTATCCTGATAAATCCTTTCCAAACTCTCATTCAGCTCTGAATAGGTGGTGAAGCGTGGTTCTCTTCGTAGCCATTTTGTCCTGTCATCATTATCCTCAGCCTTTCTTTTTCCTTTGTTAGTCTCCGCACCCTTTCCAGGTGGGTTTCCGCTCTTGATTACGTAAACGTCATCTTCTTCCTCTCTTCCTGCACTAGCATCTTCCAAACGTAGAAACTTTTCAGCCTCATGATAGAACTCTCCCAGATTCATAGGCGGGTCCTTGGTTAATGAATTCTTGAACTCTGTATTACCAGCTATTCCAGATACAGCCGCCATCATGACCGTAGATGGATCTGGTCGATCCACTGATGCTGCCGCCGCATTAAATCGCGTTAGAAAGCTCCTCAAAGTCTCTCCAGTTTTCTGTTTCAAGGTTGCCAAAGTCATCACATTCTTGGGTCTCGCAATATGAACCCTAAATTGCCTCATGAATCTCTCAGTTAAATCTGCCCATGTTCCTATGGAGCCGCTCTCCAGTTGCCTAAACCATAACGCTGCAATGTCCATCAAATACAGTGGAAAGCACCGGGCCATAACCTCCTCTGATGCCCCCAGCACTTCCATATGTCTCATATACTTCGTTAGATGGACCGTGGGGTCCTTTTTCCCGTTGTACATGTCCAATGATGGTAGCTTGAATTCTGGTGGGTTCCTAGCCATCCTAATCGCAGAAGAAAAAGGACTCATGTTTACATCTTGCAAGTCTCTGTTTACTAAACCGCCTCTCATAGCTCTTCTAACCATCTCTGCTAATCTGTCATTGTCTCCAAGCTGTAGTTCTCGTTCACTGTTTCCGACCTGCCCCCCAAGTCCGCGGGAGTTTTCATGTGTATGCCTCCCTGGCTGAACGTTCATTCCTCTATTGCTACTAGGTGGTTCGAATGCCCCCATCTCACTTCCCGGGGTCGGATCAATATGCTTTGCGTGAGTACCCCCTAGCTCTGGTGCTGCGCCAGATGGTCCTGCCCCATTGTGAACCCCAGTTGCTCCTTGGATTTGTGCTCCAATTTGCCCAATTTGTTGAAGTAAGTTCTGGATCATCTCTTCTTGTCTTCTCATCATGGCCTCCATCTCATCCCTAGTGATGAAGATCGACGCTTGATTCCCTCCTGAGGAAGCCTCTTGACTTCCTTGGTGTTCACTTCTCTCTGGCCTTTGCCTTCTACTTGTTTGTCTCGTCATAACTCTTAGATCTGAACTCTTAGATTTTCAAATTCAACTTCTATCCGATGTAGCGGGAGCTGGTCCTTCTCAGTGAAAGCACCAAAATGTTTGCGCAAAAAATGGGCAAACACCCCAAAGTCGTATGATTTAGTTGATTATATGTTGTTCTTAGCGATTTGGGTGATTTATGCAAATATGTAGAAAGCAGGGACTAAACTGTAAAAGACACACAGATTTATAGTGGTTCGGCCAGAACGTGCCAACGTCCACTTTATATGTTATTCTCCTTTTCTCTCCATATTACAAGTACAAAGCTTTGTATACAAGTATATGAAAGTTGTTTGAAAGTTCCTTCCGTGCTTGAGCTCTCAAACTTGTCCCCCATTGTTGTACCCCTGCCCCTCTATTTATAGAGTGAGGCTGGGGGCAGGGGTCTTGAATGTTTATAGCTGTTGGTGGGCTTGGGTTGAAGCAATATGGACTGGCAACTTTGGTTCGGCATTCTTCGGTTCGGCGGTGCTTGGAGAGAAGGATGGTTGGACCGGTGGTAGGTTGATCCCGTGGTAGGTTGAGTGGAGCTCGTTCGGTGGTAGGAGTATAGTCCGGTGGAGCTTGGGTTTGGTAGGAGGATGGAGGATGAGATGGTTCGGTGATAGCATGGCTCGGTAGTGATAGGTAGGAGATGGGGAAGGATGGAACTTCGGTTGTAGTTGATTCGGTGGGAAGGGGAGTGCAGAATGCTTCTGCCGAATGAGGTGCCGAATGCTTCTGCCGAATGCTTCTTGTATTGGGAACGCCGGATGAAACAAAGCGCTTTGAATGCCGAATGAAACTTTAATCCTTTGATACCGAATGGACTTTATGTTGTAGATGCCGAATGGGCTTGAATGTTGGAGATGCTGGATGAACCAAGGTATGCCGAATGAGCTCTCGTATGGCTTGCTGGCTGCTTCTTCTTGTTCCGGTCGTGGTGGAAATGCACACAACGTTGATATTCCAGTTTTGTCCAAAAAATGGGATAACACACGGTAATCCCGTTTTACCGTAAACATGCACGTGTCGAAAAAACGAAGGGTAAAAAACTTACGAGACCCGATTGAAATTCGGGTTGTCCTTTTTGGGCATTAATCTATCCGTTGACGGCTGAAAGCTGTCAAAGCCGTAGAACTCATCGAGGTCTTCGTTTTGACAGGTTACTGCTCCTGCAACTCTAAACGAGCCAGAAGTTATGGCCGTCCGAATAATCGATATCTACAGGGTGCAACATCCACGGTGCAAGGTGCAACATCCATCCGAAATGACGAAACAGTGCCGTACGGCTTTTAGAAATACGTGCATGGATTTGAAACTGAACAGTACCATGGTGCACCACTCTCCCGTGATGGTAAATCGAAGACCAGCCACGGTAATCCCGTTTTGCCGTAAAAATCCACGTGTCGAAAAAACGAAGGGTAAAAAACTTACGAGACCCGATTGAGATTCGGGTTTCCTTTTTGGGCATTAATATATTCGTTGATGGCTGAAAGCTATCAAAGCCGTAGAACTCATCGAGGCCTTCATTTTGACAGGTTATGGCTCCCGTAAATCTAAACGAGCCAGAAGTTATGCCCGTCCGTATAATCGATATATACAGGGTGCAACATCCGTCCGTAATGGCGAAACAATGTCGTATGACTTTTAGAAATGCGTGCATGGATTTAAAACGGAACATTACCATGGTGCACCACTCTCCAGCGATGGGAAGTCGATGACGGGACACGGTAATCCCGTTTTACCGTAAAAATCCACTTGTCGAAAAAACGAAAGGTAAAAAACTTACATGTCCCGATTGAGATTCGGGTTGTCCTTTTTGGACATTAATCTATCCGTTGATGGCTGAAAGCTGTCAAAGATGTAGAACTCATCGAGGACTTTGTTTTGACAGGTTATGGCACCCGTAACTCTAAACGAGCAAGAAGTTATAGCCGTCCGAATAATCGATATCTACAGGGTGCAACATCCACGGTGCAAGGTGCAACATCCGTCCGAAATGGCGAAACAGTGCCATACGGCTTTTAGAAATGCCTGCATGGATTTGAAATGGAACAGTACCATGGTGCACCACTTTCCAGCGATGGTAAATCGAAGACCAGCCACGGTAATCCCGTTTTGCCGTAAAAATCCACGTGTCGAAAAAACGAAGGGTAAAAAACTTACGAGACCCGATTGAGATTCGGGTTGTCCTTTTTGGGCATTAATATATGCGTTGATGGCGGAAAGCTGTCAAAGCCGTAGAAATCATCGAGGCCTTCGTTTTGACAGGTTATGGCTTCCGTAACTCTAAACGAGCCAGAAGTTATGCCCGTCCGAATAATCGATATCTACAGGGTGCAACATCCACGGTGCAAGGTGCAACATCCGTCCGAAATGGAGAAACTGTGCCGTACGACTTTTAGAAATGCGTGCATCGATTTGAAACGGAACAGTACCTTGGTGCACCACTCTTCAGTGATGGGAAGTGGAAGACGGGCCACGGTAATCCCGTTTTACCGTAAAAATCCACGTGTCGAAAAAACGAAGGGTAAAAAACTTACGAGACCTGATTGAGATTCGGGTTGTCCTTTTTGGGCATTAATCTATCCGTTGACGGCGAAAAGTTGTCAAAGCCGTAGAAATCATCGAGGCCTTCGTTTTGACAGGTTATGGCTCCCGTAACTCTAAACGAGTCAGAAGTTATGGCCGTCCGAATAATCGATATCTACAAGGAGCAACATCCATGGTGCAAGGTGCAACATCTGTCCAAAATGGTGAAACAGTGCCGTACGACCTTTAGAAATGCTTGCATTGATTTGAAACGGAACAATACCATGGTGCACCACTCTCCAGCGAGGGGAAGTCGAAGACGGGCCACGGTAATCCCGTTTTACCGTAAAAATCCATGTGTCGAAAAAACGAATGGTAAAAAACTTACGAGACCCGATTGCGATTCGGGTTGTCCTTTTTGGGCATTAATCTATCCGTTGACGGCTGAAAGCTATCAAAGCCGTAGAACTCATCGAGGCCTTCGTTTTGATAGGTTATGGCTCCCGTAACTCTAAACGAGCCAGAAGTTATAGCCGTCCGAATAATCGATATCTACAGGGTGCAACATTCACGTGCAAGGTGCAACATCCGTCCGAAATGGCGAAACAGTGCCGTACGGCATTTAGAAATGCGTGCATGGATTTGAAACGGAACAGTACCATGGTGCACCACTCACCAGCGATGGTAAATCGAAGACCAGCCACGGTAGTCTCGTTTTGTCGTAAAAATCCACGTGTCGAAAAAACGAAGGGTAAAAAACTTACGACACCCGATTGAGATTCGGGTTGTCCTTTTTGGGCATTAATATATCCGTTGATGGCTGAAAGCTATCAAAGCCGTAGAACTCATCGAGGCCTTCGTTTTGACAGGTTATGGCTCCCGTAGCTCTAAACGAGTCAGAAGTTATGGCCGTCCGAATAATCGATATCTACAGGGTGCAACATCCATGGTGCAAGGTGCAACATCTGTCCTAAATGGTGAAACAGTGCCGTACGACCTTTAGAAATGCTTGCATTGATTTGAAACGGAACAATACCATGGTGCACCACTCTCCAGCGAGGGGAAGTCGAAGACGGGCCACGGTAATCCCGTTTTACCGTAAAAATCCATGTGTCGAAAAAACGAATGGTAAAAAACTTACGAGACCCGATTGAGATTCGGGTTGTCCTTTTTGGGCATTAATCTATCCGTTGATGGCTGAAAGCTGTCAAAGCCGTAGAACTCATCGAGGCCTTCGTTTTGATAGGTTATGGCTCCCGTAACTCTAAACGAGCCAGAAGTTATAGCCGTCCGAATAATCGATATCTACAGGGTGCAACATCCACGTGCAAGGTTCAACATCCGTCCGAAATGGCGAAACAGTGTCGTACGGCATTTAGAAATGCGTGCATGGATTTGAAACGGAACAGTACCATGGTGCACCACTCACCAGCGATGGTAAATCGAAGACCAGCCACGGTAATCTCGTTTTGTCGTAAAAATCCACGTGTCGAAAAAACGAAGGGTAAAAAACTTACGACACCCGACTGAGAGTCGGGTTGTCGTTTTTGGGCATTAATATATCCGTTGATGGCTGAAAGCTGTCAAAGCCGTAGAACTCATCGAGGCCTTCGTTTTGATAGGTTATGGCTCCCGTAACTCTAAACGAGCCAGAAGTTATAGCCGTCCGAATAATCGATATCTACAGGGTGCAACATCCACGGTGCAAGGTGCAACTTCCGTCCGAAATGGCGAAACAGCGCCGTACGACTTTTAGAAATGCGTGCATGAATTTGAAACGGGACAGTACCATGGTGCACCACTCTCCAGCGAGTGGAATTCGAAGACGGGCCACGGTAATCCCGTTTTACCGTAAAAATCCACGTGTCGAAAAACGAATGTTAAAAAACTTACGAGACCCGATTGAGATTCGGGTTGTCCTTTTTGGGCATTAATCTATCCGTTGATGGCTGAAAGCTTTCAAAGCCGTAGAACTCATCTAGGCCTTTGTTTTGATAGGTTATGGCTCACGTAACTCTAAACGAGCCAGAAGTTATGGCCGTCCGAATAATGATATCTACAGGGTGCAACATCCACATGCAAGGTGCAACATCCGTCCGAAATGGCGAAACAGTGCCGTACGGCATTTAGAAATGCGTGCATGGATTTGAAACGGAACAGTGCCATGGTGCACCACTCTCCAGCGATGGTAAATCGAAGACCAGCCACTGTAATCCCGTTTTGCCGTAAAAATACACGTGTCGAAAAAACGAAGGGTAAAAAACTTACGACACCCGATTGAGTTACGGGTTGTCCTTTTTGGGCATTAATATATCCGTTGACGGCTGAAATCCATCAAAGCCGTAGAACTCACCGAGGCCTTCGTTTTGACAGGTTATGGAACCCGTAACTCTAAACGAGCCAGAAGTTATGCCTGTCCGAATAATCGATATCTACAGGGTGCAACATCCACGGTGCAAGGTGCAACATCCGTCCGAAATGGCGAAACAGTACCGTACGACTTTTAGAAATGCATGCATGGATTTGAAACGGAACATTACCATGGTGCACCACTCTCCAGCGATGGGAAGTCGAAGACGGGCCACGGTAATCCCGTTTTTCCGTAAAAATCCACGTGTCGAAAAAACGAAGGGTAAAAAACTTACGAGACCCGATTGAGATTCGGGTTGTCCTTTTTGGGCATTAATATATCCGTTAAAGGCTGAAAGCTGTTAAACCTGTAGAACTCACTGAGGCCTTCGTTTTGACAGGTTATGGCTCCCGTAACTCTAAAGGAGCCAGAAGTTATGACCGTCCGAATAATCGATATCTACAGGGTGAAGCATCCTCGGTGCAAGGTGCAACATCCGTCCGAAATGGCGAAATAGTGCCGTAGGACTTTTAGAAATGCGTGCATGGTTTTGAAACGGAACATTACCATGGTGCACCACTCTGCAGCGATGGGAAGTCGAAGACGGGCCACGGTAATCCCGTTTTACCGTAAAAATCCACGTGTCGAAAAAACGAAGGGTAAAAACTTACGAGACCCGATTGAGATTCGGATTATCCTTTTTGGTCATTAAACTATCCGTTGACGGCTCAAAGCTATCAAAGCCGTAGAACTCATCGAGGCCTTCGTTTTGACAGGTTATGGCTCCCGTAACTCTTAACGAGCCAGAAGTTATGGCCGTCCGAATAATCGATATCTACAGGTTGCAACATCCACGGTGCAAGGTGCAACATCCATCCGAAATGGCGAAACAGTGCCGTACGACTTTTAGAAATGCGTGCATAGATTTGAAACAGAACAGTACCATGGTGCACCACTCTCCAACGATGGGAAGTCGAAGACGGGCCACGGTAATCCCATTTTACCGTAAAAATCCACATGTCGAAAAAATGAAGGGTAAAAAACTTACGAGACCCGATTGAGATTCGGGTTGTCCTTTTTGGGCATTAATCTATCCGTTGATGGCTGAAAGCTGTCAAAGCCGTAGAACTCATCGAGGCCTTCGTTTTGATAGGATATGGCTCCCGTAACTCTAAACGAGCCAGAAGTAATAGCCGACCGAATAATCGATATCTACAGGGTGCAACATCCACGGTGCAGGGTGCAACATCCGTCCGAAATGGCGAAACAGTGCCGTACGGCTTTTAGAAATGCGTGCATGGATTTGAAACGGAACAGTACCATGTTGCAACACTCTCCAGCGTTGGTAAATCGAAGACCAACCACGGTAATCCCGTTTTGCCGTAAAAATCCACGCGTCGAAAAAACGAAGGGTAAAAAACTTACGAGACCCGATTGAGATTCGGGTTGTCCTTTTTGGGCATTAATCTATCCGTTGACGGCTAAAAGCTGTCAAAACCGTAGAACTCATCGAGGCCTTCGTTTTGACAGGTTATGGCTCCCGTAACTCTAAACGAGCCAGAAGTTATAGCCGTCCGAATAATCGATATCCACAGGGTGCAACATCCACGGTGCAAGGTGCAACATCCGTCCGAAATGGCGAAACAGTGTCGTACGGCTTTTAGAAATGCGTGCATGGATTTGAAACTGAACAGTACCATGGTGCACCACTCTCCAGCGATGGTAAATCGAAGACCAGCCACAGTAATCCCGTTTTGCCGTAAAAATCCACATGTCGAAAAAACGAAGGGTAAAAAACTTACGAGACCCGATTGAGATTTGGGTTGTCCTTTTTGGGCATTAATATATCCGTTGATGGCAGAAAGCTGTCAAAGAAGTAGAACTCATCGAGGCCTTCGTTTTGACAGGTTATGGCTCCCGTAACTCTAAACGAGCCTGAAGTTATGCCCGTCCGAATAATCGATATCTACAGGGTGCAACATCCACGGTGCAAGGTGCTACATCCGTCCGAAATGGCGAAACAGTGCCGTATGACTTTTAGAAATGCTTGCATAGATTTAAAAAGGAACATTACCATGGTGCACCATTCTCCAGCGATGGAAAGTCGAAGACGGGCCACGGTAATCCCGTTTTACCGTAAAAATCCACGAGTCGAAAAACGAAGGGTAAAAAACTTACGAGACCCGATTGAGATTCGGGTTGTCCTTTTTGGGCATTAAACTATCCATTGACGTCTGAAATCTGTCAAAGCCGTAGAACTCATCGAGGCCGTCGTTTTGACAGGTTATGGCTCCCGTAACTCTTAACGAGCCAGAAGTTATGGCCATCCGAATAATCGATTTCTACAGGGTGCAACATCCACGGTGCAAGGTGCAACATCCGTCCGACATGGCGAAACAGTGCCGTACGACTTTTAGAAATGCGTGCATGGATTTGAAACGGAACAGTACCATGGTGTACCACTCTCCAGCGATGGTAAATCGAAGACCAGCCACCGTAATCCCGTTTTGCCGTAAAAATCCACGTGCCGAAAAAACGAAGGGTAAAAAACTTACGAGACCCGATTGAGATTCGGGTTGTCCTTTTTGGGCATTAATCTATCCGTTGATGGCTAATAGCTGTCAAAACCGTAGAACTCATCGAGGCCTTCGTTTTGACAGGTTATGGCTCCCGTAACTCTAAACGAGCCAGAAGTTATGGCCGTCCGAATAATCGATATCTACAGGGTGCAACATCCACGGTGCAAGGTGCAACATCCGTCCGAAATGGGGAAACAGTGTCGTACGACTTTTAGAAATGCGTGCATAGATTTGAAACGGAACAGTACCATGGTGCACCACTCTTCAGCGATGGGAAGTCGAAGACGGGCCACGGTAATCCCGTTTTACCGTAAAAATTCACGTGTCGAAAAAATGAAGGGTAAAAAACTTACGAGACCCGATTGAGATTCGGGTTGTCCTTTTTGGGCATTAATCTATCCGTTGATGGCTGAAAGCTGTAAAAACCGTAGAACTCATCGAGGCCTTCGTTTTGACAGGTTATGTCTCCCGTAACACTAAACGAGCCAGAAGTTATGGCCGTCCGAATAATCGATATCTACAGGGTGCAACATCCACGTTGCAAGGTGCAACATCCGTCCGAAATGGCGAAACAGTGCCGTACGACCTTTAGAAATGCGTGCATGGATTTGAAACGGAACAGTACCATGGTGCACCACTCTCCAGCGATGGTAAATCGAAGACCATCCACCATAATCCCGTTTTACCGTAAAAATCCAGGTGTCGAAAAAACGAAGGGTAAAAAACTTACGAGACCCGATTGAGATTCGGGTTGTCCTTTTTGGACGTTAATCTATCCGTTGACGGCTGAAAGCTGTCAAAGCCGTAGAACTCATCGATGTCTTCGTTTTGACAGGTTATGGCTCCCGTAACTCCAAACGAGCCCGAATTATGGCCGTCGGAATAATCGATATCTACAGGGTGTAACATCCACGGTGCAAGGTGCAACATCCGTCCGAAATGGGAAACAGTGCCGTATGACTTTTAGAAATGCGCGCATGGATTTGAAACGGAACAGTACCACGGTGCACCACTCTCCAGCGATGGGAAGTCGAAGACGGGCCACGGTAATCCCGTTTTACCGTAAAAATCCACGTGTCGAAAAAATGAAGGGTAAAAAGCTTACGAGACCCGATTGAGATTCGGGTTGTCCTTTTTGGGCATTAATCTATCCGTTGACGGCTGAAAGCTGTCAAAGCCGTAGAACTCATCGAGCCTTCGTTTTGACAGGTATGGCTCCCGTAACTCTAAACGAGCCAGAAGTTATAGCCGTCCGAATAATCGATATCTACAGGGTGCAACATCCACGGCGCAAGGTGCAACATCCGTCCGAGATGGCGAAATAGTGTCGTACGGCTTTTAGAAATGCGTGCATGGATTTGAAACGGAACATTACCATGGTGCACCACTCTCCAGCGATGGTAAATCGAAGACCAGCCACTGTAATTCCGTTTTGCCGTAAAAATCCACGTGTCGAAAAGACGAAGGGTAAAAAACTTACGAGACCCGATTGAGATTCGGGTTGTCCTTTTTGGGCATTAATCTATCCGTTGACGGCTGAAAGCTGTCAAAGCCCTAGAACTCATCGAGGCCTTCGTTTTGACAGGTATGGCTCCCGTAACTCTAAACGAGCCAGAAGTTATGGCCGTCCGGATAATCGATATCTACAGGGTGCAACATCCACGGTGCAAGGTGCAACATCCGTCCGAAATGGAGAAACAGTGCCGTACGACTTTTAGAAATGCGTGCATTAATTTGAAACAGAACAGTACCATGGTGCATCACTCTTCAGCGATGGGAAGTCGAAGACGGGCCATGGTAATCCCGTTTTACCGTAAAAATGCACTTGTCGAAAAAAATAAGGGTAAAAAACTTACGAGACCCGATTGAGATTCGGGTTGTCCTTTTTAGGCATTAATCTATCCGTTGATGGCTGAAAGCTGTCAAAGCCGTAGAACTCATCGATGCCTTCTTTTTGACAGGTTATGGCTCCCGTAACTCTTAACGAGCCAGAAGTTATGGCCTTCCGAATAATCGATATCTACAGGGTGCAACATCCACGGTGCAAGGTGCAACATCCGTCCGAAATGGAGAAACAGTCCCGTACGACCTTTAGAAATGCGTGCATGGATTTGAAACAGAACAGTACCATGGTGCACCACTCTTCAGCGATGGGAAGTCAAAGACGAGGCACCGTAATCCCGTTTTACCGTAAAAATCGACGAGTCGAAAAAACGAAGGGTAAAATACTTACGAGACCCGATTGAAATTCGGGTTGTCTTTTCAAGGCATTGATCTATCCGTTGACGGCTGAAAGCTGTTAAATCATCGAGGCCTTCGTTTTGACAGGTTATGGATCCCGTAACTCTAAACGAGCCAAAAGTTATGGCCGTCCGAATAATCGATATCTACAGGGTGCAACATCCACGGCGCAAGGTGCAACATCCGTCCGAAATGGCGAAACGGTGCCATACGGCTTTTAGAAATGCCTGCATGGATTTGATACGGAACAGTACCATGGTGCACCACTCTCCAGTGATGGGAAGTCGAAGACGGGCCACGGTAATCCCGTTTTACCGTAAAAATCCACGTGTGGAAAAAACGAAGGGTAAAATACTTACGAGACCCGATTGAGATTCGGGTTGTCCTTTTTGGGCGTTAATCTATCCGTTGACGGCTGAAAGCTGTCAAAACCGTAGAACTCATCGGGGCCTTCGTTTTGACAGGTTATGGGTCCCGTAACTCTAAACGAGCCAGAAGTTATGGCCGTCTGAATAATCGATATCTACAGGGTGCAACATCCGCGGTGCAAGGTGCAACATCCGTCCGAAATGGCGAAACAGTGCCGTACGACGTTTATAAATGCGTGCATGGATTTGAAACGGAACATTACCATGGTGCACCACTCTCCAGCGATGGTAAATCGAAGACGAGGCACGGTAATCCCGTTTTACTGTAAAAATCCGGTGTCGAAAAAACGAAGGGTAAAAAACTTACGAGACCCGATTGAGATTCGGGTTGTCCTTTTTGGGCATTAATCTATCCGTTGACGGCTGAAAGCGGTTAAAGCCATAGAACTCATCGAGCCTTCGTTTTGACAGGTTATGGCACCCGTAAATCTAAACGAGCCTGAAGTTATAGCCGTCCGAATAATCGATATCTACAGGGTGCAACATCCATGGTGTAAGGTGCAACATCCGTCCGAAATGGCGAAACAGTGTCGTACGGCTTTTAGAAATGAGTGCATGGATTTGAAACTGAACAGTACCATGGTGCACCACTCTCCAGCGATGGTAAATCGAAGACCAGCCACGGTAATCCCGTTTTGCCGTAAAAATCCACTTGTCGAAAAAACGAAGGGTAAAAAACTTACGAGACCCGATTGAGATTCCGGTTGTCCTTTTTGGGCATTAATCTATCCGTTGATGGCTGAAAGCTGTCAAACCCGTAGAACTCATCGAGGCCTTCGTTTTGACAGGTTATGGCTCCCGTAACTCTAAACGAGCCAGAAGTTATGCCTGCCCGAATAATCGATATCTACAGGGTGCAACATCCACGGTGCAAGGTGCAACATCCGTCCGAAATTGAGAAATAGTGCCTTACGACTTTTAGAAATGCGTGCATGGATTTGAAACGGAACAGTACCATGGTGCATCACTCTTCAGCGATGGGAAGTCGAAGACGGGCCACGGTAATCCGGTTTTACCGTAAAAATGAACGTGTCGAAAAAACGAAGGGTAAAAAACTTACGAGACCCGATTGAGATTCGGGATGTCCTTTTTGGGGATTAATCAATCCGTTGATGGCTTAAAACTGTCAAAGCCGTAGAACTCATCGAGACCTTCGTTTTGGCAGGTTATGGCTCCCGTAACTCTTAACTAGCCAGAAGTTATGGTCGTCCGAATAATCGATATCTACAGGGTGCAACATCCACGGTGCAAGGTGCAACATCCGTCCGAAATGGAGAAACAGTGCCGTACGACCTTTAGAAATGCATGCATGGATTTGAAACGGAACAGTACCATGGTCCACCACTCTTCAGCGATGGGAAGTCAAAGAGGGGGCACCGTAATCCCGTTTTGCCGTAAAAATCCACGTGTCGAAAAAACGATGGGTAAAAAACTTACGAGACCCGAGTGAGATTCGGGTTGTCTTTTTTGGGCATTAATCTATCCGTTGACGGCTGAAAGCTGTCAAAACCATAGAACTCATCGAGTCCTTCGTTTTGACAGGTTATGGCTCCCGTAACCCTAAACGAGTCAGAAGTTATGGCCGTCCGAATAATCGATATCTACTGTGTGCAACATCCACGGTGCAAGGTGCAACATCCGTCCGAAATGGCGAAACAGTGCCATACGGCTTTAAGAAATGCCTGCATGGATTTGAAATGGAACAGTACCATGGTGCACCACTTTCCAGCGATGGTAAATCGAAGACCAGCCACGGTAATCCCGTTTTGCCGTAAAAATCCACGTGTCGAAAAAACGAAGGGTAAAAAACTTACGAGACCCGATTGAGATTCGGGTTGTCCTTTTTGGGCATTAATATATCCATTGATGGAGAAAAGTTGTCAAAGCCGTAGAACTCGTCGAGGCATTCGTTTTGACAGGTTATGGCTTCCGTAACTCTAAACGAGCCAGAAGTTATGCCCGTCCGAATAATCGATATCTACAGGGTGCAACATCCACGGAGCAAGGTGCAATATCCGTCCGAAATGGCGAAACAGTGTCGTATGACTTTTAGAAATGCGTGTATGGATTTGAAACGGAACATTACCATGGTGCACCACTCTTCAGTGATGGGAAGTCGAGGACGGGCCACGGTAATCCCGTTTTGCCGTAAAAATCCACGTGTCGAAAAAACGAAGGGTAAAAAACTTACGAGACCCGACTGAGATTCGGGTTGTCCTTTTTGGGAATTATATATCCGTTGATGGCTGAAAGCTTTCAAAGCCGTAGAACTCATCGAGGCCTTCGTTTTGATAGGTTATTTCTCCCGTAACTCTAAACGAGCCAGAAGTTATGGCCGTCCGAATAATCGATATCTACAGGGTGCAACATCCACGGTGCAAGGTGCAACATCCGTCCGAAATGGCGAAACAGTGTCGTACGACTTTTAGAAATGCGTGCATGGATTTGAAACGGAACAGTACCATGGTGCACCACTCTCCAGCGAGGGGAAGTCGAAGACGGGCCACGGTAATCCCGTTTTACCGTAAAAATCCACGTGTCGAAAAAACGAATGGTAAAAAACTTACGAGACCCGATTGAGATTCGGGTTGCCCTTTTTGGGCATTAATCTATCCGTTGACGGCTAAAAGCCGTCAAAGCCGTAGAACTCATCGAGGCCTTCGTTTTGATAGGTTATGGCTCCCGTAACTCTAAACGAGCCAGAAGTTATAGCCGTCCGAATAATCGATATCTACATGGTGCAACATCCACATGCAAGGTGAAACATTCGTCCGAAATGGCAAAACAGTGCCGTACGGCTTTTAGAAATGCGTGCATGGATTTGAAACGGAACTGTACCATGGTGCACCACTCTCCAGCGATGGTAAATCGAAGACCAGCCACGGTAATCCCGTTTTGCCGTAAAAATCCACGTGTCGAAAAAACGAAGGGTAAAACTTACGACACCCGATTGAGATGCGGGTTGTCCTTTTTGGGTATTAATATATCCGTTGATGGCTGAAAGATGTAAAAGCCGTAGCACTCATCGAGGCCTTCGTTTTGACAGGTTATGGCTCCCGTAACTCTAAACGAGCAAGAAGTTATGCCCGTCCGAATAATCGATATCTACAGGGTGCAACATCCACGGTGCAAGGTGCAACATCCGTCCGAAATGGAGATATCTACAGGGTGCAACATCTACGGATGTTGCACCTTGCACCGTGGATGTTGCACCCTGTAGATATCGATTATTCGGACGGCTATAACTTCTGGCTCGTTTAGAGTTACGGGAGCCATAACCTGTCAAAACGAAGGCCTCGATGAGTTCTACGGCTTTGACAGCTTTCAGCCATCAATGGATATATTAATGCCTAAAAAGGACAACCCGAATCTCAATCGGGTCTCGTAAGTTTTTTACCCTTCTTTTTTTCGACACCTGGATTTTTACGGCAAAACGGGATTACCGTGGCTGGTCTTCGATTTACCATCGCTGGAGAGTGGTGTACCATGATACTGTTCCGTTTCAAATCCATGCACGCATTTCTAAAAGTCGTACGACACTGTTTCGCCATTTCGGAAGGATGTTGCACCTTGCACCGCGGGTGTTGCACCCTGTAGATATCGATTATTCGGACGGCTATAACTTTTGGCTCGTTTAGAGTTACGGGAGCCATAAGCTGTCAAAACGAAGGCCTCGATGAGTTCTACGACTTTGACAGCTTTTAGCCGTCAACGGATAGATTAATGCCCAAAAAGGACAACCCGAATCTCAGTCGGGTCTTGTAAGTTTTTTACCCTTCTTTTTTTCGACACGTGGATTTTTACGGTAAAACGAGATTACCGTGGCCCGTCTTCGACTTTCCATCACTGGAGAGTGGTGCACCGTGGTAATGTTCCGTTTTAAATCCATGCACGCATTTCTAAAAGTCATACGGCACTGTTTCGCCATTTCGGACGGATGTTGCACCTTGCATCGTGGATGTTGCACCCTGTAGATATCGATTATTCGGACGGGCATAACTTCTGGCTCGTTTAGAGTTACGGGAGCCATAACCTGTCAAACCGAAGGCCTCGATGAGTTCTATGGCTTTGATAGCTTTCAACCATCAACGGATAAATTAATGCCCAAAAAGGACAACCCGAATCTCAATCGGGTCTCGTAAGTTTTTTACCCTTCGTTTTTTCGACACGTGGATTTTTACGGCAAAACGGGATTACCGTGGCTGGTCTTCGATTTACCATCGCTGTGGAGTGGTGCATCATGGTACTGTTCATTTCAAATCCATGCACGCATTTCTAAAAGCCGTACGACACTGTTTCGCCATTTCGGACGGATGTTGCACCTTGCACCGTGGATGTTGCACCCTGTAGATATCGATTATTCGGACGGCTATAACTTCTGGCTCGTTTAGAGTTACGGGAGACATAACCTGTCAAAACGAAGGCTTCGATGAGTTCTACGGCTTTGACAACTTTCAGCCTTCAACGGATATATTAATGACCAAAAAGGACAACCCGAATCTCAATCGGGTCTCGTAAGTTTTTTACCCTTCGTTTTTTCGACACGTGGATTTTTACGGCAAAACGGGATTACCGTGGCTGGTCTTCGATTTACCATCGCTGGAGAGTTGTTCACCATGATACTGTTCCGTTTCAAATCCATGCACGCATTTCTAAAAGTCGTATGGCACTGTTTTGCCAATTCGGACGGATGTTGCACCTTGCACAGTGGATGTTGCACCCTGTACATATCGATTATTCGGACGGCTATAACTTCTGGCTCGTTTAGAGTTACGGGAGCCATAACCTGTCAAAACGAAGGCCTCGATGAGTTCTACGGCTTTGATAGCTTTCAGCCGTCAACGGATAGATTAATGCCCAGAAAGGACAATCGGAATCTCAGTCGGGTCTTGTAAGTTTTTTACCCTTCTTTTTTTCGACACGTGGATTTTTACGGTAAAACGGGATTACCGTGGCCCTTCTTCGACTTTCCATTGCTGGAGAGTGGTGCACCATGGTAATGTCCCGTTTTAAATCCATGCTCGCATTTCTAAAAGTCATACGGCACTGTTTCGCCATTTCGGACGGATGTTGCACCTTGCACCGTGGATGTTGCACCCTGTAGATATCGATTATTCGGACGGCCATAACTTCTGGCTCGTTTAGAGTTACGGGAGCCATAACCTGTCAAAACGAAGGCCTCGATGATTTCTATGGCTTTGACAGCTTTCAGCCATCAACGGATATATCAATGCCCAAAAAGGACAACCCGAATCTTAATCGGGTCTCGTAAGTTTTTTACCCTTCGTTTTTTCGACACGTGGATTTTTACGGCAAAACGGGATTACCGTGGCTGGTCTTCGATTTTCCATCGCTGGAGAGTGGTGCACCATGGTACTGTTTAGTTTCAAATCCATGCACGCATTTCTAAAAGCCGTACGGCTGTTTCGCCATTTCGGACGGATGTTGCACCTTGCACCGTGGATGTTGCACCCTGTAGATATCGATTATTCGGACGGCTATAACTTCTGGCTCGTTTAGAGTTATGGGAGCCATAACTTGTCAAACGAAGGCCTCGATGAGTTCTACAGTTTTGACCGCTTTCAGCCGTCAACGGATAGATTAATGCCCAAAAAGGACAACCCGAATCTCAATCGCGTCTCGTAAGTTTTTTACCCTTCGTTTTTTCGACACGTGGATTTTTACGGCAAAACGGGATTACCGTGGCTGGTCTTCGATTTACCATCGCTGGAGAGTGGTGCACCATGGTACTGTTCCGTTTTTGAAATCCAAGCACGCATTTCTAAAAGCCGTACGGCACCGTTTCACCATTTCGGACGGATGTTGCACCTTGCACCGTGGATGTTGCACCCTGTAGATATCGATTATTCGAACGACTATAACTTCTGGCTCGTTTAGAGTTACGGGAGCCATAACCTGTCAAAACGAAGGCCTCGATGAGTTCTACGGCTTTGACAGCTTTCAGCCTTCAACGGATATATTAATGACCAAAAAGGACAACCCGAATCTCAATCGGGTCTTGTAAGTTTTTTACCCTTCGTTTTTTCGACACGTGGATTTTTACGGCAAAACGGGATTATCGTGGCTGGTCTTCAATTTACCATCGCTGGAGAGTGGTGCACCACGATACTTTTCCGTTTCAAATCCATGCACGCAATTCTAAAAGCCATACAGTACTGTTTCGCCATTTCGAACGGATGTTGCACCTTGCACCGTGGATGTTGCACCCTGTAGATATCGATTATTCGGACGGCTATAACTTCTGGCTCGTTTAGAGTTACGGGATCCATAACCTGTCAAAACGAAGGCCACGATTATTTCTACGGCTTTGACAGCTTTCAGCCGTCAACGGATAGATTAATGCCCAAAAAAGACAACCCGAATCTCAATCGGGTCTCGTAAGTTTTTTACCCTTCGTTTTTTCGACACGTGGATTTTTACGGTAAAAGGGGATTACCGTGGCCCGTTGTTTGCGCAAAAAATGGGCAAACACCTTCAAGTCGTGTGATTTATTGAATTTATATGATTCTTAATGATTCATATGAGTTATGTAAATATGAAAAAAAAGCAGGGGCTGAAATGTAAAAGACACACAGATTTATAGTGGTTCGGCCAGAACGTGCCTACGTCCACTTTATATGTTATTATCTTCTTTGTTTCAGATTACAAGTACAATGCTTTGTGTACAAGTATATTAAAGTAGTTTGAAAGTTCCTTCCGTGCTTGAGCTCTCAAACTTGTCTGCCATTGTTGTACCCTTGCCCCTCTATTTATAGAGTGAGGCAGGGGGCAGGGGTCTTGGATGTATATAGCTGCTGGTGGGCCCGGGCTGAAGCAATCTGGACTGGCAATTCTGGTTCGGCGAGCCTCCATTCGGTATGGAGCTTGGACCGGTGATGGAGCGGGATGGAGGTTCATTCGGTGGTGAGGTATGTGGTTGGCTCGGTGGTGTTGGTCCGTCCATGAATGGTCCGTTGATGGTGGTCCGGTTGTAGCTTGGGAGATGGTTAGGTAGTGGGGTATTGGAGAGGTGAAGTATGGTGCACCGGTATGGCTGGTCCGGCTACCGAACGAGATATGTCGAATGGAAATGCAGTATGTCTTGCCTTTGCCGAATGGACCATTGGTTGGGCTTTGCCGAATGGAGATTGCCATGCTCTGCCGAATGAGGCTCTATTTGCGAATGTCGAGTGAACCTTGGCTTTGCTGAATGAAGTGTAGGATGCAAACACGAGCGAGACTGATGCTTCTTGGTCTTGAGATTTTCTGGGTGAGAATTTGCCCAACATTTGCCCCCAAAGTGGGGCACGTGCTTGCATGTGTCGCGCTTTGTTTCCCTGTGGTAGGAAGGCCTGTTTTGTAATGCCATGGGCTGGATGTTCCTATGCTGTTGGTGTCCTGCGAAGGAATTGACAGTTTTAATGTGATTTCAAATGACGACCATTCGGGATCGAAATATTTGAGATGAAGTGAATTGTGCCGTTCGGGGCTAGTAAGTGTGCCCCGCGGGGGCTTAGCATTATCGATGTCAGGTTCAAGTTCGAGTGGGTTCCTCGATCGTTTGTTAGGGTGGTTTATCGCCATCTCAAAGCATGTCTAAGGATCGTTCGCGACCCCATACATGTGTAAGTAGCTTAGCCATTTCATAATTATCAGAATCAAATATCCATTTAACGGATGAGCTTAAAAACGATGTCAAAGTGTAAATTTTCACGATGATAGGGTTAATAGTTATTCAGAGCATCCCTGTGGACTGTTCGTGGTCGCGTACATGTGTAAATGATTAACCCATGTTAGTGAGAGATTTACTACTTGTTCATCGTTATCATAATTTCTACTTTATTAGTAGGCCCTAGAGTTCGGTACTTATCTGAGTGAGGTGCTTTGCGTGCCCCCTGTTTCTGGTTTCTGCCGGTAGAGACAGTTTCGTTTGGCTTCGAGTAGGTATAGGTTTTCATTCGGCTGGAGGTTGGTCTGGTATGCCGAACCATCTGGTCCGGTGGTGTTGCTTCAGTCTATATATAGGGGCTACACCCCCTTAGCTTTTCTTTACCGAATCAACAAGCGCCGAACCGATACTATACCGAATCAAACACTTTGCCGAATCCAGTCATTTCCGAACCAGGTATATACTCCTTTGCCGAATGACCTTTATTACCGGATGATCCTGATTTGCCGAATACATACGAAGGGATTTGCTTTACCGAATGAGACTTAGGCCTTAGGGCCGAATGATATGTATACCGAATCGAATTCAAGTGCCGAACGGCCGTACACTTAATGCAGAATGAATTTATCCTTTCACTATCGAATGAGATTATCATCTTACTGCCGAATGAACATAGGACCCTAGTACCGAATGGCCTTGAATCCCAGTGCCGAATGACTTTTGTATTCGGACTTAGCGTGGAACTCCATACTTATGCATGCTTGCGTGCCTATACTTTTGTTCTAACATCATGTTTTTCACTTTTGTTTACGCAGATAAATGTCTCGCAAGGCGGAAACACGATCAGACAGACGGAAATCCAAGGATGGAGGAGAGTCTTCTTCCGTGCCCCCAGCCCAACCAGGATCCGGGCAACATCGACCTGTTCCGAGGTCGTTAGTGGACGGATATGGTCCACAGGAACTTCTGGTCTCCCCTCCCAATTGCTTTCCTAGCTCCCTAAAGGAGGAGCAACTTGACGTTATATCCCGTTCCTTCGGGATAGACAGGACTTTCATGCTGTTGCCGGGAGATGGAGTGATGCCGTATAATCCCCCCGAAGGCTACTTTGCTTACAACAGATATCATTGCATGTGTGGTGTTATCCCTCCTATCAATGCCTGGATAGTTAGTTTTACCACATATTTGATGGTGGCTCCATTCCAGCTCCAGCCGAACTCTTATGCCATTCCGCTGAGCCTTTTCGTTATCTTTCAGAGGAGGTACGGGCGCCCTCCTTCTAACCGGGAAATTCGATATTTGTATAACCTGAGAGGCTACAAGAAGGGGTCTCCGTATATTAGTCTAGAAGCGGCCGTGCCTTTCAAACCAGTCCTGGACTTATATTCAAAGTTTACCATGTTCAAGAAAGAATGGTTTTTTATCAAGGACGATTCTGTTTCTTTCCGCCTTTTCACTTCCGGCTGTAAGATGAATTTCATTTGTATTTTCCATGTTCTGATTGTAGTGCTTTTCTGACATGCTTCTATTTCTTGCTAGCGACAGGTGGCATTGCAGTCGTGGAAGATGATTCTTTGGCGCGGATGGCTGCTGAAATAAAGGCCATTCCGGCGCGGGACAGATCGGCTTCTTTCCTGATCAGGAACGCTACCCTCCTGTAGTACAACTTGATCCTGCCACACCAGTCCGTGGTTAAGCAGAGGGACACGGCTGAGGAGAAGGCTGCTAAAGCTAAGGAGGGGACCACGGTGAAGAGTGGCAAGAGGAAGCCCTTTGCACAACACCCAGTCGTGGGAGGTAAGAAGCTTAAGGAGTCTGATGGCCCCTCTCCTAGTACTCGCCCGATCGTCCCGGAGGAGGAAGGTGTGGAAGAGGGCGAAGGAGGCGATATGGGAGGAGAGTCAGAAGGCGGAGGAGATGGCGATGGAGATGGTGATGGCGATGCTGGCGCCTTAACCTCTGGGCGAGACCCTGAACTGGATGAGGCTCTCCGTCAGGCCTTTGGGGAATCGGAGGAAGAATCGAAAGCGGAAAAGGCAAAGGAGGCGGGCAAGGCTGTGGCTGGTGCCGATCCATCCCCTAAAGGCTCCTCAGCTAGGGTAACTTCGGCGGTGCAAAGTGAACTTTTGACTTCCGCCGATTCCATTTTCGATAAGGACTTAGGAATATTTTATGGTTCACTTCCATCCTGGAATGAGATTCAGGACTTATTGCAGTACCCCACTCCTCCGCAGGGTTTGTATAATAGACGTGCCTTCTCACTTTTCTTTCTTTTTAATTTAACATGTTTCTTGAATTGTGGACCATTGTATGTTCGTAACACTTATCTTTTTTTCCAGGGGCAGGCCAGGTGGTTAATACGTCAGATGTTCGACACCGCCTCGAACAATTCAAGTTGATGAGAGCTTCTGCGAAGCCTCCCACTGGTCGTACTGGGGACGTAGTCAGTTACCGTCCTCTTCTTGGGGTCATTGAAGAGAGCATTCAGAAAAAGAAGAGGAGTCGTTCCTTATTTGAGCCTTCCCCTGGTCTGCAGCTTCCTGTTCAGCCTTCTCGTGATACCACGGAGGAGAGCACGGAGTTTATCCCCCCTCCACCTCCTTCTAAGAATCCCACTGTTATCCGTATAAGGCGTCCTGACGTGCCTCGCGACCCCTTTGCCGGTCATCCATATTTAGATCCTAGCACTCGGGATATTTCATTTGATGAGGCCACGGGTGAGCACCTCTTTCCCCGCAACCCCATGGTACGAGTGTTAGACGAGGCTAAGTCCCTAGACCTTGATCTGCTTACCACTCGGGTAGTTACCATGGGAGACGGAGCCAAAGCTAATATCGATCGGGTGGCTGAAGAGACCAAGAAGTTAATGAAGTATCATGCTCAATTGGTCAAGGCCGGGGAGGAGATTGGGATTGCTAATATTCGTTTGCGGCTGAAGGTTGTCGATCAGGCCGAACAGCTTGCCGGTCAAGCCGTTCAGATTTCTCAGCACGAGGAATCCTCCAGGCGGCTGAAAGAGACCATGGAAAAGGCTAGTAGGGCAGAATTACGGAAGATGGAAGCCGCCTGTAAGGAGCGGATCCACATGGCCATTGCGACAGTGGATGAGGTTCGGAATGCGGATCTCGAGCAGGTAGAGGAGTTGTCTGGAAGGCTTGAGGCCGCGGAGTTGGCTCAAGTCAAGTTAAAGGAGGAGATGGAGGTGGTATTTAAATGTTGTCTGGAAGCCTATTTTGTTATGTTTAAATGTTGTTGTCATTTTGATGTGGTGCGTGAGAAGTATGCATATGCCTGTGATTTTAGTTGTGTTTGATGTTAAGCTGTTGCTTGAAACATAATTTCATGTTTTGCAATGTTAATGTGACGTATGAATAAACTGTAGTTACATATTCATGTACAAGAGAAGAGAGTACCACCCTTCATGTTTTAGTTGCAGGTGGTAGCTTTGAGCGTCTTGTGTAACTGATCATGGACATAGCTGAGTACCTTGCCACCCAGTACGTAGGCTTAGATTCTCATGAGTGAATGCTCCCTATTTGGTTTCCTGTACTTTGGAGTTTGTTATACAGGATAGGAGAAAAGTATTTAAATGAAATGGAAATATGGGAAAAGTAAAACTTCCAGTCACGGAAGGCCGTCGATGTGCTTAAGTTCGTGGCAAACGGGTTTTGTAGTCACTTTCCCTAGCTGTGGGTCTTGGAGACATTTGTCACCCATCTTACGCCTCCGCGGGGAATTTTCTTTTTTACCACAGCCGCACTTAAGACACATCGGAGCCGAGATCGCGCACGCTAACTACCCGAACCATTATGGTCCGTAATCGTGGGTATTATTCGATTTACCGTGGCCGGCTAGCGTGGGTGCCGTTGGCCGTGAACTACCCCTGGCTGGCCACACCTTATGTTGGGGCTTAAAGTAGGTTCACGGTTGCCGGCGAGCCGAACGCCGTAATGAGCTGCCATCGGCTATAGTCGGCCTTTATGATGACTTATAATCGCCTCATTACAGTTGGCTTTGAGGGCAGTCGCGAGCAATGAGTTAACCCGCAGCAGAGGGATGCTGGAGCAAAAGAGTCTCATTGGCGAGTGCATAGAATCGTAGCGTACCTGTTAGGCCTTGTCCAAATGAGGCCATGATGCGTCTTGAGTGAAGATGCCATAGGATTTTGTTCAACAGAAAAGGATAAAGCTTAACAAGCAGCCAAGATATAAAGGAACAAGTTAAAAAGAGACAAGATTTTTTAAAGTGGTTCGGCATGAAAATGCCTACGTCCACTGATTCTCTTTGTTAATTCACTTCATATGGGCAGTACAAGTTAAGAAAAGTATCGACGGAGGTGTCGGATGTTCCATGCCCTCTGGAACACCTCTCCGTCCACTGTTGACAAAATATAAGCTCCGTTGTAGAGATCTTTATGAATTACATATGGTCCGTCCTAGATGTGGTCCAGTGCCCCGGGGCGCGGAAAGATTCGCCTGAGGACAAGATCTCCTTCTTGTAAGATGCGATGCTTGACTTTGGAGTTGTATAGTGCTGCCACTTTTTGTTTGTGAGCTGCTGCTTTGAGTGCTGCATCGTTTCTTCTTTCCTCAATCATTTTCAAATACATGAGGAGGATTTCTTCGTTTTCCTGGATTGTAGTGGATCCTACGGTGGGAAGGAACAATAGTCTCAACAGGGAGCATTGCCTCCGATCCGTATGCCAAAGAGAAAGGAGTATGTCCCGTTGATGTTCTGAAAGATGTGCGGTAGGCCCAAAGTGCCGTAGGAAGTTCATCCACCCAAGCGCGTTTTGACTTTTCAAGTTTCTTCTTGATTAGGGTTTTGAGAATTTTGTTGACAGCTTCGACTTGCCCGTTTGCCTGAGGATAAGCTACTGATGAGAAGCTTTTATGAATTCCAAGCTCTTGGCACCAGTCGGCGAATTCTTCGCTGTCAAATTGGAGTCCGTTGTCCGATATGATCTTGAGTGGTACTCCGTACCTGCACAGAATATTTTTGATCAAGAAGTTGATAACTTTTGCTGAAGATATTTTATTTAGGGGTTCCGCTTCCACCCATTTGGTGAAATAGTTGACTGCCACTATAGCATATTTGGCTCCGCCCCTTCCCGTTGGCAGTTCGCCAATTAAATCAATTCCCCATACAGCAAAGGGCCAAGAGCTGGTCATTTGAGTAATCTCATTTGTGAGTAGTCGAGGAATCTTGGCAAATTTCTGACATCTGTCGCATCTCTTGACGAAGTCCAAGGCGTCTTTGTTTAGTGTGGGCCAGTAATATCCATATCGGAGTATCTTTTTCGCCAGAGTCTGCCCTCCAGTGAGATCTCCGCAACTTCCTTGATGGATGTTGAATAAGATTTCCTCGGCTTCCCTTCCAGCGACGCATCTGAATAAGGGGCTAGAGAAGCCACGCCGATAGAGGATGCCTTCTTGTATTGTGTAGTGGGGAGCTTTCCTCAAAATTCTCCTGACTTCATCACGTTTGTCTGGTAGTGTGCCGTCCTGCAAATATTTCCGGATAGGAGTCATCCAAGTTCCTTCTTCGATTGCAGTTATCAGATTCACTTGTTCGAAACTTGGGGCTAGCTGCCTTAATATGGCTAGTGCTCCGGAAATGGTGCTATTCTTCATACTAGCTTGCTTTGCTAGTTCATCGGCCTCTTGGTTATCTTCTCGAGGAATGTGTTTGATTAGATAATGGTCCAATTGATCGAGCAGCAGTTTGGTTTTCTTTAGATATGCTGTGAGTCGTTCTCCTCGTGTCTGGAATTCTCCTAGTACTTGGTTTACGATAAGTTGAGAATCACTATGAAGACATAAAGAATTGACTCCAATTTCTAAGGCAAGCTCCAATCCTGCTATTACTGCCTCATACTCTGCATCGTTGTTAGTGGCCGCGAATTCCAACCTTAATGCATAGTACAGCTTTCTTCCCCTCGGGGTGATTATCACAATACCTGCCCCCGAGCCTTGTTCGTTCGATGCTCCATCTACAAAGAGGTTCCACTTGATGTTTTTTGCTATTTCAAACTGATCCTTGCCTTCGGTTGTAGTGAATTCGGCAATGAAATCGGCAGCGGTGCGAGGATGGTAGGTGACGTCATACTGACTTAGTTCAATGCACCATTTGAGGAGTCGTCCAGAAGTGTCGGGACGATGGAGCACCTGTTTTAGTGGCTGATCGGTTAGAACTCTGATGGAGTGAGATTGGAAGTAGTGTCGCAGTTTTCGTGACGCGATCAATAAACAATATGCCAATTTCTCAAGTTTAGGATATCTGGCTTCTGCCCCTGTAAATCTCTTACTTATAAAGTATACCGGGCGTTGTGTGCGGTCTTCTTCTCTTACCAGGGCAGCGCTTAGAGCATGAGATGATACAGCGAGGTATAGGTATAGCTCTTCGCCTTCGTTTGGAGTTGAGAGTACTGGTGGTTTCTGAAGGTGTTCGATCAGGTTAAGGAAGGCTTTTAAGCATTCATCGGTCCACTCGAACTTTCCTTTGTCTTTCTTGAGAGCTTCGAAGAAAGGGACGCACTTGTCGGTTGCTTTGGAAATGAATCTGCTTAGGGAGGCCACCTTTCCGTTTAGGCTCTGCATTTCTTTTCGAGTGGAAGGTATCCTTATTTATTTTAGAGCACGGATTTGTTCAGGGTTTGCTTCAATTCCTCTGGCATGGACGATGAATCCTAAGGATTTTCCCGATGGCACTCCGAAGGAGCACTTTAGAGGATTCAGCTTCATTCCATATCGGCGAAGTACCTGAAACATCTCGCTCAGGTGGCTTACATGATCGTCAGCTCTCCTGGACTTTACCAACATGTCATCCACATATACTTCCATAGTTCGTCCTATTAATTCCGCGAACATCTTGTTGACGAGGCGCTGATAGGTAGCTCCGGCATTTTTGAGTCCAAAAGGCATGACTTTGTAACAATATAATCCCCGGTCAGTGATGAAGCTAGTGTGGTCTTGATCGGGAGCGTGCATGGGAATCTGGTTGTATCCGGAGTATGCATTCATAAAAGATAAAAGTTCGTGCCCGGCAGTGCTGTCCACAAGCTGATCGATTCGGGGGAGCGGGAAGCAGTCTTTTGGGCAAGCGTCATTTAAGTTGGAGAAATCAATGCATGTTCGCCACTTCCCATTTGCTTTCTTTACTAGTACTGGGTTAGCGATCCATTCTGGGTAGATGGCTTCTCGTATAAAGTCATTAGCAAGTAGGTTCTTTACTTCCTCATCGAGGGCTGCTGATCGTTCTGCTCCCATGCTTCTCTTTTTCTGCTTTATCGGTACCTTGGTGGGATCGACGTTCAGCATGTGGCATGCTATGTCTGGAGAGATTCCTGTCATATCGGCATGTGTCCACGCAAATACATCTAAGTTGTGATGGAGAAAGTCAATGAGTTGATCCTTCAATTCCGTTTTTAGCTGAGATCCTATTTTTAATAGTCTACTTGAATCATGTTTGTTTACAGATACGAATTCCATGGCCTCCGCAGGCTCAGCGGTAGCCTCCTCCTCCTTATCCTTGGGGTCTAGTTCATTGAAAGGATCGCTGGTGTATCAAAGAGGAGGGGCTTTCTTTAGTTGCTATGCTTCCAAGCTTTTCATGCAGAGAGTAGTCTCTGCATCTTTCCCTTTATTCTTTCTATGGTTATTGCGAAGTTCAGTTACATAGCAATCTCGAGCGGCGTCTTAATCTCCTTCAACTTCTCCTATTCCGTTATCTGTTGGGAATTTCATCTTTAGGCACCACGCGGCTAGGACAATTTGGAAGTCAGACAAGGCTGGTCTTCCCAAGAAGGCGTTGTAGGCCGAGTGGTTTTCTATTAGTACGAACGTTTGTTTTTGCACAACGGAGCGGGGATGACTTCCTATTTCGACGAAGAGGTCAAGTTGCTCGAGGGGCATTTTCGCATCTCCAGTGAAACCGTCCAGGGGTTTGTTGCAGGGAGACACATCCTTCATTGACAGCTTCATTTTGTCGAAAGCATGCTTGAATAGGTTATTTACGGAGCTTCTTGTGTCTATTAGAATTCGAAAACTTTAGCTGGACCGAACCAGGCAGAGATGACCATGGGATCCATATGCGGATACTGTCTTCCTTATAAATCACGCCTACTGAATACGATGTCGTCACTCTCTTTCCGTTTCGGGTGGCGTTCTTCCATAATGGAGTTAACATAGCCTTCAGCATTTCTAAGTGACTTGCCTTATCTTTCCATCTCTGCCCAGCTTTTGTGGCGATGTGTGGTCCTCCCGAGATGGTATGGACCACTATCTTCTCTTGACTAGAGCCACTGGTGTTGCGATTTCCTTCGCCTACTTCTGGGACGGGTCGCTTTGAGTTCTCATTGGCAGGAGTTGGAGTCCTGTTCCGACCTTTCACATAGCGTTCCAGCCTTCTTCTTCTGATGTGTTCTTCGATCAAGTCCCGGAGATGGTGGCATTCATTGGTGTCATGTCCGTGGGATTCGTGGAAGCGGCAGAACTTTCCAGACTTGAGTGCGTTATCAGATTCTTTCTTGTGCGGGGGGCGCTTGTATCCGTGTACGCCCTGAGTGGCTAGAAAGATGTTTTCGATTGTTTCATTCAAAGGAGTGTAGGAGTCAAATCTTGGTCCTGGTCGATATTGGCATTTTTCAACCTTCCTGCCCCCAGCATTGTCTCTAGATTCATTTCTTCGAGTGTCCTTAGCTGCAGCGGGAACCTTGTCCGAAGTTGTCTTACCTTGTTGCCCTGACTGCCTCTCAATGGCGGCGTCTTCAAGTCTCATATACTTTCCAGCTTCATGGAAGAAATCAGGTAAAGTAGTTGGTTTTTCCTTAGTTAGTCTTCTAGCGAACTTGGTATCTGGGTGTACACCACTACAGAGGGCCATTAGGGTGAGCTTCTCATCGGCATCTTGGACTGCGGCCGCTGCGGCGTTGAACCGGGTTAGATATTGTTGCAGTGTCTCTCCGGATTTCTGTTTGACATTGGATATAGAATAAGCATCCTTGGGTTGTTCTACATGGATGCGGAACTGGCTAATGAACCTTTCTTTCAACATCTCCCATGAGCTGATAGATCCTTGGGGTAGATGGCAGAACCAGGAGGTAGCTAGATCTGCTAGGAATAGCGGAAAGTATTTACACAGCACCCCTTCTGTTGCTCCGCTCATGAGCATACGCTGGGTGTATCTTTGTAAGTGTACGATGGGGTCGGAAGTTCCCTTGTAAGGTTCCATGGTTGGCATTTTCCATTCCCGGGGGGTGATGGCAGTTTCGATATTGCGGGTGAAGGGGCTGGTGACCCTAGCGCCTATTCCTCGGTCCCTTTGCTCCCGTTGGACGCATTCTTTGAATAATCGTGCCATTCTTTCATCAGAATTTGGAGCGGATAGAAATGTACTTGGTTCTTCCCTGCGGGATCGATCTTGTCCAGATGACCTGTAGGGATGGTATAGTCTATCACTTCTGACGTTATCCAGTGGTTGCCTCTGGCTGCTCGGATGCATGCTAGGACCAGCTACAGTTGCCCCCTGCCTTGATCTTCCCCTGTGGGGTTCTGTTCTGAGCATTTCCATGGGGTCAACTTCGGGCTGGGTTCTAGCTTGGCTCCGTTCAGCGGGGTTTCTATGATTAGGTGACATGACTCGCTCAGCTACATCCGACCCTCGCCTGGCGCCTCCCCCACTGGGTTCGGTTCCCAGCGCTTCCTTGAGTTGGAGTTCGGGCTGAGTCCGGGCGCGGCCCCTGTCATTGTTGTTCCTGTTGATGGCTTCCTCGAAGAGGGAAGACCTTTGCTGTCTCCGAGATCCTCCAGATTGAGATTCATCCCATGATTCAGTGTTGCGGTTGGATTCTTCGACATCCCTCAAGTGTGACATGAGTTGGTTCACCAAAGCTTCTTATTGGGATGCGAAGAGGTTAGTCACTTCCACCACAACTCTGTCTAGGTCTGCTCTAGTGATTACTGCCGGTTGTTCCGCGGCAGTGGCTGTTGGAATTGCCTGATCTACATGTGGCACTGCTGCTGTAGTCTGATGGTTCTCTTGATCTGGATCCACTGGATTTGGAGCGCTGCTAGTTGCAACGTTCTTTCCTTGTTGGCGTCTTTTCTTGGCCTGGAAGTCATGTTTCCTAGGCAATGAAGGGTGCTATTGGGAAAGAAGGTTGAATGAGGGAAGCTGAAGCCCTGAGTTCGAAGTTCTCAGTGAAAGCACCAAAAATTTTTGTGCAAAAAATGGGCAAACACCTCCAAGTCGTGTGATTTAGTTGATTTTATATGATTCTTAATGATTCAAATGAGTTATGTAAATATAAAAAAAAAGCAGGGGCTGAAATGTAAAAGACACATAGATTTATAGTGGTTCGGCCAGAACGTGCCTACGTCCACTTTATATGTTATTATCTTCTTTGTTTCAGATTACAAGTACAATGCTTTGTGTACAAGTATATGAAAGTAGTTTGAAAGTTCCTTCCGTGCTTGAGCTCTCAAACTTGTCTGCCATTGTTGTACCCTTGCCCCTCTATTTATAGAGTGAGGCAGGGGGCAGGGGTCTTGGATGTATATAGCTGCTGGTGGGCCCGGGCTGAAGCAATCTGGACTGGCAATTCTGGTTCGGCGAGCCTCCACTCGGTATGGAGCTTGGACCGGTGATGGAGCGGGATGGAGGTTCATTCGGGGGTGAGGTATGTGGTTGGCTCGGTGGTTTTGGTCCGGCCATGAATGGTCCGGTGATGGTGGTCCGGTTGTAGCTTGGGAGATGGTTAGGTAGTGGGGTATTGGAGAGGTGAAGTATGGTGGACCGGTATGGCTGGTCCGGCTACCGAACGAGATATGCCGAATGGAAATGCAGTATGTCTTGCCTTTGCCGAATGGACCATTGGTTGGGTTTTGCCGAATGGAGATTGCCATGCTCTGCCGAATGAGGCTCTATTTGCGAATGTCGAGTGAACCTTGGCTTTGCTGAATGAAGTGTAGGATGCAAACACGAGCGAGACTGACGCTTCTTGGTCTTGAGATTTTCTGGGTGAGAATTCGCCCATTACCCGTCTTCGACTTCCCATCGCTGGAGAGTGGTGCACCATGGTAATGTTCCGTTTTAAATCCATGCACGCATTTCTAAAAGTCATACGTCACTGTTTCGCCATTTCGGACGGATGTTGCACCTTGCACCGTGGATGTTGCACCCTGTAGATATCGATTATTCGGACGGGAATAACTTCTGGCTCGTTTAGAGTTACGAGAGCCATAACCTGTCAAAACGAAGGCCTCGATGAGTTCTATGGCTTTGACAGCTTTCATCCATCAACGGATACATTAATGCCCAAAAAGGACAACCCGAATCTCAATCGGGCTCGTAAGTTTTTTACCCTTCGTTTTTTCGACACGTGGATTTTTACGGCAAAACGGGATTACCGTAGCTGGTCTTCGATTTACCATCGCTGGAGAGTGGTGCACCATGGTACTGTTCAGTATCAAATCCATGCACGCATTTCTAAAAGCCGTACGGCACTGTTTCGCCATTTCGGACGGATGTTGCACCTTGCACCGTGGATGTTGCACCCTGTAGATATCGATTATTCGGACGACTATAACTTCTGGCTCGTTTAGAGTTACGGGACCCATGACCTGTCAAAACGAAGGTCTCGATGAGTTCTACAGTTTTGACAGCTTTCAGCCGTCAACGGATAGATTAATGCCCAAAAATGACAACCCGAATCTCAATCGGGTCTCGTAAGTTTTTTACCCTTCGTTTTTTCGACACGTGGATTTTTACGGTAAAACGGGATTACCGTGGCCCGTCTTCGACTTACCATCGCTGGAGAGTGGTGCACCATGGTAATGTTCCGTTTCAAATCCATGCACGCATTTTTAAAAGTCATACGGCACTGTTTCGCCATTTCGGACGGATGTTGCACCTTGCACCGTGGATGTTGCACCCTGTAGATATCGATTATTCGGACGGGCATAACTTCTGGCTCGTTTAGAGTTACGGGAGCCATAACCTGTCAAAACGAAGGCCTCGATGAGTTATATGGCTTTGACAGCTATCAGCCATCAACGGATATATTAATGCCCAAAAAGGACAACCCGAATCTCAATCGGGTCTCGCAAGTTTTTTACCCTTCGTTTTTTCGACACGTGGATTTTTACGGCAAAACGGGATTACCGTGGCTGGTCTTCGATTTACCATCGCTGGAGGGTGGTGCACCAAGGTACTGTTCCGTTTCAAATCCATGCACGCATTTCTAAAAGTCGTACGACACTGTTTCGCCATGTCGGACGGATGTTGCACCTTGCATCGTGGATGTTGCACCATGTAGATATCGATTAATCGTACGGCCATAACTTCTGGCTCGTTTAGAGTTACGGGGGCCATAACCTGTCAAAACGAAGGCCTCGATGAGTTCTACGGCTGTGACAGCTTTCAGCCATCAACGGGTAGATTAATTCCCAAGAAGGACAACCCGAATCTCAATCGGGTCTCGTAAGTTTTTTATCCTTCGTTTTTTCGACATGTGGATTTTTACGGCAAAACGGAATTACAGTGGCTGGTCTTCGATTTACCATCGCTGGAGATTGGTGCACCATGGTAATGTTCCGTTTCAAATCCATGCACGCATTTCTAAAAGCCGTACGACACTATTTCTCCATCTCGGACGGATGTTGCACCTTGCACCGTGGATGTTGCACCCTGTAGATATCGATTATTCGGACGGCTATAACTTCTGGCTCGTTTAGAGTTACGGGAGCCATAACCTGTCAAAACGAAGGCCTCGATGAGTTCTACGGCTTTGACAGCTTTCAGCCGTCAACGGATAGATTAATGCCCAAAAAGGACTACCCGAATCTCAATCGGGTCTCGTAAGTTTTTTACCCTTCGTTTTTTCGACACGTGGATTTTTACGGTAAAATGGGATTACCGTGGCCCGTCTTCAACTTCCCATCGCTGGAAAGTGGTGCACCATGGTAATGTTCCGTTTTAAATCCATGCACGCATTTCTAAAAGCCATACGGCACTGTTTCGCCACTTCGGACGGATGTTGCACCTTGCACCGTGGATGTTGCACCCTGTAGATATCGAGTATTCGGACGGGAATAACTTCTGACTCGTTTAGATTTACGAGAGCCATAACCTGTCAAAACGAAGGCCTCGATGAGTTATACGGCTTTGACAGCTTTCAGCCATCAACGTATATATTAATGCCCAAAAAGGACAACTCGAATCTCAATCGGGTCTCGTAAGTTTTTTACCCTTCGTTTTTTCGACACGTGGATTTTTACGGCAAAACGGGATTACCGTGGCTGGGCTTCGATTTACCACCGCTGGAGAGTGGTGTACCATGGTACTGTTCAGTTTCAAATCCATGCACGCATTTCTAAAAGCCGTACGACACTGTTTCACCATTTCGGACGGATGTTGCACCTTGCACCGTGGATGTTGCACCCTGTAGATATCGATTATTTGGACGGCTATAACTTCTGGCTCGTTTAGAGTTACGGGAGCCATGACCGGTCAAAACGAAGGTCTCGATGAGTTCTACGGTTTTGACAGCTTTCAGCCGTCAACGGATAGATTAATGCCCAAAAAGGACAACCCGAATCTCAATCGGGTCTCATAAGTTTTTTACCCTTCGTTTTTTCGACACGTGGATTTTTACGGCAAAACGGGATTACCGTGGCTGGTCTTCGATTTACCATCGCTGGAGAGTGGTGCACCATGATACTGTTCCGTTTCAAATCCATGCACGCATTTCTAAAAGCCGTACGGCACTGTTTCGCCATTTCGGACGGATGTTGCACCTTGCACCGTGGATGTTGCACCCTTTAGATATCGATTATTCGGACGGCTATAACTTCTGGCTCGTCTAGAGTTACGGGAGCCATAACCTGTCAAAACGAAGGCCTCGATGAGTTCTACGAGTTTGACAGCATTCAGCCGTCAACGGATAGATTATTGCCCAAAAAGGACAACCCGAATCTTAATCGGGTCTCGTAAGTTTTTTACCCTTCGTTTTTTTGACACGTGGATTTTTATGGTAAAACGGGATTACCATGGCCCGTCTTCGACTTCCCATCGCTGGAGAGTGGTGCACCAAGGTAATGTTCCATTTTAAATCCATGCACGCATTTCTAATAGTCATACGGCACTGTTTCTCCATTTCGGAAGGATGTTGCACCTTGCACCGTGGATGTTGCACCATGTAGATATCGATTATTCGGACGGGCCTAACTTCTGGCTCGTTTAGAGTTACGGGAGCCATAACCTGTCAAAACGAAGACCTCGATGAGTTCTATGGCTTTGACAGCTTTCAGCCATCAACGGATAGATTAATGCCCAAAAAGGACAACCCGAATCTCAATCGGGTCTCGTAAGTTTTTTACCCTTCGTTTTTTCGACACGTGGATTTTTACGGTAAAACGGGATTACCGTGGCCCGTCTTCGACTTTCCATCGCTGGAGAGTGGTGCACCACGGTAATGTTCCATTTCAAATCCATGCACGCATTTCTAAAAGTCATACGGCACTGTTTCGCCATTTCGGACGGATGTTGCACCTTGCACCGTGGATGTTGCACCCTATAGATATCGATTATTCGGACAGGCATAACTTCTGGCTCGTTTAGAGTTACGGGAGCCATAACCTGTCAAAACGAAGGCCTCGATGAGTTCTATGGCTTTGACAGCTTTCAGCCATCACCGGATATATTAATGCCCAAAAAGGACAACCCGAATCTCAATCGGGTCTCGTAAGTTTTTTACCCTTCGTTTTTTCGACACGTGGATTTTTACGGCAAAACGGGATTACCGTGGCTGGTCTTCGATTTGCCATCGCTGGAGAGTGGTGCACCATGGTACTGTTCAGTTTCAAATCCATGCACGCATTTCTAAAAGCCGTACGGCTGTTTTGCCATTTCGGACGGATGTTGCACCTTGCACCGTGGATGTTGCACCATGTAGATATCGATTAATCGTACGGCCATAACTTCTGGCTCGTTTAGAGTTACGGGAGCCATAACCTGTCAAAACGAAGGCCTCGATGAGTTCTATGGCTGTGACAGCTTTCAGCCATCAACGGGTAGATTAATTCCCAAGAAGGACAACCCGAATCTCAATCGGGTCTCGTAAGTTTTTTACCCTTCGTTTTTTCGACACGTGGATTTTTACGGCAAAACGGAATTACCGTGGCTGGTCTTCGATTTACCATCGCTGGAGAGTGGTGCACCATGGTAATGTTCCATTTCAAATCCATGCACGCATTTCTAAAAGCCGTACGACACAATTTCGCCATTTCGGACGGATGTTGCACCTTGCACCGTGGATGTTGCACCCTGTAGATATCGATTATTCGGACGGCTATAACTTCTGGCTCGTTTAGAGTTACGGGAGCCATAACCTGTCAAAACGAAGGCCTCGATGAGTTCTACGGCTTTGACAGCTTTCAGCCGTCAACGGATAGATTAATGCCCAAAAAGGACTACCCGAATCTCAATCGGGTCTCGTAAGTTTTTTACCCTTCGTTTTTTCGACACGTGGATTTTTACGGTAAAATGGGATTACCGTAGCCCATCTTCAACTTCCCATCACTGGAAAGTTGGGCACCATGGTAATGTTCCGTTTTAAATCCATGCACGCATTTCTAAAAGTTATACGGCACTGTTTCGCCATTTCGGACGGATGTTGCACCTTGCACCGTGGATGTTGCACCCTGTAGGTATCGAGTATTCGGACGGGAATAACTTCTGACTCGTTTAGATTTACGAGAGCCATAACCTGTCAAAACGAAGGCCTCGATGAGTTATATGGCTTTGATAGCTTTCAGCCATCAACGGATATATTAATGCCCAAAAAGGGCAACTCGAATCTCAATCGGGTCTCGTAAGTTTTTTACCCTTCGTTTTTTCGACACGTGGATTTTTACGGAAAACGGGATTACCGTGGCTGGGCTTCGATTTACCACCGCTGGAGAGTGGTGTACCATGGTACTGTTCAGTTTCAAATCCATGCACGCATTTCTAAAAGCCGTACGACACTGTTTCACCATTTCGGACGGATGTTGCACCTTGCACTGTGGATGTTGCACCCTGTAGATATCGATTATTCGGACGGCTATAACTTCTGGCTCGTTTAGAGTTACGGGAGCCATGGCCTGTCAAAACGAAGGTCTCGATGAGTTCTACGGTTTTGACAGCTTTCAGCCGTCAACGGATAGATTAGTGCCCAAAAAGGACAACCCGAATCTCAATCGGGTCTCATAAGTTTTTTACCCTTCGTTTTTTCGACACGTGGATTTTTACGGCAAAACGGGAATACCGTGGATGGTCTTCGATTTACCATCGCTGGAGAGTGGTGCACCATGATACTGTTCCATTTCAAATCCATGCACGCATTTCTAAAAGTCGTACGGCACTGTTTCACCATTTCGGACGGATGTTGCACCTTGCACCGTGGATGTTGCACCCTTTAGATATCGATTATTCGGACGGCTATAATTTCTGGCTCGTTTAGAGTTACGGGAGCCATAACCTGTCAAAACGAAGGCCTCGATGAGTTCTACGGCTTTGACAGCATTCAGCCGTCAACGGATAGATTAGTTCCCAAAAAGGACATCCCGAATCTCAATCGGGTCTCGTAAGTATTTTACCCTTCGTTTTTTTGACACGTGGATTTTTACGGTAAAACGGGATTACCATGGCCCGTCTTCGACTTCCCATCGCTGGAGAGTGGTGTACCATGGTAATGTTCCATTTTAAATCCATGCACGCATTTCTAATAGTCATGCGGCACTGTTTCTCCATTTCGGAAGGATGTTGCACCTTGCACCGTGGATGTTGCACCCTGTAGATATCGATTATTCGGACGGGCCTAACTTCTGGCTCGTTTAGAGTTACGGGAGCCATAACCTATCAAAATGAAGACCTCGATGAGTTCTACGGCTTTGACAGCTTTCAGCCATCAACGGATAGATTAATGCCCAAAAAGGGCAACCCGAATCTCAATCGGGTCTCGTAAGTTTTTTACCCTTCGTTTTTTCGACACATGGATTTTTACGGTAAAACGGGATTACCGTGGCCCGTCTTCGACTTTCCATCGCTGGAGAGTGGTGCACCATGGTAATGTTCCATTTCAAATCCATGCACGCATTTCTAAAAGTCATACGGCACTGTTTCGCCATTTCGGACGGATGTTGCACCTTGCACCGTGGATGTTGCACCCTGTAGATATCGATTATTCGGACGGGCATAACTTCTGGCTCGTTTAGAGTTACGGGAGCCATAACCTGTCAAAACGAAGGCCTCGATGAGTTCTATGGCTTTGACAGCTTTCAGCCATCACCGGATATATTATGCCCAAAAAGGACAACCCGAATCTCAATCGGGTCTCGTAAGTTTTTTACCCTTCGTTTTTTCGACACGTGGATTTTTGTGGCAAAACGGGATTACCGTGGCTGGTCTTCGATTTGCCATCGCTGGAGAGTGGTGCACCATGGTACTGTTCAGTTGCAAATCCATGCACGCATTTCTAAAAGCCGTACGGCTGTTTCGCCATTTCAGACGGATGTTGCACCTTGCACCGTGGATGTTGCACCCTGTAGATATCGATTATTCGGACGGCTATAACTTCTGACTCGTTTAGAGTTACGGGAGCCATAACTTGTCAAAACGAAGGCCTCGATGAGTTCTACGGTTTTGACCGCTTTCAGCTGTCAACGGATAGATTAATGCCCAAAAAGGACAACCCGAATATCAATCGGGTCTCGTATGTTTTTTACCCTTCGTTTTTTCGACACGTGGATTTTTACGGCAAAACGGGATTACCGTGGCTGGTGTTCGATTTACCATCGCTGGAGAGTGGTGCACCATGGTACTGTTCCGTTTCAAATCCATACACGCATTTCTAAAAGCCGTACGGCACTGTTTCGCCATTTTGGACGAATGTTGCACCTTGCACCGTGGATGTTGCTCCCTGTAGATATCGATTATTCGGACGGCTATAACTACTGGCTCGTTTAGAGTTACGGGAGCCATAACCTGTCAAAACGAAGGCCTCGATGAGTTCTACGGCTTTGAAAGCTTTCAGGCTTCGTCGGATATATTAATGCCCAAAAAGGACAACCAGAATCTCAATCGGGTCTCGTAAGTTTTTTACCCTTCGTTTTTTCGACACGTGGATTTTTACGGTAAAACGGGACTACCGTGGCCCGTCTTCGACTTCCCATCGCTGGAGAGTGGTGCATCATGGTACTGTTCCGTTTCAAATCCATGCACGCATTTCTAAAAGTCGTACGGCACTGTTTCACCATTTCGGATGGATGTTGCACCTTGCACCGTGGATGTTGCACCCTTTAGATATCGATTATTCGGACGGCTATAAATTCTGGCTCATTTAGAGTTACGGGAGCCATAACCTGTCAAAACGAAGGTCTCGATGAGTTCTACGGCATTGATAGCTTTCAGCCGTCAACGGATAGATTAATGCCCAAAAAGGACAACCCGAATCTCAATCGGGTCTCGTAAGTTTTTTACCCTTCGTTTTTTCGACACGTGGATTTTTACGGCAAAACGGGATTACCGTGGCTGGTCTTCGATTTACCATCGCTGGAGAGTGGTGCACCATGGTACTATTCCGTTTCAAATCCATGCACACATTTCTAAAAGCCGTACGGTACTGTTTCGCCATTTCGGACGGATGTTGCACCTTGCACCGTGGATGTTGAACCCTGTAGATATCGATTATTCGGACAGCTATAACTTCTGGCTCGTTTAGAGTTACGGGAGCCATAACCTGTCAAAACGAAGGCCTCGATGAGTTCTATAGGTTTGACAGCACTCAGCCGTCAACGGATAGATTAATGCCCAAAAAGGACAACCCGAATCTTGTTCGGGTCTCGTAAGTTTTTTACCCTTCGTTTTTTCGACACGTGGATTTTTACGGTAAAACGGGATTACCGTGGCCCGTCTTCGACTTCCCATCGCTGGAGAGTGGTGCACCGTAGTAATGTTCCATTTCAAATCCATGCACGCATTTCTAAAGGTCATACGACACTGTTTCGCCATTTCGGACGGATGTTGCAGCTTGCACCGTGGATGTTGCACCCTATAGATATCGATTATTCGAACGGGCATAACTTCTGGCACGTTTAGAGTTACGGGAGCCATAACCTTTCAAAATGAAGGCCTCGATAAGTTCTATGGCTTTGACAGCTTTCAGCCATCAACGGATATATTAATGCCCAAAAAGGACAACCCGAATCTCAATCGGGTCTCGTAAGTTTTTTACCCTTCGTTTTTTCGACACGTGGATTTTTACGGCAAAACAGGATGACCGTTGCTGGTCCTCGATTTACCATCGCTGGAGAGTGGTGCACCATGGTACTGTTCAGTTTCAAATCCATGCACGCATTTCTAAAAGCCATACGGCTGCTTCGCCATTTCGGACGGATGTTGCACCTTGCACCGTGGATGTTGCACCCTGTAGATATCGAATATTTGGACGGCTATAACTTCTTGCTCGTTTTGAGTTACAGGAGCCATAACCTGCCAAAACGAAGGCCTCGATGAGTTCTATGGCTATGACAGCTTTCAGCCATCAACGGGTAGATTAATGCCCAAAAAGGACAGCCCGAATCTCAATCGGGTCTCGTAAGTTTTTTACCCTTCGTTTTTTCGACACGTGGATTTTTACGGCAAAACGGGATTACCATGGCTGGTCTTCGATTTACCATCGCTGGAGAGTGGTGCACCATGGTACTATTCCGTTTCAAATCCATGCATGCATTCCTAAAAGCCGTACGGCAGTGTTTCGCCATTTCGGACGGATGTTGCACCGTGCACCGTGGATGTTGCACCCTGTAAATATCGATTATTCGGACGGCTGTATCTTCTGGCTCGTTTAGAGTTACGGGAGCCATAACCTGTCAAAACGAAGGCCTCGATGAGTTCTACGGCTTTGACCGCTTTCAGCCTTCAACGGATATATTAATGCCCAAAAAGGACAACCCGAATCTCAATCGGGTCTCGTAAGTTTTTTACCCTTCGTTTTTTCGACACATGGATTTTTACGGCAAAACTGGATTACCGTGGCCGGTCTTCGATTTACCATCGCTGGAGAGTGGTGCACCACGATACTGTTCCGTTTCAAATCCATGCACGCATTTCTAAAAGCCGTACGGCACTGTTTCGCCATTTCAGATGGATGTTGCACCTTGCACCGTGGATGTTGCACCCTGTAGATATCGATTATTTGGACGGCTATAACTTCTGGCTCGTTTAGAGTTACGGGAGCCATAACCTGTCAAAACGAAGGCCTCGATGAGTTCTACGGCAGCATTCAGCCGTCAACGGATAGATTAGTGCCCAAAAAGGACAACCCGAATCTCAATCGGGTCTCGTAAGTATTTTACCCTTCGTTTTTTCGACACGTGGATTTTTACGGTAAAACGGGATTATCGTGGCCCGTCTTCGACTTCCCATCACTGGAGAGTGGTGCACCATAGTAATGTTCCGTTTTAAATCCATGCACGCATTTCTAAAAGTCATACGGCACTGTTTCGCCATTTCGGACGGATGTTGCACCTTGCACCGTGGATGTTGCACCCTGTAGATATCGATTATTCGGACGGGAATAACTTCTGGCTCGTTTAGAGTTACGAGATGTTATCCCATTTTTTGGACAAAACTAGAATATCAATATTGTGCGCATTTCCACCGCGACTAGAACAAGAAGAAGCAGCCAGCAAGCGTATATCAATCAGGAATTTCACTCAAGGTTCAAATATAAAGTTCATTCGGTAAAAAGATACAAGAGCTCATTCGGCACTCATCCCATTCGGCATGCCTTGTTCATCCGGCATCCCAATACGAGAGCCCATTCGGCGGTATGAAGTGAGAATTCGTTCGGCATTCACAACACAAGCTATCATCCAGCAGGTCCATTCGGTAGTACCGAGACCGAACCACACTCCTCTACAAACTCCCACCGGTCCAACATCTCCCCAGACCGGCTCTATGCCTACCACCGAATCAACGCCCCACCGGACCAACATTCCTCCCAGACGACACTGAACCCATCACACTACCAAGCCACTACCGGATCGCACTCCAAGCTACTACCGAACCATCCATCCACCACTGAACCAGGAAAGGAAAGCTTCGCCGAACCAAAGTTGCCAGTCCAGATTGCATCAGCCCAGGCCCACCAGCAGGTATAAGCATCCAAGACCCCCGCCCCTAGCCTCACTATATAAATAGAGGGCCAGGGGTACAACAATGACAGACAAGTTTGAGAGCTCAAGCCTGGAAGGAACTCTCAAACAACTTTAGATACTTGTAATCAAAGCTTTGTACTTGTAATCTAAAGAAAAAAGGAGAATAACATATAAAGTGGACGTAGGCACGTTCTGGCCGAACCACTATAAATCTGTGTGTCTTTTACAGTTTAGTCCCTGCTTTTTATATATTTGCATAAATCACCCAAATCACTAAATACAACATAAAATCAACCAACTCATACGACT
This sequence comes from Allium cepa, assembly GCA_030765085.1. Lineage (NCBI taxonomy): Eukaryota > Viridiplantae > Streptophyta > Magnoliopsida > Asparagales > Amaryllidaceae > Allium > Allium cepa. The sequence continues at coordinate 41,591,926 of CM060941.1, read as the reverse complement.
TTGGGAGTTTGCGGCCATTTTTTACGCAAACATTTTGGTGCTTTCACTGAGAACAACCAGCTCCCGCTACATCGGATAGAAGTTGAATTTGAAAATCTAAGAGTTCAGATCTAAGAGTTATGACGAGACAAACAAGTAGAAGGCAAAGGCCAGAGAGAAGTGAACACCAAGGAAGTCAAGAGGCTTCCTCAGGAGGGAATCAAGCGTCGATCTTCATCACTAGGGATGAGATGGAGGCCATGATGAGAAGACAAGAAGAGATGATCCAGAACTTACTTCAACAAATTGGGCAAATTGGAGCACAAATCCAAGGAGCAACTGGGGTTCTGAACGGGGCAGGACCATCTGGCGCAGCACCAGAGCTAGGGGGCACTCACGCAGAGCATGTTGATCCGACCCCGGGAAGTGAGATGGGGGCATCCGAACCACCTGATAGCAATAGAGGAATGAACGTTCAGCCAGGGAGGCATACACATGAAAACTCCCGTGGACTTGGGGGGCGTGTCGAAGACATCGAACGAGAACTACAGCTTGGAGACAATGACAGATTAGCAGAGATGGTTAGAAGAGCTATGAGAGGCGGTTTAGTAAAGAGAGACTTGGAAGATGTAAACAGGAGTCCTTTTTCTTCTGCGATTAGGATGGCTAGGAACCCACCAGAATTCAAGCTACCATCATTGGACATGTACAACGGGAAAACGGACCCCACGGTCCACCTAACGAAGTATATGAGACATATGGAAGTGCTGGGGGCATCAGAGGAGGTTATGGCCCGGTGCTTTACGCTGTATTTGACGGACATTGCAGCGTTATGGTTTAGGCAACTGGGGAGCGGCTCCATAGGAACATGGGCAGATTTAACTGAGAGATTCATGAGGCAATTCAGGGTTCATTTTGCGAGACCCAAGAATGTGATGACTTTGGCAGCCTTGAAACAGAAAACTGGAGAGACTTTGAGGAGCTTTCTAATGCGATTTAATGCGGCGGCAGCATCAGTGGATCGACCAGATCCATCTATGGTCATGATGGCAGCTGTATCTTGAATAGCTGGTAATTTAGAGTTCAAGAATTCATTAACCAAGGACCCGCCTATGAATCTGGGAGAGTTCTATCATGAGGCTGAAAAGTTTCTACGTTTGGAAGATGCTAGTGCAGAAAGAGAGGAAGAAGATGACGTTTACGTAATCAAGAGCGGAAACCCACCTGGAAAGGGTGCGGAGACTAGCAAAGGAAAAAGAAAGGCTGCGGATAATGATGACAGGACAAAGTGGCTACGAAGAGAGCGCTTCACCACCTATTCAGAGCTGAATGAGAGTTTGGAACGGATTTATCAGGATACCAAGGGGCAGGTTCCGTATCGTAGACCAATGCGAAGGGATCCAACCTCTGACGAAAGAAAATCAGATAAGTTTTGTGTATTTCATGAATTGAATGGTCATAACACTAATAATTGTAGGCATTTGAAGGACGAGGTAGAAGGGCATATCAGGAACGGTATGCTCCTTCAGTATGTGAGGAGGCGAACTCCAGCGGTGGAGCCAGAGCGACCGCCCTCTACGTCAGCTAGAGGCGACCCTGGATCAAGGCACCATTCGATTATCCATTGATTGCTTGATTAAAATAACGATGAACAGGTCGTAAGCTTCCACTCACGCAATTAAATCGTTTACACATGTACGAGATCGCGAACGATCTCCAGGCACGCTCTGAATGATCATTGACTGCTTCGGAGTGGGAACTTACATTTTGACATCCTTGCTTTGCTTTTGTTTCGATTTGAACATTTGAATTCTTCCTGTTTGGACATTTCTGCTGTAAGGTACTATTGCTTTAACATTTACAATGCTATGAAAAAATTATTTACTTGTATGCCCGTTGGATCGCGAACGGTCCACGAGCACCTATTGCATGGCAACGAACTGCCGAAGTCTTTGATTCGAAAAATTCCCCCAAACATTGACTCCAACACTGATAATATTAAGTCCCCCCCGGGCACACTCATTCGCCTCGAACGGCACCCGACTTCGAACAGTCACAATTCGCCTCGAACGGAACCCGACTTCGAACAGTCACAATTCGCCTCGAACGGCACCCGACTTCGAACAGTCACAACTCGCCTCGAACGACACAACTCACCTTACCTCAAATGGCTCGATCGCGAACGGTCGTCATTTGAGGTCCGCCACCTGATCACTGACTGTTACGCCTTACCTCAAATGGTTTGATCGCGTACGGTCGTCATTTGAGAACCACCACTTGACCGCGCACTGTCGCACTTTACCTCGAATGACTCGATCACTAACGATCGTCATTTGAAGTTAAGCGCTTGACCTTGAACGGTCCCCACTCGACCGCGCACTGTCGCACTTTACCTCGAATGACTCGATCCCGAACGGTCGTCATTTGAAGTAAAGCGCTTGACCTTGAACGGTCACATTTCACTGCAGATGACTCGATCCCGAACTATCGACGCACGGATTTATGCGCTTGACCGCGCACGGTCGCACTTCACCTCAAATGACTTGATCACGAACGATCGTCATTTGAAGTTAGGCGCTTGACCATGAACGGCCGCACTTCATCCCAAATAGCTCGATCCCGAACGGTCGTCATTTGGGGCCATATAAAATATCAAGCTCTTTACAGGTTGTCAACAGGATACGAACATCCAGCTCATGGCATTACAAAACACGCCTTCCTACCGCAAGGCATATTTTGGGGGGCAAAGTGTTATCCCATTTTTTGGACAAAACTGGAATATCAATGTTGTGCGCATTTCTACCGCGACTAGAACAAGAAGAAGCAGCCAGCAAGCGTATATCAATCAGGAATTTCACTCAAGGTTCAAATATAAAGTTCATTCGGTAAAAAGATACAAGAGCCCATTCGGCACTCATCCCATTCGGCATGCCTTGTTCATCCGGCATCCCAATACGAGAGCCCATTCGGAGGTATGAAGTGAGAATTCGTTCGGCATTCACAACACAAGCTATCATCCGGCTGGTCCATTCGGTAGTACCGAGACCGAACCACACTCCTCTACAAACTCCCACCGGTCCAACATCTCCCCAGACCGGCTCCATGCCTACCACCGAATCAACGCCCCACCGAACCAACGTTCCTCCCAGACGACACCGAACCCATCACACTACCAAGCCACTACCGGATCGCACTCCAAGCTACTACCGAACCATCCATCCACCACCGAACCAGGAAAGGAAAGCTTCGCCGAACCAAAGTTGCCCGTCCAAATTGCATCAGCCCAGGCCCACCAGCAGCTATAAGCATCCAAGACCCCTGCCCCCAGCCTCACTCTACAGAGGGGCAGGGGTACAACAATGGCAGACAAGTTTGAGAGCTCAAGCCTGGAAGGAACTCTCAAACAACTTTAGATACTTGTAATCAAAGCTTTGTACTTGTAATCTAAAGAAAAAAGGAGAATAACATATCAAGTGGACGTAGGCACGTTCTGGCCGAACCACTATAAATCTATGTGTCTTTTACAGTTCAGTCCCTGCTTTTTATATATTCGCATAAATCACCCAAATCACTAAATACAACATAAAATCAACCAACTCATACGACTTTGGGTGTTTGCGGCCATTTTTTACGCAAACACGAGAGCCATAACCTGTCAAAACGAAGGCCTCAATGAGTTCTATGGCTTTGACAGCTTTCAGCCATCAACGGATATGTTAATGCCCAAAAAGGACAAACCGAATCTCAATCGGGTCTCGTAAGTTTTCTACCCTTCGTTTTTTCGACACGTGGATTTTTACGGCAAAACGGGATTACCGTGGCTGGTCTTCGATTTACCATCGCTGGAGAGTGGTGCACCATGGTACTGTTCAGTTTCAAATCCATGCACGCATTTCTAAAAGCCGTACGGCACTGTTTCGCCATTTCGGACGGACCGTGGATGTTGCACCCTGTAGATATCGATTATTCGGACGGCTATAACTTCTGGCTCGTTTAGTGTTACGGGAGCCATGACCTGTCAAAACGAAGGTCTCGATGAGTTCTACGGTTTTGACAGCTTTCATCCGTCAACAGATAGATTAATGCCCAAAAAGTACAACCAGAATCTCAATCGGGTCTCGTAAGTTTTTTACCCTTCGTTTTTTCGACACGTGGATTTTTATGTCAAAACGGGATTACCGTGGCTGGTCTTCGATTTACCATCGCTGGAGAGTGGTGCACCATGATACTGTTCCGTTTCAAATCCATGCACGCATTTCTAAAAGCCGTACGGCACTGTTTCGCCATTTCGGACGGATGTTGCACCTTGCACCGTGGATGTTGCACCCTTTAGATATCGATTATTCGGACGGCTATAATTTCTGGCTCGTTTAGAGTTACGGGAGCCATAACCTGTCAAAACGAAGGCCTCGATGAGTTCTACGGCTTTGACAGCATTCAGCCGTCGACGGATAGATTAATGCCCAAAAAGGACAACCTGAATCTCAATCGGGTCTCGTAAGTTTTTTACCCTTCGTTTTTTCGACACGTGGATTTTTACAGTAAAACGGGATTACCGTGGCCCGTCTTCGACTTCCCATTGTTGGAGAGTGGTGCACCATGGTAATGTTCCATTTTAAATCCATGCACGCATTTCTAAAATTCATACGGCACTGTTTCGCCATTTCGGACGGATGTTGCACCTTGCACCGTGGATGTTGCACCCTGTAGATATCGATTATTCGGACGGGAATAACTTCTGGCTCGTTTAGAGTTACGGGAGCCATAACTTGTCAAAACGAAGGCCTCGATGAGTTCTATGGCTTTGACAGCTTTCAGCCATCAACGGATATATTAATGCCCAAAAAGGACAACCCGAATCTCAATCAGGTCTCGTAAGTTTTTTACCCTTCGTTTTTTCGACACGTGGATTTTTACGGCAAAACAGGATTACCGTGGCTGGTCTTCGATTTACCATCGCTAGAGAGTGGTGCACCATGATACTATTCAGTTTCAAATCCATGCACGCATTTCTAAAAGCCGTACGGATGTTTCGCCATTTTGGACCGATGTTGCACCTTGCACCGTGGATGTTGCACCCAGTAGATATCGATTATTCGGACGGCTATAACTTCTGGCTCATTTAGAGTTACGGGAGCCATAACTTGTCAAAACGAAGCCTCGATGAGTTCTACGGTTTTGACAGCTTTTAGCCGTCAACGGATAGATTAATGCCCAAAAAGGACAACCCGAATCTCAATCGGGTCTCGTAAGTTTTTTACCCTTCGTTTTTTCGACACGTGGATTTTTACGGCAAAACGGGATTACCGTGGCTGGTTTACCATCGCTGGAGAGTGGTGCACCATGGTACTGTTCTGTTTCAAATCCATGCATGCATTTCTAAAAGTCATACGGCACTGCTTCGCCATTTTGGACGGATGTTGCACCTTGCACCGTGGATGTTGCACCCTGTAGATATCGATTATTCCGACGGCTATAACTTCTGGCTCGTTTAGACTTACAGGAGCCATAACCTGTCAAAACGAAGGCCTCGATGAGTTCTACGGCTTTGACAGCTTTCAGCCCTCAACGGATAGATTAATGCCCAAAAAGGACAATCCGAATCTCAATCGGGTCTCGTAAGTTTTTTACCCTTCGTTTTTTCGACACGTGGATTTTTATGGTAAAGCGGGATTACCGTGGCCCGTCTTCGACTTTCCATCAACATGAATCATAACCTGTCAACATGAAGGCCTCGATGAGTTCTACGGCTTTGACAGATTTCATCTGTCAACGGATAGATTAATGCCCAAAAAGGACAACCTGAATCTCAATCGGGTCTCGTAAATTTTTTACCCTTCGTTTTTTCGACACGTGCATTTTTACGGTAAAACGGGATTACTTTGCCCCGTCTTTGACTTCCCATCGCTGAAGAGTTGTGCACCATGGTACTGTTCCGTTTCAAAACCATACACGCATTTCTAAAGGTCGTACGGCACTGTTTCGCCATTTTGGACGGATGTTGCACCTTGCACCGTGGATGTTGCACCATGTATATATCGATTATTCGGACGGCCATAACTTCTGGCTCGTTAAGAGTTACGGGAGCCATAACCTGTCAAAACGAAGGACTCGATGAGTTCTACGCCTTTGATAGCTTTCAGCCGTCAACGGATAGATTAATGCCCAAAAAGGACAACCCGAATCTCAATTGGTTCTCGTAAGTTTTTTACCCTTCGTTTTTTCGACACGTGCATTTTTACGGTAAAACGGGATTGTCGTGGCCCGTCTTTGACTTTCCATCGCTGAAGAGTGATGCATCATGGTACTGTTCCGTTTCAAATTCATGCACGCATTTCTAAAAGTCGTACGGCACTGTTTCTCCATTTCGGACGGATGTTGCACCTTGCACCGTGGATGTTGCACCCTGTAGATATCGATTATTCGGACGGCCATAACTTCTGGCTCGTTAAGAGTTACGGGGTCCATAACCTGTCAAAACAAAGGCCTCGATGAGTTCTACGGCTTTAATAGCTTTCAGCCGTCAACGGATAGATTAATGCCCAAAAAGGACAACCCGAATCTCAATCGGGTCTCGTAAGTTTTTTACCCTTCGTTTTTTCGACATGTGCATTTTTACGGTAAAACGGGATTACCGTGGCCCGTCTTCGACTTCCCATCGCTGAAGAGTGGTGCACCATGGTACTGTTCCGTTTCAAATCCATGCACGCATTTCTAAAGGTCGTACGGCACTGTTTCGCCATTTCGGACGGATGTTGCACCTTGCACCGTGGATGTTGCACCCTGTAGATATCGATTATTCGGACGGCCATAACTTCTGGCTCGTTTAGAGTTACGGGAATCATAACCTGTCAAAACGAAGATCTCGATGAGTTCTACAGCTTTGACAGCTTTCAGCCGTCAACGGATAGATTAATGCCCAAAAAGGACAACCCGAATCTCAATCAGGTCTCGTAAGTTTTTTACCCTTCGTTTTTTCGACATGTGCATTTTTACGGTAAAACGGGATTACCGTGGCCCGTCTTCGACTTCCCATCGCTGGAGAGTGGTGCACCATGGTACTATTCCGTTTCAAATCTATGCACACATTTCTAAAAGTCATACGGCACTGTTTCGCCATTTAGGACGGATGTTGCACCTTGCACTGTGGATGTTGCACCCTGTAGATATCGATTATTCGGACGGCCATAACTTCTGGCTCATTTAGAGTTACAGGGGCCATAACATGTCAAAACGAAGACATCGATGAGTTCTACGGCTTTGACTGCTTTCAGCCGTCAACGGATAGATTAACGCCCAAAAAGTACAACCTGAATCTCAATTAGGTCTCGTAAGTTTTTTACCCTTCGTTTTTTCGACACGTGGATTTTTACGGTAAAACGGGATTATGGTGGATGGTCTTCGATTTACCATCACTGGAGAGTGGTTCACCATGGTACTGTTCCATTTCAAATCCATGCACGCATTTCTAAAGGTCGTATGACACTGTTTCGCCATTTCGGACGGATGTTGCACCTTGTAGATATCGATTATTCGGACGGCCATAACTTCTGGCTCGTTCAGAGTTACGGGAGCCATAACCTGTCAAAACGAAGGCCTCGATGAGTTCTACGGTTTCGTCAGCTTTCAGCCATCAGTGGATAGATTAATGCCCAAAAAGGACAACCTGAATCTCAATCGGGTCTCGTAAGTTTTTTACCCTTCGTTTTTTCGACACGTGGATTTTTACGGTAAAACGGGATTACCGTGGCCCGTCTTCGACTTTCCATCGCTGGAGAGTGGTGCACCATGATACTGTTCCGTTTCAAATCCATGCACGCATTTCTAAAAGTCATACGGCACTGTTTCGCCATTTCGGACGGATGTTGCACATTGCACCGTGGATGTTGCACCCTGTAGATATCGATTATTCGGACGGCCACAACTTCTGGCTCGTTTAGAGTTACGGGAGCCATAACCTGTCAAAACGAAGACCTCGATGAGTTCTATGGCTTTGACAGCTATCAGCCGTCAACAGATTGATTAACGCCCAAAAAGGAAAACCCGAATCTCAATCGGCTCTCGTAAGTTTTTTACCCTTCGTTTTTTCGACACGTGGATTTTTACCTTAAAACGGGATTACAGTGGATGGTCTTCGATTTACCATCGCTGGAGAGTGGTTCACCATGGTACTGTTCCGTTTCAAATCCATGCACGCATTTCTAAAGGTCGTACGGCACTGTTTCGCCATTTCGGACGGATGTTGCACCTTTCACCGTGGATGTTGCACCCTGTAGATATCGATTATTCGGACGGCCATAACTTCTGGCTCGTTTAGGGTTACGAGAGCCATAACCTGCCAAAATGAAGGGCTCTATGAGTTCTACAGTTTTCATAGCTTTCAGTTGTCAATGGATAGATTAATGCCCGAAAAGGACAACCTGAATCTCAATCGGGTCTCCTAAGTTGTTTACCCATCGTTTTTTCGACACGTGGATTTTTACGGTAAAACGGGATTACCGTGGCCCGTCTTCGATTTTCCATCGCTGAAGAGTGGAGCACCACGGTACTGTTCCGTTTCAAATCCATACATACATTTCAAAAAGTCGTACAACGCTGTTTCTCCATTTCGGACGGATGTTGCACCTTGCACCGTGGATGTTGCACCCTGTAGATATCGATTATTCGGACGGCCATAACTTCTGGCTCGTTTAGAGTTACGGGAGCCACAACCTGTCAAAACGAAGGCCTCGATGAGTTTTACGGCTTTGACAGCTATCAGCCATCAACGGATAGATTAATGCCCAAAAAGGACAACCCGAATCTCAATCGGGTCTCGTAAGTTTTTTACCCTTCGTTTTTTCGACACGTGGATTTTTACGGCAAAACGGGATTACGGTGGCTGGTCTTCGATTTACCATCGCTGGAGAGTGATGCACCATGGTACTGTTCCATTTCAAATCCATGCACGCATTTATAAAAGTGGTACGGCACTGTTTCGCCATGTCGGACGGATGTTGCACCTTGCACCATGGATGTTGCACCCTGTAGATATCGATTATTCGTACGGCCATAACTTCTGGCTCGTTAAGAGTTATGCAAGCCATAACCTGCCAAAACGAAGGCCTCGATGATTTCTATGGATATGATAGCTTTCAGCCGTCAATGGATAGATTAATGCCCAAAAAGGACAACCCGAATCTTAATCGGGTCTCGTAAGTTTTTTACCCTTTGTTTTTTCGACACGTGGATTTTTACGGTAAAACGGGATTACCGTGGCCCGTCTTCGACTTTCCATCGCTGGAGAGTGGTGCACCATGGTAATGTTCCATTTCAAATCCACGCACGTATTTTTAAAAGTCATACGGCACTGTTTCGCCATTTCGGACGGATGTTGCACGTTGCACCGTGGATGTTGCACCCTGTAGATACCGATTATTCGGACGGCTATAACATCTGCCTCGTTTAGAGTTACGGGAGCCATAACCTGTCAAAACGAAGGCCTCAATAAGTTCTACGGTTTTGACAGCTTTTAGCCGTCAACGGATAGATTAATGCCCAAAAAGGACAACCCGAATCTCAATCTGGTCTTGTAAGTTTTTTACCCTTCGTTTTTTCGACACGTGGATTTTTACAACGGTATTACTTTGCCCTGTCTTTGACTTCCCATCGCCGAAGAGTGGTGCACCATGGTACTGTTCCGTTTCAAATCCATGCACGCATTTCTAAAAGCCGTACGGCACTGTTTCGCCATTTCGGACGGATGTTGCACCTTGCACCGTGGATGTTGCACCCTGTAGATATTGATTATTCGGACGGCTATAACTTCTGGCTCGTTTAGGGTTACGGCAGCCACAACCTGTCAAAACGAAGGCCTCGATGAGTTCTACGGTTGTGACAGCTTTCAGCCGTCAACGGATAGATTAATGCCCAAAAAGGACAACCCGAATCTCAATCGGGTCTCGTAAGTTTTTTAACTTTCGTTTTTTCGACACGTGGATTTTCACGGTAAAACGGGATTACGGTGGCTGGACTTCGATTTACCATTGCTGGAGAGTGGTGCACCATGTACTGTTCCGTTTCAAATCCATGCACGCAATTCTAAAAGTTGTATGGCACTGTTTCGCCATGTCGGACGGATGTTGCACCTTGCACCGTGGATGTTGCACCCTGTAGATATCGATTATTCGGACGGGCATAACTTCTGGCTCGTTTAGAGTTACGGGAGCCATAACCTGTCAAAACGAAGGCCTCGATGAGTTCTACGGCTTTGATAGCTTTCAGCCATCAACGGATATATTAATGCCCAAAAAGGACAGCCCAAATCTCAATCGGGTCTCGTAAGTTTTTTACCCTTCGTTTTTTCGACACATGGATTTTTATGGCAAAACGGGATTACCGTGGCTGGTCTTCGATTTACCATCGCTGGAGAGCGGTGCACCATGGTACTCTTCAGTTTCAAATCCATGCACGCATTTCTAAAAGCCGTATGGCACTGTTTCGCCATTTCGGACGGATGTTGCACCTTGCACCGTGGATGTTGCACCCTGTAGATATCGATTATTCGGACAGCTATAACTTCTGGCTCGTTTAGAGTTACGGGAGCCATAACCTGTCAAAACGAAGGCCTCGATGAGTTCTACGGTTTTGACAGCTTTCAGCCATCAACGGATAGATTAATGCCCAAAAAGGACAACCCTAATCTCAATCGGGTCTCGTAAGTTTTTTACCGTTCGTTTTTTCGACACGTGGATTTTTACGGCAAAACGGGATTACCGTGGCTGGTTTTCGAATTACCATCGCTGGAGAGTGGTGCACAATGGTAATGTTCCATTTCAAATCCATGCACGCATTTCTAAAAGCCGTACGGCACTGTTTCGCCATTTCGGACAGATGTTGCACCTTGCACCGTGGATGTTGCACCCTGTGGATATCGATTATTCGAACGGCTATAACTTCTGGCTCGTTTAGAGTTACGGGAGTCGTAACCTGTCAAAACGAAGGCCTCGATGAGTTCTACTGTTGTGACAGCTTTCAGCCGTCAACGGATAGATTAATGCCCAAAAAGGACAACCCGAATATCAATCGGGTCTCGTTAGTTTTTTACCCTTCGTTTTTTCGACACGTGGATTTTTATGGTAAAACGGGATCACCGTGGCCCGCCTTCGACTTCCCATCGCTGGAGAGTGGTGCACCATGGCTTTGACAGCTTTCAGCCATCGAAGAGTTCTATGGCTTTGATTGCTTTCAGCCATCAACGGATAGATTAATGCCCAAAAAGGACAACCCGAATCTCAATCGGGTCTCGTAAGTTTTTTAACCTTCGTTTTTTCGACACGTGGATTTTTACGGCAAAACGGGATTACGGTGGCTGGTCTTCGATTTACCATCGCTGGAGAGTGGTGCACCATGGTACTGTTCCATTTCAAATCCATGCACGCATTTCTAAAAGTCGTACGGCACTGTTTCGCCATTTCAGACGGATGTTGCACCTTGCACCGTTGATGTTGCACCCTGTAGATATCGATTATTCGGACGGCCACTCCATCTGGCTCGTTTAGAGTTACAGGAGCCACAACCTGTCAAAACGAAGACCTCGACGAGTTCTACGGCTTTGACAGCTATCAGCCGTCAACGGATAGATTAACGCCCAAAAAGGAAAACCCGAATCTCAATCGGGTCTCGTAAGTTTTTTACCCATCGTTTTTTCGACACATGGATTTTTACCTTAAAACGGGATTACAGTGGATGGTCTTCGATTTACCATCGCTGGAGAGTGGTTCACCATGGTACTGTTCCGTTTCAAATCCATGCACGCATTTCTAAAGTTCGTACGGCACTGTTTCGCCATTTCGGTCGGATGTTGCACCTTTCACGTGGATGTTGCACCCTGTAGATATCGATTATTCGGACGGCCATAACTTCTGGCTCGTCTAGGGTTACGAGAGCCATAACCTGCCAAAACGAAGGCCTCTATGAGTTCTACGGTTTTCACAGCTTTCAGCTGTCAATGGATAGATTAATGCCCAAAAAGGACAACCTGAATCTCAATCGGGTCTCGTAAGTTGTTTACCCTTCGTTTTTTCGACACGTGGATTTTTACGGTAAAACGGGATTACCGTGGCCCGTCTTCGACTTTCCATCGCTGAAGAGTGGTGCACCACGGTACTGTTCTGTTTCAAATCCATACACACGTTTCAAAAAGTCGTACAACGTTGTTTCTCCATTTCGGACGGATGTTGCACCTTGCACCGTGGATGTTGCACCCTGTAGATATCGATTATTCGGACGGCCATAACTTCTGGCTCGTTTAGATTTACGGGAGGCATAACCAGTCAAAACGAAGGACTCGATAAGTTCTATGGCTTTGACAGCTTTCAGCCATCAACGCATATATTAATGCCCAAAAAGGACAACTCGAATCTCAATCGGGTCTCTTAAGTTTTTTACCCTTCGTTTTTTCGACACGTGGATTTTTATGGCAAAACGGGATTACCGTGGCTGGTCTTCGATTTACCATCGCTGGAGAGCGGTGCACCATGGTACTCTTCAGTTTCAAATCCATGCACGCATTTCTAAAAGCCGTATGGCACTGTTTCGCCATTTCGGACGGATGTTGCACCTTGCACCGTGGATGTTGCACCCTGTAGATATCGATTATTCGGACAGCTATAACTTCTGGCTCGTTTAGAGTTACGGGAGCCATAACCTGTCAAAACGAAGGCCTCGATGAGTTCTACGGTTTTGACAGCTTTCAGCCATCAACGGATAGATTAATGCCCAAAAAGGACAACCCTAATCTCAATCGGGTCTCGTAAGTTTTTTACCGTTCGTTTTTTCGACACGTGGATTTTTACGGCAAAACGGGATTACCGTGGCTGGTTTTCGAATTACCATCGCTGGAGAGTGGTGCACAATGGTAATGTTCCATTTCAAATCCATGCACGCATTTCTAAAAGCCGTACGGCACTGTTTCGCCATTTCGGACAGATGTTGCACCTTGCACCGTGGATGTTGCACCCTGTGGATATCGATTATTCGAACGGCTATAACTTCTGGCTCGTTTAGAGTTACGGGAGTCGTAACCTGTCAAAACGAAGGCCTCGATGAGTTCTACTGTTGTGACAGCTTTCAGCCGTCAACGGATAGATTAATGCCCAAAAAGGACAACCCGAATATCAATCGGGTCTCGTTAGTTTTTTACCCTTCGTTTTTTCGACACGTGGATTTTTATGGTAAAACGGGATCACCGTGGCCCGCCTTCGACTTCCCATCGCTGGAGAGTGGTGCACCATGGCTTTGACAGCTTTCAGCCATCGAAGAGTTCTATGGCTTTGATTGCTTTCAGCCATCAACGGATAGATTAATGCCCAAAAAGGACAACCCGAATCTCAATCGGGTCTCGTAAGTTTTTTAACCTTCGTTTTTTCGACACGTGGATTTTTACGGCAAAACGGGATTACGGTGGCTGGTCTTCGATTTACCATCGCTGGAGAGTGGTGCACCATGGTACTGTTCCATTTCAAATCCATGCACGCATTTCTAAAAGTCGTACGGCACTGTTTCGCCATTTCAGACGGATGTTGCACCTTGCACCGTTGATGTTGCACCCTGTAGATATCGATTATTCGGACGGCCACTCCATCTGGCTCGTTTAGAGTTACAGGAGCCACAACCTGTCAAAACGAAGACCTCGACGAGTTCTACGGCTTTGACAGCTATCAGCCGTCAACGGATAGATTAACGCCCAAAAAGGAAAACCCGAATCTCAATCGGGTCTCGTAAGTTTTTTACCCATCGTTTTTTCGACACATGGATTTTTACCTTAAAACGGGATTACAGTGGATGGTCTTCGATTTACCATCGCTGGAGAGTGGTTCACCATGGTACTGTTCCGTTTCAAATCCATGCACGCATTTCTAAAGTTCGTACGGCACTGTTTCGCCATTTCGGTCGGATGTTGCACCTTTCACGTGGATGTTGCACCCTGTAGATATCGATTATTCGGACGGCCATAACTTCTGGCTCGTCTAGGGTTACGAGAGCCATAACCTGCCAAAACGAAGGCCTCTATGAGTTCTACGGTTTTCACAGCTTTCAGCTGTCAATGGATAGATTAATGCCCAAAAAGGACAACCTGAATCTCAATCGGGTCTCGTAAGTTGTTTACCCTTCGTTTTTTCGACACGTGGATTTTTACGGTAAAACGGGATTACCGTGGCCCGTCTTCGACTTTCCATCGCTGAAGAGTGGTGCACCACGGTACTGTTCTGTTTCAAATCCATACACACGTTTCAAAAAGTCGTACAACGTTGTTTCTCCATTTCGGACGGATGTTGCACCTTGCACCGTGGATGTTGCACCCTGTAGATATCGATTATTCGGACGGCCATAACTTCTGGCTCGTTTAGATTTACGGGAGCCACAAACTGTCAAAACGAAGGCCTCGATGAGTTCTACGGCTTTGACAGCTTTCAGCCGTCAACGGATAGATTAATGCCCAAAAAGGACAACCCGAATCTCAATCGGGTCTCGTATGTTTTTTACCCTTCGTTTTTTCGACACGTGGATTTTTACGGCAAAACGGGATTACGGTGGCTGGTCTTCGATTTACCATCGTTGGAGAGTGGTGCACCATGGTACTGTTCCATTTCAAATCCATGCACGCATTTCTAAAAGTCGTACGGCACTGTTTCGCCATGTCGGACGGATGTTGCACCTTGCACCATGGATGTTGCACCCTGTGATATCGATTATTCGGACGACCATAACTTCTGGCTCGTTAAGAGTTACGGAAGCCATAACCTGTCAAAACAAAGGCCTCGATAAGTTCTACGGCTATGATAGCTTTCAGCCGTCAACGGATAGATTAATGCCCAAAAAGGACAACCCGAATCTTAATCGGGTCTCGTAAGTTTTTTACCCTTCGTTTTTTCGACATGTGGATTTTTACGGTAAAACGGGATTATCGTGGCCCGTCTTCGACTTCCCATCGCTGGAGAGTGGTGCACCATGGTAATGTTCCGTTTCAAATCCATGCACGCATTTTTAAAAGTCATACGGCACTGTTTCGCCATTTCGGACGGATGTTGCACCTTGCACCGTGGATGTTGCACCCTGTGGATATCGATTATTCGGACGGCTATAACATCTGGCTCGTTTAGAGTTACGGGAGCCATAACCTGTCAAAACGAAGGACTCGATGAGTTCTACGATTTTGACAGCTTTCAGACATCAACGGATAGATTAATGCCCAAAAAGGACAACCCGAATCTCAATCTGGTCTCGTAAGTTTTTTACCCTTCGTTTTTTCGACACGTGGATTTTTACAATAAAACGGGATTACTTTGCCCTGTCTTTGACTTCCCATCGCTGAAGAGTGGTGCACCATGGTACTGTTCTGTTTCAAATCCATGCACGCATTTCTAAAAGTCGTACGACACTGTTTCTCCATTTCGGACGGATGTTGAACCTTGCACCGTGGATGTTGCACCCTGTAGATATCGATTATTCGGACGGCTATAACTTCTGGCTCGTTTAGAGTTAAGGGAGCCATAACCTGTCAAAACGAAGGCCTCGATGAGTTCTACGGTTGTGACAGCTTTCAGCCGTCAACGGATAGATTAATGCCCAAAAACGACAACCCGAATCTCAATCGGGTCTCGTAAGTTTTTTACAATTCATTTTTTCGACACGTGGATTTTTACGGTAAAACGGGATTACCGTGGCCCGTCTTCGACTTCCCATCGCTGGAGAGTGGTGCACCATGGTACTGTTCCGTTTCAAATCCATGCACGCATTTCTAAAAGTCGTATGGCACTATTTCGCCATTTCAAATGGATGTTCCACCTTGCACCGTGGATGTTGCACCCTGTAGATATCGATTATTCGGACGGCAATAACTTCTGGCTCGTTTAGAATTACGGAAGCCATACCCTGTAAAAATGAAGGCCTAGATGAGTTCTACGGCTTTGACAGCTTTCAGCCATCAACGGATAGATTAATGCCCAAAAAGGACAACCCGAATCTCAATCGGGTCTCGTAAGTTTTTTACCCTTCATTTTTTCGACATGTGGATTTTTACGGCAAAACGGGATTACGGTGGCTGGTCTTCGATTTACCATCGCTGGAGAGTGGTGCACCATGGTACTGTTCCGTTTCAAATCCATGCACGCATTTCTAAAAGTCGTACGGCACTGTTTCGCCATGTCGGACGGATGTTGCACCTTGCACCGTGGATGTTGCACCCTGTAGATATCGATTATTCGGACGGCCATAACTTCTGGCTCGTTTAGAGTTACGGGAGCCACAACCTGTCAAAATGAAGGCCTCGATGAGTTTTACGGCTTTGATAGCTTTCAGCGTTCAACGGATAGCTTAATGCCCAAAAAGGACAACCCGAATCTCAATCGGGTCTCGTAAGTTTTTTGCCCTTCGTTTTTTCGACACGTGGATTTTTACGGCAAAACGGGATTACGGTGGCTGGTCTTCGATTTACCATTACTGGAGAGTGGTGCACCATGGTACTGTTCCGTTTCAAATCCATGCACGCAATTCTAAAAGTTGTATGGCACTGTTTCGCCATGTCGGACGGATGTTGCACCTTGCAACGTGGATGTTGCACCCTGTAGATATCGATTATTCGGACGGGCATAACTTCTGGCTCGTTTAGAGTTACATGAGCCATAACCTGTCAAAACGAAGGCCTCGATGAGTTCTACGGCTTTGACAGCTTTCAGCCATCAACGGATATATTAATGCCCAAAAGGGACAGCCCGAATCTCAATCGGATCTCGTAAGTTTTTTACCCTTCGTTTTTTCGACACATGGATTTTTATGGCAAAACAGGATTACCGTGGCTGGTCTTCGATTTACCATCGATGGAGAGTGGTGCACCATGGTACTCTTCAGTTTCAAATCCATGCACGCATTTTTAAAAGCCGTACGGCGCTGTTTCGCCATTTCGGACGGATGTTGCACCTTGCACCGTGGATGTTGCACCCTGTAGATATCGATTATTCGGACAGCTATAACTTCTGGCTCGTTTAGAGTTACGGAAGCCATAACCTGTCAAAACGAAGGCCTCGATGAGTTCTACGGTTTTGACAGCTTTCAGCCGTCAACGGATAGATTAATGCCCAAAAAGGACAACCCGAATCTCAATCGGGTTTCGTAAGTTTTTTACCCTTCGTTCTTTCGACACGTGGATTTTTACGGCAAAACGGGATTACCGTGGCTGGTCTTTGAATTACCATCGCTGGAGAGTGGTGCACAATGGTACTGTTCCATTTCATATCCATGCACGCATTTCTAAAAGCCGTACGGCACTGTTTCGCCATTTCGGACGGATGTTGCACCTTGCACCGTGGATGTTGCACCCTGTAGATATTGATTATTCGGACGGCTATAAGTTCTGGCTCGTTTAGAGTTACGGGAGCCATAAACTGTCAAAACGAAGGCCTCGATGAGTTCTACGGTTGTGACAGCTTTCAGCCGTCAACGGATTGATTAATGCCCAAAAAGGACAACCCGAATCTCAATCGGGTCTCGTAAGTTTTTTACCCTTCGTTTTTTCGACACTTGGATTTTTACGGTAAAACGGGATTACCGTGGCCCGTCTTCGACTTCCCATCGCTGGAGAGTGGTGCACCATGGTACTGTTCCGTTTCAAATCCATGTACGCATTTCTAAAAGTCGTATGGCACTATTTTGCCATTTCGGACGGATGTTGCACCTTGCACCGTGGATGTTGCACCCTGTAGATATCGATTATTCGGACGGCCATAACTTCTGGCTCGTTTAGAGTTACGGGAGCCATAACCTGTCAAAACGAAGGCCTAGATGAGTTCTACGGCTTTGACAGCTTTCAGCCATCAACCGATAGATTAATCCCCAAAAAGGACAACCCGAATCTCAATCGGTTCTCGTAAGTTTTTTACCCTTCGTTTTTTCGACACGTGGATTTTTACGGCAAAACGGGATTACGGTGGCTGGTCTTCGATTTACCAGCGCTGGAGAGTGGTGCACCATGGTACTGTTCCGTTTCAAATCCGTGCACGCATTTCTAAAAGTCGTACGGCACTGTTTCGCCATGTCGGACGGATGTTGCACCTTGCACCGTGGATGTTGCACCCTGTAGATATCGATTATTCGGACGGCCATAACTTCTGGCTCGTTTAGAGTTACGGGAGCCATAACCTGTCAAAACGAAGGTCTCGATGAGTTCTACGGCTTTGACAGCTTTCAGCCTTCAACGGATAGATTAATGCCCAAAAAGGACAACCCGAATCTCAATCGGGTCTCGTAAGTTTTTTACACTTCGTTTTTTCGACACGTGGATTTTTACGGCAAAACGGGATTACGGTGGCTGGTCTTCGATTTACCATCGCTGGAGACTGGTGCACCATGGTACTGTTCCATTTCAAATCCATGCACGTGTTTCTAAAAGTCGTATGGCACTGTTTCGCCATGTCGGACGGATGTTGCACCTTGCACCGTGGATGTTGTACCCAGTAGATATCGATTATTCGGACGGGCATAACTTCTGGCTCGTTTAGAGTTACGCGAGCCATAACCTGTCAAAACGAAGGCCTCGATGAGTTCTACGGCTTTGACAGCTTTCAGCCATCAACGGATATATTAATCCCCCAAAAGGACAGCCCGAATCTCAATCGGGTCTCGTAAGTTTTTTACCCTTCGTTTTTTCGACACATGGATTTTTACGGCAAAACGGGATTACCGTGGCTGGTCTTCAATTTACCATCGCTGGAGAGTGGTGCACCATGGTACTCTTCAGTTTCCAATCCACGCACGCATTTCTAAAAGCCATACGGCACTGTTTCGCCATTTCGGACGGATGTTGCACCTTGCACCGTGGATGTTGCACCCTGTAGATATCGATTATTCGGACGGCTATAACTTCTGGCTCGTTTAGAGTTACGAGAGCCATAACCTGTCAAAACGAAGGCTTCGATGAGTTCTACGGTTTTGACAGCTTTCAGCCGTCAACGGATAAATTAATGCCCAAAAAGGACAACCCGAATCTCAATCGGGTCTCGTAAGTTTTTTACCCTTTGTTTTTTCGACACGTGGATCTTTACGGCAAAACGGGATTACCTTGGCTGGTCTTCGATTTACCATCTCTGGAGAGTGGTGCACCATGGTACTGTTCCGTTTCAAATCCATGCACGCATTTCTAAAAGTCGACGGCACTGTTTCGCCATTACGGACGGATGTTGCACCTTGCACCGTGGATGTTGCACCCTGTAGATATCGATTATTCGGACGGGCATAACTTCTGGCTCGTTTAGAGTTACGGGAGGCATAACCAGTCAAAACGAAGGACTCGATAAGTTCTATGGCTTTGACAGCTTTCAGCCATCAACGCATATATTAATGCCCAAAAAGGACAACTCGAATCTCAATCGGGTCTCTTAAGTTTTTTACCCTTCGTTTTTTCGACACGTGGATTTTTACGGTAAAACGGGATTACCGTGGCCCGTCTTCGACTTCCCATCGCTGGAGAGTGGTGCACCATGGTACTGTTCCGTTTCAAATCCATGCACGCATTTCTAAAAGTCGACGGCACTGTTTCGCCATTACGGACGGATGTTGCACCTTGCACCGTGGATGTTGCACCCTGTAGATATCGATTATTCGGACGGGCATAACTTCTGGCTCGTTTAGAGTTACGGGAGGCATAACCAGTCAAAACGAAGGACTCGATAAGTTCTATGGCTTTGACAGCTTTCAGCCATCAACGAATATATTAATGCCCAAAAAGGACAACTCGAATCTCAATCGGGTCTCTTAAGTTTTTTACCCTTCGTTTTTTCGACACGTGGATTTTTACGGTAAAACTGGATTACCGTGGCCCGTCTTTGACTTCCCATCGCTGGAGAGTGGTGCACCATGGTACTGTTCCGTTTGAAATCCGTGCATGCATTTCTAAAAGTCGTACGGCACTGTTTCGCCATTTCGGACGGATGTTGCACCTTGCACCGTGGATGTTGCACCCTGTAGATATCGATTATTCGGACTGCCATAACTTCTGGCTCTTTAGAGGTACGGGAGCCATAACCTGTCAAAACGAAGGCCTCGATGAGTTCTACGGTTTTGATAGCTTTCAGCCGTCAACGGATAGATTAATGCCCAAAAAGGACAACCCGAATCTCAATCGGGTCTCGTAAGTTTTTTACCCTTCGTTTTTTCGACACGTGGATTTTTACGGTAAAACGGGATTACCGTGGCTCATCTTCGACTTCCCATCGCTGGAGAGTGGTGCCCCACGGTACTGTTCCGTTTCAAATCCATGCATGCATTTCTAAATGTCGTACGGCACTGTTTCGCTATTTCGGACGGATGTTGCACCTTGCACCGTGGATGTTGCACACTGTAGATAACGATTATTCGGAAGGCCATAACTTCTGGCTCGTTAAGAGTTACGGGAGCAATAATCTGTCAAAACGAAGGCCTCGATGAGTTCTACGGCTTTGACGGCTTTCAGCCGTCAACGTATAGATTAATGTCCAAAAAGGACAACCCGAATCTCAATCGGGTCTCGTAAGTTTTTTACCCTTCGTTTTTTCGACACGTGGATTTTTACGGTAAAACGGGATTACTTTGCCCCGTTTTTGACTTCCCATCGCTGAAGAGTGGTGCTTTCAAATCCATGCACACATTCTAAAGGTCGTACGGCACTGTTTCGCCATTTCGAACGGATGTTGCACCTTGCACCGTGGATGTTGCACCCTGTAGATATCGATTATTCGGACGGCCATACCTTCTGGCTCGTTAAGAGTTACGGGAGCCATAACTTGTCAAAACGAAGGACTCGATGAGTTCTACGGCTTTGACAGCTTTCAGCCGTCAACGGATAGATTAATGCCCAAAAAGGACAACCCGAATCTCAATCGGGTCTCGTAAGTTTTTTACCCTTCGTTTTTTCGATACGTGCATTTTTACGGTAAAATGGGATTACCGTGGCTGGTCTTCGACTTCCCATCGCTGAAGAGTGATGCACCATGGTACTGTTCCGTTTCAAATCCATGCACGCATTTCTAAAAGTCGTACGGCACTGTTTCGCCATTTCGAACGGATGTTGCACCTTGCACCGTGGATGTTGCACCCTGTAGATATCGATTATTCGGACGGCCATAACTTCTGGCTCGTTAAGAGTTACGGGGGCCATAACCTGTCAAAACGAAGGCCTCGATGAGTTCTATGACTTTGACAGCTTTCAGCCATCAACGGATAGATTAATGCCCAAAAAGGACAACCCGAATCTCAATCTGGTCTCGTAAGTTTTTTACCCTTCGTTTATTCGACACGTGCATTTTTACGGTAAAACGGGATTACCGTGGCCGGTCTTCGACTTCCCATCGCTGAAGAGTGATGCACCATGGTACTGTTCATTTTCAAATCCATGCACGCATTTCTAAAAGTCGTACGGCACTGTTTCGCTATTTCGGACGGATGTTGCACCTTGCACCGTGGATGTTGCACCCTGTAGATATCGATTATTCGGACGGCCATAACTTCTGGCTCGTTAAGAGTTACGGGAGCCATAACCTGTCAAAACGAAGGCCTCGACGAGTTCTATGGCTTTGATAGCTTTCAGCCGTCAACGGATAGAATAATGCCCAAAAAGGACAACCCGAATCTCAATCGGGTCTCGTAAGTTTTTTACCCTTCGTTTTTTCGACACGTGCATTTTTACGGTAAAACGGGATTACCGTGGCCCGTCTTCGACTTCCCATCGCTGAAGAGTCGTGCACCATGGTAATGTTCCGTTTCAAATCCATGCACGCGTTTCTAAAAGTCGTACGGTACTGTTTCGCCATTTCGGACAGATGTTGCACCTTGCACCGTGGATGATGCACCCTGTAGATATCGATTATTCGGACGGCTATAACTTATGGCTCTTTTGGTGTTACGGGAGCCATAACCTGTCAAAACGAAGGCCTCGATGAGTTCTACAGCTTTGACAGCTTTCAGCCGTCAACGGATAGATTAATGCCCAAAAAGGACAACCCGAATCTCAATCGGGTCTCGTAAGTTTTTTACCCTTCGTTTTTTCGACACGTGGATTTTTACGGTAAAACGGGATTACCGTGGCCCGTCTTCAACTTCCCATCGCTGGAGAGTGGTGCACCATGGTACTGTTCCGTTTCAAATCCATGCACGCATTTCTAAAAGTCGTACGGCACTGTTTCGCTATTTCGGACGGATGTTGCACCCTGTAGATATCGATTGTTCGAAAGGCCATAACTTCTGGCTCGTTAAGAGTTAGGGGAGCAATAATCTGTCAAAACGAAGGCCTCGATGAGTTCTACGGCTTTGACGGCTTTCAGCCGTCAACGTATAGATTAATGCCCAAAAAGGACAACCCGAATCTCAATCGGGTCTCGTAAGTTTTTTACCCTTCGTTTATTCGACACATGGATTTTTACGGCAAAACGGGATTACTTCGCCCAATCTTTGACTTCCCATCGCTGAAGAGTGGTGCTTTCAAATCCATGCACGCATTCTAAAGGTCGTACGGCACTGTTTCGCCATTTCGGACGGATGTTTCACCTTACATGTGGATGTTGCACCCTGTAGATATCGATTATTCGGACGGCTATAACTTCTGGCTCGTTTAGAGTTACGGGAGACATAACCTATCAAAACGAAGGCCTCGATGAGTTCTACGGCTTTGACGGCTTTCAGCCGTCAACGGATAGATTAATGCCCAAAAAGGACAACCCGAATCTCAATCGGGTCTCGTAAGTTTTTTACCCTTCGTTTTTTCGACATGTGCATTTTTACGGTAAAACGGGATTACCGTGGCCCGTCTTCGACTTCCCATCGCTGAAGAGTGGTGCACCATGGTAATGTTCCGTTTCAAATCCATGCACGCATTTCTAAAGGTCGTACGGCACTGTTTCGCCATTTCGGACGGATGTTGCACCTTGCACCGTGGATGGTGCACCCTGTAGATATCGATTATTCGGACGGCTATAACTTATGGCTCTTTTAGAGTTACGGGAGCCATAACCTGTCAAAACGAAGGCCTCGATGAGTTCTACCGTATTGACAGCTTTCAACCGTCAACGGATAGATTAATGCCCAAAAAGGACAACCCGAATCTCAATCGGGTCTCGTAAGTTTTTTACCCTTCGTTTTTTCGACACGTGGATTTTTACGGTAAAACGGGATTACCGTGCCCCGTCTTCGACTTTCCATCGCTGGAGAGTGGTGCACCATGGTACTGTTCCGTTTCAAATCCATGCACGCATTTCTAAAAGTCGTACGGCACTGTTTCGCTATTTCGGACGGATGTTGCACCTTGCACCGTGGATGTTGCACCCTGTAGATATCGATTATTCGGAAGGCCATAACTTCTGGCTCGTTAAGAGTTAGGGGAGCAATAATCTGTCAAAACGAAGGCCTCGATGAGTTCTACGGCTTTGACGGCTTTCAGCCGTTAACGTATAGATTAATGCCCAAAAAGGACAACCCGAATCTCAATCGGGTCTCGTAAGTTTTTTACTCTTCGTTTTTTCGACACGTGGATTTTTTCGGTAAAACGGGATTACTTTGCCCCGTCTTTGACTTCCCATCGCTGAAGAGTGGTGCTTTCAAATCCATGCACGCATTCTAAAGGTCGTACGGCACTGTTTCGCCATTTCGGACGGATGTTGCACCTAGCATGTGGATGTTGCACCCTGTAGATATCGATTATTCGGACGGCTATAACTTCTGGCTCGTTTAGAGTTACGGGAGCCATAACCTATCAAAACGAAGGCCTCGATGAGTTCTACGGTTTTGACAGCTTTCAGCCATCAACGGCTAGATTAATGTCCAAAAAGGACAACCCGAATCTCAATCGGGTCTCGTAAGTTTTTTACCCTTCGTTTTTTTGACACGTGCATTTTTACGGTAAAACGGGATTACCGTGGCCCGTCTTCGACTTGCCATCGCTGAAGAGTGGTGCACCATGGTAATGTTCCGTTTCAAATCCATGCACGCATTTCTAAAGGTCGTACGACACTGTTTCGCCATTTCGGACGGATGTTGCACCTTGCACCCAGGATGTTGCACCCTGTAGATATCATTATTCGGACGGCCGTAACTTCTGGCTCGTTTAGAGTTACGGGAGCCATAACCTGTCAAAACGAAGAACTCGATGAGTTCTACGGCTTTGACAGCTTTCAGCCGTCAACGGATAGATTAATTCCCAAAAAGGAGAACCCGAATCTCAATCGGGTCTTGTAAGTTTTTTACCCTTCGTTTTTTCGACACGTGGATTTTTTGGTAAAACGGGAATACCATGGCCCATCTTCGACTTCCCATCGCTGGAGAGTGGTGCACCATGGTACTGTTCTGTTTCAAATCTATGCACGCATTTCTAAAAGTCATACGGCACTGTTTCGCCATTTCGGACGGATGTTGCACCTTGCACCGTGGATGTTGCAACCTGTAGATATCGATTATTCGGACGGCCATAACTTCTGGCTCGTTTAGAGTTACAGGAGCCACAACCTGTCAAAACGAAGACCTCGATGAGTTCTACGGCTTTGATTGCTTTCAGCCATCAACGGATAGATTAACGCCCAAAAAGGACAACCCGAATCTCAATCAGGTCTCGTAAGTTTTTTACCCTTCGCTTTTTTG
Source organism: Allium cepa (assembly GCA_030765085.1). Taxonomy (NCBI): domain Eukaryota; kingdom Viridiplantae; phylum Streptophyta; class Magnoliopsida; order Asparagales; family Amaryllidaceae; genus Allium; species Allium cepa. The sequence goes on along the minus strand of CM060941.1, from coordinate 41,567,311 downwards.
ACACGTGGATTTTTACTGTAAAACGGGATTACAGTGGATGGTCTTCGATTTACCATCGCTGGAGAGTGGTTCACCATGGTACTGTTCCGTTTCAAATTCATGCACGTATTTCTAAAGGTCGTATGGCACTGTTTCGCCATTTCGGACGGATGTTGCACCTTTCACCATGGATGTTGCACCCTGTAGATATCGATTATTCGGACGGCCATAACTTCTGGCTCGTTCAGAGTTACGGGAGCCATAACCTGTCAAAACGAAGGCCTCGATGAGTTCTATGGTTTTGTCAGCATTCATCCATCAGCGGATAGATTAATGCCCAAAAAGGACAACCTGAATCTCAATCGGGTCTCGTAAGTTTTTTACCCTTCGTTTTTTCGACACGTGGATTTTTACGGTAAAACGGGATTACCGTGGCCCGTCTTCGACTTCCCATCGCTGGAGAGTGGTGCACCATGATACTGTTCCGTTTCAAATCCATGCACGCATTTCTAAAAGTCATACGGCACTGTTTCGGCATTTCGGACGGATGTTGCACCTTGCACCGTGGATGTTGCACCCTATAGATATCGATTATTCGAAAGGCCATAACTTCTAGCTCGTTTAGAGTTACGGGAGCCATAACCTGTCAAAACGAAGACCTCGATGAGTTCTACGGCTTTGATCGCTTTCAGCTGTCAAAGGATAGATTAATGCCCAAAAAGGACAACCCGAATCTCAATCGGGTCTCGTAAGTTTTTTACCCTTCGTTTTTTCGACATGTGGATTTTTATGGTAAAACGGGATTACCGTGGCCCGTCTTCGACTTCCCATCGCTGGAGAGTGGTGCACCATGGTAATGTTCCGTTTTAAATCGATGCACGCATTTCTAAACGTCATACGACACTGTTTCGCCATTTTGGACGGATGTTGCACCTTGCATCGTGGATGTTTTACCCTGTAGATATCGATTATTCGGACGGGCATAACTTCTGGCTCGTTTAGAGTTATGGGAGCCATTACCTGTCAAAACGAAGGCCTCGATGAGTTCTATGGCTTTGACAGCTTTCATCCATCAACGGATAAATTAATGCCCAAAAAGGACAAGCCGAATCTCAATCGGGTCTCGTAAATTTTTTACCGTTCGTTTTTTCGACACGTGGATTTTTACGACAAAACGGGATTACCATGGCTGGTCTTCAATTTACCATCGCTGGAGAGTGGTGCACCATGGTATTGTTCCGTTTCAAATCCATGCACGCATTTCTAAAAGCCGTACGGCACTGTTTCGCCATTTCGGACAGATGTTGCACCTTGCACCATGGATGTTGCACCCTGTAGATATCGATTATTCAGACGGCCATAACTTCTGGCTCGTTTAGACTTACGGGAGCCTTAACCTGTCAAAACGAAGGCCTCGATGAGTTCTACGGCTTTGACAGCTTTCAGCCGTCAACGGATAGATTAATGCCCAAAAAGGACAACCCGAATCTCAATCGGGTCTCGTAAGTTTTTTACCCTACGTTTTTTCGACACGTGGATTTTTACGGCAAAACGGGATTACCGTGGCCCGTCTTCGACTTCCCGTCGCTGGAGAGTGGTGCACCTGTTCCGTTTCAAATCCATGCACGCATTTATAAAAGTCGTACGGCACTGTTTCGCCATGTCGGACGGATGTTGCACCTTGCACCGTGGATGTTGCACCCTGTAGATATCGATTATTCGGACGGCCATAACTTCTGGCTCGTTAAGAGTTACGGGAGCAATAACCTATCAAAACCAAGGCCTCGATGAGTTCTACGGCTTTGACAGCTTTCATCCATCAACGGATGGATTAATGCCCAAAAAGGACAACCCGAATCTCAATCGGGTCTCGTAAGTTTTTTACCCTTCGTTTTTTCGACACGTGGGATTTTACGGTAAAACGGGATTAGTTTGCCCCGTCTTTGACTTCCCATCGCTGAAGAGTGGTGCACCATGGTACTGTTCCGTTTGAAATCCATGCACGCATTTCTAAAGGTCGTACGGCACCGTTTCGCCATTTCGGACGCATGTTGCACCTTGCACCGTGGATGTTGCACCCTGTAGATATCGATTATTCGGACGGCCATAACTTCTGGCTCGTTAAGAGTTACGAGAGCCATAACCTGTCAAAACAAAGGAATCGATGAGTTCTACGGCTTCGACAGCTTTCAGTCATCAACGGATAGATTAATGCCCAAAAAGGACAACCCGAATCTCAATCGGGTCTCGTAAGTTTTTTACCCTTCGTTTTTTCGACACGTGGATTTTTACGGTAAAACGGGATTACCGTGGCCCGTCTTCGACTTCCCGTCGCTGGAGAGTGGTGCACCATGGTACTGTTCCGTTTCAAATCCATGCACGCATTTCTAAAAGTCGTACGGCACTGTTTCGCTATTTCGGACGGATGTTGCACATTGCACCGTGGATGTTGCAACCTGTAGATATCGATTATTCGGACGGCCATAACTTCTGGCTCGTTAAGAGTTACGGGAGCAATAATCTGTCAAAACGAAGGACTCGATGAGTTCTACGGCTTGGACGGTTTTCAGCCGTCAACGTATAGATTAATGCCCAAAAAGGACAACCCGAATCTCAATCGGGTCTCGTAAGTTTTTTACCCTTGGTTTTTTCGACACGTGGATTTTTACGGTAAAACGAGATTACTTTGCCCCGTCTTTGACTTCCCATCGCTGAAGAGTGGTGCTTTCAAATCCATGCACGCATTCTAAAGGTCGTACGGCACTGTTTCGCCATTTCGGACGGATGTTGCACCTTGTACCGTGGATGTTGCACCCTGTAGATATCGATTATTCGGACGGCCATAACTTCTGACTCGTTAAGAGTTACGGAGCCATAACTTGTCAAAACAAAGGACTCGATGAGTTCTACGGCTTCGATAGCTTTCAGCCGTCAACGGATAGATTAATGCCCAAAAAGGACAACCCGAATCTCAATCGGGTCTCGTAAGTTTTTTACCCGTCGTTTTTTCGACACGTGCATTTTTACGGTAAAACGGGATTACCGTGGCCCGTCTTCGACCTCCCATCGCTGAAGAGTGATGCACCATGGTACTGTTTCGTTTCAAATCCATGCATGCATTTCTAAAAGTCGTACGGCAATGTTTCTCCATTTCGGACGGATGTTGCACCTTGCACCGTGGATGTTGCACCCTGTAGATATCGATTATTCGGACGGCCATAACTTCTGGCTCGTTAAGAGTTACGGGAGCCAAAACCTGTCAAAACGAAGGCCTCGATGAGTTCTATGGCTTTGATAGCTTTTGGCCGTCAACGGATAGATTAATGCCCAAAAAGGACAACCCGAATCTCAATCGGGTCTCGTAAGTTTTTTACCCTTCGTTTTTTCGACATGTGCATTTTTACGGTAAAACGGGATTAACGTGGCCCGTCTTCGACTTCCCATCGCTGAAGAGTGATGCATCATGGTACTGTTCCGTTTCAAATCCTTGCACGCATTTCTAAAAATCGTACGGCACTGTTTTTCCATTTCGGACGGATGTTGCACCTTGCACCGTGGATGTTGCACCCTGTAGATATCGATTATTCGGACGGCCATAACTTCTGGCTCGTTAAGAGTTACGGGAGCCATAACCTGTCAAAACGAAGGCCTCGACGAGTTCTACGGCTTTGACAGCTTTCAGCCGTCAACGGATAGATTAATGCCCAAAAAGGACAACCCGAATCTCAATCGGGTCTCGTAAGTTTTTTACCCTTCGTTTTTTCGACACGTGCATTTTTACGGTAAAACGGGATTACCGTGGCCCGTCTTCGACTTCCCATCGCTGAAGAGTGGTGCACCATGGTAATGTTCCGTTTCAAATCCATGCACGCATTTCTAAAGGTCGTACGGCACTGTTTCGCCATTTCGGACGGATGTTGCACCTTGCACCGTGGATGTTGCACCCTGTAGATATCGATTATTCGGACGGCCATAACTTCTGGCTCGTTTAGAGTTACGGGAGCCATAACCTGTCAAAACGAAGAACTCGACGAGTTCTACGGCTTTGACAGCTTTCAGCCGTCAACGGATAGATTAATTCCCAAAAAGGAAAACCTGAATATCAATCGGGTCTCGTAAGTTTTTTACCCTTTGTTTTTTCGACACGTGCATTTTACGGTAAAACAGGATTACCGTGGCCCGTCTTCGACTTCCCATCGCTGAAGAGTGGTGCACCATGGTAATGTTCCGTTTCAAATCCATGCACGCATTTCTAAAGGTCGTACGGCACTGTTTCGCCATTTCGGACGAATGTTGCACCTTTCACCGTGGATGTTGCACCCTGTAGATATCGATTATTCGGACGGCCATAACTTCTGGCTCGTTAAGAGTTACGGGAGCCATAACCTGTCAAAACGAAGGCCTCGATGAGTTCTACGGCTTTGACAGCTTTTAGCCGTCAACGGATAGATTACTGCCCAAAAAGGACAACCCGAATCTCAATCGGGTCTCGTAAGTTTTTTACCCTTCGTTTTTTCGACATGTGCTTTTTTACGGTAAAACGGGATTACCGTGGCCCGTCTTCGACTTCCCATCGCTGAAGAGTGGTGCACCATGGTACTGTTCCGTTTCAAATCGATGCACGCATTTCTAAAGGTCGTACGGCACTGTTTCGCCATTTCGGACGGATGTTGCACCTTGCACCGTGGATGTTGCACCCTGTAGATATCGATTATTCGGACGGCCATAACTTCTGGCTCGTTTAGAGTTACGGGAGCCATAACCTGTCAAAACGAAGAACTCGATGAGTTCTACGGCTTTGACAGCTTTCAGCCGTCAACGGATAGATTAATTCCCAAAAAGGAAAACCTGAATCTCAATCGGGTCTCGTAAGTTTTTTACCCTTCGTTCTTTCGACACGTGGATTTTTTCGGTAAAACGGGAATACCATGGCCCATCTTCGACTTCCCATCGCTGGAGAGTGGTGCACCATGGTACTGTTCCGTTTCAAATCTATGCACGCATTTCTAAAAGTCATACGGCACTGTTTCGCCATTTCGGACGAATGTTGCACCTTGCACCGTGGATGTTGCACCCTGTAGATATCGATTATTCGGACGGCCATAACTTCTGATCGTTTAGAGTTACAGGAGCCATAACCTGTCAAAACGAAGACCTCGATGAGTTCTACGGTTTTGACTGCTTTCAGCCGTCAACGGATAGATTAACGCCCAAAAAGGACAACCCGAATCTCAATCAGGTCTCGTAAGTTTTTTACCCTTCGCTTTTTCGACACGTGGATTTTTACGGTAAAACGGGATTACAGTGGATGGACTTCGATTTACCATCGCTGGCGATAGGTTCACCATGGTACTGTTCCGTTTCAAATCCATGCACGCATTTCTAAAGGTTGTACGACACTGTTTCGCCATTTCAGACAGATGTTGCACCTTGCATCGTGGATGTTGCACCCTGTAGATATCGATTATTCGGACGGCCATAACTTCTGGCTCGTTCAGAGTTACGGGAGCCATAACCTGTCAAAACGAAGGCCTCGATGAGTTCTACGGTTTTGACAGCTTTCATCCATCAGCGGATATATTAATGCCCAAAAAGGACAACCTGAATCTCAATCGGGTCTCGTAAGTTTTTTACCCTTCGTTTTTTCGACACGTGGATTTTTACGGTAAAACGGGATTACCGTGGCCCGTCTTCGACTTCCCATCGCTGGAGAGTGGTGCACCATGATACTGTTCCGTTTCAAATCCATGCACGCATTTCTAAAAGTCATACGGCACTGTTTCGGCATTTCGGATGGATGTTGCACCTTGCACCGTGGATGTTGCACCCTGTAGATATCGATTATTCGAAAGGCCATAACTTTTGGCTCGTTTAGAGTTACGGGAGCCATAACCTGTCAAAACGAAGACCTCAATGAGTTCTACGGCTTTTACCGCTTTCAGCTGTCAACGGATAGATTAATGCCCAAAGAGGACAACCCGAATCACAATCGGGTCTCGTAAGTTTTTTACCCTTCGTTTTTTCGACACGTGGATTTTTACGGTAAAACGGGATTACCGTGGCCCGTCTTCGACTTCCCATCGCTGGAGAGTGGTGCACCATGGTATTATTCTGTTTTAAATCCATGCACGCATTTCTAAAAGTCATACGGCACTGTTTCGCCATTTCGGACGGATGTTGCACCTTGCATCGCGGATGTTGCACCCTGTAGATATCGACTATTCGGACGGGCATAACTTCTGGCTCGTTTAGAGTTATGGGAGCCATTACCTGTCAAAACGAAGGCCTCGATGAGTTCTATGGCTTCGACAGCTTTCAGCCATCAACGGATACATTAATGCCCAAAAAGGACAACCCGAATCTCAATCGGGTCTCGTAAGTTTTTTACCCTTCGTTTTTTCGACACGTGGATTTTTACGGCAAAACGGGATTACCATAGCTGGTCTTCGATTTATCATCGCTGGAGAGTGGTGCACCATGGTATTGTTCCGTTTCAAATCCATGCACGCATTTCTAAAAGCCGTACGACACTGTTTCTCCATTTCGGACGGATGTTGCACCTTGCACCGTGGATGTTGCACCCTGTAGATATCGATTATTCGGACGGCCATAACTTCTGGCTCGTTTAGACTTACGGGATCCATAACCTGTCAAAACGAAGGCCTCGATGAGTTCTACGGCTTTGACAGCTTTCAGCCGTCAACGGATAGATTAATGCCCAAAAAGAACAACCCGAATCTCAATCGGGTCTCGTAAGTTTTTTACCCTTCGTTTTTTCGACACGTGGATTTTTACGGCAAAACGGGATTACCGTGGCCCGTCTTCGACTTCCCGTCGCTGGAGAGTGGTGCACCTGTTCCGTTTCAAATCCATGCACGCATTTCTAAAAGTCGTACGGCACTGTTTCGCCATGTCGGACGGATGTTGCACCTTGCACCGTGGATGTTGCACCCTGTAGATATCGATTATTCGGACGGCCATAACTTCTGGGTCGTTAAGAGTTACGGGAGAAATAACCTATCAAAACCAAGGCCTCGATGAGTTCTACGGCTTTGACAGCTTTCAGCCATCAACGGATGGATTAATACCCAAAAAGGACAACCCGAATCTCAATCGGGTCTCGTAAGGTTTTTACCCTTCGTTTTTTCGACACGTGGATTTTTACGGTAAAACGGGATTAGTTTGCCCCGTCTTTGACTTCCCATCACTGAAGAGTGGTGCACCATGGTACTGTTCCGTTTGAAATCCATGCACGCATTTCTAAAGGTCGTACGGCACCGTTTCGCCATTTCGGACGGATGTTGCACCTTGCACCGTGGATGTTGCACCCTGTAGATATCGATTATTCGGACGGCCATAACTTCTGGCTTGTTAAGAGTTACGGGAGCCATAATCTGTCAACACGAAGGACTCGATGAGTTCTACAGCTTCGACAGCTTTCAGTCGTCAACGGATAGATTAATGCCCAAAAAGGACAACCCGAATCTCAATTGGGTCTCGTAAGTTTTTTACCCTTCGTTTTTTCGACACGTGGATTTTTATGGTAAAACGGGATTACCGTGGCCTGTCTTAGACTTCCCATCGCTGGAGAGTGGTGCACCATGGTACTGTTCCGTTTCAAATCCATGCACGCATTTCTAAAAGTCGTACGGCACTGTTTCGCTATTTCGGACGGATGTTGCACCTTGCACCGTGGATGTTGCACCCTGTAGATATCGATTATTCGGACGGCCATAACTTCTAGCTCGTTAAGAGTTACGGGAGCAATAATCTGTCAAAACGAAGGCCTCGATGAGTTCTACGGCTTTGACGGCTTTCAGCCGTCAACGTTGTTTGCGCAAAAAATGGGCAAACACCTCCAAGTCGTGTGATTTAGTTGATTTTATGTGATTCTTAATGATTTAGATGAGTTGTGTAAATATGAAAAAAGCAGGGGCTGAATTGTAAAAGACACGCAGATTTATAGTGGTTCGGCCAGAACGTGCCTACATCCACTTTATATGTTATTATCTTTTTTTTTCAGATTACAAGTACAATGCTTTGTGTACAAGTATGTGAAAGTAGTTTGAAAGTTCCTTCCGTGTTTGAGCTCTCAAACTTGTCTGCCATTGTTGTACCCCTGCCCCTCTATTTATAGAGTGAGGCTGGGGGCAGGGGTCCTGAATGTATATAGCTGCTGGTGGGCCCGGGCTGAAGCAATCTGGCCTGGTAGTTATCTGGTTCGGCGAGGCCTCATTCGGCAAGGTGCTTGGACCGGTGGTAGGAGTGGTTCGGTGGTAGGTGTGTATTCGGTAGTGAGGTGGTTCGGTAGGTGGGTAGGCGAAGCTTGGTTCGGTGCTTGTTTGGACCGGTTGTGGAGAAGAGGCTATGGTCCGGTGGCATGTTGGTTCGATGGTATGTTGAGGAAAGTGTGGTTCGGTAGTGAAGCGGAGATGGTTTGGTTCGGCAGTGGTCTCTGGACCGGTTGTTTGGTGGAGGACCGGATGAGGTTTGACCGGATGAGAATGCCGGATGAGCTTATGCCGAGTGGGAATGCCAGATTGACTTCCATGCTTGTATCGAGCCATGTGTTTGCCGAATGATGTGGTCGCGAACCCGGCTGAAACTGTGATTCCTTGGTCTCGAGATCTTCTGGGTGAGAATTCGCCCAACATTTGCCCCCCAAAGTGGGGCACGTGCTTGCATGTGTCGCGCTTTGTTTCCTTGTGGTAGAAAGGCTTGTTTTGTAATGCCATGGGCTGGATGTTTGTATTCTGTTGATATCCTGCAAAGGAATTTACAGTTTTAGTGTGATTTCAAATAACGATCGCTCGGGATCGAAATTTTTGAGATAGAGCGAATCGTGCCGTTTGAGGCGAGAGAGTGTGCCCCGAGGGGGTTTAGCATTATCGACGCCAGGTTCACGTTAGAGTGGATTTCTGGGTCGTTCGTCAAGGTGGTTTATCGCCAGCTCAGAGCTTGCCTAGGGATCGTTCGCGACCCCGTACATGTGTAAGTAGCTTAGCCATTTCATAACTATCAGAATCAAATATCCATTTAACCGATGAGCTTAAAAAAGGATGTCAAAGTGCAAATTCTCACGACGATAGGGTTAATAGTCATTCAGAGCACGCCTATGGACCGTTCATGGTCGCGTACACGTGTAAATGATTAACCCACGTTGGTGGGAGATTTATGACTCATTCATTGTTATCATATTCTCTACTTTATTAGTAGGTCCTAGAGTTCGGTACTTATCTGATTGAGGCGCTCTACGTGCCCCCTGTTTCCGGCCTTTGCGGGTGGAGATGGTTTCGTTCGGTTTCTTGGTTGGTCCGGTATGTTGGTATTGGTCCGGTATTCTGGTCCGGTAGGCCGAACCAGTTGGTTCGACAGTCTTGAGCTCGCCTATATATAGAGGCTACACCCCCCTTTGTTTCTTCTTACCGAACCAGAGAACCAAATCTTTGCCGAATCAACTGACCACCGAACCAAATCTTTGCCGAATCAAATCTTCACCGAATCAGGTATATACTCTTTTGCCGAATGATTTTTACTACCGGATGACATTATGCCGAATGCACGCGAGGTGTCTTAGTTTGCCGAATGACATGTATACCGAATGTCTCTTAGCGCCGAATGACATGTATACCGAATGTCTCTTAGCGCCGAATGACATGTATACCGAATGTCTCTTAGTGCCGAATGACGTGTATACCGAATGAACTAATGTATTTGGACTTTGAGCGGACTCTGGACTTATGCATTCTTTTTCGCTTACATCTTTGTACTCCTTGTCCTAACAACTTGTCTTTTTGCTTCTGTGTATGCAGATAAAATGTCTCGCAAGGCGGAAACACGATCAGACAGACGGAAATCCAAAGATGGAGGCGAGTCTTCCTCCGTGCCCCCAGCCCAATCAGGATCTGGGCAGCATCGACCTGTTCCGAGGTCGTTAGTGGACGGATATGGTCCACAGGAACTTCTGGTCTCCCCGCCCGCTTGCTTTCCTAGCTCCCTAAAGGAGGAGCAACTTGATGTCATCTCTCGTTCATTTGGGATAGACAGGGCTCTCATGCAGCTGCTGGGAGAGGGAGTGATGCCGTATAATCCCCCCGAAGGTTACTTCGCTTACAGCAGGTACCATTGCATGTGTGGTGCTATCCCTCCCATCAATGCCTGGATAGTCAGCTTTACCACATATTTGAAAGTAGCTCCATTCCAGCTTCAGCCGAACTCCTATGCCATTCTGGTAAGCCTCTTCGTCATCTTCCAGAGGAGATACGGGCGCCCTCCTTCTAACCGGGAAATTCGATATTTCTATAACCTGAGGGGCTACAAGAAGGGGTCTCCGTATATTAGTCTGGAAGCGGCCGTGCCCTTCAAACCGCTCCTGGACTTATATTCAAAGTTCACCATGTTCAAGAAGGAATGGTTCTTTGTCAAGGACGATTCTGTTTCTGTCCGCCTTTTCACTTCCGGCTGTAAGATTAATTTCATTTATATTCTCCATGTTCTGACTGTAGTGCTTCTTCTGACACGCTTCTACTTCTTGCTAGCGACAGGTGGCATTGCTGTCGTGGAAGATGATTCTTTGGCGCGGATGGCTGCTGGAATAAAGGCCATTCCTGCGCGGGACAGGTCGGCTTCGTTCCTGATCAGGAGCGCTACCCTCATGGAGTACAATTTGATCCAGCCGCACCAGTCCGTTGTTAAGCAGAGGGACACGGCTGAGGAGAAGGCTGCTAAAGCTAAGGAGGGGGTCACGGTGAAGAATGGCAAGAGAAAACCCTTTGCACAGCATCCCGTCACGGGGGGCAAGAAGCTTAAAGAATCGGAGGGCCCCTTCCCAGTACTTGCCCGATCATTCCGGAGGAGGAAGGTGCGGAAGAGGGCGAAGGAGGCGATATGGAAGGAGAGTCGGAAGGCGGAGGAGATGGAGATGGTCAGGGTGGTAGTGGTGCTGGTGCCTTAACTTCCGGGCAAGACTCTGAGCTGGATGAGGCCCTCCGCCAGGCCTTCGGGGAATCGGAAGGGGAATCGGGAGCGGAGAAGGCGAAGGAGACTGGCAAGGTCGGGGCTGGTGCCGATCTATCCCCCAGGGGTTCCTCAGCCAGGGTGACTTCGGCGGTGCAAGGTGAACTTTTGTCCTCTGTCGATTCCATTTTCGATAAGGACTTAGAAATATTTTATGGTTCACTCCCGTCCTGGAATGAGATTCAGGACTTATTGCAGTACCCCACTCCTCCGCAGGGTTTGTTCAATAGACGTGCCTTCACACTTTTCTTTCTTTTTACTTACCATGTTTCCTGAATTGTGGACCATTGTATGTTCGTAACACTTGTTCTTTATTCCAGGGGCAGGCCAGGTGGTTAAAACGTCAGACGTTCGACACCGCCACGAACAGTTCAAGTTGATGAGAGCTTCTGCGAAGCCTCCCACTGGTCGTACTGGGGACGTGGTCAAATACCGTCCTCTTCTTGGGGTCATCGAAGAGGGCATTCAGAAAAAGAAGAGGAGTCGTTCTTTGTTTGAGCCTTCCCCTGGTCCGCAGCTTCCTTTTCAGCCTCCTCGTGATGCCACGGAGGAGAGTACGGAGTTTATCCCCCCTCCACCTCCTTCCAAGAATCCTACAGTTATCCGCATAAGGCGTCCTGACGTGCCCCGTGACCCCTTTGCCGGTCATCCTGATTTAGATCCAAGCTCTCGGGATATTTCATTTGATGAGGCCACGGGTGAACACCTCCTTCCCCGCAACCCCATGGTACGAGTGTTAGACGAGGCTAAGTCTCTAGATCTTGATCTACTTACCACTCGGGTAGTTACCTTGGGAGACGAGGCCAAGGCTAATATTGATCGGGTAGCCGAGGAGACCAAGAAGTTAATGAAGTATCTTGCTCAATTGGTTAAGGCCTGGGAGGAGATTGGAAGTGCTAATATTCGGTTGCGGCTGAAGGTTGCTGATCAGGCCGAACAGCTTGCCGGTAAAGCTGTTCAGATTTCTCGGCACGAGGAAGCCTCCAGGCGTCTGAAAGAGACCATGGAAAAGGCAAGTAGGGCGGAATTACGGAAGATGGAGGCCGCCTGTAAGGAGCGGATCGACATGGCCATTGCGACAGTGGATGAGGTTCGGAATGCGGCTCTCGAGCAGGTAGAGGAGTTGTCTGGGAGGCTTGAGGCCGCGGAGATGGCTCAAGTTAAGTTAAAGGAGGAGATGGAGGAGATGAGGAGGTCTCTCCAGGCTGACTGCTCGAGATACCAATCAGAGAGGGGTGCCGCTGTCGCCAAGTTGCAGGCTTCCGAGGCCAGGGTGAGGGAGTTCGAGGAGAATGAGGGGATGATGGACGAGATGCTGCAGGACATGTACTTCCGCACTTGGAAGGAGGGCAGCTTGTCTTGGATGGATGACTATCCCCGGGTCATGGCCAAGATATATCTCCGGGCTTTAGAGGAGGCCAGGGTCGATGCGGGTAAGGAAGGTGGAGTGGCTTTTAGTCTGGATATGGTCACTGCTCAGTTCTCGAAAGGGGAGCAAGTGATGGTGAAGGAGGGGATGCGGTTGCTCGCTGCGGAGGAAGCGGGCGTGCAACTGGAGGATGAGGATCAAGCGGCGGACGCTGGTGAGTTATTCTTCACTTTTCCTTTTCTTTCTGGGTTTCCAAGACTTGATTGTTTATCGTTTGTTTAATGGATTCCTTTTCTGAATTGGACAGGTGGAACTTCCGATCAACATGCTGGGGGTTCCGGCCCTGCGGCCAAATAGGCTTGGAAAGTTAGTGATGGAGTGTGGACGCAGCTGGTTACTCGTCCGGATTCGGCCGCTTTTTATTTCTTTTTTACTGTTGTTTACGTTAGTCCAAAACATTGATGTGACTGTAATGATATTATTTGCAGAGAATAACTTGGTGCGATTTCATAATATAAGTTGATTTTGTTATGTTTAAACGTTGTTGTCATTTTGATGTGCTGCGTGAGAAGTATAACCATGTATATGCCTGTGATTTTAGTTGTGTTTGATGTTAAGCCTTTGCTTGAAATATAATTTCATGTTTTGCAATGTTGGTGTGACATATGAATAAGCTATAATTATGCATCTATGTACAAGAGAAGAGAGTACCGTCCTTCATGTTTTATTTGCAGGCGGTAGTTTTGAGCATCTTGTGTAACTGATCATGAATATATCTGAGTACCTTGCCACCCAGTACGCGGGCTTAGATTCTCATGAGTGACCTGTTCGGTTTCCTGTACTTTAGAGTTCGTTATACAGGGTAGGAGAAAAGTATTTAAATGAGATGGAAATATAGAAAAAATAAAACTTCCAGTCACGGAAGGCCGTCGATGTGCTTAAGTTCGTGGCAAACGGGTTTTGTAGTCACTTTCCCTAGCTGTAGGTCTTGGAGACATTTGTCACCCATCTTACGCCTCCGCGGGGAGTTTTCTTTTTTACCACAGCCGCACTTAAGACACATCGGAGCCGAGATCGCGCACGGTAACTACCCGAACCATTATGGTCCGTAATCGTGGGTATTATTCGATTTACCGTGGCCGGCTAGCGTGGGTGCCGTTGGCCGTGAACTACCCCTGGCTGGCCACACCTTATGTTGGGGCTTAAAGTAGGTTCACAGTTACCGGCGAGCCGAACGCCGTAATGAGATGCCATCGGCTATAATCGGCCTTTATGATGACTTATAATCGGCTCATTACAGTTGGCTTTGAGGGCAGGCGCGAGCAATGAGTTAACCCGCAGCAGAGGGATGCTGGAGCAAAAGAGTCTCATTGGCGAGTGCATAGAATCGTAGCGTACCTGTTAGGCCTTGTCCAGATGAGGCCGTGGTGCGTCTTGAGTGGAGATGCCATAAGATTTTGTTCAACAGAAAAGGATAAAGCTTAACAAGCAGCCAAGATATAAAGGAACAAGTTAAAAAGAGACAAGATTTTTTTTAAAGTGGTTCGGCATGAAAATGCCTACGTCCACTGATTCTCTTTGTTAATTCACTTCATATGGGCAGTACAAGTTAAGAAAAGTATCGACGGAGGTGTCGGATGTTCCATTCCCTCTGGAACACCTCTCCGTCCACTGTTGACAAAATATAAGCTCCGTTGTGGAGATCTTTATGAATTACATATGGTCCGTCCCAGATGGGGTCCAGTGCCCCGGGGCGCGGAAAGATTCGCCTGAGGACAAGATCTCCCTCTTGTAAAGTGCGATGCTTGACTTTGGAGTTGTATAGTGCTGCTACTTTTTGCTTGTGAGCCGCTGCTTTAAGTGCTGCATCATTTCTCCTTTCCTCAATCAGATCCAAAGACATGAGGAGGAGTTCTTCGTTTTCTTCTGGATTGTAGTGGATCCTACGGTGGGAAGGAACAATAGTCTCAACAGGGAGCATTGCCTCTGATCCGTATGCCAAAGAGGAAGGAGTATGTCCCGTTGACGTTCTGAAAGATGTGCGGTAGGCCCAAAGTGCCATAGGAAGTTCGTCCACCCAAGCGCCTTTTGACTTTTCGAGTTTCTTCTTGATTAGGGTTTTGAGAATTTTGTTGACAGCTTCGACTTGTCCGTTTGCCTGAGGATAAGCTACCGATGAGAAGCTTTTATGAATTCCATGCTCTTGGCACCAGTCGGCGAATTCTTCGCTGTCAAATTGGAGTCCGTTGTCTGATATGATCTTGAGTGGTACTCCGTACCTGCACAGAATATTTTTGATCAAGAAGTTGATAACTTTTGCAGAAGATATTTTATTTAGTGGTTCCGCTTCCACCCATTTGGTGAAATAATCGACTGCCACTATAGCATATTTGGCCCCGCCCCTGCCCGTTGGCAGTTCGCCAATTAAATCAATTCCCCATACAGCAAAGGGCCAAGGGCTGGTCATTTGAGTAATCTCATTTGTGGGCAGTCGAGGAATCTTGGCAAATTTCTGACATCTGTCGCATCTCTTGACGAAGTCTAAGGCGTCTTTGTTTAGTGTGGGCCAGTAATATCCATATCGGAGTATCTTTTTCGCTAGAGTCTGTCCTCCAGTGTGATCTCCGCAACTTCCTTGATGGATCTTGTATAAGATTTCCTTGGCTTCCCTTCCAGCGACGCATCTGAATAAGGGGCTAGAGAAGCCACGCCGATAGAGGATGCCTTCTTGTATTGTGTAGTGGGGAGCTTTCCTCAAAATTCTCCTGACTTCATCACGTTTGTCTGGTAGTGTGCCGTCCTGCAAATATTTCTGGATAGGAGTCATCCAAGTTGCTTCTTCAATTGTAGTTATCAGATTCACTTGTTCAAAACTTGGGGCTAGCTGCCTTGAGATGGCTAGTGCTCCGGAAATGGTGCTATTCTTCATACTAGCTTGCTTTGCTAGTTCATCGGCCTCTTGGTTATCTTCTCGAGGAATGTGTTTGATTAGATAATGGTCCAATTGGTCGAGCAGCAGTTTGGTTTTCTTTAGGTATGCTGTGAGTCGTTCTCCTCCTGTTTGGAATTCTCCTGTACTTGGTTTACGATAAGTTGAGAATCACTATGAAGACATAAAGAATTGACTCCAATTTCGAAGGCAAGCTCCAATCCCGCTATTACTGCCTCGTACTCCGCATCGTTGTTAATGGCCGCGAATTCCAACCTTAATGCATAGTACAGCTTTCTTCCCCTGGGGGTGATTATCACAATACCTGCCCCCGAGCCTTTTTCGTTTGATGCTCCATCTACAAAGAGGTTCCACTTGATGTTTTTTGCTATTTCAAACTGATCCTTGCCTTCGTTGGTGGTGAATTCGGCAATGAAATCGGCCAGGGCTTGCCCCTTGATAGCAGTGCGAGGATGGTAGGTGACGTCATACTGACTTAGTTCAATGCACCATTTGAGGAGTCGTCCAGAAGTGTCGGGACGATGGAGCACCTGTCTTAATGGCTGATCGGTTAGAACTCTGATGGAGTGAGATTGGAAGTAGTGTCGTAGTTTTCGTGACGCGATCAATAAACAATATGCCAATTTCTCAAGTTTAGGATATCTGGCTTCTGCCCCTGTAAATCTCTTACTTATAAAGTACACCGGGCGTTGTGTGCGGTCTTCTTCTCTTACCAGGGCAGCGCTTAGAGCATGAGATGATACAGCGAGGTATAGGTATAGCTCTTCGCCTTCGTTTGGAGTTGAGAGTGCTGGTGGTTTCTGAAGGTGTTCGATCAGGTTAAGGAAGGCTTTTAAGCATTCATCGGTCCACTCGAACTTTCCTTTGTCTTTCTTGAGAGCTTCGAAGAAAGGGACGCACTTGTCGGTTGCTTTGGAAATGAATCTGCTTAGGGCGGCCACCTTTCCGTTTAGGCTCTGCATTTCTTTTCGAGTGGAAGGTATCCTTATTTATTTTAGAGCACGGATTTGTTCAGGGTTTGCTTCAATTCCTCTGGCATGGACGATGAAGCCTAAGGATTTTCCCGATGGCACTCCGAAGGAGCACTTTAGAGGATTCAGCTTCATTCCATATCGGCGAAGTACCTGAAACATCTCGCTCAGGTGGCTTACATGATCGTCGGCTTTCCTGGACTTTACCAACATGTCATCCACATATACTTCCATAGTTCGTCCCATTAATTCCGCGAACATCTTGTTGACGAGGCGCTGACAGGTGGCTCCGGCATTTTTGAGTCCAAAAGGCATGACTTTGTAACAATATAATCCCCGGTCAGTGATGAAGCTAGTGTGGTATTGATCGGGAGCGTGCATGGGAATCTGGTTGTATCCGGAGTATGCGTCCATAAAAGATAAAAGTTCGTGCCCGGCAGTGCTGTCCACAGGTTGATCGATTCGGGGGAGCGGGAAGCAGTCCTTCGGGCAAGCGTCATTTAAGTTGGAGAAATCAATGCATGTTCGCCACTTCCCATTAGCTTTCTTTACTAGCACCGGGTTAGCTATCCACTCGGGGTAGATGGCTTCTCGTATGAAGTCATTAGCAAGTAGGTTCTTTACTTCCTCGTCGAGGGCTGCTGATCGTTCTGCTCCCATGCTTCTCTTTTTCTGCTTTATCGGTGTCCTGGTGGGATCGATGTTCAGCATGTGGCATGCTATGTCTGGGGAGATTCCTGTCATATCGGCATGTGTCCACGCAAATACATCTAAGTTGTGGCGGAGAAAGTCGACGAGTTGATCCTTCAATTCTGTTTTTAGCTGAGATCCTATTTTTAATAGTCTGCTTGAATCATGTTTGTCTACAGATACGAATTCCATGGCCTCTGCGGGCTCAGCGGTAGCCTCCTCCTCCTTATCCCTGGGGTCTAGTTCATTGAAGGGATCGCTGGTGTATCGAAGAGGAGGGGCTTTCTTTAGTTGCTATGCTTCCAAGCTTTTCATACAGAGAGTAGTCTCTGCATCTTTCCCTTTATTCTTTCTATGGTTATTGCGAAGTTCTGTTACATAGCAATCTCGAGCGGCGTCTTGATCTCCTTCAACTTCTCCTATTCCGTTATCTGTTGGGAATTTCATCTTTAGGCACCACGGGGCTAGGACAATTTGGAAGTCAGATAAGGCCGGTCTTCCCAAGAAGGCGTTGTAGGCCGAGTGGTTTTCTATTAGTACGAACGTTTGTTGTCGCACAACGGAGCGGGGATGACTTCCTATTTCGACGAAGAGGTCAAGTTGCCCGAGGGGCATTTTCGCATCTCCAGTGAAACCGTGCAGGGGTTTGTTGCAGGGAGACACATCCTTCATTGACAGTTTCATTTTGTCGAAAGCATGCTTGAACAGGATATTTACGGAGCTTCCTGTGTCTATTAGAATTCGGAAAACTTTAGCTGGACCGAACCAGGCAGAGATGACCATGTGATCCATATGCGGATACTGTCTTCCTTCTAAATCACGCCTACTGAATACGATGTCGTCACTCTCTTTCCATTTCAGGTGGCGTTCTTCCATAATGTAGTTGACATAGCCCTCAGCATTTCTAAGTGACTTGCCGTATCTTTCCATCTCTACCCAGCTTCTGTCGGCGATGTGTGGTCCTCCCGAGATAGTATGGACCACTATCTTCTCTTGGCTAGAGCCACTGGTGTTGCGATTCCCTCCGCCTACTTCTGGGAGGGGTTGCTTTGAGTTCTCATTGGCAGGAGTTGGAGTCCTGTTCTGACCTCTCACAAAGCGTTCCAGCCTTCTTCTTCTGATGTGTTCTTCGATCATGTCCCGGAGATGGTGGCATTCATTGGTGTCATGTCCGTGGGATTCGTGGAAGCGGCAGAACTTTCCAGACTTGAGGGCGTTATCAGATTCTTTCTTGTGCGGGGGGCGCTTGTATCCGAGTTCGCCCTGAGTGGCTAGATAGATGTTTTCGATGGTTTCATTCAAAGGAGTGTAGGAGTCAAATCTCGGTCCTGGTCGATATTGGCGTTTTTCAACCTTCTTGCCCCCAGCATTGTCTCTAGATTCATTTCTTCGAATGTCCTTGGTTGCAGCGGGAATCTTGTCCGAAGTTGTCTTACCTTGTTGCCCTGACTGCCTCTCAGTGGCGGCGTCTTCAAGTCTCATATACTTTCCAGCTTCATGGAAGAAATCAGGTAAAGTAGCTGGTTTTTCCTTAGTTAGTCTTCTTGCGAACTTGGTATCTGGGTGTACACCACTACAGAGGGCCATTAGGGTGAGCTTCTCATCGGCATCTTGGACTGCGGCCGCTGCGGCGTTGAACCGGGTTAGATATTGTTGCAGTGTCTCTCCGGATTTCTGTTTGACATTGGATAGAGAATAAGCATCCTTGGGTTGTTCTACATGGATGCGGAACTGGCTAATGAACCTTTCTTTCAACATCTCCCATGAGCTGATAGATCCTTGGGGTAGATGGCAGAACCAGGAGGTAGCTAGATCTGCTAGGAATAGCGGAAAGCATTTACACAACACCCCTTCTGTTGTTCCGCTCATGAGCATATGCTGGGTGTATCTTTGTAAGTGTACGATGGGGTCGGAAGTTCCCTTGTAAGGTTCCATGGTTGGCATTTTCCATTCCCGGGGGGTGATGGCAGTTTCGATATTGCGGGTCAGGGGCTGGTGACCCTAGCGCCTATTCCTCGGTCCCTTTGCTCCCGTTGGACGCATTCTCTGAATAGTCGTGCCATTCTTTCATTAGAATTTGGAGCGGATAGAAATGAACTTGGTTCTTCCCTGCGAGATCGGTCTCGTCCAGATGATCTGTAGGGATGGTATAGTCTATCACTTCTGACGTGATCCAGTGGTTGTCTCTGGTTGCTCGGACGCATGCTAGGACCAGCTACAGTTGCCCCCTGCCTTGATCTTCCCCTGCGGGGTTTTATTTCGAGCATTTCCATGAGGTCAACTTCGGGCTGGGTTCTAGCCCGGCTCCGTTCAGCGGGGTTTCTATGATTAGGTGGCATGACTGGCTCAGCCACATCCGACCCTCGCTTGGCGCCTCCCCCACTGGGTTCGGTTCCAAGTGCTTCATCGAGTCGGAGTTCGGGCTGAGTCCGGGCACGGCCCCTATCATTGTTGTTCCTGTTGATGGCTTCCTCGAAGAGGGAAGACCTTTGCTGTCTCCGAGATCCTCCAGATTGAGATTCATCCCATGATTCAGTGTTGCGGTTGGATTCTTCGACATCCCTCAAGCGTGACATGAGTTGGTTCACCAAAGCTTCTTGTTGGGATGCGAAGCGGTTAGTCACTTCCAACACAACTCTATATAGGTCTGCTCTAGTGATTACTGCCGGTTGTTCCGCGGCAGGGGCTGTTGGAATTGCCTGATCTACATGTGGCACTGCTGCTGTAGTGGGATGGTTCTCTTGATCTGGATCTACTGGATTTGGAGCGCTGCTAGTTGCAGCGTTCTTTCCCTTGTTGGCGTCTTTTCTTGGCCTGGAAGTCATGTTTCCTAGGCAATGAAAGGTGCTATTGGGAAAGAAGGTTGAATGAGGGAAGCTGAAGCTTCGAGTTCGAAGTTCTCAGTGAAAGCACCAAAAATGTTTGCGCAAAAAATGGGCAAACACCTCCAAGTCGTGTGATTTAGTTGATTTTATGTGATTCTTAATGATTTAGATGAGTTATGTAAATATGAAAAAAAGCAGGGGCTGAAATGTAAAAGACACGCATATTTATAGTAGTTCGGCCAGAACGTGCCTACATCCACTTTATATGTTATTATCTTTTTTTTTTCAGATTACAAGTACAATGCTTTGTGTACAAGTATGTGAAAGTAGTTTGAAAGTTCCTTCCGTGTTTGAGCTCTCAAACTTGTCTGCCATTGTTGTACCCCTGCCCCTCTATTTATAGAGTGAGGCTGGGGGCAGGGTTCCTGAATGTATATAGCTGCTGGTGGGCCCGGGCTGAAGCAATCTGGCCTGGTAGTTGTCTGGTTCGGCGAGGCCTCATTCGGCAAGGAGCTTGGACCAGTGGTAGGAGTGGTTCGGTGGTAGGTGTGTATTCGGTAGTGAGGTGGTTCGGTAGGTGGGTAGGCGAAGCTTGGTTCGGTGCTTGTTTGGACCGGTTGTGGAGAAGAGGCTATGGTCCGGTGGCATGTTGGTTCGGTGGTATGTTGAGGAAAGTGTGGTTCAGTAGTGAAGCGGAGATGGTTTGGTTCGGCAGTGGTCTCTGGACCGGTTGTTTGGTGGAGGACCGGATGAGGTTTGACCGGATGAGAATGCCGGATGAGCTTATGCCGAGTGGGAATGCCGGATTGACTTCCATGCTTGTATCGAGCCATGTGTTTGCCGAATGATGTGGTCGCGAACCCGGGTGAAACTGTGATTCCTTGGTCTCGAGATCTTCTGGGTGAGAATTCGCCCAACAAACGTATAGATTAATGCCCAAAAAGGACAACCCGAATCTCAATCGGGTCTCGTAAGTTTTTTACCCTTCGTTTTTTCGACACCGGATTTTAATGGTAAAACGAGATTACTTTGCCCCGTCTTTGACTCCCCATCGCTGAAGAGTGGTGCTTTTAAATCCATGCACGCATTCTAAAGGTCGTACGGCACTGTTTCGCCATTTCGGACGGATGTTGCACCTTGCACCGTGGATGTTGCACCCTGTAGATATCGATTATTCGGACGGCCATAACTTCTGACTCGTTAAGAGTTATGGGAGCCATAACTTGTCAAAACGAAGGACTCGATGAGTTCTACGGCTTTGACAGCTTTCAGCCGTCAATGGATAGATTAATGCCCAAAAAGGACAACCCGAATCTCAATCGGGTCTCGTAAGTTTTTTACCCTTCGTTTTTTCGACACGTGCATTTTTACGGTAAAACGGGATTACCGTGGCCCGTCTTCGACCTCCCATCGCTGAATGGTGATGCGCCATGGTACTGTTCCGTTTCAAATCCATGCACGCATTTCTAAAAGTCGTACGGCACTGTTTCTCCATTTCGGACGGATGTTGCACCTTGCACCGTGGATGTTGCACCCTGTAGATATCGATTATTCGGACGGCCATAACTTCTGGCTCGTTAAGAGTTACGGGAGCCAAAACCTGTCAAAACGAAGGCCTCAATGAGTTCTATGGCTTTGACAGCTTTCAGCCGTCAACGGATAGATTAATGCCCAAAAAGGACAACCCGAATCTCAATCGGGTCTCGTAAGTTTTTTACCCTTCGTTTTTTTCGACATGCGCATTTTTACGGTAAAACGGGATTACCGTGGCCCGTCTTCGACTTCCCATCGCTGAAGAGTGATGCACCATGCTACTGTTCCATTTCAAATCAATGCACGCATTTCTAAAAGTCGTACGACACTGTTTCGCCATTTCGGACGGATGTTGCACCTTGCACCGTGGATGTTGCACCCTGTAGATATCGATTATTCCGACGGCCATAACTTCTGGCTCGTTAAGAGTTACGGGAGCCATAACCTGTCAAAACGAAGGCCTCGACGAGTTCTACGACTTTGACAGCTATTAGCCGTCAACGGATAGATTAATTCTCAAAAAGGACAACCCGAATCTCAATCGGGTCTCGTAAGTTTTTTACCCTTCGTTTTTTCGAAACGTGGATTTTTACGGTAAAACGGGATTACGGTGGCCCGTCTTCGATTTACCATCACTAGAGAGTGGCGCACCATGGTACTGTTCCGTTTCAAATCCATGCACTAATTTCTAAAGGTCGTACGGCACTGTTTCTCCATTTCGGACGGATGTTGCACCTTGCACCGTGGATGTTGCACCCTGTAGATATCGATTATTCGGACGGCCATAACTTCTGGCTCGTTTAGAGTTACGGGAGTCATAACCTGTCAAAACGAAGAACTCGATGAGTTCTACGGCTTTGACAGCTTTCAGCCATCAACGGATAGATTATTGACCAAAAAGAAAAACCCGAATCCCAATCGGGTCTCGTAAGTTTTTTACCCTTCGTTTTTTCGACACGTGGATTTTTACGGTAAAACGGGAATACCGTGGCCCATCTTCGACTTCCCATCGCTGGAGAGTGTTGCACCATGGTACTGTTCTGTTTCAAATCTATGCACGCATTTCTAGAAGTCATACGGCACTGTTTCGCCATTTCGGACGGATGGTTTACCTTGCACCGTGGATGTTGCACCCTGTAGATATCGATTATTCGGACGGCCATAACTTCTGGCTCGTTTAGAGTTACAGGAGCCATAACCTGTCAAAACGAAGACCTCGATGAGTTCTACGGCTTTGACTGCTTTCAGCCGTCAACGGATAGATTAACGCCCAAAAAGGACAACCCGAATCTCAATCAGGTCTCGTAAGTTTTTTACCCTTCGTTTTTTCGACACGTGGATTTTTACGGTAAAACGGGATTACAGTGGATGGTCTTCGATTTACCATCGCTGGAGAGTGGTTCACCTTGGTACTGTTCTGTTTCAAATCCATGCACGCATTTCTAAAGGTCGTACGGCACTGTTTCGCCATTTCGGACGGATGTTGCACCTTTCACCGTGGATGTTGCACCCTGTAGATATCGATTATTCGGACGGCCATAACTTCTGGCTCGTTCAGAGTTACGGGAGCCATAACGTGTCAAAACGAAGGCCTCGATGAGTTCTACGGTTTCGTCAGCTTTCTGCCATCAGCGGATAGATTAATGCCCAAAAAGGAAAACCTGAATCTCAATCGGGTCTCGTAAGTTTTTTACCCTTTGTTTTTTCGACACGTGGATTTTTACGGTAAAACGGGATTACCGTGGCCCATATTCGACTTCCCATCGCTGGAGAATGGTGCACCATGATACTGTTCCGTTTCAAATCCATGCACGCATTTCTAAAAGTCATACGGCACTGTTTCGCCATTTCGGACGGATGTTGCACCTTGCATCGTGGATGTTGCACCATGTAGATATCGATTATTCGAAAGGCCATAACTTCTGCCTCGTTTAGAGTTACGGGAGCCATAACCTGTCAAAACGAAGACCTCGATGAGTTCTACGGCTTTGACCGCTTTCAGCCGTCAATGGATAGATTAATGCCCAAAAAGGACAACCCGAATCTCAATCGGGTCTCGTAAGTTTTTTACCCTTTGTTTTTTCGACACGTGGATTTTTAAGGTAAAACGGGATTACCGTGGCCCGTCTTCGACTTCCCATCGCTGGACAGTGGTGCACCATGATACTATTCCGTTTCAAATCCATGCACGCATTTCTAAAAGTCATACGACACTGTTTCGCCATTTCGGACGGATGTTTCACCTTGCATCGTGGATGTTGCACCCTGTAGATATCGATTATTCGGACGGGGATAACTTCTGGCTAGTTTAGAGTTATGGGAGCCATTACCTGTCAAAACGAAGGCCTCGACGAGTTCTATGGCTTTGATAGCTTTTAGCCATCAACGGATACATTAATGCCCAAAAAGGACAACCCGAATCTCAATCGGGTCTCGTAAGTTTTTTACCCTTCGTTTTTTCGACACGTGGATTTTTACGGCAAAACGGGATTACCGTGGCTGGTCTTCGATTTACCATCGCAGGAGAGTGGTGAACCATGGTATTATTCCATTTCAAATCCATGCAAGCATTTTTAAAAGCCGTACGGCACTGTTTTGCCATTTCGGACGGATGTTGCACCTTGCACCGTGGATGTTGCACCCTGTAGATATCGATTATTCGGACGGCCATAACTTCTGGCTCGTTTAGAGTTACGGGAGCCATAACCTGTCAAAATGAAGGCCTCGATGAGTTCTACGGCTTTGACAGCTTTCAGCCGTCAACGGATAGATTAATACCCAAAAAGGACAACCCGAATCTCAATCGGGTCTCGTAAGTTTTTTACCCTTCGTTTTTTCGACACGTGGATTTTTACGGCAAAACGGGATTACCGTGGCCCGTCTTCGACTTCCCATCGCTGGAGAGTGGCGCACCATGGTACTGTTCTGTTTCAAATCCATGCACGCATTTCTAAAAGCTGTACGGCACTGTTTCGCCATGTCGGACGGATGTTGCACCTTGCACCGTGGATGCTGCACCCTGTAGATATCCATTATTCGGACGGCCATAACTTCTGGCTCTTTAAGAGTTACGGGAGCAATAACCTGTCAAAACGAAGGCCTCGATATGTTCTATGGCTTTGACAGCTTTCAGCCATCGACGGATAGATTAATGCCCAAAAAGGACAACCCGAATCTCAATCGGGTCTCGTAAGTTTTTTACCCTTCGTTTTTTTCGACACGTTGATTTTTACGGTAAAACGGGATTAGTTTGCCCCGTCTTTGACTTCCCATCGCTGAAGAGTGGTGCACCATGGTACTGTTCCGTTTCAAATCCATGCACGCATTTCTAAAGGTCGTACGGCACTGTTTCGCCATTTCGGACGGATGTTGCACCTTGCACCGCGGATGTTGCACCCTGTAGATATCGATTATTCGGACGGCCATAACTTCTGGCTCGTTAAGAGTTACGGGAGCGATAACCTGTCAAAACGAAGGACTCGATGAGTTCTACGGATTCGACAGCTTTCAGCCGTCAACGGATAGATTAATGCCCAAAAAGGACAACCCGAATCTCAATCGGGTCTCGTTAGTTTTTTACCCTTCGTTTTTTCGATACGTGCATTTTTACGGTAAAACCGGATTACCGTGGCCCGTCTTCGACCTCCCATCGCTGAAGAGTGATGCACCATGGTACTGTTCCATTTCAAATCCATGCACGCATTTCTAAAAGTCGTACGGCACTGTTTCTCCATTTCGGACGGATGTTGAACCTTGCACCGTGGATGTTGCACCCTGTAGATATCGATTATTCGGACGGCCATAGCTTCTGGCTCGTTAAGAGTTACGGGAACCAAAACCTGTCAAAATGAAGGCCTCGATCAGTTCTATGGCTTTGACAGCTTTCAGCCGTCAACGGATAGATTAATGCCCAAAAAGGACAACCCGAATCTCAATCGGGTCTCGTAAGTTTTTTACCCTTCATTTTTTCGACATGTGCATTTTTACGGTAAAACGGGATTACCGTGGCCCGTCTTCGACTTCCCATCGCTGAAGAGTGATGCACCATGGTACAGTTCCATTTCAAATCCATGCACGCATTTGTAAAAGTCGTACGACAATGTTTCGCCATTTCGGACGGATGTTGCACCTTGCACCGTGGATGTTGCATCCTGTAGATATCGATTATTCCGACAGCTATAACTTCTGGCTCGTTAAGAGTTACGGGAGCCATAACCTGTCAAAACGAAGGCCTCGATGAGTTCTACGGCTTTGACAGCTTTCAGCCGTCAACGGATAGATTAATGCCCAAAAAGGACAACCCGAATCTCAATCGGGTCTCGTAAGTTTTTTACCCTTCGTTTTTCGACACGTGCATTTTTACGGTAAAACGGGATTACCGTGGCCCGTCTTCGACTTCCCATCGCTGAAGAGTGGTGCACCATGGTAATGTTCCGTTTCAAATCCATGCACGCATTTCTAAAGGTCGTACGGCACTGTTTCGCCATTTCGGACAGATGTTGCACCTTGCACCGTGGATGTTGCACCCTGTAGATATCGATTATTCGGACGGCCATAACTTCTGGTCGTTTAGAGTTACGGGAGTCATAACCTGTCAAAACGAAGAATTCGATGAGTTCTACGGCTTTGACAGCTTTCAGCCATCAACGGATAGATTAATGCCCAAAAAGGAAAACCCGAATCTCAATCGGGTCTCGTAAGTTTTTTACCCTTCGTTTTTTCGACACGTGGATTTTTACGGTAAAACGGGAATACCCTGGCCCTTCTTCGACTTCCCATCGCTGGAGAGTGGTGCACCACGGTACTGTTCCGTTTCAAATCTATGCACGCATTTCTAAAAGTCATACGGCACTGTTTCGCCATTTCGGACGGATGTTGCACCTTGCACCGTGGATGTTGCACCCTGTAGATATCGATTATTCGGACAGCCATAACTTCTGGCTCGTTTAGAGTTACAGGAGCCATAACCTGTCAAAACGAAGACCTTGATGAGTTCTATGGCTTTGACTGCTTTCAGCCGTCAACGGATAGATTAATGCCCAAAAAGGACAACCCGAATCTCAATCGGGTCTCGTAAGTTTTTTACCCTTCGTTTTTTCGACACGTGGATTTTTACGGCAAAACGGGATTACCGTGGCTGGTCTTCGATTTACCATCGCTGGAGTGTGGTGCACCATGGAATTGTTCCGTTTCAAATCCATGCACGCATTTCTAAAAGCCGTACGGCACTGTTTCGCCATTTTGGACGGATGTTGCACCTTGCACCGTGTATGTTGCACCCTGTAGATATCGATTATTCGGACGGCCATAACTTCTGGCTCGTTTAGAGTTACGGGAGCCATAACCTGTCAAAACGAAGGACTCGATGAGTTCTACCGCTTTGACAGCTCTCAGCCGTCAACGGATAGATTAATGCCCAAAAAGGACAACCCGAATCTCAATCGTGTCTCGTAAGTTTTTTACCCTTCGTTTTTTCGACAAGTGGATTTTTACGGCAAAACGGGATTACCGTGGCCCGTCTTCGACTTCCCATCGCTGGAGAGTGGCGCACCATGGTACTGTTCCGTTTCAAATCGATGCACGCATTTCTAAAAGCCGTACGGCATTGTTTCGCCATGTCGGACGGATGTTGCACCTTGCACCGTGGATGTTGCACCCTGTAGATATCCATTATTCGGACGGCCATAACTTCTGGCTCTTTAAGAGTTACGGGAGCAATAACCTGTCAAAACGAAGGCCTCGATGCGTTCTACGGCTTTGACAGCTTTCAGCCATCAACGGATAGATTAATGCCCAAAAAGGACAACCCGAATCTCAATCGGGTCTCGTACCCTTCGTTTTTTCGACACGTGGATTTTTACGGTAAAACGGGATTAGTTTGCCCCGTCTTTGACTTCCCATCGCTGAAGAGTGGTGCAACAAGGTACTGTTCCGTTTCAAATCCATGCACGCATTTCTAAAGGTCGTACGGCACTGTTTCGCCATTTCGGACGGATGTTGCACCTTGCACCGTGGATGTTGCACCCTGTAGATATCGATTATTCGGACGGCCATAACTTCTGCCTCGTTAAGAGTTACGGGAGCCATAACCTGTCAAAACGAAGGCCTCGATGAGTTCTATGGCTTTGACAGCTTTCAGACGTCAACGGATAGATTAATGCCCAAAAAGGACAACCCGAATCTCAATCGGGTCTCGTAAGTTTTTTACCCTTCGTTTTTTCGACACGTGGATTTTTATGGCAAAACGGGATTACCGCGGCCCGTCTTCGACTTCCCATCGCTAGAGAGTGGTGCACCATGGTACTGTTCCATTTCAAATCCATGCACGCATTTCTAAAAGTCGTACGGCACCGTTTCGCCATTTCGGACGGATGTTGCACCTTGCACCGTGGATGTTGCACCCTGTAGATATCGATTATTCGGACGGCCATAACTTCTGGCTCGTTAAGAGTTACGGGAGCCATAACCTGTCAAAACGAAGGCCTCGACGAGTTCTACGGCTTTGACAGCTTTAATCCATCAACGGATAGATTAATGCCCAAAAAGGACAACTCGAATCTCAATCGGGTCTCGTAAGTTTTTTACCCTTCGTTTTTTCGACACGTGCATTTTTATGGTAAAACGGGATTACCGTGGCCCGTCTTCGACTTCCCGTCGCTGAAGAGTGGTGCACCATGGTAATGTTCCGTTTCAAATCCATGCACGCATTTCTAAAGGTCGTACGGCACTGTTTCGCCATTTCGAACGGATGTTGCACCTTGCACCGTGGATGTTGCACCCTGTAGATATCGATTATTCGGACGGCCATAACTTCTGGCTCGTTTAGAGTTACGAGAGCCATAACCTGTCAAAACGAAGACCTCGATGAGTTCTACGGCTTTGACAGCTTTCAGCCGTCAACGAATAGATTAATGCCCGAAAAAGACAACCCGAATCTCAATCGGGTCTTGTAAGTTTTTTACCCTTCGTTTTTTCGACACGTGGATTTTTACGGTGAAACGGGATTACCGTGGCCCGTCTTCGACTTCCCATCGCTGGAGAGTGGTGCACCATGGTACTCTTCCGTTTCAAATCTATGTACGCATTTCTAAAAGTCATACGGTACTGTTTCGCCATTTCGGATGGATGTTGCACCTTGCGCCGTGGATGTTGCACCCTGTAGATATCGATTATTCGGACGGCCATAACTTCTGGCTCGTTTAGAGTTAAAGGAGCCATAACCTGTCAAAACGAAGACCTCGATGAGTTCTACGGCTTTGACTGCTTTCAGCCGTCAACGGATAGATTAACACCCAAAAAGGACAACCCGAATCTCAATCAGGTCTCGTAAGTTTTTTACCCTTCGTTTTTTCGACACGTGGATTTTTAAGGTAAAACGGGATTACGGTGGATGGTCTTCGATTTACCATCGCTGGAGAGTGGTTCACCATGGTACTGTTCCGTTTCAAATCCATGCACGCATTTCTAAAGGTCGTACGGCACTGTTTCGCCATTTCGGACGGATGTTGCACCTTTCACCGTGGATGTTGCACCCTGTAGATATCGATTATTCGGATGGCCATAACTTCTGGCTCGTTCAGAGTTACGGGAGCCATAACCTGTCAAAACGAAGGCCTCGATGAGTTCTACGGTTTTGTCAGCTTTCAGCCGTCAGCGGATAGATTAATGCCCAAAAAGGACAACCTGAATCTCAGTCGGGTCTCGTAAGTTTTTTACCCTTCGTTTTTTCGACACGTGGATTTTTACGGTAAAACGGGATTACCGTGGCCCGTCTTCGACTTCCCATCGCTGGAAAGTGGTGCACCATGATACCGTTCTGTTCCAAATCCATGCACGCATTTCTAAAAGTCATACGGCATTGTTTCGCCATTTCGGACGGATGTTGCACCTTGCACCGTGGATGTTGCACCCTGTAGATATCGATTATTCGGACAACCATAAGTTCTGGCTCGTTTAGAGTTACGGGAGCCATAACCTTTCAAAACGAAGACCTCGACGAGTTCTACGGCTATGACAGCTTTCAGCCGTCAACGGATAGATTAATGCCCAAAAAGGACAACCCGAATCTCAATCGGGTCTCGTAAGTTTTTTACCCTTTGTTTTTTCGACACGTGCATTTTTACGGTAAAACGGGATTACCGTGGCCCGTCTTCGACTTCCCATCGCTGAAGAGTGGTGCACCAAGGTAATGTTCCGTTTCAAACCCATGCACGCATTTCTAAAGGTCGTACGGCACTGTTTCGCCATTTCGAACGGATGTTGCACCTTGCACGTGGATGTTGCACCCTGTAGATATCGATTATTCGGACGGCCATAACTTCTGGCTCTTTTAGAGTTACGGGAGCCATAACCTGCCAAAACGAAGGCCTCGATGAGTTCTACGGTTTTGTCAGCTTTCACCCGTCAGCGGATAGATTAATGCCCAAAAAGGACAACCTGAATCTCAATTGGGTCTCGTAAGTTTTTTAACCTTCGTTTTTTCGACACGTGGATTTTTACGGTAAAACGGGATTACCTTGGCCCGTCTTCGACTTTCCATCGCTGAAGAGTGGTGCACCATGGTACTGTTCCATTTCAAATCCATGCACGCATTTCTAAAAGTCGTAGGGCACTGTTTCTCCATTTGGGACGGATGTTGCACCTTAGACCGTGGATGTTGCACCATGTAGATGTCGATTATTCGGACGGCCATAACTTCTGGCTCGTTTAGAGTTACGGGAGCCATAACCTGTCAAAACGAAGGCGTCGATGAGTTCTACGGCTTTGATAGCTTTCAGCCATCAACGGATAGATTAGTGCCCAAAAAGGACAACCCGAATCTCAATCGGGTCTCGTAAGTTTTTTACCCTTCGTTTTTTCGAAACGTGGATTTTTACGGCAAAACGGGATTACGGTGGCTGGTCTTCGATTTACCATCGCTGGAGAGTGGTGCACCATGGTACTGTTCCGTTTCAAATCCATGCACGCATTTCTAAACGTCGTACGACACTGTTTCGCCATGTCGGACGGATGTTGCACCTTGCACCGTGGATGTTGCACCCTGTAGATATCGATTATTCGGACGGCCATAACTTCTGGCTCGTTAAGAGTTATGGGGGCCTTAATCTGTCAAAACGAAGGCCTCGATGAGTTCTACGTCTTTGACAGCTTTCAGCCGTCAACGGATAGATTAATGCCCAAAAAGGACAACCCGAATCTCAATCGGGTCTCGTAAGTTTTTTACCCTTTGTTTTTTCGACACGTGGATTTTTATGGTAAAACGGGATTACCGTGGCCCGTCTTCGACTTCCCATCGCTGGGGAGTGGTGCACCATGGTACTGTTCCGTTTCAAATCCATGCACGCATTTCTAAAAGTCATACGGCACTGTTTCGCCATTTCGGACGGATGTTGCACCTTGCACCGATGATGTTGCACCCTGTATTTATCGATTATTCGGACAAGCATAACTTCTGGCTCGTTTAGAGTTACGGGAGCCATAACCAGTCAAAATGAAGGCCTCGATGAGTTCTATGGCTTTGACAACTTTCCGCTGTCAACGGATACATTAATGCCCAAAAAGGACAACCCGAATCTCAATCGGGTCTCGTAAGTTTTTTACCCTTCGTTTTTTCGACACGTGGATTTTTACGGCAAAACGGGATTACCGTGGCTGGTCTTCGATTTACCCTTGCTGGAGAGTGGTGCACCATGGTACTGTTCCGTTTCAAATCCATGCTGGCTTTTCTAAAAGCCGTACGGCACTGTTTCGCCATTTCGGACGGATGTTGCACCTTGCACCGTGAATGTTGCACCCTGTAGATATCGATTATTCGGACGGCCATAACTTCTGGCTCGTTTAGAGTTACGGGAGCCATAACCTGTCAAAACGAGGGCCTCAATGAGTTCTACGGCTTTGACAGCTTTCAGCCGTCAACGGATAGATTAATGCCCAAAAAGGACAACCCGAATCTCAATCGGGTCTCGTAAGTTTTTTACCCTTCGTTTTTTCGACACGTGGATTTTTACGGCAAAACGGGATTACGATGGCTGGTCTTCGATTTACCATCGCTAGAGAGTGGTGCACCATGGTACTGCTCCGTTTCAAATCCATGCACGCATTTCTAAAAGTCGTATGGCACTGTTTCGCCATGTCGGACGGATGTTGCACCTTGCACCGTGGATGTTGCACCCTGTAGATATCGATTATTCGGACGGCCATAACTTCTGGCTCGTTAAGAGTTATGGGTGCCATAACCTGTCAAAACGAAGGCCTCGATTAGTTCTACGGCTTTGACAGCTTTCAGCCGTCAACGGATAGATTAATGCCCAAAAAGGACAACCCGAATCTCAATCAAGTCTCATAAGTTTTTTACCCTTCGTTTTTTCGACGCGTGGATTTTTACGGTAAACCGGGATTACCGTGGCCCGTCGTCGACTTCCCATCGCTGGAGAGTGGTGCACCATGGTAATGTTCTGTTTAAAATCCATGCACGCATTTTTAAAAGTCATACGACACTGTTTCGCCATTTCGGACGGATGTTGCACCTTGCACCGTGGATGTTGCACCCTGTAGATATCGATTATTCGGACGGCTATAACTTCTAGCTCGTTTAGAGTTACGGGAGCCATAACCTGTCAAAACGAAGGCCTCGATGAGTTATACTGTTTTGACAGCTTTCAGCCGTCAACGGATAGATTAATGCTCAAAAAGGACAACCCGAATTTCAATCGGGTCTCGTAAGTTTTTTACCCTTCGTTTTTTCGAAACGTGGATTTTTACGGTAAAACGGGATTACTTTGCCCTACCTTTAACTTCCCTTCGCTGAAGAGTGGTGCACCATGGTACTGTTCTGTTTCAAATCCATGCACGTATTTCTAAAAGCCGTACGACACTATTTCGCCATTTCGGACGGATGTTGCACCTTGCACCGTGGATGTTGCACCCTGTAGATATCGATTATTCGGACGGCTATAACTTCTGGCTCGTTTAGGGTTACGGGAGCCATAACCTATCAAAACGAAGTCATCGATGAGTTCTACGGTTTTGACAGCTTTCAGCCATCAACGGATAGATTAATGCCCAAAAAGGACAACCCGAATCTTAATCGGGTCTCGTAAGTTTTTTACCCTTCGTTTTTTCGACACGTGGATTTTTACGGTAAAACGGGATTACTGTGACCCGACTTCGACTTCCCATCGCTGGAGAGTGGTGCACCATGGTACTATCCCGTTTCAAATCCATGCACGCATTTCTAAAAGTCGTATGGCACTGTTTCGCTATTTCGGACGGATGTTGCACCTTGCACCTTGGATGTTGCACCCTGTAGATATCGATTATTCGGACGGCCATAACTTCTGGCACGTTTAGAGTTACGGAAGACATAACCTGTCAAAACGGAGACCCGATTGAGATTCGGGTTGTTAGTTTTGGGCATTAATCTATCCGTTGACGGCTGAAAGATGTCAAAGCCGTAGAACTCACTGTGGCCTTCGTTTTGACAGTATATGGCTCCCTTGACTCTAAACGAGTCATAAGTTATGGCCGTCCGAATAATCGATATCTATAGGGTGCAACATCCGCGGTGCAAGGTGCAACATCCGTCCGAAATGGAAAAACAGTGTCGTACGACTTTTAAAAATGCGTGCATGGATTTGAAATGGAACAGTACCATGGTGCACCACTCTCTAGTGATGGTAAATCGAAGGCGAGGCACGGTAATCCCGTTTTACCGTAAAAATCCGGTGTCGAAAAAACGAAGGGTAAAAAACTTACGAGACCCGATTAAGATTCGGGTTGTCCTTTTCGAGCATTAATCTATCCGTTGATGGCTGAAAGCAGTCAAAGACATAGAACTCACCGTGGCCTTCGTTTTGACAGGTTATGGCTCCCGTAACTCTAAACGAGCCAGAAGTTATGGCCGTCCGAATAATAGATATCTACATGGTGCAACATCCGCGGTGCAAGGTGCAACATCCGTCCGAAATGGAGAAACAGTGTCGTACGACTTTTAGAAATGCGTGCATGGATTTGAAACGGAACAGTACCATGGTGCACCACTCTCCAGCGATGGTAAATCGAAGGCGAGGCACGGTAATCCCGTTTTACCGTAAAAATCCGGTGTCGAAAAGACGAAGGGTAAAAAACTTACGAGACCCGATTGAGATTCGGGTTGTCCTTTTTGGGCATTAATCTATCCGTTGTCGGCTGAAAGCGGTCAAAGCCGTAGAACTCACCGTGGCCTTCGTTTTGACAGGTTATGGCTCCCGTAACTCTAAACGAGCCAGAAGTTATGGCCGTCCGAATAATCGATATCTACAGGGTGCAACATCCGTCCGAAATGGAGAAACAACGCCGTACGACTTTTAGAAATGCGTGCATGGATTTGAAACGGAACGGTACCATGGTGCACCACTCTCCAACGATAGTAAATCGAAGGTAAGGCACGGTAATCCCGTTTTACCGTAAAAACCCGGTGCCGAAAAAACGAAGGGTAAAAAATTTACGAGACCTAATTGAGATTCGGGTTGTCCTTTTTGGGCATTAATCTAATCTATCCATTGTCGGCTGAAAGCTGTCAAAGTCGTAGAACTCACCATGGGCTTCGTTTTGACAGGTTATGGCTCCCGTAACTCTAAACGAGCTAGAAGTTATGGTCGTCCGAATAATCGATATCTATAGGGTGCAACATCTGCGGTGCAAGGTGCAACATCCGTCCGAAATGGAGAAACAGTGCCCTACAACTTTTAAAAATGCGTGCATGGATTTGAAACGGAACAGTACCATGGTGCACCACTCTCCAACGATGGTAAATCGAATGCGAGGCACGGTAATCCCATTTTACCGTAGAAATCCGGTGTCGAAAAAACGAAGGGTAAAAAACTTACGAGACCCGATTGAGATTCGGGTTGTCCTTTTTGGGCATTAATCTATCCGTTGTCGGCTGAAACCTGTCAAAGCCGTAGAACTCACCGCGGGCTTCGTTTTGACAGGTTATGGCTCACGTAACTCTAAACGAGCCAGAAGTTATGGCCGTCCGAATAATCGATATTTACAGGGTGCAACATCCGCGGTGCAAGGTGCAACATTCGTCCGAAATGGAGAAACAGCGCCGTACGACTTTTAGAAATGCGTGCATGGATTTGAAACGGAACGGTACCATGGTGCACCACTCTCCAACGATGGTAAATCGAAGGCATGGCACGGTAATCTCGTTTTACCGTAAAAACCCGGTGCCGAAAAACGAAGGGCAAAAAACTTACGAGACCCGATTGAGATTCGGGTTGTCCTTTTTGGGAATTAATCTATCCGTTGTCGACTGAAAGCTGTCAAAGCCGTAGAACTACCGTGGGCTTCGTTTTGACAGGTTATGGCTCTCATAACTCTAAACGAGTCAGAAGTTATGGCCGTCCGAATAATCGATATCTACAGGGTGCAATATCCGCGTTGCAAGGTGCAACATCCGTCCGAAATGCAGAAACAGTGAGGTACGTCTTTTAAAAATGTGTGCATGGATTTGAAACGGAACAGTAGCATGGTGCACCACTCTCCAGCGATGGTATATCGAAGACGAGGCACGGTAATCCCGTTTTACCGTAAAAATTCGGTGTCGAAAAAACGAAGGGTAAAAAACGTACGAGACCCGATTAAGATTCGGGTTGTCCTTTTTGGGAATTAATCTATCCGTTGACGGCTGAAAGCTGTCAAAGCCGTAGAACTCACCGTGGGCTTCGTTTTTACAAGTTATGGCTCTCGTAACTCTAAACGAGCCAGAAGTTATGGCCGTCTGAATAATCGATATCCATAGGGCGCAACATCCACGGTGCAAGGTGCAACATCCGTCCGAAATGGAGAAACAGTGCCGTACGACTTTTAGAAATGCATGCATGGATTTGAAACGGAAAAGTACCATGGTGCACCACTCTCCAACGATGGTAAATCGAAGACGAGGCACAGTAATCCCGTTTTACCAAAAAAATCCGGTGTCGAAAAAACGAAGGGTACAAAACGTACGAGACCCGATTGAGATTCGGGTTGTCATTTTCGGGCATTAATCTATCCGTTGACGGCTGAAAGCTGTCAAAGCCGTAGAACTCACCGTGGCCTTCGTTTTGATCGGTTATTGCTCCCGTAGCTCTAAACGAGCCAGAAGTTATGGCCGTCCGAATAATCGATATCTACAGGGTGCAACATCCGCTGTTCAAGGTGCAACATCCGTCCGAAATGGTGAAACAGTGCTGTACGGCTTTTAGAAATGCGTGCATGGATTTGAAACGGAACAGTACCATGGTGCACCACTCTCCAGCGATGGTAAATCGAAGGCGAGGCACGGTAATCCCATTTTACCGTAAAAATCCGTTGTCGAAAAAAGAAGGGTAAAAAACTTACGAGACCCGATTGAGATTCGGGGTGTCCTTTTCGTGCATTAATCTATCCGTTGACGGCTGAAAGCTATCAAAGCCGTAGAACTCACCGTGACCTTCGTTTTGACAGGTTATGGCTCCCGTAACCCTAAACGAGTCAGAAGTTATGGCCGTCCGAATAATCGATATCTACAGGGTGCAACATCCGCGGTGCAAGGTGCAACATCCGTCCAAAATGGCGAAACTGTGTCGTACGACTTTTTGAAATGCGCGCATGGATTTCAAACGGAACACTATCATGTTGCACCACTCTCTAGCGATGGTAAATCGAACACGAGCCACGGTAATCCCGTTTTACCGTTAAAATCCGGTGTCGAAAAAACGAAGGGTAAAAAACGTACGAGACCCGATTGAGATTCGGGTTGTTATTTTTGGGCATTAATCTATCCGTTGACGGCTGAAAGCTATCAAAGCCGTAGAACTCACCGTGGCCTTCGTTTTGACAGGTTATGGCTCCCGTGACTCTAAACGAGCCAGAAGTTATGGTCGTCCGAATAATCGATATCTACAGGGTGCAACATCCGCGGTGCAAGGTGCAACATCCGTCCGAAATGGCGAAACAGTGCCGTACGACTTTTAGAAATGCGTGCATGGATTTGAAACGGAACAGTACCATGGTGTACCACTCTCCAGTGATGGTAAATCGAAGGCGAGGCACGGTAATCCCGGTTTACCGTAAAAATCCGGTGTCGAAAAAACGAAGGGTAAAAGACTTACGAGACCCGATTGAGATTCGGGTTGTTCTTTTCGGGCATTAATCTATCCGTTGTCGGCTGAAACCTGTCAAAGCCGTAGAACTCACCGTGGGCTTCGTTTTGACAGGTTATGGCTCCCGTAAATTTAAACGAGCCAAAAGTTATGGCCGTCCGAATAATCGATATCTACAGGGTGCAACATCCGTCCGAAATGGAGAAACAGCGCCGTACGACTTTTAGAAATGCGTGCATGGATTTGAAACGGAACGGTACCAAGGTGCACCACTCTCCAACGATGGTAAATCGAAGGCATGGCACGGTAATCCAGTTTTACCGTAAAAATCCGGTGCTGAAAAAACGAAGGGCAAAAAACTTACGAGACCCAATTGAGATTCGGGTTGTCCTTTTTGGGAAATAATCTATCCGTTGTCGACTGAAAGCTGTCAAAGCCGTAGAACTACCGTGGGCTTCGTTTTGACAGGTTGTGGCTCCCGTAACTCTAAACGAGTCAGAAGTTATGGCCGTCCAAAAAATCGATATCTACAGGGTGCAATATCCGCGGTGCAAGGTGCAACATCCGTCCGAAATGGAGAAACAGTGCCGTACGACTTTTAAAAATGCGTGCATGGATTTGAAACAGAACAGTAGCACGGTTGCCTTCGTTTTGACAGGTATGGAACCCGTAACTCTAAACGAGCCAGAAGTTATGGCCGTCCGAATAATCGATATCTACATGGTGCAACATCCGCGGTGCAAGGTGCTACATCCGTCCGAAAGAGCGAAACAGTGTCGTGCGACTTTTAGAAATGCGTGCATGGATTTGAAACGGAACAGTACCATGGTGCACCACCCTCCAGCGATGGTAAATCGAAGGCGAGGCACGGTAATCCCGTTTTACCGTAAAAATCCGGTGTCGAAAAAACGAAGGGTAAAAAACTTACGAGACTCGATTGAGTTTTGGGTTGTCCTTTTTGGGCATTAATCTATCCGTTGTCGGCTGAAACCTGTCAAAGCCGTAGAACTCACCGTGGGCTTCGTTTTGACAGGTTATGGCTCCCGTAACTTTAAACGAGCCAAAAGTTATGGCCGTCCGAATAATCGATATCTACAGGGTGCAACATCCGTCCGAAATGGAGAAACAGCGCCGTACGACTTTTAGAAATGCGTGCATGGATTTGAAACGGAACGGTACCAAGGTGCACCACTCTCCAACGATGGTAAATCGAAGGCATGGCACGGTAATCCAGTTTTACCGTAAAAATCCGGTGCCGAAAAAACGAAGGGCAAAAAACTTACGAGACCCAATTGAGATTCGGGTTGTCCTTTTTGGGAAATAATCTATCCGTTGTCGACTGAAAGCTGTCAAAGCCGTAGAACTACCGTGGGCTTCGTTTTGACAGGTTGTGGCTCCCGTAACTCTAAACGAGTCAGAAGTTATGGCCGTCCAAAAAATCGATATCTACAGGGTGCAATATCCGCGGTGCAAGGTGCAACATCCGTCCGAAATGGAGAAACAGTGCCGTACGACTTTTAAAAATGCGTGCATGGATTTGAAACAGAACAGTAGCACGGTGCACCACTATCCAGCAATGGTGAATCGAAGACGAGGCACGGTAATCCCGTTTTACCGTAAAAATTCGATGTCGAAAAAACGAATGGTAAAAACGTACGAGACCCGATTGAGATTCGAGTTGTCCTTTTTGGGCATTAATCTATCCGTTGACGGCTGAAAGCTATCAAAGCCGTAGAACTCACCGTGGGCTTCGTTTTTATAGGTTATGGCTCTCGTAACTCTAAACGAACTAGAAGTTATGGCCGTCCGAATAATCGATATCTATAGGGCGCAACATCTACGGTGCAAGGTGCAACATCCGTCCGAAATGGAGAAACAGTGCTGTACGACTTTTAGAAATGCGTGCATCGATTTGAAACAGAAAAGTACCATGGTGCACCACTCTCCAACGATGGTAAATCGAAGACGAGGCACAATAATCCCGTTTTACCGAAAAAATCCGGTGTCGAAAAAACGAATGGTACAAAACGTACGAGACCCGATTGAGATTCGGGTTGTCATTTTCGGGCATTAATCTATCTGTTGACGGCTGAAAGCTGTCAAAACCGTAGAAATCACCGTGGCCTTCGTTTTGACAGGTTATGGCTCCCGTAGCTCTAAACGAGCCAGAAGTTATGGTCGTCCGAATAATCGATATCTACAAGGTGCAACATCCGCTGTTCAAGGTGCAACATCCATCCGAAATGGTGAAACTGTGTCGTACGGCTTTTAGAAATGCGTGCATGGATTTGAAACGGAACAGTACCATGGTGCACCACTCTCCAGCGATGGTAAATCGAAGGCGAGGCATGGTAATCCCATTTTACCGTAAAAATCCGTTGTCGAAAAAAGAAGGGTAAAAAACTTACGAGACCCGATTGAGATTCGGGTTGTCCTTTTCAGGCATTAATCTATCCGTTGACAGCTGAAATCTGTCAAAGCCGTAGAACTCACCGTGGCCTTTGTTATGACAGGTTATGGCTCCCGTAACTCTAAACGAGCCAGAAGTTATGGTCGTCCGAATGATCGATATCTATAGGGTGCAACATCCGCGGTGCAAGGTGCAACATCCGTCCAAAATGGCGAAACTGTGCCGCACAACTTTTTGAAATGCGCGCATAGATTTGAAACGGAACAGTATCATGGTGCACCACTCTCTAGCGATGGTAAATCGAAGACGAGCCACGGTAATCCCGTTTTACCGTTAAAATCTGGTGTCGAAAAAACGAAGGGTAAAAAACGTACGAGACCCGATTGAGATTCGGGTTGTTATTTTTGGGCATTAATCCATCCGTTGACGGCTGAAAGCTGTCAAAGCCGTAGAACTCACCGTGGCCTTCGTTTTGACAGGTTATGGCTCCCGTGACTCTAAACGAGCCAGAAGTTATGGCCGTCGGAATAATCGATACCTATAGGGTGCAACATTCGCGATGCAAGGTGCAACATCCGTCCGAAATGGCGAAACAGTGCCGTACGACTTTTAGAAATGCGTGCATGGATTTGAAACGGAACAGTACCATGGTGCGCCAC
This sequence comes from Allium cepa, assembly GCA_030765085.1. Classification (NCBI taxonomy): domain Eukaryota; kingdom Viridiplantae; phylum Streptophyta; class Magnoliopsida; order Asparagales; family Amaryllidaceae; genus Allium; species Allium cepa. The sequence goes on along the minus strand of CM060941.1, from coordinate 41,527,799 downwards.
TCTCCAGCGATGGTAAATCAAAGGCGAGGCATGGTAATCCCGTTTTACCGTAAAAATCCGGTGTCGAAAAAACGAAGGGTAAAAAACTTACGAGACCCGATTGAGATTCGGGTTGTCCTTTTTGGGAATTAATCTATCCATTGTCGGCTGAAAGCTGTCAAAGCCGTAGAACTCACCGTGGGCTTCGTTTTGACAGGTTATGGCTCCCGTAACTCTAAACGAGCCAGAAGTTATGGCCGTGCGAATAATCGATATCTACAGGGTGCAACATCCGCGGTGTAAGGTGCAACATCCGTCCGAAATGGAGAAACAGTGCCGTACGACTTTTAAAAATGCGTGCATGGATTTGAAACGGAACAGTACCATGGTGCACCACTCTCCAGCGATGGTAAATCAAAGACAAGGCACGGTAATCCCGTTTTACCGTAAAAATTCGGGGTCGAAAAAACGAAGGGTTAAAAATGTACGAGACCCGATTGAGATTCAGGTTGTCCTTTTTGGGCATTAATCTATCCGTTGACGGCTGAAAGCTTTCAAAACCGTAGAACTCACCGTGGACTTCGTTTTGACAGGTTATGGCTCTCGTAACTCTAAACGAGCCAGAAGTTATGGCCGTCCGAATAATCGATATCTACAGGGTGCGACATCCGCGGTGCAAGGTGCAACATCCGTCCGAAATGGAGAAATAGTGTCGTACGACTTTTAGAAATGCGTGCATGGATTTGAAACGGAAAAGTACCATGGTTCACCACCCTCCAACGATGGCAAATCGAAGACGAGGCACGGTAATCCGGTTTTACCGAAAAAATCCGGTGTCGAAAAAACGAAGGGTAAAAAACTTACGAGACCCGATTGAGATTCGGGATGTCCTTTTTGGCATTAACCTATCCGTTGTCGGTTGAAAGCTGTCAAAGCCGTAGAACTCACCGTGGGCTTCGTTTTGACAGGTTATGGCTCCCGTAACTCTAAACGAGCCAGAAGTTATGGCTGTCCGAATAATCGATATCTACAGGGTGCAACATCCGCTGTGCATGGTGCAACATTTGTCCGAAATAAAGAAACAGTGCCGTACGACTTTTAGAAATGCATGCATGGATTTGAAATGGCACAGTACCATGGTGCACCACTCTCCAGCGATGGTAAATCGAAGACGAGGCACGGTAATCCCGTTTTACCGTAAAAATCCGGTGTCGAAAAAACGAAGGGTAAAAAACGTACGAGACCCGATTGAGATTCGGGTTGCATTTTTGGGCCTTAATCAATCCGTTGACGGCTGAAAGCTATCAAAGCCGTAGAACTCGCCATGGCCTTCGTTTTGTCAGGTTATGGCTCCCGTAAAATCTAAACGAGCCAGAAGTTATGGCCGTCCGAATAATCGATATCTACAGGGTGCAACATCCGCGGTGCGAGGTGCAACATCCGTCCGAAATGGCAAAACATTGTCGTACGACTTTTAGAAATGCATGCATGGATTTGAAACGGAACAGTACCATGGTGCACCACTCTCCAGCGATGGTAAATCAAAGACGAGGCACGGTAATCCCATTTTACCGTAAAAATCCGGTGTCGAAAAAACGAAGGGTAAAAAACGTACGAGACCCGATTGAGATTCGGGTTGTCATTTTGGGGCATTAATCTATCTGTTGACGGCTGAAAGCAGTCAAAGCCGTAGAACTCACCGTGGCCATGGTTTTGACAGGTTATGGCTCCCGTAACTCTAAACGAGCCGTAAGTTATGGCAGTCCGAATAATCGATATCTACACGGTGCAACGTCCGCGGTGCAAGGTGCAACATCCGTTCGAAATGGGGAAATATTGTCGTACGACTTTTAGAAATTCTTGCGTGGATTTGAAACGGAACTGTACCATGGTGCACCACTCTCCTGCGATGGTAAATCGAAGGCGAGGCACGGTAACCCCGTTTTACCGTAAAAATCCGGTGTCGAAAAAATGAAGGGTAAAAAACTTACGAGACCCGATTGAGATTCGGGATGTCCTTTTTTGGCATTAACCTATTCGTTGTCGGCTGAAAGCTGTCAAAGCCGTAGAACTCACCGTGGGCTTCGTTTTGACAGGTTATTGCTTCCATAACTCTAAACGAGCCGGAAGTTATGGCCGTCCGAATAATCGATATCTACAGGGTGCAACATCCGCGGTGCAAGGTGCAATATCCGTCCGAAATGGAGAAACAGTGCCGTACGACTTTTAGAAATGCATGCATGGATTTGAAACGACACAGTACCATGGTGCACCACTCTCCAGCGATGGTAAATCGAAGGCGAGGCACGGTAATCCCGTTTTACCGTAAAAATCCGGTGTCGAAAAAACGAGGGGTAAAAAACGTACGAGACCCGATTGAGATTCGGGTTGTCATTTTTGGGCCTTAATCAATCCGTTGACGGCTGAAAGATATCAAAGCCGTAGAACTCACCATGGTCTTCGTTTTGTCAGGTTATGGATCCCGTAAAATCTAAACGAGCCAGAAGTTATGGCCGTCCGAATAATCGATATCTACAGGGTGCAACATCCGCGGTGCGAGGTGCAACATCCGTCCGAAATGGCGAAACATTGTTGTACGACTTTTAGAAATGCGTGCATGGATTTGAAACGGAACAGTACCATGGTGCACCACTCTCCAGCGATGGTAAATCGAAGACGAGGCACGATAATCCCATTTTACCGTAAAAATCCGGTGTCGAAAAAACGAAGGGTAAAAAACGTACGAGACCCGATTGAGATTCGGGTTGTCATTTTGGGGCATTAATCTATCCGTTGACGGCTGAAAGCAGTCAAAGCCGTAGACTCACCGTAGCCTTCATTTTGACAGGTTATGGCTCCCGTATCTCTAAACGAGCCAGAAGTTATGGCCGTCCGAAGAATCGATATCTATAGGGTGCAACATCCACGGTGCAAGGTGCAACATCCGTCCAAAATGGCGAAACTGTGCCGTACGACTTTTAAAAATGCGTGCATGGATTTGAAATGGAACAGTACCATGGTGCACCACTCTCCTGCGATGGTAAATCAAAGGCGAGGCACGATAACCCCGTTTTACCGTAAAAATCCGGTGTCGAAAAAACGAAGGGTAAAAAACTTACGAGACCCGATTGAGATTCGGGTTGTCCTTTTTTGGCATTAGCCTATCCGTTGTCGGCTGAAAGCTGTCAAAGCCGTAGAACTCACCGTGGGCTTCGTTTTGACAGGTTATGGCTCCCGTAACTCTAAACGAGCCAGAAGTTATGGCCGTCCGAATAATCGATATCTACAGGGTGCAACATCCGCGGTGCAAGGTGCAACATCCGTCCGAAATGGAGAAACAGTGCCGTACGACTTTTAGAAATGCGTGCATGGATTTGAAACGGAACAGTACCATGGTGCACCACTCTCCAGCGATGGTAAATCGAAGACGAGTCACGGTAATCCCGTTTTACCGTAAAAATCCGGTGTCGAAAAAACGAAGGGTAAAAAACGTACGAAACCCGATTGAGATTCGGGTTGTCATTTTTGGGCATTAATCAATCCATTGACGGCTGAAAGCTGTCAAAGCCGTAGAACTCACCGTGGCTTCATTTTGTCAGGTTATGGCTCCCGTAACTCTAAACGAGCCAGAAGTTATGGCCGTCCGAATAATCGATATCTACAGGGTGCAACATCCGCGGTGCAAGGTGCAACATCCGTCCGAAATGTAGAAACAGTGCCGTACGACTTTTAGAAATGCGTGCATGGATTTGAAACGGAACAGTACCATGGTGCACCACTCTCCAGCGATGGTAAATCGAAGACGAGTCACGGTAAACCCGTTTTACCGTAAAAATCCGGTGTCGAAAAAACGAAGGGTAAAAAACGTACGAAACCCAATTGAGATTCGGGTTGTCATTTTTGGGCATTAGTCAATCCATTGACGGCTGAAAGCTGTCAAAGCCGTAGAACTCACCGTGGCTTCGTTTTGTCAGGTTATGGCTCCCGTAACTCTAAACGAGCCAGAAGTTATGGCCGTCCGAATAATCGATATCTGCAGGATGCAACATCCGCGGTGCAAAGTGCAACATCCGCCCGAAATGGCGAAACATTGTCGTACGACTTTTAGAAATGCGTGCATGGATTTGAAAGGGAACAGTACCATGGTGCACCACTCTCCAGCGATGGTAAATCGAAGACGAGGCACGGTTATCCCGTTTTACCGTAAAAATCCGGTGTCGAAAAAACGATGGGTAAAAAATGTACGAGACCCGATTGAGATTCGGGTTGTCATTTTGGGGCATTAATCTATCCGTTGACGGCTGAAAGCAGTCAAAGCCTTAGAACTCACCGTGGCCTTCATTTTGACAGGTTATGGCTCCCGTAACTCTAAACGAGCCAGAAGTTATGGCCGTCCGAATAATCGATATCTACAGGGTGCAACATCCGCGGTGCAAGGTGCAGCATCCGCCCGAAATGGCGAAACAGTGCCGTACGACTTTTAGAAATGCATGCATGGATTTGAAACGGAACAGTACCACGGTGCACCACTCTCCTGCGATGGTAAATCGAAGGCGAGGCACGGTAACCCCGTTTTACCATAAAAATCCGGTGTCGAAAAAACGAAGGGCAAAAAACTTACGAGACCCGATTGAGATTCGGGTTGTCCTTTTTGGGCATTAACCTATCCGTTGTCAGCTAAAAGCTGTCAAAGCCGTAGAACTCACCGTGTGCTTCGTTTTGACAGGTTATGGCTCCCGTAACTCTAAACGAGCCAGAAGTTATGGCCTTCCGAATAATCGATATCGACAGGGTGCAACATCTGCGGTGCAATATGCAACATCCGTCCGAAATGGCGAAACATTGTCGTACGACTTTTAGAAATGCATGCATGGATTTGAAACGGAACAGTACCATGGTGCACCACTCTCCAGCGATGGTAAATCGAAGACGAGGCACGGTAATCCCGTTTTACCGTAAAATTCCGGTGTCGAAAAAACGAAGGGTAAAAAACGTACGAGAACCGATTGAGATTTGGGTTGTCATTTTGGGGCATTAATCTATCCGTTGACGGCTGAAAGCAGTCAAAACCGTAGAAATCACCGTGGCCTTCATTTTCACAAGTTATGCCTCCCGTAACTCTAAACGAGCCAGAAGTTATGGCCGTCCGAATAATCGATATCTACAGGGTGCAACATTTGCGGTGCAAGGTGCAACATCCGTCTGAAATGGCAAAACAGTGCCGTACGACTTTTAAAAATGCGCGCATGGATTTGAAACGGAACAGTACCATGGTGCACCACTCTCCTACGATGATAAATCGAAGGCGAGGCACGGTAACCCTGTTTTACCGTAAAAATCCGGTGTCGAAGAAACGAAGGGTAAAAACCTTACGAGACCCGATTGAGATTCGGGTTGTCCTTTTTGGGCATTATCCTATCCGTTGTCGGCTAAAAGCTATCAAAGCCGTAGAACTCACCGTGTGCTTCGTTTTGACAGGTTATGGCTCCCGTAACTCTAAACGAGCCAGAAGTGATGGCCGTCCGAATAATCGATATCTACAGGGTGCAACATCCACGGTGCAAGGTGCAACATCCGTCCGAAATGGAGAAACAGCGCCGTACGACTTTTAGAAATGCGTGCATGGATTTGAAACGGAACAGTACCACGGTGCACCACTCTCCAGCGATAATAAATCAAAGACGAGGCACGGTAATCCCTTTTTACCGTAAAAATTCGGTGTCGAAAAAACGAAGGGTAAAAAACGTACGAGACCCGATTGAGATTCGGGTCGTCATTTTGGGCATTAATCTATCCTTTGACAGCTGAAAGCTGTAAAAGCCGTAGAACTCACCGTGGGCTTCGTTTTGACAGGTTATGGCTCCCGTAACTCTAAACGAGCCAGAAGTTATGGCCATCCGAATAATCGATATCTACAGGGTGCAACATCCGCGGTGCAAGGTGCAACATCCGTCCGAAATGGAGAAACAGTGTCGTACGACTTTTAGAAATGCATGCATGGATTTGAAATGGAACAGTACCATGGTGCACCACTCTCCAGCGATGGGAAGTCGAAGACGGGCCACGGTAATCCCGTTTTACCGTAAAAATCCACATGTCGAAAAAACGAAGGGTAAAAAACTTACGAGACCCGATTGAGATTCGGGTTGTCCTTTTTGGGCATTAATCTATCCGTTGACGGCTGAAAGCTGTAAAAGCCGTAGAACTCACCGTGGGCTTTGTTTTGACAGGTTATGGCTCCAGTAACTCTAAACGAGCCAGAAGTTATGGCCGTCCGAATAATCGATATCTACAGGGTGCAACATCCGCGGTGCAAGGTGCAACATCCGTCCGGAATGGAGAAACAGTGCCGTACGACTTTTAGAAATGCGTGCATGGATTTTAAACGGAACAGAACCATGGTGCACCACTCTCCAGCGATGGTAAATCGAAGACGAGGCACGGTAATCCCATTTTACCGTAAAAATCCGGTGTCGAAAAAACGAAGGTTAAGAAAGTAAGAGACCCGATTGAGATTCGGGTTATCATTTTTGGGCATTAATCAATCCGTTGATAGCGGAAAGCTGTCAAAGCCGTAGAACTCACCGTGGCCTTCGTTTTTTCAGGTTATGGCTCCCGTAACTCTAAACGAGCCAGAAGTTATGGCCGTCCGAATAATCGATATCTACAGGGTGCAACATCCGCTGTGCGAAGTGCAACATCCGTTCGAAATGGCGAAACATTGTCGTACGACTTTTAGAAATGCGTGCATGGATTTGAAACGGAACAGTACCATGGTGCACCACTCTCCAGCGATGGTAAATTGAAGACGAGGCACGGTAATCTCGTTTTACCGTAAAAATTCGGTGTCGAAAAAACGAAGGGTAAAAAACGTACGAGACCCGATTGAGATTCGGGTTGTCATTTTGGGGCATTAATCTATCCGTTGACGGCTGAAAGTAGTGAAAGCTGTAGAACTCACCGTGGCCTTCATTTTGACAGGTTATGTCTCCCGTAACTCTAAACGAGCCAGAAGTTATGGCCGTCCGAATAATCGATATCTACAGGGTGCAACATCCGCGGTGAAAGGTGCAACATCCGTCCGAAATGGCGAAACAGTGTCGTACGACTTTTAGAAATGCGCGCATGAATTTGAAACGGAACAGTACCATGGCGCACCACTCTCCTGCGATGGTAAATCGAAGGCGAGGCACGGTAACCCCGTTTTACCGTAAAAATCCGGTGTCGAAAAAATGAAGGGTAAAAAAATTACGAGACCCGATTGAGATTCGGGTTGTCCTTTTTGTGCATTAATCTATCCGTTGTCGGCTGAAAGCTGTCAACACCGTAGAACTCACCGTGGGCTTCGTTTTGACAGGTTATGGCCCCCGTAACTCTAAACGAGCCAGAAGTTATGGCCGTCCGAATAATCGATATCTACAGGGTGCAACATCCGCGGTGCAAGGTGCAACATTCGTCCGAAATGGAGAAACAGTGCCGTACGACGTTTACAAATGCGTGCATGGATTTGAAACGGAACAGTACCATGGTGCACCACTCTCCAGCGATGGTAAATCAAAGGCGAGGCACTGTAATCCCGTTCTACCGTAAAAATCCGGTGTCTAAAAAACGAAGGGTAAAAAACGTACGAGACCCGATTGAGATTCGGGTTGTCATTTTTGGGCATTAATCTATCCATTGATGGCTGAAAGCTGTCAAAGCCATAGAACTCACTGTGGGCTTCGTTTTGACAGGTTATGGCTCCCGTAACTCTAAACGAGCCAGAAGTTATGGCCGTCCGAATAATCGATATCTACAGGGTGCAACATCCGCGGTGCAAGGTGCAACATCCGTCCGGAATGGATAAACAGTGCCGTACGACTTTTAGAAATGCGTGCATGGACTTGCAACGGAAGAGTACCATGGTGCACCACTCTCGAGTGATGGTAAATCGAAGACGAGCCACGGTAATCCCGTTTTACCGTAAAAATCCGGTTTCGACAAAACGAAGGGTAAAAAACTTACGAGACCCGATTGAGATTCGGGTTGTCCTTTTTGTGCATTAATCTATCCGCTGATGGCTGAAAGCTGTCGAAGCCGTAGAACTCACCGTGTGCTTTGTTTTGACAGGTTATGGCTCCCGTAACTCTAAACGAGCCAGAAGTTATGGCCGTCTGAATAATCGATATCTATAGGATGCAACATCCGCGGTGCAAGGTGCAACATCCGTCCGGAATGGTGAAACAGTGCCGTACGACTTTTAGAAATGCGTGCATGGATTTGAAACGGAACAGTACCAAGGTGCAGCACTCTCCAGCGATGGTAAATCGAAGACGAGGCCCGGTAATCCCGTTTTACCGTAAAAATCGGGTGTCGAAAAAACGAAGGGTAAAAAACGTACGAGACCCGATTGAGATTCGGGTTGTCATTTTTGGGAATTAATCAATCCGTTGATGGCTGAAAGCTGTCAAAGCTGTAGAACTCACCGTGGCCTTCGTTTTGTCAGGTTATGGCTCCCGTAACTCTAAACGAGCCAGAAGTTATGGCCGTCCGAATAATCGATATCTACAGGGTGCAACATCCGCGGTGCAAAGTGCAACATCCGTCCGAAATGGCGAAACATTGTCGTACGACTTTTAGAAATGCGTGCATGGATTTGAAATGGAACAGTACCATGGTGCACCACTCTCCAGTGATGGTAAATCGAAGACGAGGCACGGTAATCCCGTTTTACCGTAAAAATCCGGTGTCGAAAAAACAAAGGGTAAAAAACGTACGAGACCCGATCGAGATTCGTGTTGTCATTATGGGGCATTAATCTATCCGTTGATGGCTGAAAGCAGTCAAAGCCGTAGAACTCACCGTGGCCTTCATTTTGACAGGTAATGGCTCCAGTAACTCTAAACGAGGCAGAAGTTATGGTCGTCCGAATAATCGATATCTATAGGGTGCAACATCCGCGGTGCAAGGTGCAACATCCGTCCGAAATGGCGAAACAGTGTCGTACGACTTTTAGAAATGCGTGCATGGATTTGAAATGGAACAGTACCATGGTGCACCACTCTCCTGCGATAGTAAATCGAAGGCGAGGCACGGTAACCCCGTTTTACCGTAAAAATCCGGTGTCGAAAAAACGAAGGGTAAAAAACTTACGAGACACGATTGAGATTCGGGTTGTCCTTTTTGGGCATTAACCTATCCGTTGTCGGCTGAAAGATGTCAAAACCGTAGAACTCACCGTAGGCTTCGTTTTGACAGTTTATGGCTCCCTAACTCTAAACGAGCCAGAAGTTATGGCCGTCCGAATAATCGATATCTACAGGGTGCAACATTCGCGGTGCAAGGTGCAACATCCGTCCGAAATGGCGAAACATTGTCGTACGACTTTTAGAAATGCATGCATGGATTTGAAACGGAACAGTACCATGGTGCACCACTCTCCAGCGATGGTAAATCGAAGACGAGGCACGGTAATCCCGTTTTTCCATAAAAATCCAGTGTCGAAAAAACGAAGGGTAAAAAACGTACGAGACCTGATTGAGATTCTGGTCGTCATTTTGGGGCATTAATCTATCCATTGACAGCTGAAAGCAGTCAAAGCCGTAGAACTCACCGTGGCCTTCATTTTGACTGGTTATGGCTCCCGTAACTCGAAACGAGCCGGAAGTTATGGCCGTCCGAATAATTGTTATCTATAGGGTGCAACATCTGCGGTGCAAGGTGCAACATCCGTCCGAAATAGCGAAACATTGCCGTACGACTTTTGGAAACGCGTGCATGGATTTGAAACGGAACAGTACCATGGTGCACCACTCTCCTTCGATGGTAAATCGAAGGCGAGGCACGGTAACCCCGTTTTACCGTAAAAATCCGGTGTCGAAAAAACGTAGGGTAAAAAACTTACGAGACCCGATTGAGATTCGGGTTGTCCTTTTATGGCATTAACCTATCCGTTGTCGGCTGTAAGCTGTCAAAGCCGTAGAACTCACAGTGGGCTTCGTTTTGACAGGTTATTGCTCCCGTAAATCTAAACGAGCCAGAAGTTATGGCCGTCCGAATAATCGATATCTACAGGGTGCGACATCCGCGGTGCAAGGTGCAACATTCGTCCAAAATGGAGAAACAGTGCCGTACGACTTTTAGAAATGCGTGCATGAATTTGAAACGGAACAGTACCATGGTGCACCACTCTCCAGCGATAATAAATCAAAGACGAGGCACGGTAATCCTGTTTTACCGTAAAAATTCGGTGTCGAAAAAACGAAGGGTAAAAAACGTACGAGACCCGATTGAGATTTGGGTTGTCATTTTTGGGAATTAATCAATCCATTGACGGCTGAAAGCTGTCAAAGCTGTAGAACTCACCGTGGGCTTCGTTTTGACAGGTTATGGCTCCCGTAACTCTAAACGAGCCAGAAGTTATCGCGGTCCGAATAATCGATATCTACAGGGTGCAACATCGGCGGTGCAAGGTGCAAGATCTGTCTGAAATGGAGAAACAGTGCCGTACGACTTTTAGAAATGCGTGCATGGATTCGAAACGGAACAGTACCGTGGTGCACCACTCTCGAGCGATGGTAAATCGAAGACGAGCCACGGTAATCCCGTTTTACTGTAAAAATCCGGTTTCGATAAATCGAAGGGTAAAAAACTTACGAGACCCGATTGAGATTCGGGTTGTCCTTTTTGGGCACTAATCTATCCGTTGACGGCTGAAAACTGTCAAAGCCGTAGAACTTACCGTAGGCTTTGTTTTGACAGGTTATGGCTCTCGTATCTTTAAACGAGCCGGAAGTTTTGCCCGTCCGAATAATCGATATCTACAGGGTGCAACATCCGCGGTGCAAGGTGCAACATCCGTCCGGAATGGAGAAACAGTGCCGTACGACTTTTAGAAATGCGTGCATGGATTTGAAACGGAACAGTACCATGGTGCACCACTCTCCAGCGATGGCAAATCGAAGGCGAGGCACGGTAATCCCGTTTTACCGTAAAAATACGATGTCGAAAAAACGAAGTGTAAAAAACTTACGAGACCCGATTGAGATTCGGGTTGTCCTTTTCGTGCATTAATCTATCCGTTGACGGCTGAAAGCTGTCAAAGCCGTAGAACTAATAGTGGCCTTCGTTATGACAGGTTATGGCTCCCGTAACTCTAAACGAGCCAGAAGTTATAGCCGTCCGAATAATCGATATCTACAGGGTGCAACGTCCGCGGTGCAAGGTGCAACATCCGTTGAAATGGAGAAACAGTGCGGTACGACTTTTAAAAATGCGTGCATGGATTTGAAACGGAACAATGCCATGGTGCACCACTCTTCAGCGATGGTAAATCGAAGACGACGCACACTAATCCCGTTTTACCGTAAAAATTCGGTGTCGAAAAAACGAAGGGTAAAAAACGTACGAGACCCGATTGAGATTCGGGTTGTCATTTCTGGGCATTAATCTATCTGTTGATGGCTGAAAGCTATCAAAGCCGTAGAACTCACCGTGGGCTTCGTTTTGATAGGTTATGGCTCCCGTAACTCAAAACGAGCCAGAAGTTATGGCCGTCCGAATAATCGATATCTACAGGGTGCAACATCCGCGGTGCAAGGTGCAACATCCGTCCGAAATGGAGAAACAGTGCCATACGACTTTTAGAAATGCGTGCATGGATTTGAAACAGAACATTACCATGGTGCACCACTCTCCAGCGATGGTAAACCGAAGACGAGGCACGGTAATCCCGTTTTACCTTAAAAATCCGGTGTCGAAAAATCGAAGGGTAAAAAACGTATGAGACCCGATTGAGATTCGGGTTGTCATTTTTGGTCATTAATCAATCCGTTGACAGCTGAAAGCTGTCAAAGCCGTAGAACTCACCGTGGCCTTTGTTTTGTCAGGTTATGGCTCCTGTAACTCTAAACGAGCCAGAAGTTATGGCCGTCCGAATAATCAATATCTACAGGGTGCAACATCCGCGGTGCAAGGTGCAACATCCGTCCGAAATGGCGAAAAATTGTCGTACGGCTTTTAGAAATGCGTGCATGGATTTGAAATGGAACAGTACCATGGTGCACTACTCTTCAGCGATGGTAAATCGAAGACGAGGCACGATAATCCCGTTTTACCGTAAAAATCCGGTGTCAAAAAAAAGAAGGGTAAAAAACGTACGAGACCCTATTGAGATTCGGGTTGTCATTTTGGGGCATTAATCTATCCGTTGACGGCCGAAAGCAGTCAAAACCGTAGAACTCACAGTGGCCTTCGTTTTGACAGGTTATGGCTTCCGTAATTCTAAACGAGCCAGAAGTTATGGCCGTCTGAATAATCGATATCTACAGGGTGCAACATCCTCGGTGCAAGGTGCAACATCCGTCCAAAATGGCGAAACAGTGCCGTACGACTTTTAGAAATGTGTGCATGGATTTGAAATGGAACAATACCCTGGTGCACCACTCTCCTGCGATGGTAAATCGAAGGCGAGGCACGGCAACCCCTTTTTACCGTATAAATCCAGTGTCGAAAAAACGAAGGGTTAAAAACTTACGAGACCCGATTGAGATTCGGGTTGTCCTTTTTGGGCATTAACCTTTCCTTGTCGGCAGAAAGCTGTCAAAGCCGTAGAACTCACCGTGGGATTCGTTTTGACAGGTTATGGCTCCCGTAACTCTAAACGAGCCAGAAGTTATGGCCGTCCAAATAATCGATATCTACAGGGTGCAACATCCGCGGTGCAAGGTGCAAATCCGTCCGAAATGGAGATACAGTGCCGTACGACTTTTAGAAATACGTGCATGGTTTTGAAACGGAACAGTACCATGGTGCACCACTCTCCAGCGATGGTAAATCAAAGACGAGGCACGGTAATCCCGTTTTGCCGTAAAAATTCGGTGTCGAAAAAACGAAGGGTAAAAAACGTACGAGACCCGATTGAGATTCGGGTTGTCATTTTTGGGCATAAATCTATCCGTTGACGGCTGAAAGCTGTCAAAGCCGTAGAAATCACCGTGGGCTTCGTTTTGACAGGTTATGGCTCCTGTAACTCTAAACGAGCCCGAAGTTATGGCCGTCCGAATAATCGATATCTGTAGGGTGCAACATCCGCGGTGCAAGGTGCAACATCCGTCCGAAATGGAGAAACTGTGTCGTACGACTTTTGGAAATGCGTGCATGGTTTCGAAACGAAACAATACCATGGTGCACCACTCTCGAGCGATGGTAAATCGAAGACGAGCCACGGTAATCCCGTTTTACCGTAAAAATTCGGTTTCGATAAAACGAAGTGTAAAAAGCTTACGAGACCCGATTGAGATTCGGGTTGTCCTTTTTGGGCATTAATCTATCCGTTGACGGCTGAAAGCTGTCAAAGCCGTAGAACTCACCGTGATCTTTGTTTTGACAGGTTATGGCTCCCGTAACTCTAAACGAGCCAGAAGTTATGGCCGTCCGAATAATCGATATCTATAGGGTGCAAAATCCACGGTGCAAGGTGCAACATCCGTCCGGAATGGAGAAACAATGCCGTACGAATTTTAGAAATGCGTGCAAGGATTTGAAACGGAACAGTACCATGGTGCACTACTCTCCAGCGATGGTAAATCGAAGGCGAGGCACGGTAATCCCGTTTTACCGTAAAAATCCGTTGTCGAAAAAACGAAGGGTAAAAAACTTACGAGACCCGATTGAGATTCGGGTTGTCCTTTTCGGGCATTAATCTATCCGTTGATGGCTGAAAGCTGTCAAAGCCATAGAACTATCCATGACCTTCGTTTTGACAGGTTATCGCTACCGTAACTCTAAACAAGCCAGAGTTACGGCCGTCCGAATAATCGATGTCTACAGTGTGCAACATCCGCGGTGCAAGGTGCAACATCCGTCCGAAATAACAAAACAGTGTCGTACGACTTTTAGAAATACGTGCATGGATTTGAAACGGAACAGTACCATGGTGCACCACTCTCGAGAGATGGTAAATCGAAGACGAGCCACGGTAGTCCCGTTTTACCGTAAAAATCCAGTTTCGATAAAACGATGGGTAATAAACTTACGAGACCCGATTGAGATTCGGGTTGTCCTTTCTGGGCATTAATCTATCCGTTGAAGGCTGAAAGCTGTCAAAGCCATAGAACTCGCCGTGGGTTTTGTTTTGACAGGTTATGGCTCCTGTAACTCTAAACGGGCCAGAAGTTATGGCCGGCCGAATAATCGATATCTACAGGGGGCAACATCCGCGGTGCCAGGTGCAACATCCATCCGAAATGAAGAAACAGTGTCGTACGACTTTTAGAATGCGTGCATGGATTTGAAACGGAACAGTACCATGGTGCACCACTCTCCAACGATGGTAAATTGAAGACGAGGCGCGGTAATCCCGTTTTACCGAAAAAATCCGGTGTTGAAAAAACGAAGGGTAAAAAACGTACGAGACCCGATTGAGATTCGGGTTGTCATTTTTGGGCATTAATCAATCCGTTGACGGCTGAAAGCTATCAAAGCCATAGAACTCACCGTGGCCTTCGTTTTGTCAGGTTATGGCTCCCGTAACTCTAAACGAGCCAGAAGTTATGGCCGTCCGAATAATCGATATCTACAGGGTGCAACATCCGCGGTGCAAGGTGCAACATCCGTTCGAAATGGCGAAACATTGTCGTATGACTTTTAGAAATGCGTCCATGGATTTGAAACGGAATAGTACCATGGTGCACCACTCTCCAGCGATGGTAAATCGAAGACGAGGCACGGTAATCCCGTTTTACCATAAAAATCCGGTGTCGAAAAAACGAAGGGTAAAAAACGTACGAGACCCGACTGAGATTCAGGTTGTCATTTTGGGGCATTAATCTATCCGTTGATGGATGAAAGTAGTCAAAGCCGTAGAACTCATCGTAGCCTTCATTTTGACAGGTTATGGCCCCCGTAATTCTAAACGAGCCAGAAGTTATGGCCGTCCGAATAATCGGTATCTATAGGGTGCAACATCCGCGGTGCAAGGTGCAACATCCGTCCGAAATGGCGAAACAGTGCCGTATGACTTTTAGAAATGCGTGCATAAATTTGAAATGGAACAGTACCCTAGTGCACAACTCTCCTGCGATGGTAAATCGAAGGAGAGGCACGGCAACCCCGTTTTACCATAGAAATCCGGTGTCGAAAAAACGAAGGGTAAAAAATTTACGAGACCCGATTGAGATTCGTGTTGTCCTTTTTGGCCATTAACCTATCCGTTGTCAGCTGAAAGCTGTCAAAGCCGTAGATCTCACCGTGGGCTTCGTTTTGACAGGCTATGGCTCCCGTAACTCTAAACGAGCCAGAAGTTATGGTCGTTCGAATAATCGATATCTACAGGGTGCAACATCCGCAGTGCAAGGTGCAACATCCGTCCGAAATGTAGAAACAGTGTCGTACGACTTTTAGAAATGCGTGCACGGATTTGAAACGGAACAGTACCATGGTGCACCACTCTCCAACGATGGTAAATCAAAGACGAGGCACGGTAATCCCGTTTTACCGCAAAAATTCGGTGTCGAAAAAACGAAGGGTAAAAAACGTACGAGACCCGATTGAGATTCGGGATGTCATTTTTGGGCATTAATCTATCCGTTGACGGCTGAAAGTTGTCAAAGCCGTAGAACTCACCGTGGGCTTCGTTTTGACAGTTTATGGCTCCCGTAACTCTAAACGAGCCAGAAGTTATGGCCGTCCGAATAATCGATATCTACAGGGTGCAACATCCGCGGTGCAAGGAGCAACATCCGTCCGAAATGGAGAAACAGTGCCGTACGACTTTTAGAAATGCGTTCATGGATTTGAAGCGGAACAGTACCATGGTGCACCACTCTGGAGCGATGGTAAATCGAAGACGAGCCACGGTAATCCCGTTTTAGCATAAAAATCCGGTTTCGATAAAACGAAGGGTAAAAAATTTACGAGACCCGATTGAGATTCTGGTTGTCCTTTTTGGGCATTAACCTATCCGTTCTCGACTGAAAGATGTCAAAGCCATAGAACTCACCGTGGGCTTCGTTTTGACAGGTTATGGCTCCCGTAACTCTAAACGAGCCAGAAGTAATGGCCATTCGAATAATCGATATCTACAGGGTGCAACATCCGCGGTGCAAGGTGCAACAACCGTCCGAAATGGAGAAACAGTGCCGTACGACTTTTAGAAATGCGTGCATGGATTTGAAACGGAACAGTACCATGGTGCACCACTCTCTAGCGATGGCAAATCAAAGACGAGGCACGGTAATCCCGTTTTACAGTAAAAATTCGGTGTCGAAAAAACGAAGGGTAAAAAACGTACAAGACCCGATTGAGATTCGGGTTGTCATTTTTGGGCATTACTCTATCCGTTGACGGCTAAAAGTTGTCAAAGCCGTAGAACTCACCGTGGGCTTCGTTTTGGCAGTTTATGGCTCCCGTAACTCTAAACGAGCAAGAAGTTATGGCCGTCCGAATAATCGATATCTACAGGGTGCAACATCCGCGGTGCAAGGAGCAACATCCATCCGAAATGGAGAAACAGTGCCGTACGACTTTTAGAAATGCGTGCATGGATTTGAAGCGGAACAGTACCATGGTGCACCACTCTCGAGCGATGGTAAATCGAAGACGAGCCACGGTAATCCCGTTTTACCGTAAAAATCCGGTTTCGATAAAACAAAGGGTAAAAAACTTACGAGACCCGATTGAGATACGGGTTGCCCTTTTTGGGCATTAATCTATCCTTTGATGGCTGAAAGCTGTCAAAGCCGTAGAACTCACCATGGGCTTTGTTTTGACAGGTTATGGCTCCCGTAACTCTAAACGAGCCAGAAGTTATGGCTCCCGTAACTCTAAACGAGTCAGAAGTTATGGCTGTCCAAATAATCGATATCTACAGGGTGCAACATCCACGGTGCAAGGTGCAACATCCGTCCGGAATGGAGAAACAGTGCCGTACGACTTTTAGAAATGCGTGCATGGATTCGAAACGGAACAGTACCATGGTGCACTACTCTCCAACGATGGTAAATCGAAGGCGAGGCACGGTAATCCCGTTTTACCGTAAAAATCCATTGTCGAAAAAACGAAGGGTAAAAAACTTACGAGGCCCGATTGAGATTCGGGTTGTCCTTTTCGGGCATTAATCTATCCGTTGACGGCTGAAAGCTGTCAAAGCCGTAGAACTCTCCGTGACCTTCATTTTGACAGGTTATCTCTCCCGTAACTCTAAACAAGCCAGAAGTTATGGCCGTCCGAATAATCGATATCTACAGGGAGCAACATCAGCGGTGCAAGGTGCAATATCCTTCCGAAATGGCGAAACAGTGCCGTACGACTTTTAGAAATGCGTGCATGGATTTGAAACAGAACAGTACCATGGTGCACCACTCTCGAGCGATGGTAAATCGAAGACGAGCCACGGTTATCCCGTTTTACCTTAAAAATCCGGTTTCGATAAAACGAAGGGTAAAAAACTTACGAGACCCGATTGAGATTCGGGTTGTCCTTTTTGGGCATTAATCTATCCGTTGACGGCTGAAAACAGTCAAAGCTGTAAAACTCGCCGTGGCCTTTTTTTTGACAGGTTATGGCTCCCGTAACTCTAAAAGGGCCAGAAGTTATGGCCGTACGAATAATCGATATCTACAGGGTGCAACATCCGCGGTGCCAGGTGCAACATCCGTCCGAAATGGAGAAACAGTGCCGTACGACTTTTAAAATGCGTGCATGGATTTGAAACGGAACAGTACCATGGTGCACCACTCTCTAACGATGGTAAATCGAAGACGAGGCACGGTAATCCCGTTTTACCGAAAAAATCCGGTGTCGAAAAAACGAAGGGTAAAAAACATACGAGACCCGATTGAGATTCGGGTTGCCATTTTTGGGCACTAATCCATCGTTTGACCGCTGAAAGCTGTCAAAGCCGTAGAACTCACCGTAGCCTTTGTTTTGACAGGTTATGGCTCCCATAACTCTAAACGAGCCAGAAGTTATGGCCGTCTGAATAATCGATATCTACAGGGTGCAACATTCGCGGTGCAAGGTGCAACATCCGTCCGAAATGGCGAAAAAGTGCCGTACGAATTTTAGAAATGCGTGCATGGATTTGAAGCGGAATAGTACCATGGTACACCACTCTCCAGCGATGGTAAATCGAAGGCGAGGCACGGTAATCCCATTTTACCGTAAAAATCCGGTGTCGAAAAAACGAAGGGTAAAAAACTTACGAGACCCGGTTGAGATTCGGGTTGTCCTTTTCGGGCATTAATCTGTCCATTGACGGCTGAAAGCTATCAAATCCGTAGAACTCACCGTGGCCTTCGTTTTGACAGGTTATGGCTCCCGTAACTCTAAACGAGCCGGAAGTTATGGCCGTCCGAATAATCGATATTTACAGGGTGCAACATCCGCGGTGCAAGGTGCAACATCCGTCCGAAGTGGCGAAACAGTGCCGTACGACTTTTAGAATTGCGTGCATGGATTTGAAATGGAACAGTACCATGGTGCACCACTCTCCAGCGATGGTAAATCGAATGCGAGGCACGGTAATTCCATTTTACCGTAAAAATCCGGTTTCCATAAAACGAAGGGTAAAAAACTTACGAGACCAGATTGAGATTTGGGTTGTCCTTTTTGGGCATTAATCTATCCGTTGACGGTTGAAAGCGGTCAAAGCGGTAGAACTCACGTGGCCTTCGTTTTGACAGGTTATGGCTCCCGTAACTCTAAACGAGCCAGAAGTTATGGCCGTCCGAATAATCGATATCTACAGGGTGCAACATCCGCGGTGCCAGGTGCAACATCCGTACGAAATGGCGAAACAGTGCCGTACGACTTTTAAAAATGCGTGCATGGATTTGAAACGGAACAGTACCATGGTGCACCACTCTCCAGCGATGGTAAATCGAAGACGAGGCACAGTAATCCCGTTTTACCGTAAAAATCCGGTGTCGAAAAAACGAAGGGTAAAAAACGTACGAGACCCGATTGAAATTCGGGTTGTCATTTTTGGGTATTAATCAATCCGTTGACGGCTGAAAGCTGTTAAAGCCATAGAACTAACCGTGGCCTTCGTTTTGTCAGGTTATGGCTCCCGTAACTCTAAACGAGCCAGAAGTTATGGCCGTCGGAATAATCGATATCTACAGGGTGCAACATCCACGGTGCATGGTGCAACATCCGTCCGAAATGGCGAAACATTGTCGTACGACTTTTATAAATGCGTGCATGGATTTGAAACAGAACAGTACCATGGTGCACCACTCTCCAGCGATGGTAAATCAAAGACGAGGAAAGGTAATCCCGTTTTACCGTAAAAATCCGGTGTCGAAAAAACGAAGGGTAAAAAACGTACGAGACCCGATTGAGATTCGGGTTGTCATTTGGGGGCATTAATCTATCCGTTGACGGCTGAAAGCAGTCAAAGCCGTAGAACTCACCGTGGCCTTGGTTTTGACAGGTTATGGCTCCCGTAATTCTAAACGAGCCAGAAGTTATGGCCGTCCGAATAATCGATATGTACAGGGTACAACATCCGTGGTGCAAGGTGCAACATCCGTCCGAAATGGCGAAACAGTGCCGTACGACTTTTAGAAATGCGTGCATGGATTTGAAACGGAACAGTACCCTGGTGCACCACTCTCCTGCGATGGTAAATCGAAGGCGAGGCACGGCAACCCCGTTTTACCATAAAAATCCGGTGTCGAAAAAACGAAGGGTAAAAAACTTACGAGACCCGATTGAGATTCGGGTTGTTCTTTTTGGGCATTAACCTATATGTTGTTGGCTGAAAGCTATCAAAGCCGTAGTACTAACCGTGGGCTTCGTTTTGACAGGTTATGGCTCCCGTAACTCTAAACGAGCCAGAAGTTATGGCCGTCCGAATAATCGATATCTACAGGGTGCAACATCCGCGGTGCAAGGTGCAACATCCGTCCGAAATGGAGAAACAGTGTCGTACGACTTTTAGAAATGCATGCATGGATTTGAAATGGAACAGTACCATGGTGCACCACTCTCCAGCGATGGTAAATCAAAGACGAGGCACGGTAATCCCGTTTTACCGTAAAAATTCGGTGTCGAAAAAACGAAAGGTAAAAAACGTACGAGACCCGATAGAGATTCAGGTTGTCATTTTTGGGCATTAATCTATCCATTGACGGCTGAAAGCTATCAAAGCCGTAGAACTCACCGTGGGCTTCGTTTTGACAGTTTATGGCTCCCGTAACTCTAAACGAGCCAGAAGTTATGGCCGTCCGAATAATCGATATCTACAGAGTGCAACATCCGCGGTGCAAGGTGCAACATCCGTCCGAAATGGAGAAACAGTGCCGTACGACTTTTAGAAATGCGTGCATGGATATGAAGCGGAACAGTACCATGGTACACCACTCTCGAGCGATGGTAAATCGAAGACGAGCCACGGTAATCCCGTTTTACCGTAAAAATCCGGTTTCGATAAAACGAAGGGTAAAAAACTTACGGGACCCGATTGAGATTCGGGTTGTCCTTTTTGGGCATTAATCTATCCGTTGACGGCTGAAAACAGTCAAAGCTGTAAAACTCGCCGTGGCCTTTGTTTTGACAGGTTATGGCTCCCGTAACTCTAAAAGGGCCAGAAGTTATGGCCGTCCGAATAATCGATATCTACAGGGTGCAACATCCGCGGTGCCAGGTGCAACATCCGTCCGAAATGGAGAAACAGTGCCGTACGACTTTTAGAATGCGTGCATGGATTTGAAACGGAACAGTACCATGGTGCACAACTCTCTAACGATGGTAAATCGAAGACGAGGCACGGTAATCCCGTTTTACCGAAAAAATCCGGTGTCGAAAAAACGAAGGGTAAAAAACATACGAGACCCGATTGAGATTTGAAACGGAACAAGTTATGGCTCTCGTAACTCTAAACGAGCCAGAAGTTATGGCCGTCCGAATAATCGATATCTACAGGGTGCAACATCCGCGGTGCAAGGTGCAACATCCGTCCGAAATGGAGAAACAGTGTCGTACGACTTTTAGAAATGCGTGCATGGATTTGAAGCAGAACAGTACCATGGTGCACCACTCTCGAGCGATGGTAAATTGAAGACGTGCCACGGTAATCCCGTTTTACCATAAAAATCCGGTTTCGATAAAACGAAGGGTAAAAAACTTACGAGACTCGATTGAGATTCGGGTTTTCATTTTTGGGCATTAATCAATCCGTTGACGGCTGAAAGCTGTCAAAGCCGTAGAACTCACCGTGGCCTTCGTTTTTTCACGTTATGGCTCCCGTAACTCTAAACGAGCCAGAAGTTATGGCCGTCCGAATAATCGATATCTACAGGGTGCAACATCCGCGGTGCAAGGTGCAACATCCGTCCGAAATGGCGAAACAGTGCCGTATGACTTTTAGAATTGCGTGCATGGATTTGAAATGGAACAGTACCATGGTGCACCCCTCTCCAGCGATTGTAAATCGAAGGCGAGGCACGGTAATCCCGTTTTACCGTAAAAATCCGGTTTCCATAAAACGAAGGGTAAAAAACTTACGAGACCCGATTGAGATTCGGGTTATCCTTTTTGGGCATTAATCTATCCGTTGATGGCTGAAAGTGGTCAAAGCTGTAGAACTCATCATGGCCTTCGTTTTGACAGGTTATGGCTCCCGTTACTCAAAACGAGCCAGAAGTTATGGCCCTCCGAATAATCGATATCTACAGGGTGCAACATCCACGGTGCAAGGTGCAACATCCGTCCGAAATGGCGAAACAGTGGCGTACGACTTTTAAAAATGCGTGCATGGATTTGAAACGGAACAGTGCCATGGTGCACCACTCTCCAGCGATGGTAAATCGAAGACGAGGCACTGTAATCCCATTTTACCGTAAAAATCCGGTGTCGAAAAAACGAAGGGTAAAAAACGTATGGGACCCGATTGAGATTCGGGTTGTCATTTTTGGGCATTAATCAATCCGTTGACGGCTGAAAGCTGTCAAAGCCGTAGAACTCACCGTGGGCTTCGTTTTGACAGGTTATGGCTCCCGTAACTCTAAACGAGCCAGAAGTTAGGGCCGTCCGAATAATCGATATCTACAGGGTGCAACATCCGCGGTGCAAGGTGCAACATCCGTCCGAAATGGAGAAACATTGTCGTACGACTTTTAGAAATGCGTGCACGGATTTGAAACGGAACAGTACCATGGTGCACCACTCTCCAGCGATGGTAAATCGAAGACGAGGCACGGTAATCCCGTTTTACCGTAAAAATCCGGTGTCGAAAAAACGAAGGGTAAAAAACGTACGAGACCCGATTGAGATTCGGGTTGTCATTTTGAGGCATTAATCTATTCGTTGATGGCTAAACGCAGTCAAAGCCGTAGAACTCACCGTGG
Organism: Allium cepa; assembly: GCA_030765085.1. Lineage (NCBI taxonomy): Eukaryota > Viridiplantae > Streptophyta > Magnoliopsida > Asparagales > Amaryllidaceae > Allium > Allium cepa. Next base: position 41,505,489 of record CM060941.1, on the reverse strand, counting down.
CCTTCGTTTTGACAGGTTATGGCTCCCGTAATTCTAAACGAGCCAGAAGTTATGGCCGTCCGAATAATCGATATCTACAGGGTGCAACATCCGCGGTGCAAGGTGCAACATCCGTCCGGAATGGAGAAACAGTGTCATACGACTTTTAGAAATGCGTGCATGGATTTGAAACGGAACAGTACCTTGGTGCACTACTCTCCAGCGACGGTAAATCGAAGGCGAGGCACGGCAACCCCGTTTTACCGTAAAAATCCGGTGACGAAAAAACGAAGGGTAAAAAACTTACGAGACCCGATTGAGATTCGGGTTGTCCTTTTTTGGCATTAACCTATCCATTGTCGGCTGTAAGCTGTCAAAGCCGTAGAACTCACCGTGGGCTTCGTCTTGACCGGTTATGGCTCCCGTAACTCTAAACGAGACAGAAATTATGGCCGTCCGAATAATCGATATCTACAGGGTGCAACATCCGCGGTGCAAGGTGCAACATCCGTCCGAAATGGAGAAACAGTGTCGTACGACTTTTAGAAATGCATGCATGGATTTGAAACGGAACAGTACCATGGTGCACCACTCTCCAGCGATGGTAAATCAAAGACGAGGCACGGTATGTTACCCCATTTTATGGTCAAAACGGGAATAACAACAAATTGGCAAGGAATTATGGATAGCAGGACTGGGAATAAAGGCTACGATGGATATCGTCAAAATTCTGTTGAACTCCGATCGAGACGAAATTGATGAAAAATGACGATAAGGACTATGAAAGGCTATGTTTCAAATATCAAGTTAATCGGAGTTCGTATGGAGGAAATATGATGGATTCAAGGTGGGAGAGGAATATTGTTCGAACCCATCAGGTTCGATCCCATCAGGTTCGAAACCATCAGGTTCGAACCCATCAGGTTCGAACCCATCAGTTTCGAACCCATCAGGATCGAACCCATCAGGTTCGAACCCATCAGGTTCGAACCCATCAGGTTCGAACCCATCAGGTTCGAATCAACGGGAACTAGATTGGGTTCGAAAGGAATGACTTCAGTGCAATGGACATGGATTCGAATGATGGATATGGACTCAAAGATAGTGGATTCGAACGATGGACATGGACTAGAAGATAGTGGGTTCGAATGATGGACGCGGACTCGAAGATAGTGGATTCGAATGATGAAGCTCGAAGAAGGAAATGGATACGAAGTTTTAATGGATTCGTAGGAAATGATGGATTCGAAGTTCTGATGGATTCGTGGAAAATGATGGATTCGAAGTTCTGATGGATTCGTGGAAAATGATGGATTCGAAGTTTTGATGGATTCGTAGAAAGTGAATAGACACGAAGTTTTGATGGATTCGTAGAAAGTAAATGGATTCGAAGTTTCGATGGATTCGTAGGAGGTGAATGGATTCGAAGTTTGCATGGATTCGAGAGTTATGGAGTCGAAGGACTGAAGATGGATTCGAAGGGTATGGATTCGAGAGAGTTGGCCTCGTGGGTTCGAAATACATGGTTTCGAAGTAGACAGACCATGGGTTCGAACCAATCAGGACGCACGAATTCTAGAACTTGGATCGATCATATCTTCCAAACCGTTGATCCAAATGCAATGAAATTTTTACAGGAGCTTACATACATGTTGAAGAATGTTCACACCAAATTTCAGCTCAATTGGATGGATTCTTGATCGATTCGAAAATCACTTCGAATCGATCCCAAACTGGGCACGGATTCCGAGAACACGGGCCTGTGGGCCCCCCCTCACGTGCCAAGCAACCTCCCCAGGTTTTAGGCGGGATTTCAACCTTCCACGCCTATAAATAGAGCCCCTGGTCATTCAGAAAAGGGGTCGGAAGATTTGGAGAGGAAAAGCAAGCCCAGACGCTGCTAAAATCATTCCATAGCATTATTTCTGCTATTTTCTTCAGATTTGGTCACTACAACTGTTGTAATCACTTGTAATCTTCAAGGATAATCAATAAAAGAGAAAAAATTGGAGTGGACGTAGGCCGGAGATAGCCGAACCACTATAAAACTTGTGTCTCTGTTCTTTACTTTTGTGGTTGCTGTCTATTATATGTTGAGATCTGTTGTTTGTGTTTGAATATCATTAATTTATATTCATACACTGGTGCTTTCACGATATTGGGTGTTTGTGGCCAATTTTGGCGCAAACATTTTGGTGCTTTCACTGAGAACAACTAGCACCCGCTACATCGGATTTGAAGAGTTTGAGGAATTTGGATTTGGAAGACAATGGCTAGACAGGATAGCAGAAGGCTAAGGGCTGAGAGAAGCCAACAAGGAGGAAGTCAGCAAGCATCCTCCGGAAGTGAGGAAGGACGGGCTTCAGTCTACATAACTCGGGATGAAATGGAAGCTATGGCCAATTCTTTGCAGGAGAGATTGTTGAAAAGTCAACAGGAAATGATGCAAACTTTCTTGGAACAAATGAGAGCTACAGGAATGCAGAGCTTAGGAACAGCTACAGCAGCTGCGGATGCAGGACAAGGAGCTAGGATTGTGGAACCCAATGAAGGACAGGATACGGAGCCAGAAGGCAATCAACAAGGGCTTGGGGGCAGGCCCACAGGATTCAATGCAGAAGTACCTTTGGAAGGAATTCAGCAAGCTAGAACTAACGTTGCTACTAGTGAGCCACACGAGGAATATGTACCAGAGTTCCCTCGGGGGCATGGGGGGCAACCCCTACCAGACAATACAGGGTTAGTAGAGATGATTAGGAAGACTGTGCGAGGTGGGTTGACAAACGGAGATTTGGAAGGAGTGAATAGAAGTCCATTCGTTCGGGAGATAAGGATGGCTCGGAATCCACCTAAGTTCAAGCTACCTAGCGTGGAGGTATATGACGGTAAGACGGATCCAACAGATCACTTAATGAGGTACACCAGACACATGGAGGTGCTGGGGGCATCGGAGGAAGTGATGGCCCGATGTTTCCCTTTGTATTTGAAGGACTTGGCTGCAATGTGGTTTAGGCAACTGGGAGAAGGATCTATCAGGACTTGGAAGGAATTAGTGGAAAAGTTTCTAGGACAGTTTCGGGTTCACGTTAAGAGGCCAAAGAACGTGATGACTTTAACATCGGTAAAGCAAAGAATGGACGAATCACTTAGAACTTTTCTAACTCGATTCAGCGCGGCAGTCGCTTCGGTGGATCGGCCTGATCCATCAATGGTTTTAATGGCAGCAGTATCAGGAGTCAAGGAGAATTCGGATTTCAAGGTATCTCTGATACGAGATCCCCCGCGAAATCTCGACGAATTCTTTCATGAGGCAGAAAGGTTCCTTCGACAAGAAGATGCAAGTACGGATTTAAAGTCAAAAAAGGTTAGCACAATCGAGGTTGGAGCGGTATCCAAAAACGGTTCGGATAGGGATAAAGGAAAAAGGAAGTTAGATGACGACTCTGGAAACGCTAGAAAACGATGGAAGGACCCAAAGTTTTCCACATACACTGGATTGAACGAGACGCTGGAACGGATATACTTGGAAACTCGGAATCGCCTTCCCTACCGAAGGCCGGCTAGGAGGGAACCAACAGAGCGGGAAAGGACATCAGGAAGGCACTGTCTCTTCCATGATCTGGATGGACACGATACCAACAGCTGCAGGCACCTAAAGGATATAATCGAGGAGCATGTAAGGAATGGACAGTTGCAGCAATATGTTGGAACTCGGGATGCAACGGTGGAGCAGGAGCAACCGCCGACCACCTCACGCCGTGATGATGGGAGGCCCAGGGATGATCGTCGATTGATCATCCATTGACCAAGGTAATATGGAATAAGTAGCAAGCTGTTAGCAAACGGTAAAGTCATTTACACATGTACGGGGACGGAGATAGCCCCTAGGCACACTCTGAATGATGATAACCCGGGACGCTATGGTTTGTGAAATTTATTTCTTGCTTTCAGATTGGACATTGCTTTTCTTTTTGGATTTGGTTTTGGAGCTTGGATTGAGCTCCTGGTTTTTCTTGCTTTTTTATTTGGATTTTCCTTTGGACAATTGTTTTTGGTTTTGGATTCTGGTTTGGATTTCTGGTTTTCTGGTTTTGGATTTGAATTTTTGGGTTTGGATTTGGATTTTGGATTTGGATTTCGGATTTGAATTTTTGGATTTGGATTTTTGGGCTTTGGAATAGATTTTCGGTTGGACTTTTATCTGGTTTTTGATAAATGGTCGTCGGGTATGGATTATGCCTGGCAAGGGGTGAGTCACTTTACCCAAACAAGGTGGGTTGACTCATTCAGGTCGTCGAGTATGTACTATGCTCGGCAAGGGTCCGGAGTGACCAGGATTCGGCCTAGGACTTAGGCCCTCTATTATCATATATTATTTTCAGGTCGTCGAGTATGGACTATGCTTGGCAAGGGTCCGGAGAGATCAGGATTCGGCTTAGGACTTAAGCCATGGCATTTTACAGCGCCCAGGGACACTGGGCCAAGGTCGTTGAGTATGGACTATGCTCGGCAAGGGTCCGGAGAGATCAGGATTCGGCTTAGGACTTAAGCCATGGCATTTTACAGCGCCCAGGGACACTGGGCCAAGGTCGTTGAGTATGGACTATGCTCGACAAGGGTCCGGAGAGATCAGGATTCGGCTTAGGACTTAAGCCATGGCATTTTACAGCGCCCAGGGACACTGGGCCAAGGTCGTTGAGTATGGACTATGCTTGGCAAGGGTCCGGAGAGATCAGGATTCGGCTTAGGACTTAAGCCATGGAATTTTACAGCGCCCAGGGACACTGGGCCAAGGTCGTTGAGTATGGACTATGCTCGGCAAGGGTCCGGAGAGATCAAGATTCGGCTTAGGACTTAAGCCATGGCATTTTACAACGCCCAGGGACACTGGGCCAAGGACATCAAGTATGGATCGCGCTTGGCAGGAACCCGGAGAGGTTATGGATTTGGCTATTGACCCGGAGAGGTCCTGGCTTCAGTTATTGGCTATTGGATAAGGATGGATTGGAACTCGGTTGTCGACTTCGAATGGATACGGAATTGGCTAAGGCTTTGGTTATTGGATATGGAACTGGACATCGACTCGAAGCAGTCAAGAATGATATACTCTGGCAATATGGCTTTGGACTTCGAATATTGGATTCGGAACTATTCAAAACACGTCTTGTTATCACAAGGCATGTTTTGGGGGGCAGACTGTTACCCCATTTTATGGTCAAAACGGGAATAACAACAAATTGGCAAGGAATTATGGATAGCAGGACTGGGAATAAAGGCTACGATGGATATCGTCAAAATTCTGTTGAACTCCGATCGAGACGAAATTGATTGAAAATGACGATAAGGACTATGAAAGGCTATGTTTCAAATATCAAGTTAATCGGAGTTCGTATGGAGGAAATATGATGGATTCAAGGTGGGAGAGGAATGTTGTTCGAACCCATCAGGTTCGATCCCATCAGGTTCGAAACCATCAGGTTCGAACCCATCAGGTTCGAACCCATCAGTTTCGAACCCATCAGGATCGAACCCATCAGGTTCGAACCCATCAGGTTCGAACCCATCAGGTTCGAACCCATCAGGTTCGAACCCATCAGGTTCGAACCCATCAGGTTCGAATCAACGGGAACTAGATTGGGTTCGAAAGGAATGACTTCAGTGCAATGGACATGGATTCGAATGATGGATATGGACTCAAAGATAGTGGATTCGAACGATGGACATGGACTAGAAGATAGTGGGTTCGAATGATGGACGCGGACTCGAAGATAGTGGATTCGAATGATGAAGCTCGAAGAAGGAAATGGATACGAAGTTTTAATGGATTCGTAGGAAATGATGGATTCGAAGTTCTGATGGATTCGTGGAAAATGATGGATTCGAAGTTCTGATGGATTCGTGGAAAATGATGGATTCGAAGTTTTGATGGATTCGTAGAAAGTGAATAGACACGAAGTTTTGATGGATTCGTAGAAAGTAAATGGATTCGAAGTTTCGATGGATTCGTAGGAGGTGAATGGATTCGAAGTTTGCATGGATTCGAGAGTTATGGAGTCGAAGGACTGAAGATGGATTCGAAGGGTATGGATTCGAGAGAGTTGGCCTCGTGGGTTCGAAATACATGGTTTCGAAGTAGACAGACCATGGGTTCGAACCAATCAGGACGCACGAATTCTAGAACTTGGATCGATCATATCTTCCAAACCGTTGATCCAAATGCAATGAAATTTTTACAGGAGCTTACATACATGTTGAAGAATGTTCACACCAAATTTCAGCTCAATTGGATGGATTCTTGATCGATTCGAAAATCACTTCGAATCGATCCCAAACTGGGCACGGATTCCGAGAACACGGGCCTGTGGGCCCCCCCTCACGTGCCAAGCAACCTCCCCAGGTTTTAGGCGGGATTTCAACCTTCCACGCCTATAAATAGAGCCCCTGGTCATTCAGAAAAGGGGTCGGAAGATTTGGAGAGGAAAAGCAAGCCCAGACGCTGCTAAAATCATTCTATAGCATTATTTCTGCTATTTTCTTCAGATTTGGTCACTACAACTGTTGTAATCACTTGTAATCTTCAAGGATAATCAATAAAAGAGAAAAAATTGGAGTGGACGTAGGCCGGAGATAGCCGAACCACTATAAAACTTGTGTCTCTGTTCTTTACTTTTGTGGTTGCTGTCTATTATATGTTGAGATCTGTTGTTTGTGTTTGAATATCATTAATTTATATTCATACACTGGTGCTTTCACGGTATTGGGTGTTTGTGGCCAATTTTGGCGCAAACACGGTAATCCCGTTTTACCGTAAAAATTCGGTGTCGAAAAACGAAGGGTAAAAATTTACGAGACCCGATTGAGATTCGGGTTGTCATTTTTGGGCATTAATCGAACCATTGACGGCTGAAAGCTGTCAAAGCCGTAGAACTCACCGTGGACTTCGTTTTGACAGTTTATGACTCCCATAACTCTAAACGAGCCAGAAGTTATGTCCGCCCGAATAATCGATATCTACAGGGTGCAACATCCGTGGTGCAAGGAGCAACATCCATCCGAAATGGAGAAACAGTGCCGTACGACTTTTAGAAATGCGTGCATGGATTTGAAGCAGAACAGTACCATGGTGCACCACTCTCAAGCAATGGTAAATCGAAGACGAGCTACGGTAATCCCGTTTTACCGTAAAAATCCGGGTTCGATAAAACGAAGGGTAAAAAACTTACGAGACCCGATTGAGATTCGGGTTGTCCTTTTCGAGCATTAATCTATCCGTTGGCGGCTGAAAGCTGTCAAAGCCGTAGAACTCACCGTGGCCTTCGTTTTGAAAGGTTATGGCTCCCGTAACTCTAAACGAGCCGGAAGTTATGGCCGTCCGAATAATCGATATCTACAGGGTGCAACATTCACGGTGCAAGGTGCAACATCCGTCCGAAATGGCGAAACAGTGCCGTACGACTTTTAGAATTGCGTGCATGGATTTGAAATGGAACAGTACCATGGTGCACTACTCTCCAGCGATGGTAAATCGAAGCCGAGGCACGGTAATCCCGTTTTACCGTAAAAATCCGGTTTCCATAAAACGAAGGGTAAAAAACTTACGACACCCGATTGAGATTCGGGTTGTCCTTTTTGGGCATTAGTCTATCCGTTGACGGATGAAAGCGGTCAAAGCTGTACAACTCATCGTGGCCTTCGTTTTTACAGGTTATGGCTCCCATAACTCTAAACGAGGCAGAAGTTATGGCCGTCCGAATAATCGATATCTACAGGGCGCAACATCCGCGGTGCATGATGCAACATCCGTCCGAAATGGCGAAACAGTGCCGTACGACTTTTAAAAATGCGTGCATGGATTTGAAACGGAAAAGTACCATGGTGCACCACTCTCCAGCGTTGGTAAATCGAAGACGAGGCACGGTAATCCCGCTTTACCGTAAAAATCCGGTGTCGAAAAAACGAAGGGTAAAAAACGTACGAGACCCGATTGAGATTCGGGTTGTCATTTTTGGGCATTAATCAATCCGTTGACGGCTGAAAGCCATCAAAGCCGTAGAACTCACCGTGGCATTCGTTTTGACAGGTTATGGCTCCCGTAACTCTAAGCGAGCCAGAAGTTATGGCCGTTCGAATAATCGATATCTACAGGGTGCAACATGCGCGGTGCAAGGTGCAACATCCGTCCGAAATGGCGAAACAGTGCCGTACGACTTTTAGAAATGCGTGCATGGATTTGAAGCGGAACGGTACCATTGGGCACCACTCACCAGCTATGGTAAATCGAAGGCGAGGCACGGTAATCCCGTTTTACCGTAAAAATTCTGTGTCGAAAAAACGAAGGGTAAAAAACTTACGAGACCCGACTGAGATTCGGGTTGTCCTTTTCGGGCATTAATCTATCCATTGACGGCTGAAAGCTGTCAAGGCCATAGAACTCACCGTGGGCTTTGTTTTGACAGGTTATGGCTCCCGTAACTATAAACGAGCCAGAAGTTATGGCCTTCCGAATAATCGATATCTACTGGGTGCAACATCCGCGGTGCAAGGTGCAACATCAGTCCGAAATGGCGAAACAGTGCCGTACGACTTTTAGAAATGCGGGCATGGATTTGAAATGGAACAATACCATGGTGCACCACTCTCCAGCGATGGTAAATCAAAGACGAGGCACGGTAATCCCGTTTTACCGTAAAAATCCGGTGTCGAAAAAACGAAGGGTAAAAAACGTACGGGACCCGATTGAGATTCGGGTTGTCATTTTTGGGCTTTAATCAATTTGTTGACGGCTGAAAGCTGTCAAAGCCGTGGAACTCACCTTGCCCTTCGTTTTGTCAGGTTATGACTCCTGTAACTCTAAACGAGTCAGAAGTTATGGCCATCCGAATAATCAATATCTACATGGTTGAACATCCGCGGTGCAAGGTGCAACATCCGTCCGAAATGGCGAAACATTGTCGTACGACTTTTTAAAATGCGTGCATGGATTTGAAACGGAACAGTACCATGGTGCACCACTCTCCAGCGATGGTAAATCGAAGACGAGGTACGGTAATCCCGTTTTACCGTAAAAATCCGGTGTCGAAAAAACGAAGGGTAAAAAACGTACGAGACCCGATTGAGATTCGGTTTGTTATTTTGGGGCATTAATCTATCCGTTGACGGCTGAAAGCAGTCAAAGCCTTAGAAATCACCGTGGCCTTCGTTTCGACAGGTTATGGCTTCCGTAACTCTTAATGAGCCAGAAGTTATGACCGTCCGAATAATCGATATCTACAGGGTGCAACATCCGCGGTGCAAGGTGCAACATCCGTCCAAAATGGCGAAACAGTGCCGTACGACTTTTAGAAATGCATGCATGGATTTGAAACGGAACAGTACCATGGTGCACCACTCTCCAGCGTTGGTAAATCGAAGGCGAGGCACGGTAATCCTGTTTTACCGTAAAAATCCGGTGTCGAAAAAACGAAGGGTAAAAAACTTACGAGACCCGATTGAGATTCGTGTTGTTCTTTTTAGGCATTAACCTATCCATTGTCGGCTGAAAGCTGTCAAAGCCGTAGAACTCACCGTGGGCTTCGTTTTGACAGGTTATGGCTCCAGTAACTATAAACGAGCCAGAAGTTATGGCCGTCCAAATAATCGATATCTACAGGGTGCAACATCCGTCCGTAATGGCGAAACAGTGCCGTACCACTTTTAGAAATGCGTGCGTGGATTTGAAACAGAACAGCACTATGGTGCACCACTCTCCAGCGATCGTAAATCGAAGAAGAGGCACGGTAATCCCGTTTTACCGTAAAAATCCGGTGCCGAAAAAATGAAGGGTAAAAAACTTACGAGACCCGATTGAGATTCGGGTTGTCCTTTTTGGGCCTTAATCTATCCGTTGACGGCTGAAAGAGGTCAAAACTGTAGAACTCATCGTGGCCTTCGTTTTGACAGGTTATGGCTCCCGTAACTCTAAACGAGCCAGAAGTTATGGCCGTCCGAATAATTGATTTCTACAGGGTGCAACATCCACGGTGCAAGGTGCAACATCCGTCCGAAATGGCGAAACAGTGCCGTACGACTTTTAGAAATGCGTGCATGGATTTGAAACGGAACAGTACCATGGTGCACCACTCTCCAGCGATGGTAAATCGAAGGCGAGGCACGGTAATCCCGTTTTACCGTAAAAATCCGGTGTCGAAAAAACGAAGGGTAAAAAACTTACGAGACTCGATTGAGATTCGGGTTGTTCTTTTTGGGCATTAACCTATCCGTTGTCGGCAGAAAGCTGCCAAAGCCGTAGAACTCTCCGTGGGCTTCGTTTTGACAGGTTATGGCTCCCGTAACTCTAAACGAGCCAGAAGTTAAGGCCGTCCGAATAATCGATATCTACAGGGTGCAACATCCACGGTGCAAGGTGCAACATCCGTCCGAAATGGAGAAACAGTGTCGTACGACTTTTTGAAATGCGTGCATGGATTTGAAACGGAAAAGTACCATGGTGCACAACTCTCCAGCGATGGTAAATGGAAGACCAGCCACCGTAATCCCGTTTTACCGTAAAAATCCACGTGTCGAAAAAACGAAGGGTAAAAAACTTACGAGATCCGATTGAGATTCGGGTTGTTCTTTTTAGGCATTAACCTATCCGTTGTCGGCTGAAAGCTGTCAAAGCCGTAGAACTCACCGTGGGCTTCGTTTTGACAGGTTATGGCTCCCGTAACTCTAAACGAGCCAGAAGTTATGGCCGTCCAAATAATCGATATCTACAGGGTGCAACATCCGTCTGTAATGGCGAAACAGTGCCGTACCACTTTTAGAAATGCGTGCATGGATTTGAAACAGAACAGCACCATGGTGCACCACTCTCCAGCGATCGTAAATCGAAGAAGAGGCACGGTAATCCCGTTTTACTGTAAAAATCCGGTGTCGAAAAAACGAAGGGTAAAAAACTTACGAGACCCGATTGAGATTCGGGTTGTCCTTTTTGGGCCTTAATCTATCCGTTGATGGCTGTAAGCGGTCAAAACTGTAGAACTCATCGTGGCCTTCGTTTTGACAGGTTATGCCTCCCGTAACTCTAAACGAGCCAGAAGTTATGGCCGTCCGAATAATTGATTTCTATAGGGTGCAACATCCACGGTGCAAGGTGCAACATCCGTCCGAAATGGCGAAACAGTGCCGTACGACTTTTAGAAATGCGTGCATGGATTTGAAACGGAACAGTACCATGGTGCACCACTCTCCAGCGATGGTAAATCGAAGGCGAGGCACGGTAATCCCGTTTTACCGTAAAAATCCGGTATCGAAAAAACGAAAGGTAAAAAACTTACGAGACCCGATTGAGATTCGGGTTGTTCTTTTTGGGCATTAACCTATCCGTTGTCGGCAGAAAGCTGCCAAAGCCGTAGAACTCTCCGTGGGCTTCGTTTTGACAGGTTATGGCTCCCGTAACTCTAAACGAGCCAGAAGTTATGGCCGTCCGAATAATCGATATCTACAAGGTGCAACATCCACGATGCAAGATGCAACATCCGTCCGAAATGGCGAAACAGTGTCGTACGACTTTTAGAAATGCGTGCATGGATTTTAAACGGAAAAGTACCATGGTGCACCACTCTCCAGTGATGGTAAATCGAAGACGAGGCACTTTAATCCCGTTTTACCGTAAAAATTCGGTGTCGAAAAAACGAAGGGTAAAAAACGTACGAGACCCGATTGAGATTCGGGTTGTGATTTTTGGACATTAATCTATCCGTTGACGGCTGAAAACTGTCAAAGCCGTAGAACACACCGTGAGCTTCTTTTTGACAGGTTATGGCTCCCGTAACTCTAAACGATCCAGAAGTTATGGCCGTCCGAATAATCGATATCTACAGGGTGCAACATCCGCTGTTCAAGGTGCAACATCCGTCCGAAATGGTGAAACAGTGCCGTACGGCTTTTAGAAATGCGTGCGTGGATTTGAAACGGAGCAGTACCATGGTGCGCCACTCTCTAGCGATGGTAAATCGAAGGCGAGGCACGGTAATCCCGTTTTACCGTAAAAATCCGGTGTCGAAAAAACGAAGGGTAAAAAACGTACGAGACCCGATTGAGATTCCGGTTGTCATTTTGGGGCATTAATCTATCCGTTGACGGCTGAAAGCAGTCAAAGCCGTAGAACTCACCGTCGCCATCGTTTTGACAGGTTATGGCTCCCGTAACTCTGAACGAGCCAGAAGTTATGGCCATCCGAATAATCGATATCTACAGGGTGCAACATCCGCGGTGCAAGGTGCAACATCCGTCCGAAATGGCGAAACATTGTCGTACGACTTTTAGAAATGCGTGCATGGATTTGAAACAGAACAGTACCATGGTGCACCACTCTCCAACGATGGTAAATCGAAGAAGAGGCACGGTAATCCCGTTTTACCGTAAAAATCCAGTGTCAAAAAAACGAAGGGTAAAAAACTTACGAGACCCGATCGAGATTCGGGTTGTCCTTTTTCGGCATTAATCTGTCCGTTGACGGCTGAAAGCGGTCAAGGCTGTAGAACTCATCGTGGCCTTCATTTTGACAGGTTATGGCTCGTGTAACTCTAAATGAACCAGAAGTTATGACCGTCCGAATAATCGATATCTACAGGGTGCAACATCCGCGGTGCAAGGTGCAACATCCGTACGAAATGGCGAAACAGTGCCGTATGTTATCCCGCTTTTTGGCAAAGCCGTGATACCAAAAGATTGGTCGAAAACGAAAGACAGTTCGTCTCAGAGATTTGTTATACTTCACTTTGCTATGGATATCGATGAATTTTGTCCGAGTCCAGATCAGGCCACAATTGATAGGACATGACAAGAAAGGTCGTAGGAGTCATCATTTCAAATTTCAAGTCAATCGGAGTTCGTATGCTCAAGATATGATGGATTCAAATTGAGAAAGGTGGTCACTGTCTGTTTCGAACCCATCGCACTGGAGTACTTCGAACCCATCACCTTCGAAACCATCTCCTTCGAACCCACATAGTTCGAACCCATCCACGCGCTTGCCTTCGAAACCGTGAAGTTCGAACCCAAGCCACGTTCGAACCCATCAGCTAGTACCTGCTTCGACTCCATCGCCTTCGACTCCATCGCCTTCGATTCCATTGCCTTCGACCCCACCACAATGGCCTACCTTCGAATCCATGGCGCCGCTCAGCTTCGCATCCTTGCTTCGAACCCATGCAAGCCCTTAATTCGAACCCATCGAACAACCCAGTTCGAACCGATCGAATTCGAACCCATAGGGATTCCTTGGTTCGAATCGGTCACGTTCGAACCCAGGAATGCTCCTTAGTTCGAATCCACCGAGTCAGTTGGTTTGGATGACGTGTTCGCCGTAGTTCACGGAGTAGAAGCGGTCCATTCGGAGATAAGTTAGGATCGATTCGAAAGATACGCGCCACGTCACTGCAAACCCACGTGCACTCATGGGTTCGAAACCATGGGTTCGAAATCATGGGTTCGAACGACACAGCCAACCAAGAAAACCCCATTTCGAACCGAGCATATCTTCTTAACCACAAATCCAAATGCAACCAAATATTCACAGTAGCTTCCATATGAGGTAAAGATTGTCCCTGCCAAGTTTCAGCTCGATTGGACCAATTCTTGATGGGTTCGAAATCACTTCAAACCGATGTCAGATCGAGACGAAACTTGGTGGGATCGGTCGCGTGGGTCCACTCACGTATCAGAAGAAGTCTCCCGAAGTTTCAGCCAGATCTGGGCCTCCAACGCCTATAAATAGCACCCTGAAGCCTTCAGAAAAGGGATCTTCGAACAACTTCTGCCATTGAACGCCAAGACTCTGCCGGATTCAAGTCTATCTATCATAATCACTGTTGTATTCAGATTTCGGAGCTAATATCCACTGTAATCCATTGTAATCGATTGAATCGAACAAGGCAATAAAGAGAAATCCTTCAGAGTGGACGTAGGCGCGAACACCGAACCACTATAAATCCTGTGTTTGTGATTGTTGTTTGTGAATTACTGCGATTTGTTACTTAGAGCTGAATTCTATATTGATTGTTGCTGAGTTCCGTGTTGATCATTATCAAGTTGAATACGCAAACGGGTGCTTTCGTGATATTGGATGTTTGTGACCAATTTTGGCGCAAACATTTTGGTGCTTTCACTGAGAATTGAACTCAGGAGTTCTACCAGTTGATAATTGATTCAGAGAAAGTTTGGAAGTTTAAATTTGAGAAGTTATGACGAGACAATCAAGTAGAAGGCCAAGGCCAGAAAGGAGTGAACAACAAGGAAGTCAGGAGGCTTCCTCAGGAGCGAATCAACCATCGATCTACATCACTAGAGACGAGATGGAGACGATGATGAAGAAGCAGGAGGAGTTGATCCAGAGTTTGTTTCAACAGATAGGACAGCTTGGAGCGCAGAATAGGGAAACCAATGGAGTTCAGAACGAAGCAGGACCATCCGGCGTAGCGCCAGAGCTAGGGGGCACGCGTATGGAAAATGTTGACCCAATCTTGGAAAGAGAGAGAGAAGGATCTGCGCAACCCGGTAGTAGTAAAGGAGCGAACGCTCAGTCAAGGGGGCAGATCCCGGAGTTACCTCGTGAACTCGGGGGGCAGGATGAAAGTGACGAACGAAGGCTGCATCTTGGAGACACCGACAAGCTGGCAGAGATGGTTAGGCGAGCAATGAGAGGCGGTTTGGTGAACAAGGACCTAGAGGATGTTAATAGGAGTCCTTTCACTCCGGCAATCAGACGAGCTAGAAACCCACCAGATTTCAAACTACCATCGTTGGACATGTATGACGGGAAAACGGACCCCACAGTCCATCTGACAAAATATATGAGGCATATGGAAGTGCTGGGGGCATCAGAGGAAGTTATGGCCCGGTGCTTTCCACTGTACTTGGCGGATATTGCGGCGTTATGGTTCAGGCAATTAGATAGTGGGTCCATCGGAACATGGAACGATTTAACTGAGAGGTTTATGAGGCAGTTCAGGGTCCACATTACAAGACCTAAGAATGTGATGACACTGGCAACTTTGAAACAGAAGGCTGGAGAAACATTGAGAAGTTTCCTGACACGGTTCAATGCAGCGGCGGCTTCCGTGGATAGACCGGATCCATCCATGGTTATGATGGCGGCTGTGTCCGGAATAGCGGACGGAACAGAGTTCAAAAATTCGCTAACTAAGGATCCACCTATGGATCTAGGGGAATTTTATCACGAGGCGGAAAAGTTTTTACGATTAGAGGATGCGAGTGCAGAAAGAGAAGAAGGAGACGAGATAGAAGTTTATGCACTCAAAGACGAAAAGCCCCCTAGAAGGGATTTAGACAAGGATAAAGGTAAAAGAAGGATTGAGAATAATGGAGACAGATCAAAGCGGCAACGGAGGGAGCCGCGATTCACCACCTACACTGAGCTGAATGAGAGCCTGGAGCGAATTTATCAAGATACCAAAGAACAGATTCCGTACCGTAGGCCGATGCGAAGGGATCCTACCTCTGACGAAAGGAAATCAGATAAGTTCTGTGTATTCCATGAATTAAATGGTCATAACACTAATGATTGTAGGCACCTGAAGGACGAGGTGGAAGGGCATATCAGGAACGGTATGCTCCTTCAATATGTAAGGAGACGAGCTCCTGTGGCGGAACCAGAACGACCACCGTCCACATCAGCTAGGGGCGATCCTGAATCAAGGCACCGTTTGGTTATCAATTGAGTAAGATAACGATGAACAAGTTGTAAGCTTCCACTAACGCAATCAAATCATTTACACATGTGCGAGATCGCGAACGATCTCCAGGCATGCTCTGAATGATCGTTGTCCGTTTCGTAGTGGGAACTTACGCTTAGACATCCATGCTTTGCTTTCATATCGTTTTGATTCGAACATTTAGACCCTGTTTGTTTGCTGTTTGTTTGGACATTGTTTTTGAAACTCATCCGTGTAATAGATATTTGATTCTGATAACTCTGGAATGGCTAAGCTACTTATACATGTATGGGGTCGCGAACGGTCCTTAGGCATGCTCTGAGATGGCGATGAACCGCCCTGACAAACGATCCAGGATCTCACCCGAACGTGACCCTGACATCGATAATATCAAGCCCTCCCGGGCACACAACTCGCCTCGAACGGCACCCGATCGCGAACGATCACCACTCGACTTCGAACAGTCACAACTCACCATGCCTCAAATGGCTTGATCGCGAACGGTCGTCACTTGAGGTCCAACGTTCGACCGCGAACGGTCACAAATCCGCCTCGAACGGCACACGATCGCGAACGATCACTCTCTGCCTTGAACGGCACCGACCGCGAACGGTCATGATTCACTAATTATAAAATCCGACCTCGAACGGTCACCATTCGCCTTGAACGGCACTTGGTCGCGAACGATCATCAATTGCCGCGAACGGCATCGACCGCGAACGGTCCCATTCAGTCCTTTGTCATAAATAGCATCGACCGCGAAAGGTCCTATTCTCATCATTTGCCGCGAACGGCATCGACCGCGAACGGTCCTATTCCTTCCTATACCGCGAACGGCACGGACCGCGAACGGTCCCAATTCACCTCAAACAGCATATGATCCCGAACGATCGATGCATGGATTTATACGCTCGACCGCGCACGGTCGCACTTCAACTCGAATGACTCGATCACGAACGATCGTCATTCGAAGTTAAGCGCTCGACCATGAACGGCCGAGCTTCGTCCCAAATGGCTTGATCCCGAACGATCGTCATTTGAGGCCATATGAAACTGTCAAATTCTTTACAGGTCGATGACAGGATGAGAACATCCAACTCAAGGCATTACAAAACACACCTTCCTACTGCAAGGCATGTTTTGGGGGGCAAAATGTTATCCCGCTTTTTGGCAAAGCCGTGATACCAAAAGATTGGTCGAAAACGAAAGACATTTCGTCTCAGAGATTTGTTATACTTCACTTTGCTATGGATATCGATGAATTTTTTCCGAGTCCGGATCAGGCCACAATTGATAGGACATGACAAGAAAGGCCGTAGGAGTCATCATTTCAAATTTCAAGTCAATCGGAGTTCGTATGCTCAAGATATGATGGATTCAAATTGAGAAAGGTGGTCACTGTCTGTTTCGAACCCATCGCACTGGAGTACTTCGAACCCATCACCTTCGAAACCATCTCCTTCGAACCCACATAGTTCGAACCCATCCACGCGCTTGCCTTCGAAACCATGAAGTTCGAACCCAAGCCACGTTCGAACCCATCAGCTAGTACCTGCTTCGACTCCATCGCCTTCGACTCCATCGCCTTCGATTCCATTGCCTTCGACCCCACCACAATGGCCTACCTTCGAATCCATGGCGCCGCTCAGCTTCGCATCCTTGCTTCGAACCCATGCAAGCCCTTAATTCGAACCCATCGAACAACCCAGTTCGAACCGATCGAATTCGAACCCATAGGGATTCCTTGGTTCGAATCGGTCACGTTCGAACCCAGGAATGCTCCTTAGTTCGAATCCACCGAGTCAGTTGGTTTGGATGACGTGTTCGCCGTAGTTCATGGAGTAGAAGCGGTCCATTCAGAGATAAGTTAGGATCGATTCGAAAGATACGCGCCACGTCACTGCAAACCCACGTGCACTCATGGGTTCGAAACCATGGGTTCGAAATCATGGGTTCGAACGACACAGCCAACCAAGAAAACCCCATTTCGAACCGAGCATATCTCCTTAACCACAAATCCAAATGCAACCAAATTTTCACAGTAGCTTCCATATGAGGTAAAGATTGTCCCTGCCAAGTTTCAGCTCGATTGGACCAATTCTTGATGGGTTCGAAATCACTTCGAACCGATGTCAGATCGAGACGAAACTTGGTGGGATCGGTCGCGTGGGTCCACTCACGTGTCAGAAGAAGTCTCCCGAAGTTTCAGCCAGATCTGGGCCTCCAACGCCTATAAATAGCACCCTGAAGCCTTTAGAAAAGGGATCTCCAACAACTTCTGCCATTGAACGCCAAGACTTGCCGGATTCAAGTCTATTTATCATAATCACTATTGTATTCAGATTTCGGAGCTAATATCCACTGTAATCCATTGTAATCGATTGAATCGAACAAGGCAATAAAGAGAAATCCTTCAGAGTGGACGTAGGCGCGAACGCCGAACCACTATAAATCCTGTGTTTGTGATTGTTGTTTGTGAATTACTGCGATTTGTTACTTAGAGCTGAATTCTATATTGATTGTTGCTGAGTTCCGTGTTGATCATTATCAAGTTGAATACGCAAACGGGTGCTTTCGTGATATTGGATGTTTGTGACCAATTTTGGCGCAAACACCGTACGACTTATAGAAATGCGTGCATGTATTTGAAATGGAACAGTACCATGGTGCACCACTCTCCAGCGATGGTAAATCGAAGGCGAGGCACGGTAATCCCGTTTTACCGTAAAAATCCGGTGTCGAAAAAACGAAGGGTAAAAAACTTACGAGACCCGATTGAGATTCGGCTTGTTCTTTTTGGGCATTAACCTATCCGTTGTCGGCTGAAAGTTGTCAAAGCCGTAGAACTCACCATGGGCTTCGTTTTCACAGGTTATGGCTCCCGTAACTCTAAACGAGCCAGAAGTTATGGTCGTCCGAATAATCGATATCTATAGGGTGCAACATCAGCGGTGCAAGGTGCAACATGCGTCCGAAATGGAGAAACAGTGCCGTACGACTTTTAAAAATGCATGCATGGATTTGAAACAGAACAGTACCATGGTGCACCACTCTCCAACGATGGTAAATCGAAGACAAGGCACTTTAATCCCGTTTTACAGTAAAAATTCGGTGTCGAAAAAACGAAGGATAAAAAACTTACGAGACCCGATTGAGATTCGGGTTGTCATATTTAGGCATTAATCTATCCGTTGAGGGCTGAAAACTGTCAAAGCCGTAGAACTCACCGTGGGCTTCGTTTTGACAGGTTATGGCTCCCGTAATCTAAACGATCCAGAAGTTATGGCCGTCCGAATAATCGATATCTACAGGGTGCAACATCCGCGGTGCAAGGTGCAACATCCGTCTGAAATGGAGAAAAAGTGCCGTACGACTTTTAGAAATGCGTGCATGGATTTGAAACGGAACAGTACCGCGGTGCACCACTCTTCAGCGATGGTAAATCGAAGACGAGGCAAGATAATCCCGTTTTACCGAAAAAATCCGATGTCTAAAAAACGAAGGGTAAAAAGCGTACGAGACCCGATTGAGATTCGGGTTATCATTTTTGGGCATTAATCTATCCGTTGATGGCTGAAAGCTGTCAAAGGAGTAGAACTCACCATGGCCTTCGTTTTGACAGGTTATGACTCCCGTAACTCTAAACGAGCCAGAAGTTATGGCCGTCCGAATAATCGATATCTACAGGGTGCAACATCCGCGGTGCAAGGTGCAACATCCGTCCGAAATGGCGAAATATTGTCGTACGACTTTTAGAAATGCGTGCATGGATTTGAAGCAGAACAGTACCATGGTGCACCACTCTCCAGCGATGGTAAATCGAAGAAGAGGCACGGTAATCCCGTTTTACCGTAAAAATCCAGTGTCGAAAAAACGAAGGGTAAAAAACTTACGAGACCCGAACGAGATTCGGGTTGTCCTTTTTCGGCATTAATCCGTCCGTTGACGGCTGAAAGCGGTCAAAGCTGTAGAACTCATCGTGGCCTTCGTTTTGACAGGTTATGGCTCGTGTAACTCTAAACGAACCAGAAGTTATGACCGTCCGAATAATCGATATCTACAGGGTGCAAAACATCCGCAGTGCAAGGTGCAACATCCGTACGAAATGGCGAAACAGTGCCGTACGACTTATAGAAATGCGTGCATGTATTTGAAATGGAACAGTACCATGGTGCACCACTCTCCAGCGATGGTAATCGAAGGCGAGGCACGGTAATCCCGTTTTACCGTAAAAATCCGGTGTCGAAAAAACGAAGGGTAAAAAACTTACGAGACCCGATTGATATTCGGCTTGTTCTTTTTGGGCATTAACCTATCCGTTGTCGGCTGAAACGTGTCAAAGCCGTGGAACTCACCATGGGCTTCGTTTTGACAGGTTATGGCTCCCGTAACTCTAAACGAGCCAGAAGTTATGGTCTTCCGAATAATCGATAAAATCTGGTTTGTTTTGATAGGTAACTCTAAACGAGCCAGAAGTTACCGTAAAAATCCGGTTTCGATAAAACGAAGGGTAAAAAACTTACGAGACCCGATTGAGATTCAGATTGTCCTTTTTGGGCATTAATCTATCCATTGACGGCTGAAAGCTGTCAAAGCCGTAGAAATCACCGTGGGCTTTGTATTGATAGGTTATGGCTCCCGTAACTCTAAACGATGCAGAAGTTATGGCCGTCCGAATAATCGATATCTACAGGGTGCAACATCCGCGGTGCCAGGTGCAACATCCATCTGAAATGGAGAAATAGTGCGTACGACTTTTAGAAATGCGTGCATGGATTTGAAGCGGAACAGCACCATGGTGCACCACTCTCCAGCGATGGTAAATCGAAGGCGAGGCACGGTAATCCCATTTTACCGTAAAAATCCCGTGTCGAAAAAACGAAGGGTAAAAAACTTACGAGGCCCGATTGAGATTCGGGTTGTCCTTTTCGGGCATTAATCTTTGCATTGACGGCTGAAAGCTATCAAAGCCGTAGAACTCACCGTGGCCTTTGTTTTGACAAGTTATGGCTCCCGTAACTCTAAACGAGCCGGAAGTTATGGCCGTCCGAATAATCGATATCTACAGGGTGTAACATCCGCGGTGCAAGGTGCAACATCCGTCCGAAATGGAGAAACAGTGCCGTACGACTTGTAGAGATGCGTTCATGGATTTGAAATGGAATAGTACCATGTTGCACCACTCTCCAGCGATGGTAAATCGAAGGCGAGGCACGGTAAACCCGTTTTACCGCAAAAATCCGGTTTCGATAAAACGAAGGGTAAAAAACTTACGAGACTCGATTGAGATTCGGGTTGTCCTTTTTGGGCATTAACCTATCCGTTGATGGCTGAAAGCGGTCAAAGCCGTAGAACTCATCGTGGCCTTCGTTTTGACAGGTTATGCCTCCCGTAACTCTAAACGAGCCAGAAGTTTTGGCCGTCCGAATAATCGATATCTACATGGTGTAACATCCGCGGTGCAAGGTGCAACATCCGTCCGAAATGGCGAAATAGTGCCGTACGACTTTTAAAAATACATGCATGGATTGGAAACGGAACAGCACCATGGTGCACCACTCTCCAGCGATGGTAAATCGAAGACGAGGCACGGTAATCCCGTTTTACCGTAAAAATCCGGTGTCGAAAAAACGAAGGGTAAGAAAAGTACGAGGCCCGATTGAGATTCGGGTTGTCATTTTTGGGCATTAATCAATCCGTTGACGGATGAAAGCTGTCAAAGCCGTAGAACTCACCGTTGCCTACGTTTTGTCAGGTTATGGTTCCCGTAACTCTAAACGAGCCAGAAGCTATGGCCGTCCGAATAATCAATATCTACAGGGTGCAACATCCGCGGTGCAAGGTGCAACATCCGTCCGAAATGGCGAAACAGTGCCGTACGACTTTTAGAAATGCGTGCATGGATTTGAAACGGAACAGTACCATGGTGCACCACTCTCCAGCGATGGTAAATCGAAGACGAGGCACGGTAATCCCGTTTTACCATAAAAATCCGGTGTCGAAAAAACGAAGGGTAAAAAACGTACGAGACCCAATTGAGATTCGGGTTGTCATTTTGGGGCATTAATCTATCCGTTGACGGCTGAAAGCAGTCAAAGCCGTAGAACTCGCCGTGGCCTTCGTTTTGACAGGTTATGGCTCCCGTAACTCTAAACGAGCCAGAAGTAATGGCCGTCCGAATAATCGATATCTACAGGGTGCAACATCCGCGGTGCAAGGTGCAACATCCATCCGAAATGGCGAAACAGTGCCGTACGACTTTTAGAAATGCGTGCATGGATTTGAAACAGAACAGTACCATGGTGCACCACTCTCCAGCGATGGTAAATCGAAGAAGAGGCACGGTAATCCTGTTTTACCGTAAAAATCCGGTGTCGAAAAAACAAAGGGTAAAAAACTTACGAGACCCGATTGAGATTCGGGTTGTCCATTTTGGGCATTAACCTATCCGTTGTCGGCTGAAAGTGGTCAAAGCCGTAGAACTCACCATGGGCTTCGTTTTGACAGGTTATGGCTCCCGTAACTCTAAACGAGCTAGAAGTTATGGCCGTCAGAATAATTCATATCTACAGGGTGCAACATTCGCGGTGCAAGGTGCAACATCCGTCAGAAATGAAGAAACAGTGCCGTAAGACTTTTCGAAATGCGTGCATGGATTTGAAACGGAATAGTACCTTGGTGCACCACTCTTCAGCGATGGTAAATCGAAGACGAGGCACTTTAATCCCGTTTTACCATAAAAATTCGGTGTCGAAAAAACGAAGGGTAAAAAACGTACGAGACCCGATTGAGATTCTGGTTGTTATTTTTGGACATTAATCTATCCGTTGACGGCTGAAAGCTATCCAAGCCGTAGAACTCCCCGTGGGCTTCGTTTTGACAGGTTATGGCTCCCGTAACTCTAAACGAGCTAGAAGTTATGGCCGTCGGAATAATCGATATCTACAGGGTGCAACATCCGCGGTGCAAGGTGCAACATCCGTCCGTAATGGAGAAACAGTGCCGTACGACTTTTAGAAATGCGTGCATGGATTTGAAATGGAACAGTACCATGGCGCACCACTCTCCAACGATGGTAAATCGAAGACGAGGCACGGTAATCCCGTTTTACCGAAAAAATCCGATGTCGAAAAAACGAAGGGTAAAAAGCGTACGAGAACCGATTGAGATTCGGGTTATCATTCTTGGGCAATAATCTATCCGTTGATGGCTGAAAGCTGTCCAACGCGTAGAACTCACCGTGGCCTTGGTTTTGACAGGTTATGACTCCCGTAACTCTAAACGAGCTAGAAGTTATGGTCGTCCGAATAATCGATATCTACAAGGTGCAACATCCGCGTTGCAAGGTGAAACATCCGTCCGAAATGGCGAAACAGTGCCGTACGACTTTTTGAAATGCCTGCATGGATTTGAAACGGAACAGTATCATGGTGCACCACTCTCCAGCGATGGTAAATCAAAGGCGAGGCACGGTAATCCCGTTTTACCGTAAAAATCCGGTTTCGATAAAACGAAGCGTAAAAAACTTACGAGACCCGATTGAGATTCGGGTTGTCCTTTTTGGGCATTAATCTATCCGTTGATGGCTGAAAGCTGTCAATGCCGTAGAACTCACCATGGCCTTCGTTTTGACAGGTTATGGCTCCCGTAACTCTAAACGAGCTAGAAGTTATGGCCGTCCGAATAATCGATATCTACAGGGTGCAACATCCGCGGTGCAAGGTGCAACATCCGTCCGAAATGGCGAAACAGTGTCGTACGACTTTTAGAAATGCATGCATGGATTTGAAACGGAACAGTACCATGGTGCACCACTCTCCAGTGATGGTAAATCGAAGAGGAGGCACGGTAATCCCATTTTACCGTAAAAATCCGGTGTCGAAAAAACGAAGGGTAAAAAACTTACGAGACGCGATTGAGATTCGGGTTGTCCTTTTTGGGCATTAATCTATCCGTTGACGGCTGAAAGCGGTCAAAGCCGTAGAACTCTCCATGGCCTTCGTTTTGATAGGTTATGGCTCCCGTAACTCTAAACGAGCCGGAAGTTATGGCCGTCCGAATAATCGATATCTACAGGGTGCAACATCTGCGGTGCAAGGTGCAACATCCGTCCGAAATGGCGAAACAGTGCCGTACGACTTTTAGAAATGCGTGCATGGATTTGAAACGGAACAGTACCATGGTGCACCACTCTCGAGCGATGGTAAATCGAAGACGAGCCACGGTAATCCCGTTTTACCGTAAAAATTCGGTGTCGAAAAAACGAAGGGTAAAAAACGTACGAGACCCTATTGAGATTCGGGTTGTCCTTTTCGGGCATTAATCTATCCGTTGACGGCTTAAAGCAGTCAAAGCCGTAGAACTCACCGTGGCCTTCGTTATGGCAGGTTATGGCTCCCGTAACTCTAAACGAGCCAGAAGTTATGGCTGTCCGAATAATCGATATCTACAGGGTGCAACATACGCGGTGCAAGGTGCAACATCCGTCCGAAATGGCAAAACAGTGCCGTACGACTTTTAGAATGCGTGCATGGATTTGGAACGGAACAGCACCATGGTGCACCACTCTCCAGCGATGGTAAATCAAAGGCGAGGCACGGTAATCCTGTTTTACCGCAAAAATCGGGTGTCGAAAAAACGAAGGGTAAAAAACTTAGGTGACCCGATTGAGATTCGGGTTGTCCTTTTTTGGCATTAATCTATCCATTGTCGGTTGAAAGCTGTCAAAGCCGTAGAACTCACCGTGGCCTTCGTTTTGACAGGCTATGGCTCCCGTAACTCTAAACGAGCCAGAAGTTATGGCCGTCCGAATAATCGATATCTACAGGGTGCAACATCCGCGGTGCAAGGTGCAACATCCGTCCGAAATGGCGAAACAGTGCTGTACGACTTTTAAGAATGCGTGCATGGATTTGAAACGGAACAGTACCATGGTGCACCTCTCTCCAGCGATGGTAAATCGAAGAAGAGGCACGGTAATCCTGTTTTACCGTAAAAATCCGGCGTCGAAAAAACGAAGGGTAAAAAACTTACGAGACCCGATTGAGATTCGGGTTGTACTTTTTGGGAATTAATCTATCCGTTGACGGCTGAAAGCTGTCAAAGCGGTAGAACTCATCGTGGCCTTCGTTTTGACAGGTTATGACTCCCGTAACTCTAAACGAGCATGAAGTTATGGTCGTCCGAATAATCGATATTTATAGGGTGCAACATCCGTGGTGCATGGTGCAACATCCGTCCGAAATGGCGAAACAGTGTCGTACGACTTTTAGAAATGCGTGCATGGATTTGAAACGGAACAGTACCATGGTGCACCACTCTCCAATGATGGTAAATCGAAGGCGAGGCACGGTAATCCCATTTTACCGTAAAAATCCGGTGTCGAAAAAACGAAGGGTAAAAAACTTACGAGACCCGATTGAGATTCGGGTTGTCCTTTTTGGGCATTAATCTATCTGTTGTCAGATGAAAGCTATCAAAGCCGTAGAACTCACCGTGGGCTTCGTTTTGACAGGTTATGGCTCCCGCAACTCTAAACGAGCCAGAAGTTATGGCTGTCCGAATAATCGATATCTACAGGGTGCAATATCCGCAGTGCAAGGTGCAACATCCGTCCGAAATGGAGAAACAGTGACGTACGACTTTTAGAAATGCGTGCATGGATTTGAAACGGAACAGTACCATGGTGCACCACTCTCCAGCGATGGTAAATCGAAGGCGAGGCACGGTAATCCCATTTTACCGTAAAAATCCGGTGTCGAAAAAACGAAGGGTAAAAAACTTACGAGACCCGATTGAGATTCGGGTTGTCCTTTTTGGGCATTAATCTATCCGTTGTCGGCTGAAAGCCACCAAAGCCGTAGAACTCACCATGGCCTTCGTTTTGACAGATTATGGTTCCCAGAACTCTAAACGAGCCAGAAGTTATGGCCGTCCGAATAATCGATATCTACATGGTGCAACATCCGCGGTGCAAGGTGCAACATTCGTCCGAAATGGCGAAACAGTGGCGTACGACTTTTAGAAATGCGTCCATGGATTTGAAAGGGAACAGTACCATGGTGCACCACTCTCCAGCGATGGTAAATCGAAGTCGAGGCACGGTAATCCCGTTTTACTGTAAAAATCCGGTGTCGAAAAAACGAAGGGTAAAAATCTTACGAGAGTCGATTGAGATTCGGGTTGTCCTTTTCGGACATTAATCTATTCGTTGACAGATGAAAGCTCTCAAAGCCGTAGAACTCACTGTGGCCTTCGTTTTGACAGGTTATGGCTCCCGTAACTCTAAACGAGCCAGAAGTTATGGCCGTCCGAATAAATGATATCTACAGGGTGCAACATCCGCGGTGCAAGGTGCAACATCCGTCCGAAATGGCGAAACAGTGCCGTACGTCTTTTAGAAATACGTGCATGGATTTGAAATGGAACAGTACCATGGTGCACCACTCTCCAGCGATGGTAAATCGAAGAAGAGCACGATAATCCCGTTTTACCATAAAAATCCAGTGTCGAAAAAACGAAGGGTACAAAACTTACGAGGCCCGATTGAGATTCGGGTTGTCCTTCTTGGGCATTAATCTATCCGTTGTCGGCTGAAAGCTTTCAAAGCCGTAGAACTCACCATGGCCTTCGTTTTGACAGATTACGGCTCTCGTAAATCTATACGAGCCAGAAGTTATGGCCGTCCGAATAATCGATATCTATAGGGTGTCGGAAATGGCGAAACAATGCCGTACGACTTTTAGAAATACGTGCATGGATTTGAAACGAAATAGTACCATGGTGCACCACTCTCCAGCGATGGCAAATCGAAGGCGAGGCACGGTAATCCCGTTTTACCGTAAAAATCCAGTGTCGAAAAAAGAAGGGTAAAAAAACTTACGAGACCCGATTGAGATTCGGGTTGTCCTTTTTGGGCATTAATCTATCCGTTGTCGGCTGAAAGCTGTCAACGCCGTAGAACTCACCGTGGGCTTCGTTTTGACAGGTTATGCCTCCCATAACTCTAAACGAGCCAGAAGTTATGGCCGTCTGAATAATCGATATCTAAGGGTGCAACATCCGCGGTGCAAGGTGCAACGTCCGTCCGAAATGGCGAAACAGTGCCGTACGACTTTTAGAAATACGTGCATGGATTTGAAACGGAACAGTACCATGGTGCACCACTCTCCAGCGATGGTAAATCGAAGAAGAGCACGATAATCCCGTTTTACCATAAAAATCCAGTGTCGAAAAAACGAAGGGTACAAAACTTACGAGGCCCGATTGAGATTCGGGTTGTCCTTCTTGGGCATTAATCTATCCGTTGTCGGCTGAAAGCTTTCAAAGCCGTAGAACTCACCATGGCCTTCGTTTTGACAGATTACGGCTCTCGTAAATCTATACGAGCCAGAAGTTATGGCCGTCCGAATAATCGATATCTATAGGGTGTCGGAAATGGCGAAACAATGCCGTACGACTTTTAGAAATACGTGCATGGATTTGAAACGAAATAGTACCATGGTGCACCACTCTCCAGCGATGGCAAATCGAAGGCGAGGCACGGTAATCCCGTTTTACCGTAAAAATCCGGTGTCGAAAAAAGAAGGGTAAAAAACTTACGAGACCCGATTGAGATTCGGGTTGTCCTTTTTGGGCATTAATCTATCCGTTGTCGGCTGAAAGCTGTCAACGCCGTAGAACTCACCGTGGGCTTCGTTTTGACAGGTTATGCCTCCCATAACTCTAAACGAGCCAGAAGTTATCGCCGTCTGAATAATCGATATCTAAGGGTGCAACATCCGCGGTGCAAGGTGCAACGTCCGTCCGAAATGGAGAAACAGTGCCGTACGACTTTTAGAAATGCGTTCATGGATTTGAAACGGAACAGCACCATGGTGCACCACTCTCTAGCGATGGTAAATCGAAGGCAAGGCACGGAAATCCCGTTTTACCGCAAAAATCCGGTGTCGAAAAAACGAAGGGTAAAAAACTTACGAGACCCGATTGAGATTCGGGTTGTCCTTTTTGGGCATTAATCTATCCGTTGACGGCTGAAAGCTGTCAAAGCCGTAGAACTCACCGTGGCCTTCTTTTTGATAGGTTATAACTCCCGTAACTATAAACGAGCCAGAAGTTATGGCCGTCCGAATAATCGATATCTACAGGGTGCAAGATCCGCTGTGCAACATCCGTCCGAAATGGCGAAACAGTGCCGTACGACTTTAAGAAACGCGTGCATGGATTTGAAACGGAACAGTACCATGGTGCGCCACTCTCCAGCGATGGTAAATCGAAGACGAGGAACGGTAATCCCGTTTTACTGTAAAAATTCGGTGTCGAAAAAACGAAGGGTAAAAAACTTACGAGACCCGATTGAGATTCAGGTTGTCCTTTTCGGGCATTAATCTATCCGCTGACGGCTGAAAGCTATCAAAGCCGTAGAACTCACTGGTCTTCGTTTTGACAGGTTATGGCTTCCGTAACTCTAAACGAGGCAGAAGTTATGGCCGTCCGAATAATCGATATCTACAGGGTGCAACATCCGCGGTGCAAGGTGCAACATCCGTCCGAAATGGTGAAACAGTGCCGTATGACTTTTAGAAATGCGTGCATGGATTTGAAACGGAACATCACCATGGTGCACCACTTTCCAGCGATGGTAAATCGAAGGCGAGGCACGGTAATCCCGTTTTACCGCAAAAATCCGGTGTCGAAAAAACGAAGGGTAAAAAACTTACGAGACCCGATTGAGATTCGGGTTGTCCTTTTTGGGCATTAATCAATCCGTTGACGGCTGAAAGCTGTCAAAGCCGTAGAACTCATCGTGGCCTTCGTTTTGACATGTTATGGCTCCCGTAACTCTAAACGAGCCAGAAGTTATGGCCGTCCGAATAATCGATATCTACAGGGTGCAACATCCGCGGTGCAAGGTGCAACATCCGTCTGAAATGGAGAAACAGTGCCGTACAACTTTTTGAAATGCGTGCATGGATTTGAAATGGAATAGTACCATGATGCACCACTCTCTAGCGATGGTAAATCGAAGAAGAGGCACGGTAATCTAGTCTTACCGTAAAAATCCGGTGTCGAAAAAACGAAGGGTAAAAAACTTACGAGGCCCGATTGATATTCGGGTTGTCCTTTTTGGGCATTAATCTGTCCGTTGACGGCTGAAAGCAGTCAAAGCTGTAGAACTCATCGTGGCCTTCGTTTTGACAGGTTATGGCTCCCATAACTCTAAACGAGCCAGAAGTTATGGCCGTCCGAATAATCGATATTTATAGGGTGCAACATCCGCGGTGCAAGGTGCAACATCCGTCCGAAATGGCAAAACAGTCCCGTACGACTTTTAGAAATGCGTGCATGGATTTGAAACGGAACAGTACCATGGTGCACCACTCTCCAGCGATGGTAAATCGAAGGCGAGGCACGGTAATCCCGTTTTACCGTAAAAATCCGGTGTCGAAAAAACGAAGGGTAAAAAACTTACGAGACCCGATAGAGATTCGGTTTGTCATTTTTGGGCATTAATCTATCCGTTGTCGGCTGAAAGCTGTCGAAGCCGTAGAACTCACCGTGGGCTTCGTTTTGACAGGTTATGGCTCTCGTAAATCTAAACGAGCCAGAAGTTATGGCCGTCTGAATAATCGATATCTACAGGGTGCAACATCCGCGGTGCAAGGAGCAACATCCGTCTGAAATGGAGAAACAGTGCCGTACGACTTTTAGAAATGCGTACATGGATTTGAAACGGAACAGTACCATGGTGCACCATTCTCCAGCAATGGTAAATCGAAGGCGAGGCACGGTAATCCCGTTTTACCGTAAAAATCCGGTGTCGAAAAAACGAAGGGTAAAAAACTTACGAGACTCGATTGAGATTCGGGTTGTCCTTTTTGGGCATTAATCTATCTGTTATCGGCTGAAAGCTGTCAAAGCCGTAGAACTCTCCGTGGCCTTCGTTTTGATAGGTTATGGCTCCCGTAACTCTAAACGAGCCAGAAGTTATGGCCGTCCGAATAATCGATATCTACAGGGTGCAACATCTGCGGTGCAAGGTGCAACATCCGTCCGAAATGGCAAAACAGTGCCGTACGACTTTTAGAAATGTGTGCATGGATTTGAAACGGAACAGTACCATGGTGCACCACTCTCCAGCGATGGTAAATCGAAGACGAGGCACGGTAATCCCGTTTTACCGTAAAAATTCGGTGTCGAAAAAACGAAGGGTAAAAAACTTACGAGACCCGATTGAGATTCGGGTTGTCCTTTTCGGGCATTAATCTATCCGTTGACGGCTTAAAGCAGTCAAAGCCGTAGAACTCACCGTGGCCTTCGTTATGGCAGGTTATGGCTCCCGTAACTCTAAACGAGCCAGAAGTTATGGCTGTGCGAATAATCGATATCTACAGGGTGCAACATACGCGGTGCAAGGTGCAACATCCGTCCGAAATGGTGAAACAGTGCCGTACGACTTTTAGAATGCGTGCATGGATTTGGAACGGAATAGTACCATGGTGCACCACTCTCCAGCGATGGTAAATCGAAGGCGAGGCACGGTAATCCTATTTTACCGCAAAAATCGGGTGTCGAAAAAACGAAGGGTAAAGCACTTAGGTGACCCGATTGAGATTCGGGTTGTCCTTTTTTGGTATTAATCTATCCATTGTCGGTTGAAAGCTGTCAAAGCCGTAGAACTCGCCGTGGCCTTCGTTTTGACAGGCTATGGCTCCCGTAACTCTAAACGAGCCAGAAGTTATGGCCGTCCGAATAATCGATATCTACAGGGTGCAACATCCGCGAGGCAAGGTGCAACGTCCGTCCGAAATGGCGAAACAGTGCCGTACGACTTTTAGGAATGCGTGCATGGATTTGAAACGGAACAGTACCATGGTGCACCTCTCTCCAGCGATGGTAAATCGAAGAAGAGGCACGGTAATCCTGTTTTACCGTAAAAATCCGGTGTCGAAAAAACGAAGGGTAAAAAACTTACGAGACCCGATTGAGATTCGGGTTGTCCTTTTGGGAATTAATCTATCCGTTGACGGCTGAAAGCTGTCAAAGCGGTAGAACTCATCGTGGCCTTCGTTTTGACAGGTTATGGCTCCCGTAACTCTAAACGAGCATGAAGTTATGGTCGTCCGAATAATCGATATCTATAGGGTGCAACATCCGTGGTGCATGGTGCAACATCCGTCCGAAATGGCGAAACAGTGCCGTACGACTTTTAGAAATGCGTGCATGGATTTGAAACGGAACAGTACCATGGTGCACCACTCTCCAACGATGGTAAATCGAAGGCGAGGCACGGTAATCCCATTTTACCGTAAAAATCCGGTGTCGAAAAAACGAAGGGTAAAAAACTTACGAGACCCGATTGAGATTCGGGTTGTCCTTTTTGGGCATTAATCTATCTGTTGTCAGATGAAAGCTATCAAAGCCGTAGAACTCACCGTGGGCTTCGTTTTGACAGGTTATGGCTCCCGCAACTCTAAACGAGCCAGAAGTTATGGCTGTCCTAATAATCGATATCTACAGGGTGCAATATCCGCAGTGCAAGGTGCAACATCCGTCCGAAATGGAGAAACAGTGTCGTACGACTTTTAGAAATGCGTGCATGGATTTGAAACGGAACAGTACCATGGTGCACCACTCTCCAGCGATGGTAAATCGAAGGCGAGGCACGGTAATCCCATTTTACCGTAAAAATCCGGTGTCGAAAAAACGAAGGGTAAAAAACTTACGAGACCCGATTGAGATTCGGGTTGTCCTTTTTGGGCATTAATCTATCCGTTGTCGGCTGAAAGCTGCCAAAGCCGTAGAACTCACCATGGCCTTCGTTTTGACAGATTATGGTTCCCAGAACTCTAAACGAGCCAGAAGTTATGGCCGTCCGAATAATCGATATCTACATGGTGCAACATCCGCGGTGCAAGGTGCAACATCCGTCCGAAATGGCGAAACAGTGGCGTACGACTTTTAGAAATGCGTCCATGGATTTGAAAGGGAACGGTATCATGGTGCACCACTCTCCAGCGATTGTAAATCGAAGTCGAGGCACGGTAATCCCGTTTTACCGTAAAAATCCGGTGTCGAAAATACGAAGGGTAAAAAACTTACGACAGTCGATTGAGATTTGGGTTGTCCTTTTCGGACATTAATCTATCGTTGACAGCTGAAAGCTCTCAAAGCCGTAGAACTCACTATGGCCTTCGTTTTGACAGGTTATGGCTCCCGTAACTCTAAACGAGCCAGAAGTTATGGCCGTCCGAATAATCGATATCTACAGGGTGCAACATCCGCGGTGCAAGGTGCAACATCCGTCCGAAATGGCGAAACAGTGCCGTACGACTTTTAGAAATACGTGCATGGATTTGAAACGGAACAGCACCATGGTGCACCACTCTCCAGCGATGGTAAATCGAAGAAGAGGCACGATAATCCCGTTTTACCATAAAAATCCAGTGTCGAAAAAACGAAGGGTACAAAACTTACGAGGCCCGATTGAGATTCGGGTTGTCCTTCTTGGGCATTAATCTATCCGTTGTCGGCTGAAAGCTTTCAAAGCCGTAGAACTCACCATGGCCTTCGTTTTGACAGATTACGGCTCTCGTAAATCTATACGTGCCAGAAGTTATGGCCGTCCGAATAATCGATATCTATAGGGTGCAACATCCGCGGTGCAAGGTGCAACATCCGTCCGAAAGGACGAAACTATGCCGTATGACTTTTAGAAATGCATGCATGGATTTGAAACGAAATAGTACCATGGTGCACCACTCTCCAGCGATGGCAAATCGAAGGCGAGGCACGGTAATCCCGTTTTACCGTAAAAATCCGGTGTCGAAAAAAGAAGGGTAAAAAACTTACGAGACCCAATTGAGATTCGGGTTGTCCTTTTTGGGCATTAATCTATCCGTTGTCGGCTGAAAGCTGTCAATGCCGTAGAACTCACCGTGGGCTTCGTTTTGACAGGTTATGGCTCCCATAACTCTAAACGAGCCAGAAGTTATGGCCGTCTGAATAATCGATATCTAAGGGTGCAACATCCGCGGTGCAAGGTGCAACGTCCGTCCGAAATGGAGAAACAGTGCCGTACGACTTTTAGAAATGCGTTCATGGATTTGAAACGGAACAGCACCATGGTGCACCACTCTCTAGCGATGGTAAATCGAAGGCAAGGCACGGAAATCCCGTTTTACCGCAAAAATCCGGTGTCGAAAAAACGAAGGGTAAAAAACTTACGAGACCCGATTGAGATTCGGGTTGTCCTTTTTGGGCATTAATCTATCCGTTGACGGCTGAAAGCTGTCAAAGCCGTAGAACTCACCGTGGCCTTCTTTTTGATAGGTTATAGCTCCCGTAACTCTAAATGAGCCAGAAGTTATGGCCGTCCGAATAATCGATATCTACAGGGTGCAAGATCCGCGTTGCAAGATCCGCGGTGCAACATCCGTCCGAAATGGCGAAACAGTGCCGTACGACTTTAAGAAATGCGTGCATGGATTTGAAACGGAAGAGTACCATGGTGCGCCACTCTCCAACGATGGTAAATCGAAGACGAGGAACGGTAATCCCGTTTTACTGTAAAAATTCGGTGTCGAAAAAACGAAGGGTAAAAAACTTACGAGACCCGATTGAGATTCGGGTTGTCCTTTTCGGGCATTAATCTATCCGTTGACGGCTGAAAGCTATCAAAACCGTAGAACTCACTGAGGTCTTCGTTTTGACAGGTTATGGCTTCCGTAACTCTAAACGAGGCAGAAGTTATGGCCGTCCGAATAATCGATATCTACAGGGTGCAACATCCGCGGTGCAAGGTGCAACATCCGTCCGAAATGGTGAAACAGAGCCGTACGAATTTTAGAAATGCGTGCATGGATTTGAGACGGAACAGCACCATGGTGCACCACTTTTCAGCGATGGTAAATCGAAGGCGAGGTACGGTAATCCCGTTTTACCGCAAAAATCCGGTGTCGAAAAAACGAAGGGTAAAAAACTTATGAGACCCGATTGAGATTCGGGTTGTCCTTTTTGGGCATTAATCTATCCGTTGACTGCTGAAAGCTGTCAAAGCCGTAGAACTCATCGTGGCCTTCGTTTTGACATGTTATGGCTCCCGTAACTCTAAACGAGCCAGAAGTTATGGCCGTCCGAATAATCGATATCTACAGGGTGCAACATCCGCGGTGCAAAGTGCAACATCCGTCTGAAATGGAGAAACAGTGCCGTACAACTTTTTGAAATGCGTGCATGGATTTGAAACGGAACAGTACCATGATGCCCCACTCTCTAGCGATGGTAAATCGAAGAAGAGGCACGGTAATCCCGTTTTACCGTAAAAATCCGGTGTCGAAAAAACGAAGGGTAAAAAACTTACGAGGCCCGATTGATATTCGGGTTGTCCTTTTTGGGCATTAATCTATCCGTTGACGGCTGAAAGCAGTCAAAGCTGTAGAACTCATCGTGGCCTTCGTTTTGACAGGTTATGGCTCCCGTAACTCTAAACGAGCCAGAAGTTATGGCCGTCCGAATAATCGATATCTATAGGGTGCAACATCCGCGGTGCAAGGTGCAACATCCGTCCGAAATGGCAAAACAGTCCCGTACGACTTTTAGAAATGCGTGCATGGATTTGAAACGGAACAGTACCATGGTGCACCACTCTCCAGCGATGGTAAATCGAAGGTGAGGCACGGTAATCCCGTTTTACCGTAAAAATCCGGTGTCGAAAAAACGAAGGGTAAAAAACTTACGAGACCCGATAGAGATTCGGGTTGTCATTTTTGGGCATTAATCTATCCGTTGTCGGCTGAAAGCTGTCGAAGCCGTAGAACTCACCGTGGGCTTCGTTTTGACAGGTTATGGCTCTCGTAAATCTAAACGAGCCAGAAGTTATGGCCGTCTGAATAATCGATATCTACAGGGTGCAACATCCGCGGTGCAAGGAGCAACATCCGTCTGAAATGGAGAGACAGTGCCGTACGACTTTTAGAAATGCGTACATGGATTTGAAACGGAACAGTACCATGGTGCACCATTCTCCAGCAATGGTAAATCGAAGGCGAGGCACGGTAATCCCGTTTTACCGTAAAAATTCGGTGTCGAAAAAACGAAGGGTAGAAAACTTACGAGACTCGATTGAGATTCGGGTTGTCCTTTTTGGGCATTAATCTATCCGTTATCGGCTGAAAGCTGTCAAAGCCGTAGAACTCTCCGTGGCCTTCGTTTTGATAGGTTATGGCTCCCGTAACTCTAAACGAGCCAGAAGTTATGGCCGTCCGAATAATCGATATCTACAGGGTGCAACATCTGCGGTGCAAGGTGCAAAATCCGTCCGAAATGGCAAAACAGTGCCGTACGACTTTTAGAAATGCGTGCATGGATTTGAAACGGAACAGTACCATGGTGCACCACTCTCCAGCGATGGTAAATCGAAGACGAGGCACGGTAATCCCGTTTTTCCGTAAAAATTCGGTGTCGAAAAAACGAAGGGTAAAAAACTTACGAGACCCGATTGAGATTCGAGTTGTCCTTTTCGGTCATTAATCTATCCGTTGACGGCTTAAAGCAGTCAAAGTCGTAGAACTCACCGTGGCCTTCGTTATGGCAGGTTATGGCTCCCGTAACTCTAAACGAGCCAGAAGTTATGGCTGTCCGAATAATCGATATCTACAGGGTGCAACATACGCGGTGCAAGGTGCAACATCCGTCCGAAATGGCGAAACAGTACCGTACGACTTTTAGAATGCGTGCATGGATTTGGAACGGAACAGTACCATGGTGCGCCACTCTCCAGCGATGGTAAATCGAAGGCGAGGCACGGTAATCCTATGTTACCGCAAAAATCGGGTGTCGAAAAAACGAAGGGTAAAAAACTTAGGTGACCCGATTGAGATTCGGGTTGTCCTTTTTTGGCATTAATCTATCCATTATCGGTTGAAAGCTGTCAAAGCCGTAGAACTCACCGTGGCCTTCGTTTTGACAGGCTATGGCTCCCGTAACTCTAAACGAGCCAGAAGTTATGGCCGTCCGAATAATCGATATCTAAAGGGTGCAACATCCGCGGTGCAAGGTGCAACATCCGTCCGAAATGGCGAAACAGTGCCGTACGACTTTTAGGAATGCGTGCATGGATTTGAAACGGAACAGTACCATGGCAAACCTCTCTCCAGCGATGGTAAATCGAAGAAGAGGCACGGTAATCCTGTTTTACCGTAAAAATCCGGTGTCGAAAAAACGAAGGGTAAAAAACTTACGAGACCCGATTGAGATTCGGGTTGTCCTTTTTGGGAATTAATCTATCCGTTGACGGCTGAAAGCTGTCAAAGCGGTAGAACTCATCGTGGCCTTCGTTTTGACAGGTTATGGCTCCCGTTACTCTAAACGAGCATGAAGTTATGGTCGTCCGAATAATCGATATCTATAGGGCGCAACATCCGTGGTGCATGGTGCAACATCCGTCCGAAATGGCGAAACAGTGCCGTACGACTTTTAGAAATGCGTGCATGGATTTGAAACGGAACAGTACCATGGTGCACCACTCTCCAACGATGGTAAATCGAAGGCGAGGCACGGTAATCCCATTTTACCGTAAAAATCCGGTGTCGAAAAAACGAAGGGTAAAAAACTTACGAGACCCGATTGAGATTCGGGTTGTCCTTTTTGGGCATTAATCTATCTGTTGTCAGATGAAAGCTATCAAAGCCGTAGAACTCACCGTGGGCTTCGTTTTGACAGGTTATGGCTCCCGCAACTCTAAACGAGCCAGAAGTTATGGCTGTCCGAATAATCGATATCTACAGGGTGCAATATCCGCAGTGCAAGGTGCAACATCCGTCCGAAATGGAGAAACAGTGCCGTACGACTTTTAGAAATGCGTGCATGGATTTGAAACGGAACAGTAC
Source organism: Allium cepa (assembly GCA_030765085.1). Taxonomy (NCBI): domain Eukaryota; kingdom Viridiplantae; phylum Streptophyta; class Magnoliopsida; order Asparagales; family Amaryllidaceae; genus Allium; species Allium cepa. Next base: position 41,468,903 of record CM060941.1, on the reverse strand, counting down.
CATGGTGCACCACTCTCCAGCGATGGTAAATCGAAGGCGAGGCACGGTAATCCCATTTTACCGTAAAAATCCGGTGTCGAAAAAACGAAGGGTAAAAAACTTACGAGACCCGATTGAGATTCGGGTTGTCCTTTTTGGGCATTAATCTATCCGTTGTCGGCTGAAAGCTGCCAAAGCCGTAGAACTCACCATGGCCTTCGTTTTGACAGATTATGGTTCCCAGAACTCTAAACGAGCCAGAAGTTATGGCCGTCCGAATAATCGATATCTACATGGTGCAACATCCGCGGTGCAAGGTGCAACATCCGTCCGAAATGACGAAACAGTGGCGTACGACTTTTAGAAATGCGTCCATGGATTTGAAAGGGAACAGTACCATGGTGCACCACTCTCCGGCGATGGTAAATCGAAGTCGAGGCACGGTAATCCCGTTTTACTGTAAAAATCCGGTGTCGAAAAAACGAAGGGTAAAAAACTTACGAGAGTCGATTGAGATTCGGGTTGTCCTTTTCGGACATTAATCTATCCGTTGACAGCTAAAAGCTCTCAAAGCCGTAGAACTCACTGTGGCCTTCGTTTTGACAGGTTATGGCTCCCGTAACTCTAAACGAGCCAGAAGTTATGGCCGTCCGAATAATCGATATCTACAGGGTGCAACATCCGCGGTGCAAGGTGCAACATCCGTCCGAAATGGCGAAACAGTGCCGTACGACTTTTAGAAATACGTGCATGGATTTCAAACGGAACAGTACCATGGTGCACCACTCTCCAGCGATGGTAAATCGAAGAAGAGGCACGATAATCCCGTTTTACCATAAAAATCCAGTGTCGAAAAAACGAAGGGTACAAAACTTACGAGGCCCGATTGAGATTCGGGTTATCCTTCTTGGGCATTAATCTATCCGTTGTCGGGTGAAAGCTTTCAAAGCCGTAGAACTCACCATGGCCTTCGTTTTGACAGATTATGGCTCTCGTAAATCTATACGAGCCAGAAGTTATGGCCGTCCGAATAATCGATATCTATAGGGTGCAACATCCGCGGTGCAAGGTGCAACATCCGTCCGAAATGGCGAAACTATGCCGTACGACTTTTAGAAATGCATGCATGGATTTGAAACGAAATAGTACCATGGTGCACCACTCTCCAGCGATGGCAAATCGAAGGCGAGGCACGGTAATCCCGTTTTACCGTAAAAATCCGGTGTCGAAAAAATGAAGGGTAAAAAACTTACGAGACCCGATTGAGATTCGGGTTGTCCTTTTTGGGCATTAATCTATCCGTTGTCAGCTGAAAGCTGTCAATGCCGTAGAATTCACCGTGGGCTTCGTTTTGACAGGTTATGGCTCCCATAACTCTAAGCGAGCCAGAAGTTATGGCCGTCTGAATAATCGATATCTGTTTGCACCAAAAGTGGTCACAACACTCTTCGGGAGTCGTTGAAGAGATAATAGTTAAGAGTACAAACTGAATATGAATATTATCTAACAAAAACTCCAGTCAACAGCAAAGAAAATACGTAGACAAGCAATTTATAGTGGTTCGGCGTGTTGCCTACGTCCACTGTGAAGTTTTTCGATGTTTTATTGATTCTCTATCAACGATTACAAGTTGGTACAGCGATCCACAGCAGGTTACAACTGGAAATTCGAAATCAACGATAGAATTATGATGTAGGATGATGAAGATCTTGATCCGGCAGAGTCTCGGCGTCTCAGAGTCAGAAGATCCCTTTTCCGTTGGCCCTGGGGCTCTATTTATAGGTGTAGGCTGCTGGTGTCTCGCTGAAAACTCGGGAGACCACTTCTGGCACGTGAGGGGGCCCACACGTACGGTCTCGGGAAGTTTGGGCCCACTTTGGCATCGGTTCGAACTCCATTCGAACCGATCAAGAATTCATCCAATCGAGGTGAAATTTGGCGTGGACATTCTTCAACATGTATGCGAGCATCTGTGAAAGTTTCATTGCATTTGGATCAGTAGGTTAGGAGATATGTTGGGTTCGAAATGGACTTCACGGCAAGGCTGTTTGGTTCGAACCCCTGTTACTCGAAACGATGGTTTCGAAACCAGTGTGGCACGCGACCTCGTGGTGACGTGGAGCGCAAGTTTCGAATCGATCCGGACTTCTCTCCGTGTTGACCGCTTCGACTCCGTGTATCTTGGTGATTTCGAACCGATGGAAGACACGTGGATTGACCCAGTGGGTTCGAATAAGGCAACACAGGATGGGTTCGAACAAGGCTCTGTGATGGGTTCGAACATGGCTCTGTGATGGTTTCGAAGATAGCTCTGTGATGGGTTCGAAAAGGGCTTCTGTGATGGGTTCGAACCAACGTCCCTTGGATGCATATAAGCTCTGCAACCCCTTCATGGATACGAGGCACATGGATTCGAAAACAATGGAGTCGAAGGTGATGGAGTCGAACCCATGGGGGTTCGAAGGGTTCGAAGTCGATGGGTTCGAAAGTCGTCCCTTCTTATCGGTTCGAAGGTGGTGGGTTCGAACTAGTTGGGTTCGAAGTGGTGTCGAACCGATGGATGTGAACTCATTGATTCGAACTTTGGCATATGTGCATGGGTTCGAGGCGCTGCCTCACTCCTTGGGTTCGAACCAGATGGGTTCGAACATAGGTGGGGTCATGGTTTCGAACAGAGCAACGTCCATCTTTCTCAACTTGAATCCATCATAACTTGAGCATACGACCTCGGATTGACCTGAAATTTGAAATGCTGACACTTGTAGCTTTTCTTGCCGTGTCCTATCAATTGTGGCTCATTCTGGACTCGGATGAAATTCAGTGATATCCATGGCTAAAGGAAGTACGATCAACCCCTGAGGCGAACTGTCCTTCGTTTTCGATCAATCTTTTGGTATCGCGGCTTTGCCAAAAGGTGGGATAACATTTTGCCCCCCAAAGTACGTCTTGTGGGAACATGACGTGCTTTGAATAGCTGCCATTTCTCTCTGAACAATCATTGTTCTCTTTTTTGTCGAAACTCGTATGCTGTACTGCTGTAACCTTGCGTTGATATGATTGACTGCTGTATAATATTGCTTAGCCGTTGGCTGTCGCATTTGTAACAGGATGAGTGTTTGATCCCTGTGAATACTCAAAATCGAATGTTAGTCCGACATGTATGCACATATGTTAATTTGGACCTTGTTAACGTCGTGCGTCCACGAGTCATTGTCAGTTAGGTTTGCTGCAGAATTTCGTATCGATTATCTCCTGAACCAATTTTGAAATTTGAATTGAGACAACGCTTGATGGTTGTTTTGAAAAGTTCCTTCGTATCGATCCTCTCCTGAATCGATATTGAAGGTTGAAGAATTTGAATTTGTATTGTGCAAGTGTAATGTTTCGAACCGATGCACTTGAGCATTGATGGGTTCGAAATTCAAATTTGTATGGATGCAATATGCCCGTGCAATGATGGGTTGTGTGAATATGAGATTTCGAGTCGATGCGTTGGAGCATGGACGGATTCGAAATTGACATTCGACCCAACGGAGTACACTCGTGTCATGATGGTTTCGAAGTTGACTTTCGAACCGATGTTAGAAGATGGAGTATTCTTTGTGCTGTGATGGGTTCGAAACTAGCATTCGAACCGATGTGAGAGGATGGTTTCGAACAAGTAGTTTGTTTTGGTGGGTTCGAAACTGATCTTCGAAACGATGACTCGGATGGGTACGAAACTATCGTTCGCGGCAGTGGTCTGTGTGCTTCACACAATGGAGCTTCAAGCATATGGTTTCGAAGATAGGTTTCGAAACCATTCTGCCCTCTGACCTGTTGTACTCGGTCAATTTCACCGGAACTCGAACCGTCCCGGTCATCACCAACCCTCCATATAAATAGCAATGGGCCTGCCCCATTTTCACTATTTACTTTTTCACTGCGCTCTTCATCGCTTCGAGGCTTCTAAGGAGAAAATACTGCGTCGTGTTTTCGAATCCATCAAGATTTAAGACTTAAATCTTTCGAATCCATTGTTTAAACTAGGTAATTAGCTTCGGATTCAAGCGACGAAGTTATTTTGAACCCATTTCTCTTCATCGATTGCATGGCTTCGAGATCGGCAAAACCAGATCTGGTTTGAGAGGGTTTCGAAACGATGTGTGGATTCGAGTTCGAACCGATCACGGTGGTGTGTTTTCATTGGATTTCGAATCGATCCTTGGAATGTCCTTGTTGGGATGCGCAGTTCGCACCGATTGGGGGATTCGAGGGATCCATTCGGATCGATGGATTCGAACCCATAGGTTATCGGTTCGAAGTCGACAACTTCGTATCGATACGAAGTAGATCGGTTCGAACGCGACCGATGTCAAGTTTAAGGAATTCGGTATCGGTTCGAACTCGTCATTTGGCTATCGGTTCGAAGCGCGTCTAACTGTATGGTTTCGAAGTGATGTCAGGATGGGTTCGAACGCATGGGTTCGAAGCAATGACATGATGGTTTCGAACGCGTGGGTTCGAAAGAAGTTTGGATGGGTTCGAAGGAAGAGCTGTTCGGTTGGGTTCGAACGAAACATCTGTGATGGTTTCGAACCCTATATGATGGACTCCAAAATTTGAAATTTTTTCAAACATAACTCCGACGAGCTTCATTCCTGCATATCTGGACTTGAATATTGAACTGCATATTTGATTGCCTTTTGAAGCTCGTCGATGGAACTATAACAACTTCTATTTGAATTGACTTCCATCATATAAACGATTTAGTGATGACGGTCAGCGATGACGGTCATTATAGCTGAACTTCGTAGCTTTGTCGTTTGAATGTTCACTTTAACTCTGCAACATTTATTCAAGCAATGCATGGCACGGTACCACACACATTCATACACTTTACACTGGGGAACACACGGGTTCTTTGTCGTCTAACAATGGTTTCTCATGAGTTAGTTAGTTATGGAATCTTCAAGTTCACAGCAGCAGGAGATTCAAGGTACAGCCCCTTCGAGGCTAGAAGTTCCGGATATAGATCCTGAGATCATCGGTCCGGCTCCGGACGAACTTCCTGATGCGTCGTTCATTGCCAATCCATCGGATTCCGTTCCATCGAATATCTCTGAAGACATGTTGGGAAGAATATGTTTGAGGCACGGCTTGTCACTGGACGATGTATTACTGCCGGGGCCGAATGATAGACCACATAATCCGCCAGAAGGGTATACAGCATTTAATCGCCACGCGTGTGCGGCCGGGACACTTCCCCCGTTCAACGAGTATATAAGAGAAGTATTGTCGTTTTTGAGGATCGCCCCATCTCAGCTGCATCCGAACGGATATGCGTTGATCAATAGCTTGTTCATTGCATTTATGGAATGTCTCCATCGACCGCCACTCCCAATCGAAATCAGATACTTGTTCAACTTCAAAACTCGTGGTGATTATCCTTCTTTCACATTTCTGGAGGCGGTGAGAAATTGTCAAGTGGTCACCGGATCCTGGACAAGGCTGAGTTACTACAGGACAGAATGGTTTTATGTCAGGTGCCCTCCAGGCTTTGCTCGACGATGGTTATTCAGACGTGAGTATAACCAAGTTCTTAAATAGTTACTACGGCAATTGCTGCTGAAGTGGAACTTATATTAATTTTTTCTTTTTACAGCAACGATCTCGCGACCCGAAGGTGAAGAGTTTAAGGAGATGGTGCGAGTACTTCGAGAAGTCCCGAGCGAAGATAGGGACATCGAGTTGCTTTTGACCGATAGGAATCTCCGGACTTATGGGCTGATTGAACGAAGGCAGAGTATAAGATTTGAGGTGGCACAAAGGATCGTTCCTAAGAAACGAGTCAAACATAAGGAGCCCGAAGTTGTCATAGCCGAGGAGGCTGATTCTGAAAGAACTCACACTGACGATGAGCCGCTGACTGAGCCTACGGATGTGGCTTCGGATGTCGCGGAGCAGAAAAAAGGCAAGGCTGCCATGGTTAAGCCAACTAAGCGGGGGAGACGGAAATCGGTTGTCATTGCCCAGCCCTCTTCCGGAGTTAGGATCTCTGAGATGTCTCCTCCGCGTACTGAGAGTCTCTACGAAGGGCTTGCCAACCTTCCAATCCCGGAAGATGTGTCTTTTCAACATGATGCCGGGTTGGAGGAGTTCCATCGTAGTCTAGAATTAAGCGAGCCTCTTATTACTAGCGAGGTCGACATTTCTGGTTGGTCGGGGGGAATGCATATTCACACACACTTCACGACACTGCATAACCTTTGATTGTAAACTTCCTGATTCGAAGAGTAACTAATTCGATTTTACTTTGCTTTTGCAGATACTATGTCTAAACGAGGTTCAATGCTTGGGAGTCTTCGACATGCTCGCAAGTCTTCTTATTATGATTCGCGCAGGCGAGAGGGGGATAGAGACTATGATCAAGGACGCTCCGGGTATCATGACCAGGGACGTTCCGGATATTCTAGTCATGAGAGATACGATTCGGACAAGGATCATAGGCGTCGATCGCGATCGCGCACCCCTCCTCCTTCCAGAGATCCCGTACAACCTCCCGTCCGCGTCCCTCGTGATTCTTCTCGACATGTGTCGGTTTCTCAAGCTTCTAGATCTGAGGTGTCGGCGCCGACAGTTACGGAGGAACCTCCTATTGAAATTACGGGAGAAGGAGCGATTAGGCTTGCGCAGCTGAAGAGAGAATTCCCGAATATCTGCTTTGACAATTATGTCTTTCCTCCGAACTTGAAAAGAATCCCACCGGAGGCCGAGCGGTGGGCGCTTGATTATGTGCACGACTTCTATGCACAGTATAAGGTGTGGTATAAGGCAGCTGAAAAAGCGTCGGCGCTGGCCTTCGAACGGGCGGCCACCATTGAAAAATTGCAAGCCGAGTTAGCACAAAAAGATCGCATCATCCAAGTGCTGAATACTGAGGCTGAATCATCCCGTAAATCTGAAATAGAGGCCACTAAAAAAGCCGATGAAGCCCAGGCAATCATGGATAGGATGAAACGCGAACACTACGCCACGGTTGAGGACATGGGTCATCGAAACACATTGGTTACCGCAGAGAGGGACGCAGCCCTGAAGGAGTTGAACGAGCTTAAGTCAAAATTTGCTGAAATCGCCAAGGAAAGGGATGATGCGAATAGCGCAGCTCAGGAGGCGTGTGAACAAGCTGTGATTCTTCGCACCGAAAGGGATGCTGCGGTTGCGAAAGTTCAAGCGGTCGAGATAGAGGTGGAAGAGAAAGTTCAACAAGCAGAGGCCAGGCTAGAGGCCGATATCGAAGATTTGCTTATAACTTATAACGCCAACGTGTTAAAACACCGAAATTTAGCCTGGCTTCAAGATTATCCCGTTCACCTTCGCAGCGCTTGGGAGCGATTGGTCGAGAAAGAGGGGGAAGCGCACCCGGGCGAATCGGTTGACCGATTCGAGCTTGAGAACCGGTTATTAACTGAGGATGAAAAGAAGGTCCTTCACGATGCTATCATTGCTCATGAGAAGGAGATGATGGGTGGTCATTCACTGGAGGTTGGAGAGGGATCGGGCGTTGAGCACCATGCGGATGTCATTGAAGTCACCACATCGCCTTTGTCAGTGCCTGTGTCTGCGGTCAGCTTGCCACCTGTTCCTGCTTACGACCCGGAGCGGCCACACTTATCTCCCATCCATGAGCACACTCCCGAGGTCGTTCAGCCGTCTGCGAGTCAAACTGGAGAAGGTATTTCGAAATTATCTCAAGTGTTCTCTAAATAAAGAGTTTGTTTTGAAGAAGTTACTAATAACTTATTGTTTTTGCTTAGTGACGGAGGTTGTGCCGACAGTCGCGGCTCAAGAATCAAGCCAAAGGGATAAGGCCATCGCTACCGAGGCTATTGCTGTAACTGCGGTGTCGATCGAGGCGGCACAGGGGAGTGGGTTATCTCTCGAGGAACAGATGGTGAGCGAGCTGCTCGGTGAACAGGGCGGTTTCTCTACGGACTTACAGTTTATCATCGTTAGTGATCCCCTGCCGACCTCAAGTTCTTCGATGCAAGCTGCGGATGCCCCCAGCCAAGCCCAAGCGGCTCGAGAAGAGGAAATTTTGGCTGAAATCAGCGCTGAAATAGAAGCTGCGGGGCACAGTGGTAGCGCCGGTGGCAGCGCGACGGCGCATAGCTCAACACCTGCTAGGATAGCACCAGCGGGTGGCGCTATCTCAATTTCCGTCACAGATCCAGTCCCCCCTACTCCTCCGGCGGGAAGCCTCCTTGTAGATTCGAGCTCTGAGGAGGACATCGATATCATGCCCCCAGCCGAAGAGTCACCGCCGAAGAGGAGGCACTCAAAAAGAATTTCGGTCGCCAGTGATTCTGATGAAGAACCACTGATAAGGAAGACGAAAAAGAGGAAGAAGTAGATCGGCTTTACAAGTAGATGTTTTGGTGGATAAGTACTTGTTTTTGTTTTTTATTAGTAGGCCGTGTATAGATGCAGGTTCGGCTCCTGCTAGTAGGGATTGTTTTTGGGAAAACTTTTTCACATGTAAGCCCTCATTTTTGGTTAGTTGAAATAAACTTTAGTTTCTTTGTTTCAACTCTTGTTTTATTTGTGCTTAAGTACTTGCAATGCCTTGTTTTCGGTCCGGTGTACTTGTGGTGTTTTTACCGTTTAAGTAGAGCTCGTTTCATTTGCCACACCTGAGAATCTTGGTCACAAGTTGCGATTGATGAATGATTTGAACTTCGGACGTCGTATCACTTCGGTGAGTGATTGACACTTAGCTTTCGTGCCCCCCAGTCTTGGGGAACAACACTTATATTTTTGGCAGTCGGTTGCACTTGTTGCAAATCTTAAGTACACGTCCGTCTTCCGGGGACTTAGAGTAATTTGAGATCAATAACCTGGTTTGCATTCCAGGAGTTCAAGTGTTATTGATGCTTGTAACATGGTTCGCGCTCCGGGAACTTGGGAATGGTGTTCACATTCCAACTTGCACTCTATTAACTCGGAGTTAGTATTAACGCTTTAGTTCGCACTACGGGAACTTTGACTTGGTGTTGGTGCTCCACTTCACACGCCGGGAGCTTGGATAAAACAAGTAAGTTTGGGTTCGTATTTCAGGAACCCGGAATTGACATTTATACTCCAACTCGCATTTCGGGAATACGGAGTTTGCGCGGATGCTTCGGTTCGCGCTCCGGGAACCCGCAACTTATGTTTATACTCCAATTCACACTCTGGGAATTTGGAGTCCGCATTGATGGGTTGGTTCGTGCAGTGGGAACGAATTGTTAAATGTTTATACTCCAATTCACGCTGTGGGGAGTTGGAGTCCGTTCGCACTCCGGGAACGAATTATTAAGTGTTTATACTCCAATTCGCGCTCTGGGAATTTGGAGTCTGCTCGCACTCCGGGAACGAATTGTTAAATGTTTGTACTCCAATTCACGCTGTGGGAAGTTGGATTCCGTTCGCACTCCGGGAACGAATTATTAAATTTTTATACTCCAATTCACGCTGTGGGAAGTTGGAGTCGGCTCTCACTTTGGGAGCAGTGAATTTGTACTTCGGTTCGCGCTCCGGGAACCGAGAGTTGAAGTTTATACTCCAATTCTCACTCTGGGAAGTCGGAGTTGGAGGAGGGATTGTCGTGTATCAATCCCTGTGAATGTTAATGTATTGTTCTATCCCCGAGCTCGGGTTTCACTTAGCGAGTGACCGGTCTTATCATAGTCACTCCCTATTTGAATAAATCCCACCGCGCGATGGAACTTAGCTCTCCGTGCGTTGTGATGTTGTATGTCATATTCAGTAAATCATAGCTTTTGCTTGAAGAGACGGCATTTTATTGCTGAAACGAGAAAATATGGCAAAATCAATTGCCTTATCACAAATCTAAATCTCGAAATGCTAGGATAAAATGCAAAGAAATAAATTGACAGAGAATAAACGAATAAAGTTTTCATGTGTAGTAGCGACGAAGACTTTCGCTATTCCAAGCTCTCGGCAAGACAAAGCCGTCAACCGTTGATAATTTGAACGTGCCACCTCCGAGCTTTTGTGAGATAACATACGGCCCTTCCCAATTTGGCTTCATATGCGAAGGGACCGGATAAACCCTTTTGAGTACAAGGTCGCCAAGTTCAAAGGTTCGCGGACGGACCTTAGCATTATACAGCCGGGCGACTCGACTCCGATATGCGGTTGCCCTCAAATCTGCCTCTTCACGCCTCTCATCCAGTAAATCCAGAGATTGAGCGAGCAATATAGCATTGGTCTTCGGATCATAATATGTCGCACGATGAGAGCGCACTTCCAATTCGACTGGGATAACGGCCTCTGAGCCATATGACAGAGAAAACGGAGTGTGACCAGTTGCAGTTTTGTGAGTTGTTCTATAGGCCCATAACGCCATAGGGAGTTCGTCGACCCACTTGCCTCCGGCCTTTTCCAGTCGTTTCTTCAGTATTGACTTTATAACTTTATTAACGGCTTCGACCTGACAGTTTGCTTGAGGGTGTGCCACTGCGGAAAACTTCTTATTTATGCGAAATCGTTGGCAGAAATTTTTGAACTCGGTACTGTCGAATTGAGCTCCATTATCCGTGATGATAGTATGAGGTAGACCGAATCGGCAGATGATGTTGCGCACCACGAAGTTGATCACTTTCTTCGTCGTGATCGTTGCAAGAGGCTCCGCTTCGGCCCATTTAGTGAAGTAATCAACCGCGACGATGGCGTATTTCGCGCCACCTTTGGCTAGAGGCAACGCTCCGATTATGTCGATCCCCCATACCGCGAATGGCCAGGGGCTAACCATTTGGGTTATCTCAGTAGGTGGGGCTCTAGGAATCCGAGCATATTTCTGGCATTTGTCGCACTTTTTGGCGTAGTCTGATGCGTCTCGATTAACGGTAGGCCAGTAATATCCGTATCGGAGTACCTTCTTGGCGAGTGTCTACCCCCCGATGTGATCGCCACATTCTCCCTCGTGGACATCGTGTAACACTCGTTTGATTTCGTCATGTGCGATACATCGGAGTAGAGGGACAGAGTATCCCCTTCTGTACATAACCCCATTTTGGATGATAAACCGTGAGGCCTTTCGAAGGACCTGCCTCTTCTCACTTCTGCACTCAGGCAGCGTCCCATGTTCAATATAGTCTCGATAGGGGGTCATCCACGACTCCCTATCGGTGGTAGCTTCGAATGCATGATTGACCTCATTCTGATCGATGCTCGGGGAAGATAGGGTTTCCACAGGAACAAGCCCCAACTGTTGGGCTTCGCCCGTACTTGCCAACTTCGCCAACGAATCGGCCTTCTGATTGTGCTCCCGAGGAATATAGAAAATGGCATAGTAATCGAAATGATCAAGAATTTTCCTGGCTTTAGATAAATAAGCCGCTAGTCTCCGATCCTTAGCTTGATATTCACCTCGGACTTGGCATACGATCAATTGGGAGTCACAATACACCTCCACATCGGCAATTCTCAGGTCGTGGGCCAACTTCAGCCCAGTGAGTAAAGCTTCGTATTCAGCCTCGTTATTAGTTGCACGGAACTCGAACTTCAGGGCGTAGCATATAGATCGGCCTTCAGGAGTTTGAAGCACTACCCCTGCTCCTGAACACCGTTCATTGGAGGCGCCGTCAGTATATAACTTCCATATGTGCGTAGGGGGTTCGCTACTCTCAGGTAATTCCTCGGATAAAGTGAATTCAGCAACGAAGTCTGCCAGAACTTGACCATGTATGGCCCTTCTTGGAGTATAAGCAATGTCAAACTGGCTCAATTCAATATTCCATTTCAATAACCTACCAGACGTCTCAGGCCGCGTGAGGACCTGTCGTAACGGCTGGTCGGTGTACACGGTGATAGGATGAGCTTGGAAATATGGACGGAGCTTTCTCGAGGCAACAACTAGACAATATGCCAGCTTTTCCAGCTTTGGATAATTCCTCTCGGCTCCGGTCAACCGCTTACTCACGTAATACACCGGTTTTTGCACTCGATCTTCCTCCCGGATTAATGCCGCACTGATTGCGCTTTCAGATACCGCCAAGTAGAGATATAATTGCTCATGATCAATAGGCTTCGAAAGAATCGACGGTGTAGAAAGATGTTGAACCAATGACTGAAACGCACCTTCGCATTCTGCGGTCCATTCGAAGTTTCGTTTCCCTTTTCGGATCAGATCGAAGAAGGGGATGCATTTGTCAGTCGACTTCGAGATGAACCTACTCAATGTAGCGACTTTCCCATTAAGGCTCTGAACTTGCTTTATTGTCCTTGGAGTTTGAAGATTTCTGATGGCCCAAATCTTCTCGGGGTTAGCCTCTATCCCTCGGGCGTTGACGATGAACCCAAGGAATTTTCCGGACGCAACTCCAAAATGGCATTTCAGCGGATTGAGCTTCATCCCATATCTCCGGAGGATATCAAACATTGATCCTAAGTCCTTTACGTGATCAATAGAATGTCGTGACTTTACTAACATGTCATCTACGTAAACTTCCATGGTCTTTCCAATCTGATCAGAAAACATCCGGTTAACCAAACGTTGGTAGGTTGCGCCGGCATTTTTTAAGCCAAAAGGCATGACTTTGTAGCAATATAGTCCCAGATCAGTCACAAAGCTCGTATGTTCTTGGTCGGGCACATGCATGGGTATTTGATTGTAGCCCGAGTAAGCATCCATAAAGGATAACACTTCGTGTCCGGCGGTTGAATCAACGAGCTGATCGATTCGAGGAAGTGGAAAACTGTCCTTCGGACAGGCCTTGTTCAAATCGGAATAATCGACACACGTTCTCCATTTCCCATTTGGTTTTCGGACAAGTACCGGGTTTGACACCCATTCCGGATACAAAGCATCTCTAATGAACCCGTTCGTTTTCAACTTATCCACCTCCTCCTTAAGGGCGGCAGATCTCTCTGGATCCATACCACGCCTTTTCTGTTTGACAGGGATATACCGCGGGTCAATGTTCAAAGTGTGGCTCGCGATCTCCGGCGAGATCCCACACATGTCGGAATGCGTCCAGGCGAACACATCAAGATTCGCCCGGAGGAATTCAACCAATTCCTGTTGTGCCCCCTGGCTCAATTGAGACCCAACTTTTAACATTCTCGAATCATCGCCATCATCTTCGATCGGGACATTGATAGTTAGCTCAGCCGGAGAAGCCTGACTTTCTGTAGATTTTTCAGTGCTGTCGTCGTCCCTTGGGTCAAGGTCTTTATGGAATGGGTTGGGGTGCCCGGGCCGAGGTCCGAGCACCAATTGTCAATCATCGGCAGAACGGACGCAAAGAGATTCCTCCGCGCCCTTACCTTTCTCCCTTCGCTGCGCCTCTCGCAGCTCCGCAACATAACAGGCTCTTCTAGCAGCCTGATCCCCATGAATCACACCGATACCACAATCAGTTGGAAATTTCAAGGTCAAACACCACGGGGCGATCGCTGCCCGAAATTCAGCAAGGGCTGGTCGGCCCAGGAATGCGTTATACGGTGAATGTATGTCCAAAACAACAAATGGCACGATGCGTACTCTTCTGCACTCACCGATCCCCAACTCCACGGGTAACTCCACAACCCCTGTGGGTATATTAGCACTTCCATCGAAGCCGTGAATCCTGGACTGACAGGGCTTCAGGTCTTTGGCTTCCATTTTCATCTGATCGTAAGCTCTCTTGAACAAAATATTGACTGAACTCCCACTGTCCACCAGTATCCTCTTCATCCAAGCAGGACCGACCTGGGCGGATATAACAAGCGGGTCGATGGTCGGGGCTTCGACCTTGTCTGCGTCGCGGTTCCGGAACACGATGTCATCTGCCATCGTCTTTTGTTGTTTTGCCGGAGCCCCTTCGTCGTAACTACTGCAACATTCGAAATTCATATGCCTAACCGAGCAAGCATATGACTCCATCTCTTTCCAACTCGTACCTGCCGGATGAGGACCACCACTAACGGTGTTTATCACTAGCCTTCCGCCTGTTCGGGCGGGTTCTTCTTGCCTTGGCTGGTTTTGCCGATTGTTCTGGTTCGACGGACCCGCACTTCCAGACTGCGGCGCCCGTACAAACTGATCCAATTTTCTTTCCCTGATCAACTTCTCAATTAAATCCTGCAAGTGTCTGCACTCGTTGGTGCTGTGGCCGTAACTGTCATGAAATCTACAAAACTTGCCTGTTTGAATCTGTCTCTCCGACGACGGCTTCGGAGTAGGCTTCTTGTATTGCATGGCGTTGCAAGTTTGTAGATACACATTCTCCAGCGATGTATTCAACGGAGTATAATTGTCGAACATAGTGGCCCTGCGCCTCAGCCCACGGTTCTGATCCCGCTTTCTGTTCTGATTCCCGCTATTCTTGGGTTGTGATTGTTTGTTCTGGATATTTAGCTGCACTTTCCCAGAACTCTCTCCTGATTATTTAACAGCCACATTACTTTGAATCCCGTCTCCACTAGGTCCTGCATCGTCCTGTTTCCTAGACTGCTTCGCGTCCTCGCGCCTCAAGAACTGAGCGGCTTTGGAGTAGAAGCGGTCCAACGACGCAGGGGGTTTTCCTGCTAACCAATTTCCAAAATCCGAGTCAGGGTCAATCCCTTTCATCAACGCCATCAGAATCGAGTTATCATTGGGGTTAGTGATTTCCACACAAGCCTTATGGAATCTTTCCAAATAGTGTCTAAGAGTCTCTCCTGGAGCTTGGGTAACGCTAGATAAAGTGTTGACGTCCTTAGGCCTTGCCACGTGCATGCGAAACTGTTCTACGAATTTCCTGGCCAACTGATTGAACGAAGAGATAGAACGGGGTGGCAATCGCGTGAACCACATCGTAGCAATTGTTATCCCAACTTTTGGCAAAGTTGAGATATCCAAAATTTACTGGAAATCAATAATTGCTATTCGTGAATATCAGCCATGCATTGCAGGATAACCATGGATATCGATAAATTTTGTCCGAGTCCGGAACGGGCCACAATTGATAGGACACGACAAGAAAGATCATAGAAGTCTGCATCTCAAATTTCAGGTCAATCCGAGGTCGTATGCTCAAGTTATGATGGATTCAAGATAAGAGGAATTGACATTGCTCGGTTCGAACCCATTATGTTCGAAACCATCATATTCGAAACCATCAGTTTCGAACCCATCGTGTTCGAAACCAACTAGTTCGAACCCATGCGAAGAAGTGGCGTTCGAATCCATCAGCCGACATCATCCTTCGACTCCATCGGCCTCGACTCCACTCCAAATCCATCCACGACCTGACTTCGAACCCGTGAACTGAGCCTTACTTCGAAACCATCCAAGCCGCCTCGCCCCATGCTGTCTTCGAACCCAACATGATAAGTCAACTTCGAATCGATCCAAGGTGACGCATTTGGATCGATTCGAACGGACACCCTTTCAACGGTTCGAAGACGACCTTCGAACCCAGTGCATGAAGCCACCCAGTAGACACGGCAAAGAACTCGGACTCGACTCGTTCAACTCGGCGCAAAGCTTGGATCGAATCGAAGAAGGCGCTCCACGTCACCACGAAGTCGCGTGCTATGAAGGGTTCGAAGCCATCGGTTCGAACACATGGGTTCGAACCAAACAGCTATCCCATAAACTCAATTCGAATCCACCATATCTCCCAACCTGCTGATCCAAATGCCATGAAATTTTCACAGATGCTTCCATACATGTTAACGAATGTCCACGCCAAATTTCACCTCGATTGGATGAATTCTTGATCGGTTCGAATGGAGTTCGAACCGATGCCAAAGTGGGCCCAAACTTCCCGAGACCGTACGTATGGGCCCCCCTCACGTGCCAGAAGAGGTCTCCCGAGTTTTCAGCAAGAGAGCAACAGTCTACGCCTATAAATAGACTCCCAGGTCATTCAGAAAAAGGACCGGATTCTCTTTGGCAAGATCAAGACTTTGAAGCATCAAGACTCCACCAAGGCTCTACTGTGCACTCAACAACCACCGTTGTGCTTGAACTCCAGAACTATAATTCATTGTAATCCGCCGTAATCGATTGTAATCAGCGAAGAACATCAATAAAAGGAAAAACCTTTGAAGTGGACGTAGGCCGGAGATAGCCGAACCACTATAAATCGTGTGTTCTTGTTTGCATTTTTTACCTTGCTACTGAGATCTGTGATTTGTGTTTGGATATTGTTGATTTATATTCCAACACTGGTGCTTTCACATTCATCGGGGTTTGTGATCAATTTTGGCGCAAACACTTTGGTGCTTTCACTGAGAAGAACTAGCACCCGCTACATCAAATTCAGAATTCAGATTCAAAAGTTTGAAGAAACTCCAATCCGGAAACAATGACTCGACAAACAAGACAAAGAGTTGATAGGAGCCAACAAGGAGGAAGCCAAGAAGCATCCTCAGGATCAGGAGAAGGACAAGCTTCCGTCTACATCACTAGAGACGAGATGGAAGCTATGGCTAATTCATTGCGCGAAAGCATAATGAAGAGTCAACAGGAGATGCTGCAAAATTTCCTCGAGCAAATGAGGACAGCAAACATGCAAAACCTTGGACCAACTACAACAGCTACGATTACGGGACAAGGAATCAGGATTGCAGAAGCAAATGAAGGACAGGCTCAAGGCCAGAATACAGGAGTTGAAGGCGGTCAGCAAGACCTTAGGGGCAGACCCTCAGGGTCCGATACCGGAAGACCAACAGACGGAGCTCAACAAGCTGGAGCCAATGTATATGTTAACGAGCCACCCGAAGAATACGTACCAGAATTCCCTTCAAGGCTCGGGGGGCAGGACAGGAATCTGACAAGGGGCCAACCCCTAGACGGAGATGAGAGAATGATAGGCCTAATGCGACGAATCATGAGAGGAGGATTACCTAGCGGAGGCCTAGAAGAAGTTAGTCGGAGTCCATTCACTCCAAACATCCGAAACGCAAGGAACCCTCCAAAGTTCAAATTACCAGCGCTAGATCCCTATGACAGAAGGTCAGACCCGACCATGCACATCACAAGATATATCAGGCACATGGAAGTGCTGGGGGCATCCGAGGAAGTGATGGCACGATGCTTCCCTCTATATTTGACAGATTTAGCTTCACTATGGTTCAGACAGCTAGAGACGGGATCAATCGGAACATGGAGCGAGCTCGTTGATTGCTTCATGAGACAGTTCAGGGTCCATGTAACGCGACCCAAAAGCGTGATGACCTTAGCATCAATCAAGCAAAGGACCGGAGAGTCCATAAAAGATTTTCTACTCAGATTCAACGTGACAGTGACTTCTGTGGATCGCCCGGATCCATCAATGATTTTAATGGCGGCGGTGGCAGGAGTCGCGGAAGGCACCAAGTTCAAAGATTCTCTAACTAAAGATCCACCGCAAGATCTTGGAGAATTCTTTCATAAAGCTGAAAAGTTCATTCGGTTGGAAGAATCACGAGTCGAGAGTCGTGAAATAAATGCCACGAAAAGTGCAGGGACCTCCGGAGAGCAGTCCGGAGCGGACAAGGGAAAAAGGAAACAGGATGACAGACATGATGGTCCTGATAAACGGAAGAAATTCCGAGAACCAAGATTCAGGCAGTACACCGATCTGACTGCAGGTCTAGAAAGAATCTACACTGAAACTAGGGGGCAACTCCCCTATCGAAAGCCACCTATAAGGGATCCAACCGAGCGGGAGCGCAGGACTGGAAAATATTGCCTATTCCATGAACTGGATGGGCACACTACCGATGAATGCCGCCACCTAAAGGATGAGGTGGAAGAACATGCTAGGGGTGGTAGACTGCCACAATTTGTCAGAGAACGGACAATGGCAGCAAGACCTGAACGACTACCGCCTCCACCTAACAGGAACGATCCTGGATCGGGATCACGACTCGTCATCGACTGATTAAAGATGGCAAGGGCCAAGTCCAGGGTTTGGACGTTGGTCAAATAGTTTTATTTAGATTTGTTTTTAGAATAAACGGTCACTCCACTTACACATGTACGGGAACCGGAGAAATCCCTAGGCATGCTCTGAGATGGTGATAAACCGCTACGCCCGGAGAGGCAATCTTTAGTTTTTCTCTGATGTTTGAGATTGAACATCTGGAACTTGAATTTTAATAAATAAATTAGAACTTCTTGCAATAAACCTTTTGACCGGAGAGTCAAAGGATGAACATTAAATTTCAATATAAACATGATCGCTTTATGACCCTACCCTGAGAGACGGGGTCCGGAGTGCAAGAAGTGAGTTGCTTCGCCGGAGAGCGACAGGATCAACTCACTTAAGCGTTGTTTCCCCTTCACCGGAGAGTGACAGGATGGGATCCAGCAAGAGCCCGGAGAGGCTATGATCGGTCTCGAACGACCAAGACATCACTTAATGTTCATATACACTGAACCGGAGTGCAAGAAGTGAGTTGCTTCGCCGGAGAGCGACAGGATCAACTCACTTAAGCGCTCTTTCCCCTTCACCGGAGAGTGACAGGATGGGATCCAGCAAGAGCCCGGAGAGGCTATGATCGGTCTCGAACGACCAAGACATCGCTTAATGTTCAGATACACTGAACCGGAGTGCAAGAAGTGAGTTGCTTCGCCGGAGAGCGACAGGATCAACTCACTTAAGCGCTGTTTCCCCTTCACCGGAGAGTGACAGGATGGGATCCAGCAAGAGCCCGGAGAGGCTATGGTCGGTCCCGAACGACCATGATATCGCTATACGTCCTAACTGGGACCAGAGTGCAAGGGGTAGAAGGCAACGCCAGAGAGCAATAGGATCTTTCTATTCAATCACTAAGTCTAGAATGGACTTAGTAAGGGTTCAGAGCAGCCAATGATAGTCCAGAGAGACTACGAAACTTCATTCTCAACTCCTACGGAAAGAACGAACATTGATTTGGCTTCGAACAGCCACAAACTTGATTGTTAACACCACAGCTATGGATGAAACATGAATTTATTGCACTTGATTTAAGACCGTTCAAAACATACCTTTTACAAAAAGGCATGTTTTGGGGGGCAAAATGTTATCCCAACTTTTGGCAAAGTTGAGATATCCAAAATTTACTGGAAATCAATAATTGCTATTCGTGAATATCAGCCATGCATTGCAGGATAACCATGGATATCGATAAATTTTGTCCGAGTCCGGAACGGGCCACAATTGATAGGACACGACAAGAAAGATCATAGAAGTCTGCATCTCAAATTTCAGGTCAATCCGAGGTCGTATGCTCAAGTTATGATGGATTCAAGATAAGAGGAATTGACATTGCTCGGTTCGAACCCATTATGTTCGAAACCATCATATTCGAAACCATCAGTTTCGAACCCATCGTGTTCGAAACCAACTAGTTCGAACCCATGCGAAGAAGTGGCGTTCGAATCCATCAGCCGACATCATCCTTCGACTCCATCGGCCTCGACTCCACTCCAAATCCATCCACGACCTGACTTCGAACCCGTGAACTGAGCCTTACTTCGAAACCATCCAAGCCGCCTCGCCCCATGCTGTCTTCGAACCCAACATGATAAGTCAACTTTGAATCGATCCAAGGTGACGCATTTGGATCGATTCGAACGGACACCCTTTCAACGGTTCGAAGACGACCTTCGAACCCAGTGCATGAAGCCACCCAGTAGACACGGCAAAGAACTCGGACTCGACTCGTTCAACTCGGCGCAAAGCTTGGATCGAATCGAAGAAGGCGCTCCACGTCACCACGAAGTCGCGTGCTATGAAGGGTTCGAAGCCATCGGTTCGAACACATGGGTTCGAACCAAACAGCTATCCCATAAACTCAAATTCGAATCCACCATATCTCCCAACCTGCTGATCCAAATGCCATGAAATTTTCACAGATGCTTCCATACATGTTAACGAATGTCCACGCCAAATTTCACCTCGATTGGATGAATTCTTGATCGGTTCGAATGGAGTTCGAACCGATGCCAAAGTGGGCCCAAACTTCCCGAGACCGTACGTATGGGCCCCCCTCACGTGCCAGAAGAGGTCTCCCGAGTTTTCAGCAAGAGAGCAACAGTCTACGCCCATAAATAGACTCCCAGGTCATTCAGAAAAAGGACCGGATTCTCTTTGGCAAGATCAAGACTTTGAAGCATCAAGACTCCACCAAGGCTCTACTGTGCACTCAAAAACCACCGTTGTGCTTGAACTCCAGAACTATAATTCATTGTAATCCGCCGTAATCGATTGTAATCAGCGAAGAACATCAATAAAAGGAAAAACCTTTGAAGTGGACGTAGGCCGGAGATAGCCGAACCACTATAAATCGTGTGTTCTTGTTTGCATTTTTTACCTTGCTACTGAGATCTGTGATTTGTGTTTGGATATTGTTGATTTATATTCCAACACTGGTGCTTTCACATTCATCGGGGTTTGTGACCAATTTTGGCGCAAACAGCAATACCTCCCAAAGAGATAGGAAAACTCCTACACTTGACCGCATCGTCTGCTCTAGCGGCGCTCATGGACCATTCATACTTCAATATGTGTTGATTGGGGTCTGAGTTCCCTTCGTACATCGGTAACGCGGGCATTCTAAATCGCCGAGGGGGTTCGGCATACAGGATCTCGTCTGTAAATGGGGTGTGACTCCGGGAGATTCCCCAGTCGTCGTTAGTAAATCCCTGACTTTCACGGATCATCTGCCTGATCATTTCTGGAATATCTGTTACAGCTGCGTTCTGGGCGTGTTGAACCAAGGTGTGGTCGGGTTCCACAATGCGGGATTGGACCGGATGCTGTCGACGGTCCGGATCTCGCCTCCTTGGTTCGACATTCTCTGGTGCATACGGCTCAGGAGTTTGCCGTCGTCGGTGATGGTTCTGATCTGACAAAGTATGGATGTCCGCCCCAGGCTCCGTAGCGATGGTTGTAGGACGGTTGTCGATAGTGTGTTGTGGAGCAGCGCCTCCCCGGGAGGAAGGCCCTGTGTGGAAGCTAGCAGATGGGCCGACTCGTATTTGCCCAACCGTCAATGCAGGAATGTCTCTAGTAGCCTGTGCATAATTCCCGTCCATTCGGGGTCGCGAAGGTCTACGATGATAATCAGTGGAAGCCGAGCTCTCCGTGGTGGACTGGGATGCGTAATCCCTCCTCGACCGCCTGCGCTTATGACTGTGTAGCTGGCGGGTTAATTCAGCGTTAGCGCGTAATTGTTCCGTCAACTGCTGCCGACTCTGGGTCAGCTCCTGGAGCAACGTTTGAAGCTCTTGCCTTGTCACCGGTCCAGATGGTTCCGAGGGCCCGGCGACGTCCTGGGTAGATGGTAGCTGCTCGGGATTTGGTCTATCCCGGTCTTCCTGGTTACCAAGGTTAGAAGTGGTTCTGGTGCTCACCATTATGAACAGTAAGATTCCTTTCCCTAGACTTCTACAAATCTGAATAGAATGGAAGGAATTTGAATTCAAAGATCTGGATCTCTCTCTTAGATTTGCTCAATCCGGTATCGATGACAGATCCAACGAGCAGGAGAAAAGCTGGGTTTTCTCAGTGAAAGCACCAAAGTGTTTGCACCAAAAGTGGTCACAACACTCTTCGGGAGTCGTTGAAGAGATAATAGTTAAGAGTACAAACTGAATATGAATATTATCTAACAAAAACTCCAGTCAACAGCAAAGAAAATACGTAGACAAGCAATTTATAGTGGTTCGGCGTGTTGCCTACGTCCACTGTGAAGTTTTTCGATGTTTTATTGATTCTCTATCAACGATTACAAGTTGGTACAGCGATCCACAGCAGGTTACAACTGGAAATTCGAAATAAACGATAGAATTATGATGTAAGATGATGTAGATCTTGATCCGGCAGAGTCTCGGCGTCTCAGAGTCAGAAGATTCCTTTTCCGTTGGCCCTGGGGCTCTATTTATAGGTGTAGGCTGCTGGTATCTCGCTGAAAACTCGGGAGACCACTTCTGGCACGTGAGGGGGCCCACACGTACGGTCTCGGGAAGTTTGGGCCCACTTTGGCATCGGTTCGAACTCCATTCGAACCGATCAAGAATTCATCCAATCGAGGTGAAATTTGGCGTGGACATTCTTCAACATGTATGCGAGCATCTGTGAAAGTTTCATTGCATTTGGATCAGTAGGTTAGGAGATATGTTGGGTTCGAAATGGACTTCACGGCAAGGCTGTTTGGTTCGAACCCCTGTTACTCGAAACGATGGTTTCGAAACCAGTGTGGCACGCGACCTCGTGGTGACGTGGAGCGCAAGTTTCGAATCGATCCGGACTTCTCTCCGTGTTGACCGCTTCGACTCCGTGTATCTTGGTGATTTCGAACCGATGGAAGACACGTGGATTGACCCAGTGGGTTCGAATAAGGCAACACAGGATGGGTTCGAACAAGGCTCTGTGATGGGTTCGAACATGGCTCTGTGATGGTTTCGAAGATAGCTCTGTGATGGGTTCGAAAAGGGCTTCTGTGATGGGTTCGAACCAACGTCCCTTGGATGCATATAAGCTCTGCAACCCCTTCATGGATACGAGGCACATGGATTCGAAAACAATGGAGTCGAAGGTGATGGAGTCGAACCCATGGGGGTTCGAAGGGTTCGAAGTCGATGGGTTCGAAAGTCGTCCCTTCTTATCGGTTCGAAGGTGGTGGGTTCGAACTAGTTGGGTTCGAAGTGGTGTCGAACCGATGGATGCGAACTCATTGATTCGAACTTTGGCATATGTGCATGGGTTCGAGGCGCTGCCTCACTCCTTGGGTTCGAACCAGATGGGTTCGAACATAGGTGGGGTCATGGTTTCGAACAGAGCAACGTCCATCTTTCTCAACTTGAATCCATCATAACTTGAGCATACGACCTCGGATTAACCTGAAATTTGAAATGCTGACACTTGTAGCCTTTCTTGCCGTGTCCTATCAATTGTGGCTCATTCTGGACTCGGATGAAATTCAGTGATATCCATGGCTAAAGGAAGTACGATCAACCCCTGAGGCGAACTGTCCTTCGTTTTCGATCAATCTTTTGGTATCGCGGCTTTGCCAAAAGGTGGGATAACAATATCTAAGGGTGCAACATCCGCGGTGCAAGGTGCAACGTCCGTCCGAAATGGAGAAACAGTGCCGTACGACTTTTAGAAATGCGTTCATGGATTTGAAACGGAACAGCACCATGGTGCACCACTCTCCAGCGATGGTTAATCGAAGGCAAGGCACGGTAATCCCGTTTTACCGCAAAAATCCGGTGTCGAAAAAACGAAGGGTAAAAAACTTACGAGACCCGATTGAGATTCGGGTTGTCCTTTTTGGGCATTAATCTATCCGTTGACGGCTGAAAGCTGTCAAAGCCGTAGAACTCACCGTGGCCTTCTTTTTGATAGGTTATAGCTCCCGTAACTCTAAACGAGCCAAAAGTTATGGCCGTCCGAATAATCGATATCTACAGGGTGCAAGATCCGCGGTGCAAGATCCGCGGTGCAACATCCGTCCGAAATGGCGAAACAGTGCCGTACGACTTTAAGAAATACGTGCATGGATTTGAAACGGAACAGTACCATGATGCGCCACTCTCCAGCGATGGTAAATCGAAGACGAGGAACGGTAATCCCGTTTTACTGTAAAAATTCGGTGTCGAAAAAACGAAGGGTAAAAAACTTACGAGACCCGATTGAGATTCGGGTTGTCCTTTTCGGGCATTAATCTATCCGTTGACGGCTGAAAGCAATCAAAGCCGTAGAACTCACTGAGGTCTTCGTTTTGACAGGTTATGGCTTCCGTAACTCTAAACGAGGCAGAAGTTATGGCCGTCCGAATAATCGATATCTACAGGGTGCAACATCCGCGGTGCAAGGTGCAACATCCGTCCGAAATGGTGAAACAGTGCCGTACGACTTTTAGAAATGCGTGCATGGATTTAAAACGGAACAGCACCATGGTGCACCACTTTCCAGCGATGGTAAATCGAAGGCGAGGCACGGTAATCCCGTTTTACCGCAAAAATCCGGTGTCGAAAAAACGAAGGGTAAAAAGCTTACGAGACCCGATTGAGATTCGAGTTGTCCTTTTTGGGCATTAATCTATCCGTTGACGGTTGAAAGCTGTCAAAGCCGTAGAACTCATCGTGGCCTTCGTTTTGACATGTTATGGCTCTCGTAACTCTAAACGAGCCAGAAGTTATGGCCGTCCGAATAATCGATATCTACAGGGTGCAACATCCGCGGTGCAAGGTGCAACATCCGTCTGAAATGGAGAAACAGTGCCGTACAACTTTTTGAAATGCGTGCATGGATTTGAAACGGAACAGTACCATGATGCACCACTCTCTAGCGATGGTAAATCGAAGAAGAGGCACGGTAATCCCGTTTTACCGTAAAAATCCGGTGTCAAAAAAACGAAGGGTAAAAAACTTGCGAGGCCCGATTGATATTCGGGTTGTCCTTTTTGGGCATTAATATATCCGTTGACGGCTGAAAGCAGTCAAAGCTGTAGAACTCATCGTGGCCTTCGTTTTGACAGGTTATGGCTCCCGTAACTCTAAACGAACCAGAAGTTATGGCCGTCCGAATAATCGATATCTATAGGGTGCAACATCCGCGGTGCAAGGTGCAACATCCGTCCGAAATGGCAAAACAGTCCCGTATGACTTTTAGAAATGCGTGCATGGATTTGAAACGGAACAGTACCATGGTGCACCACTCTCCAGTGATGGTAAATGGAAGGCGAGGCACGGTAATCCCTTTTTACCGTAAAAATCCGGTGTCGAAAAAACGAAGGGTAAAAAACTTACGAGACCCGATAGAGATTCGGATTGTCATTTTCGGGCATTAATCTATCCGTTGTCGGCTGAAAGCTGTCGAAGCCGTAGAACTCACCGTGGGCTTCGTTTTGACAGGTTATGGCTCTCGTAAATCTAAACGAGCCAGAAGTTATGGCCGTCTGAATAATCGATATCTACAGGGTGCAACATCCGCGGTGCAAGGAGCAACATCCGTATGAAATGGAGAAACAGTGCCGTATGACTTTTAGAAATGCGTGCATGGATTTGAAACGGAACATCACCATGGTGCACCACTTTCCAGCGATGGTAAATCGAAGGCGAGGCACGGTAATCCCGTTTTACCGTAAAAATCCGGTGTCGAAAAAACGAAGGGTAAAAAACTTACGAGACTCGATTGAGATTCGGGTTGTCCTTTTTGGGCATTAATCTATCCGTTATCGGCTGAAAGCTGTCAAAGCCGTAGAACTCTCCGTGGCCTTCGTTTTGATAGGTTATGGCTCCCGTAAATCTAAACGAGCCAGAAGTTATGGCCGTCCGAATAATCGATATCTACAGGGTGCAACATCTGCGGTGCAAGGTGCAACATCCGTCCAAAATGGCAAAACAGTGCCGTACGACTTTTAGAAATGCGTGCATGGATTTGAAATGGAACAGTACCATGGTGCACCACTCTCCAGCGATGGTAAATCGAAGACGAGGCACGGTAATCCCATTTTACCGTAAAAATTCGGTGTCGAAAAAACGAAGGGTAAAAAATTTACGAGACCCGATTGAGATTCGGGTTGTCCTTTTCGGGCATAAATCTATCCGTTGACGGCTTAAAGCAGTCAAAGCCGTAGAACTCACCGTGGCCTTCGTTATGGCAGGTTATGGCTCCCGTAACTCTAAACGAGCCAGAAGTTATGGCTGTCCGAATAATCGATATCTACAGGGTGCAACATACGCGGTGCAAGGTGCAACATCCGTCCGAAATGGCGAAACAGTGCCGTACGACTTTTAGAATGCGTGCATGGATTTGGAACGGAACAGTGCCATGGTGCACCACTCTCCAGCGATGGTAAATCGAAGGCGAGGCACGGTAATCCTATTTTACCGCAAAAATCGGGTGTCGAAAAAACGAAGGGTAAAAAACTTAGGTGACCCGATTGAGATTCGGGTTGTCCTTTTTTGGCATTAATCTATCCATTGTCGGTTGAAAGCTGTCAAAGCCGTAGAACTCACCGTGGCCTTCGTTTTGACAGGCTATGGCTCCCGTAACTCTAAACGAGCCAGAAGTTATGGCCGTCCGAATAATCGATATCTACAGGGTGCAACATCCGCGGTGCAAGGTGCAACATCCGTCCGAAATGGCGAAACAGTGTCGTACGACTTTTAGGAATGCGTGCATGGATTTGAAACGGAACAGTATCATGGTGCACCTCTCTCCAGCGATGGTAAATCGAAGAAGAGGCACGGTAATCCTGTTTTACCGTAAAAATCCGGTGTCGAAAAAACGAAGGGTAAAAAACTTACGAGACCCGATTGAGATTCGGGTTGTCCTTTTTGGGAATTAATTTATCCGTTGACGGCTGAAAGCTGTCAAAGCGGTAGAACTCATCGTGGCCTTCGTTTTGACAGGTTATGGCTCCCGTAACTCTAAACGAGCATGAAGTTATGGTCGTCCGAATAATCGATATCTATAGGGTGCAACATCCGTGGTGCATGGTGCAACATCCGTCCGAAATGGAGAAACAGTGCCGTACGACTTTTAGAAATGCGTGCATGGATCTGAAACGGAACTGTACCATGGTGCACCACTCTCCAACGATGGTAAATCGAAGGCGAGGCACGGTAATCCCATTTTACCGTAAAAATCCGGTGTCGAAAAAACGAAGGGTAAAAAACTTACGAAACCCGATTGAGATTCGGGTTGTCCTTTTTGGGCATTAATCTATCTGTTGTCAGATGAAAGCTATCAAAGCCGTAGAACTGACCGTGCGCTTCGTTTTGACAGGTTATGGCTCCCGCAACTCTAAACGAGCCAGAAGTTATGGCTGTCCGAATAATCGATATCTACAGGGTGCAATATCCGCAGTGCAAGGTGCAACATCCGTCCGAAATGGAGAAACAGTGCCGTACGACTTTTAGAAATGCGTGCATGGATTTGAAACGGAACAGTACCATGGTGCACCACTCTCCAGCGATGGTAAATCGAAGGCGAGGCACGGTAATCCCATTTTACCGTAAAAATCCGGTGTCGAAAAAACGAAGGGTAAAAAACTTACGAGACCCGATTGAGATTCGGGTTGTCCTTTTTGGGCATTAATCTATCCGTTGTCGGCTGAAAGCTGCCAAAGCCGTAGAACTCACCATGGCCTTCGTTTTGACAGATTATGGTTCCCAGAACTCTAAACGAGCCAGAAGTTATGGCCGTCCGAATAATCGATATCTACATGGTGCAACATCCGCGGTGCAAGGTGCAACATCCGTCCGAAATGGCGAAACAGTGGCGTACGACTTTTAGAAATGCGTCCATGGATTTGAAAGGGAACAGTACTATGGTGCACCACTCTCCAGCGACGGTAAATCGAAGTCGAGGCACGGTAATCCCGTTTTACTGTAAAAATCCGGTGTCGAAAAAACGAAGGGTAAAAAACTTACGAGAGTCGATTGAGATTCGGGTTGTCCTTTTCAGACATTAATCTATCCGTTGACAGCTGAAAGCTCTCAAAGCCATAGAACTCACTGTGGCCTTCGTTTTGACAGGTTATGGCTCCCGTAACTCTAAACGAGCCAGAAGTTATGGCCGTCCGAATAATCGATATCTACAGGGTGCAGCATCCGCGGTGCAAGGTGCAACATCCGTCCGAAATGGCGAAACAGTGCCGTACGACTTTTAGAAATACGTGCATGGATTTGAAACGGAAAAGTACCATGGTGCACCACTCTCCAGCGATGGTAAATCGAAGAAGAGGCACGATAATCCCGTTTTACCATAAAAATCCAGTGTCGAAAAAACGAAGGGTACAAAACTTACGAGGCCCGATTGAGATTCGGGTTATCCTTCTTGGGCATTAATCTATCCGTTGTCGGCTGAAAGCTTTCAAAGCCGTAGAACTCACCATGGCCTTCGTTTTGACAGATTATGGCTCTCGTAAATCTATACGAGCCAGAAGTTATGGCCGTCCGAATAATCGATATCTATAGGGTGCAACATCCGCGGTGCAAGGTGCAACATCCGTCCGAAATGGCGAAACTATGCCGTACGACATTTAGAAATGCATGCATGGATTTGAAACGAAATAGTACCATGGTGCACCACTCTCCAGCGATGGCAAATCGAAGGCGAGGCACGGTAATCCCGTTTTACCGTAAAAATCCGGTGTCGAAAAAACGAAGGGTAAAAAACTTACGAGACCCGATTGAGATTCGGGTTGTCCTTTTTGGGCATTAATCTATCCGTTGTCGGCTGAAAGCTGTCAATGCCGTAGAACTCACCGTGGGCTTCGTTTTGACAGGTTATGGCTCCCATAACTCTAAACGAGCCAGAAGTTATGGCCATCTGAATAATCGATATCTAAGGGTGCAACATCCGCGGTGCAAGGTGCAACGTCCGTCTGAAATGGAGAAACAGTGCCGTACGACTTTTAGAAATGCGTTCATGGATTTGAAACGGAACAGCACCATGGTGCACCACTCTCCAGCGATGGTAAATCGAAGGCAAGGCACGGTAATCCCGTTTTACCGCAAAAATCCGGTGTCGAAAAAACGAAGGGTAAAAAACTTACGAGACCCGATTGAGATTCGGGTTGTCCTTTTTGGGCATTAATCTATCCGTTGACGGCTGAAAGCTGTCAAAGCCGTAGAACTCACCGAGGCCTTCTTTTTGATAGGTTATAGCTCTCGTAACTCTAAACGAGCCAAAGGTTATGGCCGTCCGAATAATCGATATCTACAGAGTGCAAGATCCGCGGTGCAAGATCCGCGGTGCAACATCCGTCTGAAATGGCGAAACAGTGCCGTACGACTTTAAGAAATGCGTGCATGGATTTGAAACGGAACAGTACCATGGTGCGCCACTCTCCAGCGATGGTAAAACGAAGACGAGGAACGGTAATCCCGTTTTACTGTAAAAATTCGGTGTCGAAAAAACGAAGGGTAAAAAACTTACGAGACCCGATTGAGATTCGGGTTGTCCTTTTCGGGCATTAATCTATCTGTTGACGGCTGAAAGCTATCAAAGCCGTAGAACTCACTGAGATCTTCGTTTTGACAGGTTATGGCTTCCGTAACTCTAAACGAGGCAGAAGTTATGGCCGTCCGAATAATCGATATCTACAGGGTGCAACATCCGCGGTGCAAGGTGCAACATCCGTCCGAAATGGTGAAACAGTGCCGTACGACTTTTAGAAATGCGTGCATGGATTTGAAACGGAACAGTGCCATGGTGCACCACTTTCCAGCGATGGTAAATCGAAGGCGAGGCACGGTAATCCCGTTTTACCGCAAAAATCCGGTGTCGAAAAAACGAAGGGTAAAAAGCTTACGAGACCCGATTGAGATTCGGGTTGTCCTTTTTGGGCATTAATCTATCCGTTGACGGCTGAAAGCTGTCAAAGCCGTAGAACTCATCGTGGCCTTCGTTTTGACATGTTATGGCTCCCGTAACTCTAAACGAGCCAGAAGTTATGGCCGTCCGAATAATCGATATCTACAGGGTGCAACATCCGCGGTGCAAGGTACAACATCCGTCTGAAATGGAGAAACAGTGCCGTACAACTTTTTGAAATGCGTGCATGGATTTGAAACGGAACAGTACCATGATGCACCACTCTCTAGCTATGGTAAATCGAAGAAGAGGCACGGTAATCCCGTTTTACCGTAAAAATCCGGTGTCGAAAAAACGAAGGGTAAAAAACTTACGAGGACCGATTGATATTCGGGTTGTCCTTTTTGGGCATTAATCTATCCGTTGACGGCTGAAAGCAGTCAAAGCTGTAGAACTCATCGTGGCCTTCGTTTTGACAGGTTATGGCTCCCGTAACTCTAAACGTGCCAGAAGTTATGGCCGTCCGAATAATCGATATCTACAGGATGCAACATCCGCGGTGCAAGGTGCAACATCCGTCCGAAATGGCAAAACAGTCCCGTACGATTTTTAGAAATGCGTGCATGGATTTGAAACGGAACAGTACCATGGTGCACCACTCTCCAGCGATGGTAAATCGAAGGTGAGGCACGGTAATCCCGTTTTACCGTAAAAATCCGGTGTCGAAAAAACGAAGGGTAAAAAACTTACGAGACCCGATAGAGATTCGGGTTGTCATTTTTGGGCATTAATCTATCCGTTGTCGGCTGAAAGCTGTCGAAGCCGTAGAACTCACCGTGGGCTTCGTTTTGACAGGTTATGGCTCTCGTAAATCTAAACGAGCCAGAAGTTATGGCCGTCTGAATAATCGATATCTAGAGGGTGCAACATCCGCGGTGCAAGGTGCAACATCCGTCTGAAATGGAGAAACAGTGCCGTACGACTTTTAGAAATGCGTACATGGATTTGAAACGGAACAGTACCATGGTGCACCATTCTCCAGCAATGGTAAATCGAAGGCGAGTCACGGTAATCCCGTTTTACCGTAAAAATCCGGTGTCGAAAAAACGAAGGGTAAAAAACTTACGAGATTCGATTGAGATTCGGGTTGTCCTTTTTGGGCATTAATCTATCCGTTATCGGCTGAAAGCTGTCAAAGCTGTAGAACTCTCCGTGGCCTTCGTTTTGATAGGTTATGGCTCCCGTAACTCTAAACGAGCCAGAAGTTATGGCCGTCCGAATAATCGATATCTACAGGGTGCAACATCTGCGGTGCAAGGTGCAACATCCGTCCGAAATGGCAAAACAGTGCCGTACGACTTTTAGAAATGCGTGCATGGATTTGAAACGGAACAGTACCATGGTGCACCACACTCCAGCGATTGTAAATCGAAGACGAGGCACGGTAATCCCGTTTTACCTTAAAAATTCGGTGTCGAAAAAACGAAGGGTAAAAAACTTACGAGACCCGATTGAGATTCGGATTGTCCTTTTCGGGCATTAATCTATCCGTTGACGGCTTAAAGTAGTCAAAGCCGTAGAACTCACCGTGGCCTTCGTTATGGCAGGTTATGGCTCCCGTAACTCTAAACGAGCCAGAAGTTATGGCTGTCCGAATAATCGATATCTACAGGGTGCAACATACGCGGTGCAAGGTGCAACATCCGTCCGAAATGGCGAAACAGTGCCGTACGACTTTTAGAATGCGTGCATGGATTTGGAACGGAACAGTACCATGGTGCACCACTCTCCAGCGATGGTAAATCGAAGGCGAGGCACGGTAATCCTGTTTTATCGCAAAAATCGGGTGTCGAAAAAACGAAGGGTAAAAAACTTAGGTGACCCGATTGAGATTCGGGTTGTCCTTTTTTGGCATTAATCTATCCATTGTCGGTTGAAAGCTGTCAAAGCCGTAGAACTCACCGTGGCCTTCGTTTTGACAGGCTATGACTCCCGTAACTCTAAACGAGCCAGAAGTTATGGCCGTCCGAATAATCGATATCTATAGGGTGCAACATCCGCGGTGCAAGGTGCAACATCCGTCCGAAATGGCGAAACAGTGCCGTACGACTTTTAGGAATGCATGCATGGATTTGAAATGGAACAGTATCATGGTGCACCTCTCTCCAGCGATGGTAAATCGAAGAAGAGGCACGGTAATCCTGTTTTACCGTAAAAATCCGGTGTCGAAAAAACGAAGGGTAAAAAACTTACGAGACCCGATTGAGATTCGGGTTGTCCTTTTTGGGAATTAATTTATCCGTTGACGGCTGAAAGCTGTCAAAGCGGTAGAACTCATCGTGGCCTTCGTTTTGACAGGTTATGGCTCCCGTAACTCTAAACGAGCATGAAGTTATGGTCGTCCGAATAATCGATATCTATAGGGTGCAACATCCGTGGTGCATGGTGCAACATCCGTCCGAAATGGAGAAACAGTGCCGTACGACTTTTAGAAATGCGTGCATGGATCTGAAACGGAACTGTACCATGGTGCACCACTCTCCAACGATGGTAAATCGAAGGCGAGGCACGGTAATCCCATTTTACCGTAAAAATCCGGTGTCGAAAAAACGAAGGGTAAAAAACTTACGAAACCCGATTGAGATTCGGGTTGTCCTTTTTGGGCATTAATCTATCTGTTGTCAGATGAAAGCTATCAAAGCCGTAGAACTGACCGTGCGCTTCGTTTTGACAGGTTATGGCTCCCGCAACTCTAAACGAGCCAGAAGTTATGGCTGTCCGAATAATCGATATCTACAGGGTGCAATATCCGCAGTGCAAGGTGCAACATCCGTCCGAAATGGAGAAACAGTGCCGTACGACTTTTAGAAATGCGTGCATGGATTTGAAACGGAACAGTACCATGGTGCACCACTCTCCAGCGATGGTAAATCGAAGGCGAGGCACGGTAATCCCATTTTCCCGTAAAAATCCGGTGTCGAAAAAACGAAGGGTAAAAAACTTACGAGACCCGATTGAGATTCGGGTTGTCCTTTTTGGGCATTAATCTATCCGTTGTCGGCTGAAAGCTGCCAAAGCCGTAGACCTCACCATGGCCTTCGTTTTGACAGATTATGGTTCCCAGAACTCTAAACGAGCCAGAAGTTATGGCCGTCCGAATAATCGATATCTACATGGTGCAACATCCGCGGTGCAAGGTGCAACATCCGTCCGAAATGGCGAAACAGTGGCGTACGACTTTTAGAAATGCGTCCATGGATTTGAAAGGGAACAGTACCATGGTGCACCACTCTCCAGCGATGGTAAATCGAAGTCGAGGCACGGTAATCCCGTTTTACCGCAAAAATCCGGTGTCGAAAAAACGAAGGGTAAAAAACTCCCGTAGAACTCACCGTGGGCTTCGTTTTGACAGGTTATGGCTCCCGTAAATCTATGCGAGCCAGAAGTTATGGCCGTCCGATTAATCGATATCTATAGGGTGCAACATCCGCGGTGCAAGGTGCAACATCCGTTCGAAATGGCGAAACTGTGCCGTACGACTTTTAGAAATGCATGCATGGATTTGAAACGGAATAGTACCATGGTACACCACTCTCCAGCGATGGTAAATCGAAGACGAGGCACGGTAATCCCGTTTTACCGTAAAAATCCGGTATCGAAAAAATGAAGGGTAAAAAACTTACGAGACCCGATTGAGATTCGGGTTGTCCTTTTTGGGCATTAATCTATCCGTTGTCGGCTGAAAGCTGTCAATGCCGTAGAACTCACCGTGGGCTTCGTTTTGACAGGTTATGGCTCCCGTAACTCTAAACGAGCCAGAAGTTATGGCCGTCTGAATAATCTATATCTACAGGGTGCACCATCCGCGGTGCAAGGTGCAACGTCCGTCCGAAATGGAGAAACAGTGTCGTACGACTTTTAGAAATGCGTTCATGGATTTGAAACGGAACAGCACCATGGTGCACCACTCTCCAGCGATGGTAAATCGAAGGCGAGGCATGGTAATCCCGTTTTACCGCAAAAATCCGGTGTCGAAAAAACGAAGGGTAAAAAACTTACGAGACCCGATTGAGATTCGGGTTGTCCTTTTTGGGCATTAATCTACCGTTGACGGCTGAAAGCTGTCAAAGCTGTAGAACTCATCGTGGCCTTCGTTTTGACAGGTTATGGCTCCCGTAACTCTAAACGAGCCAGAAGTTATGGCCGTCCGAATAATCGATATCTATAAGGTGCAACATCCGCGGTGCAAGGTGCAACATCCGTCCGAAATGGCGAAACTGTGCCGTACGACTTTTAGAAATGCATGCATGGATTTGAAACGGAACAGTACCATGGTGCACCACTCTCCAGCAACGGTAAATCGAAGGCTAGGCACGGTAATGCCGTTTTACCGTAAAAATCCGGTGTCGAAAAAATGCAGGTTAAAAAACTTACGAGACCCGATTGAGATTCGGGTTGTCCTTTTTGGGCATTAATCTATCCGTTGTCGGCTGAAAGCTGTCAAAGCCGTAGAACTCACCGTGGCCTTCTTTTTGATAGGTTATAGCTCCCGTAACTCTAAACGAGCCAGAAGTTATGGCCGTCCGAATAATCGATATCTACAGGGTGCAAGATCCGCGGTGCAAGATCCGCGGTGCAACATCCGTTCGAAATGGCGAAACAGTGCCGTACGACTTTTAGAAATGCGTGCATGGATTTGAAACGGAACAGTACCATGGTGCACCACTCTCCAGCGATGGTAAATCGAAGACGAGGCACGGTAATCCCGTTTTACTGTAAAAATTCGGTGTCGAAAAAACGAAGGGTAAAAAACTTACGAGACCCGATTGAGATTCGGGTTGTCCTTTTCGGGCATTAATCAATCCGTTGATGGCAGAAAGCTATCAAAGCCGTAGAACTCACTGAGGTCTTCGTCTTGACAGGTTATGGCTTCCGTAACTCTAAACGAGGCAGAAGTTATGGCCGTCCGAATAATCGATATCTACAGGGTGCAACATCCGCGGTGCAAGGTGCAACATCCGTCCGAAATGGTGAAACAGTGTCGTACGACTTTTAGAAATGCATGCATGGATTTGAAACGGAATAGTACCATGGTGCACCACTCTCCAGCGATGGTAAATCGAAGGCGAGGCACGGTAATCCCGTTTTACCGTAAAAATCCGGTATCGAAAAAATGAAGGGTAAAAAACTTACGAGACCCGATTGAGATTCGGGTTGTCCTTTTTGGGCACTAATCTATCCGTTGTCGGCTGAAAGCTGTCAATGCCGTAGAACTCACCATGGGCTTCGTTTTGACAGGTTATGGCTCCCGTAACTCTAAACGAGCCAGAAGTTATGGCCGTCTGAATAATCTACATCTATAGGGTGCAACATCCGCGGTGAAAGGTGCAACGTCCGTCCGAAATGGAGAAACAGTGCCGTACGACTTTTAGAAATGCGTTCATGGATTTGAAACGGAACAGCACCATGGTGCACCACTCTCCAGCGATGGTAAATCGAAGGCGAGGCACGGTAATCCCGTTTTACCTCAAAAATCCGGTGTCGAAAAAACGAAGGGTAAAAAACTTACGAGACCCGATTGAGATTCGGGTTGTCCTTTTTGGTCATTAATCTACCGTTGACGGCTGAAAGCTGTCAAAGCTGTAGAACACATCGTGGCCTTCGTTTTGACAGGTTATGGCTCCCGTAACTCTAAACGAGCCAGAAGTTATGGCCGTCCGAATAATCGATATCTATAGGGTGCAACATCCGCGGTGCAAGGTGCAACATCCGTCCGAAATGGCGAAACTGTGCCGTACGACTTTTAGAAATGCATGCATGGATTTGAAACGGAACAGTACCATGGTGCACCACTCTCCAGCAATGGTAAATCGAAGGCGAGGCACGGTAATGCCGTTTTACCGTAAAAATCCGGTGTCGAAAAAACGCAGGTTAAAAAACATACGAGACCCGATTGAGATTCGGGTTGTCCTTTTTGGGCATTAATCTATCCGTTGTCGGCTGAAAGCTATCAAAGCCGTAGAACTCACCGTGGCCTTCTTTTTGATAGGTTATAGCTCCCGTAACTCTAAACGAGCCAGAAGTTATGGCCGTCCGAATAATCGATATCTACAGGGTGCAAGATCCGCGGTGCAAGATCCGCGGTGCAACATCCGTTCGAAATGGCGAAACAGTGCCGTACGACTTTTAGAAATGCGTGCATGGATTTGAAACGGAACAGTACCATGGTGCACCACTCTCCAGCGATGGTAAATCGAAGACGAGGCACGGTAATCCCGTTTTACTGTAAAAATTCGGTGTCGAAAAAACGAAGGGTAAAAAACTTATGAGACCCGATTGAGATTCGGGTTGTCCTTTTCGGGCATTAATCTATCCGTTGACGGCAGAAAGCTATCAAAGCCGTAGAACTCACTAAGGTCTTCGTTTTGACAGGTTATGGCTTCCGTAACTCTAAACGAGGCAGAAGTTATGGCCGTCCGAATAATCGATATCTACAGGGTGCAACATCCGCGGTGCAAGGTGCAACATCCGTCCGAAATGGTGAAACAGTGTCGTACGACTTTTAGAAATGCATGCATGGATTTGAAACGGAATAGTACCATGGTGCACCACTCTCTAGCGATGGTAAATCGAAGGCGAGGCACGGTAATCCCATTTTACCGTAAAAATCCGGTATCGAAAAAATGAAGGGTAAAAAACTTACGAGACCCGATTGAGATTCGGGTTGTCCTTTTTGGGCATTAATCTATCCGTTGTCGGCTGAAAGCTGTCAAAGCCGTAGAACTCATCGTGACCTTCGTTTTGACAGGTTATGGCTCCCGTAACTCTAAACGAGCCAGAAGTTATGGTCGTCCGAATAATCGATATCTATAGGGTGCAACATCCGCGGTGCAAGGTGCAACTTCCGTCCAAATGGCGAAACTGTGCCGTACGACTTTTAGAAATGCATGCATGGATTTGAAACGGAACAGTACCATGGTGCACCACTCTCCAGCAATGGTAAATCGAAGGCGAGGCACGGTAATGCCGTTTTACCGTAAAAATCCGGTGTTGAAAAAACGCAGGTTAAAAAACTTACGAGACCCGATTGAGATTCGGGTTGTCCTTTTTGGGCATTAATCTATCCGTTGTCGGCTGAAAGCTGTCAAAGCCGTAGAACTCACCGTGGCCTTCTTTTTGATAGGTTATAGCTCCCGTAACTCTAAACGAGCCAGAAGTTATGGCCGTCCGAATAATCGATATCTACAGGGTGCAAGATCCGCGGTGCAAGATCCGCGGTGCAACATCCGTCCGAAATGGCGAAACAGTGCCGTACGACTTTTAGAAATGCGTGCATGGATTTGAAACGGAACAGTACCATGGTGCACCACTCTCCAGCGATGGTAAATCGAAGACGAGGCACGGTAATCCCGTTTTACTGTAAAAATTCGGTGTCGAAAAAACGAAGGGTAAAAAACTTACGAGACCCGATTGAGATTCGGGTTGTCCTTTTCGGGCATTAATCTATCCGTTGACGGCAGAAAGCTATCAAAGCCGTAGAACTCACTGAGGTCTTCTTTTTGACAGGTTATGGCTTCCGTAACTCTAAACGAGGCAGAAGTTATGGCCGTCCGAATAATCGATATCTACAGGGTGCAACATCCGCGGTGCAAGGTGCAACATCCGTCCGAAATGGTGAAACAGTGTCGTACGACTTTTAGAAATTCGTGCATCGATTTGAAACGGAACAGAACCATAGTGCACCACTCTCCAGCGATGGTAAATCGAAGGCGAGGCACGGTAATCCCGTTTTACCGCAAAAATCCGGTGTCGAAAAAACGAAGGGTAAAAAACTTACGAGACCCGATTGAGATTCGGGTTGTTCTTTTTGCGCATTAATCTATCCGTTGACGGCTGAAAGCTGTCAAAGCCGTAGAACTCATCGTGGCCTTCGTTGTGACATGTTATGGCTCCCGTAACTCTAAACGAGCCAGAAGTTATGGCCGTCCGAATAATCGATATCTACAGGGTGCAACATCTGCGGTGCAAGGTGCAACATCCGTTTGAAATGGTGAAACAGTGTCGTACAACTTTTTGAAATGCGTGCATGGATTTGAAACGGAACAGTACCATGATGCACCACTCTGCAGCGATGGTAAATCGAAGAAGAGGCACGGTAATCCCGTTTTACCGTAAAAATCCGGTGTCGAAAAAACGAAGGGTAAAAAACTTACGAGGCCCGATTGATATTCGGGTTGTCCTTTTTGGGCATTAATCTATCCATTGACGGCTGAAAGCTGTCAAAGCTGTAGAACTCATCGTGGCCTTCGTTTTGACAGGTTATGGCTCCCGTAACTCTAAACGAGCCAGAAGTTATGGCCGTCCAAATAATCGATATCTATAGGGTGCAACATCCGCGGTGCAAGGTGCAACATCCGTCCGAAATGGCAAAACAGTGCCATACGACTTTTAGAAATGCGTGCATGGATTTGAAACGGAACAGTACCATGGTGCACCACTCTCCAGCGATGGTAAATCGAAGGCGAGGCACGGTAATCCCGTTTTACCGTAAAAATCCGGTGTCGAAAAAACGAAGGGTAAAAAACTTACGAGACCCCATAGAGATTCGGGTTGTCATTTTTAGGCATTAATCTATCCCTTGTCGGCTGAAGGCTGTCGAAGCCGTAGAACTCACCGTGGGATTCGTTTTGACAGGTTATGGCTCCCGTAAATCTAAACGAGCCAGAAGTTATGGCCGTCTGAATAATCGATATCTACAGGGTGCAGCATCCGCGGTGCAACGTGCAACATCCGTCCGAAATGGCAAAACAGTGCCGTACGACTTTTAGAAATGCGTGCATGGATTTGAAACGGAACAGTACCATGGTGCACAACTCTCCAGCGATGGTAAATCGAAGACGAGGCACGGTAATCCCGTTTTACCGTAAAAATTCGGTGTCGAAAAAACGAAGGGTAAATAACTTACGAGACCCGATTGAGATTCGGGTTGTACTTTTTGGGCATTAATCTATCCGTTATCGGCTGAAAGCTGTCAAAGCCGTAGAACTCTCCGTGGCCTTCGTTTTGATAGGTTATGGCTCCCGTAACTCTAAACGAGCCAGAAGTTATGGCCGTCCGAATAATCGATATCTACAGGGTGCAACATACGCGGTGCAAGGTGCAACATCCGTTCGAAATGGCGAAACAGTGCCGTACGACTTTTAGAAATGCGTGCATGGATTTGAAACGGAACAGTACCATGGTGCACAACTCTCCAGCGATGGTAAATCGAAGACGAGGCACGGTAATCCCGTTTTACCGTAAAAATTCGGTGTCGAAAAAACGAAGGGTAAATAACTTACGAGACCCGATTGAGATTCGGGTTGTCCTTTTCGGGCATTAATCTATCCGTTGACGGCTTAAAGCAGTCAAAGCCATAGAACTCACCGTGGCCTTCGTTATGGCAGGTTATGGCTCCCGTAACTCTAAACGAGCCAGAAGTTATGGCTGTCCGAATAATCGATATCTACAGGGTGCAACATACGCGGTGCAAGGTGCAACATCCGTCCGAAATGGCGAAACAGTGCCGTACGACTTTTAGAAATGCGTGCATGGATTTGTAACGGAACAGTACCATGGTGAACCACTCTCCAGCGATGGTAAATCGAAGGCGAGGCACGGTAATCCTGTTTTACCGCAGAAATCGGGTGTCGAAAAAACGAAGGGAAAAAAACTTACGTGACCCGATTGAGATTCGGGTTGTCCTTTTTTTTGCATTAATCTATCTATTGTCGGTTGAAAGCTGTCAAAGCCGTAGAACTCACCGTGACCTTCGTTTTGACAGGCTATGGCTCCCGTAACTCTAAACGAGCCAGAAGTTATGGCCGTCCGAATAATCGATATCTACAGGGTGCAACATCCGCGGTGCAAGGTGCAACATCCGTCCGAAATGGCGAAACAGTGCCGTACGACTTTTAGAAATGCGTGCATGGATTTGAAACGGAACAATACCATGGTGCTCCTCTCTCCAGCGATGGTAAATCGAAGAAGAGGCACGGTAATCCTATTTTACCGTAAAAATCCGGTGTCGAAAAAACGAAGGGTAAAAAACTTACGAGACCCGATTGAGATTCGGGTTGTCCTTTTTGGGAATTAATCTATCCGTTGATGGCTGAGAGCGGTCAAAGCAGTAGAACTCATCGTGGCCTTCGTTTTGACAGGTTATGGCTCCCGTAACTCTAAACGAGCCAGAAGTTATGGTCGTCCGAATAATCGATATCTATAGGGTGCAACATCCGCGATGCAAGGTGCAACATCCGTCCGAAATGGCGAAACAGTGCCGTACGACTTTTCGAAATGCGTGCATGGATTTGAAACGGAACAGTACCTTGGTGCACCACTCTCCAACGATGGTAAATCGAAGGCGAGGCACGGTAATCCCGTTTTACCGTAAAAATCCGGTGTCGAAAAAACGAAGGGTAAAAAACTTACGAGACCCGATTGAGATTCGGGTTGTCCTTTTTGGCCATTAATCTAATCTATCCATTGTCGGCTGAAAGATGTCAAAGTCGTAGAACTCACCATGGGCTTCGTTTTGACAGGTTATGGCTCCCGTAACTCTAAACGAGCCAGAAGTTATGGTCGTCCGAATAATCGATATCTATAGGGTGCAACATCCGCGGTGCAAGGTGCAACATCCGTCCGAAATGGAGAAACAGTGTCGTACGACTTTTAGAAATGCGTGCATGGATTTGAAACGGAACAGTACCATGGTGCACCACTCTCCAGCGATGGTAAATCGAAGGCGAGGCACGGTAATCCCATTTTACCGTAAAAATCCGGTGTCGAAAAAACGAAGGGTAAAAAACTTACGAGACCCGATTGAGATTCGGGTTGTTCTTTTTGGGCATTAATCTATCCATTGTCGGCTGAAAGCTGTCAAAGCCGTAGAACTCATCATGGCCTTCGTTTTGACAGATTATGGTTCCCAAAACTCTAAACGAGCCAGAAGTTATGGCCGTCCGAATAATCGATATCTACATGGTGCAACATCTGCGGTGCAAGGTGCAACATCCGTCCGAAATGGCGAAACAGTGGCGTACGACTTTTAGAAATGCGTGCATGGATTTGAAAGGGAACAGTACCATGGTGCACCACTCTCCAGCGATGGTAAATCGAAGTCGAGGCACGGTAATCCCGTTTTACCGTAAAAATCCGGTGTCGAAAAAACGAAGGGTAAAAAACTTACGAGAGTCGATTGAGATTCGGGTTGTCCTTTTCGGACATTAATCTATCCGTTGACAGCTGAAAGCTCTCAAAGCCGTAGAACTCACCGTGGCCTTCGTTTTGACAGGCTATGGCTCCCGTAACTCTAAACGAGCCAGAAGTTATGGCCGTCCGAATAATCGATATCTACATGGTGCAACATCCGCGGTGCAAGGTGCAACATCCGTCCGAAATGGCGAAACAGTGCCGTACGACTTTTAGAAATGCGTGCATGGATTTGAAATGGAACAGTACCATGGTGCACCTCTCTCCAGCGATGGTAAATCGAAGAAGAGGCACGGTAATCCTGTTTTACCGTAAAAATCCGGTGTCGAAAAAACGAAGGGTAAAAAACTTACGAGACCCGATTGAGATTCGGGTTGTCCTTTTTGGGAATTAATCTATCCGTTGACGGCTGAAAGCAGTCAATGCGGTAGAACTCATCGTGGCCTTCGTTTTGACAGGTTATGGCTCCCGTAACTCTAAACGAGCCAGAAGTTATGGTCGTCCGAATAATCGATATCTATAGGGTGCAACATCCGCGGTGCAAGGTGCAATATCCGTCCGAAATGGCGAAACAGTGCCGTACGACTTTTAGAAATGCGTGCATGGATTTGAAACGGAACAGTACCATGGTGCACCACTCTCCAACGATGGTAAATCGAAGGCGAGGCATGGTAATCCCGTTTTACCGTAAAAATCCGGTGTCGAAAAAACGAAGGGTAAAAAACTTACGAGACCCGATTGAGATTCGGGATGTCCTTTTTGGGCATTAATGTATCTGTTGTCAGATGAAAGCTATCAAAGCCGTAGAACTCACCGTCGGCTTCGTTTTGACAGGTTATGGCTCCCGCAACTCAAAACGAGCCAGAAGTTATGGCCGTCCGAATAATCGATATCTACAGGGTGCAATATCCGCAGTGCAAGGTGCAACATCCGTCCGAAATGAAGAAACAGTACCGTACGACTTTTAGAAATGCGTGCATGGATTTGAAACGGAACAGTACCATGGTGCACCATTCTCCAGCGATGGTAAATCGAAGGCGAGGCACGGTAATCCCATTTTACCGTAAAAATCCGGTGTCGAAAAAACGAAGGGTAAAAAACTTACGAGACCAGATTGAGATTCGGGTTGTCCTATTTGGGCATTAATCTATCCGTCGTCGGTTGAAAGCTGTGAAAGCCGTAGAACTCACCATGGCCTTCGTTTTGACAGATTATGGTTCCCAGAACTCTAAACGAGCCAGAAGTTATGGCCGTCCGAATAATCGATATCTACATGGTGCAACATCCGCGGTGCAAGGTGCAACATCCGTCCGAAATGGCGAAACAGTGGCGTACGACTTTTTGAAATGCGTGCATGGATTTGAAAGGGAACAGTACCATGGTGCACCACTCCCCAGCGATGGTAAATCGAAGTCGAGGCACGGTAATCCCGTTTTACCGTAAAAATCCGGTGTCGAAAAAACGAAGGGTAAAAAACTTACGAGAGTCGATTGAGATTCGGGTTGTCCTTTTCGGACATTAATCTATCCGTTGACAGCTGAAAGCTCTCAAAGCCGTAGAACTCACCGTGGCCTTCATTTTGACAGGTTATGGCTCCCGTAACTCTAAACGAGGCAGAAGTTATGGCCGTCCGAATAATCGATATCTAAAGGGTGCAACATCCGCGGTGCA
Organism: Allium cepa; assembly: GCA_030765085.1. Classification (NCBI taxonomy): domain Eukaryota; kingdom Viridiplantae; phylum Streptophyta; class Magnoliopsida; order Asparagales; family Amaryllidaceae; genus Allium; species Allium cepa. The sequence goes on along the minus strand of CM060941.1, from coordinate 41,426,745 downwards.
AGGTGCAACATCCGTCCGAAATGGCGAAACAGTGCCGTACGACTTTTAGAAATACGTGCATGGATTTGAAACGGAACAGTAGCATGGTGCACCACTCTCCAGCGATGGTAAATCGAAGAAGAGGCACGATAATCCCGTTTTACCATAAAAATCCGGTGTCGAAAAAACGAAGGGTACAAAACTTACGAGACACGATTGAGATTCGGGTTGTCCTTTTTGGGCATTAATCTATCCGTTGTCAGCTGAAAGCTTTCAAAGCCATAGAACTCACCATGGCCTTCGTTTTGACAGATTATGGCTCCCGTAAATCTATACGAGCCAGAAGTTATGGCCATCCGAATGATCGATATCTATAGGGTGCAACATCCGCGGTGCAAGGTGCAACATCCATCCGAAATGGCGAAACTGTGCCGTACGACTTTTAGAAATGCATGCATGGATTTGAAACGGAATAGTACCATGGTGCACCACTCTCCAGCGATGGTAGATCGAAGGCGAGGCACGGTAATCCCGTTTTACCGTAAAAATCCGGTGTCGAAAAAATGAAGGGTAAAAAACTTACGAGACCCGATTGAGATTCGGGTTGTCCTTTTTGGGCATTAATCTATCCGTTGTCGGCTGAAAGCTGTCAATGCCGTAGAACTCACCGTGGGCTTCGTTTTGACAGGTTATGGCTCCAGTAACTCTAAACGAGCCAGAAGTTATGGCCGTCTGAATAATCGATATCTACAGGGTGCAACATCCGCGGTGCAAGGTGCAACGTCCGTCCGAAATGGTGAAACAGTGTCGTACGACTTTTAGAAATGCATGCATGGATTTGAAACGGAACAGTAGCATGGTGCACCACTCTCCAGCGATGGTAAATCGAAGAAGAGGCACGGTAATCCCATTTTACCGTAAAAATCCGGTGTCGAAAAAACGAAGGGTACAAAACTTACGAGACACGATTGAGATTCGGGTTGTCCTTTTTGGGCATTAATCTATCCGTTGTCAGCTGAAAGCTTTCAAAGACATAGAACTCACCATGGCCTTCGTTTTGACAGATTATGGCTCCCGTAAATCTATACGAGCCAGAAGTTATGGCCATCCGAATGATCGATATCTATAGGGTGCAACATCCGCGGTGCAAGGTGCAACATCCATCCGAAATGGCGAAACTGTGCCGTACGACTTTTAGAAATGCATGCATGGATTTGAAACGGAATAGTACCATGGTGCACCACTCTCCAGCGATGGTAGATCGAAGGCGAGGCACGGTAATCCCGTTTTACCGTAAAAATCCGGTGTCGAAAAAATGAAGGGTAAAAAACTTACGAGACCCGATTGAGATTCGGGTTGTCCTTTTTGGGCATTAATCTATCCGTTGTCGGCTGAAAGCTGTCAATGCCGTAGAACTCACCGTGGGCTTCGTTTTGACAGGTTATGGCTCCAGTAACTCTAAACGAGCCAGAAGTTATGGCCGTCTGAATAATCGATATCTACAGGGTGCAACATCCGCGGTGCAAGGTGCAACGTCCGTCCGAAATGGAGAAACAGTGCCGTACGACTTTTAGAAATGCGTTCATGGATTTGTAACGGAATAGCACCATGGTGCACCACTCTCCAGCGATGGTAAATCGAAGGCGAGGCACGGTAATCCCGTTTTACCGCAAAAATCCGGTGTCGAAAAAACGAAGGGTAAAAAACTTACGAGACCCGATTGAGATTCGGGTTGTCCTTTTCGGGCATTAATCTATCCGTTGACGGCTGAAAGCTGTCAAAGCCGTAGAACTCATCGTGGTCTTCGTTTTGGCATGTTATGGCTCCCGTAACTCTAAACGAGCCAGAAGTTATGGCCGTCCGAATAATCGATATCTACAGGGTGCAACATCCGCGGTGCAAGGTGTAACATCCGTCTGAAATGGTGAAACAGTGTCGTACAACTTTTTGAAATGCGTGCATGGATTTGAAACGGAACAGTACCATGGTGCACCACTCTCCAGCGATGGTAAATCGAAGAAGAGGCACGGTAATCCCGTTTTACCGTAAAAACCCGGTGTCGAAAAAACGAAGGGTAAAAAACTTACGAGGCCCGATTGATATTCGGGTTGTCCTTTTTGGGCATTAATCTATCCGTTGACGGCTGAAAGCTGTCAAAGCTGTAGAACTCATCGTGTCCTTCGTTTTGACAGGTTATGGCTTCCGTAACTCTAAACGAGCCGGAAGTTATGGCCGTCCGAATAATCGATATCTATAGGGTGCAACATCCGCGGTGCAAGGTGCCACATCCGTCCGAAATGGCAAAACAGTGCCGTACGACTTTTTGAAATGCGTGCATGGATTTGAACGGAACAGTACCATGGTGCACCACTCTCCAGCGATGGCAAATCGAAGGCGAGGCACGGTAATCCCGTTTTACCGTAAAAATCCGGTGTCGAAAAAATGAAGGGTAAAAAACTTACGAGACCCGATAGAGATTCGGGTTGTCATTTTTGGGCATTAACCTATCCGTTGTCGGCTGAAAGCTGTCGAAGCCGTAGAACTCACCGTGGGCTTCGTTTTGACAGGTTATGGCTCCCGTAAATCTAAACGAGGCAGAAGTTATGGCCGTCTGAATAATCGATATCTACAGGGTGCAACATCCGCGGTGCAAGGTGCAACATCCGTCTGAAATGGAGAAACAGTGCCGTACGACTTTTAGAAATGCGTACATGGATTTGAAACGGAACAGTAGCATGGTGCACCATTCTCCAGCAATGGTAAATCGAAGGCGAGGCACGGTAATCCCGTTTTACCGTAAAAATCCGGTGTCGAAAAAATGAAGGGTAAAAAATTACGAGACTCGATTGAGATTCGGGTTGTCCTTTTTGGTCATTAATCTATCCATTATCGGGTGAAAGCTGTCAATGCCGTAGAACTCTCCGTGGCCTTCGTTTTGATAGGTTATGGCTCCCGTAACTCTAAACGAGCCAGAAGTTATGGCCGTCCGAATAATCGATATCTACAGGGTGCAACATCCGCGGTGCAAGGTGCAACATCCGTCCGAAATGGCAAAACAGTGCCGTACGACTTTTAGAAATGCGTGCATGGATTTGAAACGGAACTGTACCATGGTGCACCACTCTTCAGCGATGGTAAATCGAAGACGAGGCACGGTAATCTCGTTTTACCGTAAAAATTCGGCGTCGAAAAACGAAGGGTAAAAAACTTACGAGACCCGATTGAGATTCGGGTTGTCCTTTTCGGGCATTAATCTATCCGTTGACGGCTTAAAGCAGTCAAAGACGTAGAACGCACCGTGGCCTTCGTTATGGCAGGTTATGGCTCCCGTAACTCTAAACGAGCTAGAAGTTATGGCTGTCCGAATAATCGATATCTACAGGGTGCAACATACGCGGTGCAAGGTGCAACATCCGTCCGAAATGGCGAAACAGTGCCGTACGACTTTTAGAAATGCGTGCATGGATTTGGATTGGAACAGTACCATGGTGCACCACTCTCTAGCGACGGTAAATCGAAGGCGAAGCACGGTAATCCTGTTTTACCGCAAAAATCGGGTGTCGAAAAAACGAAGGGTAAAAAACTTACGTGACCCGATTGAGATTCGAGTTGTCCTTTTTTGGCATTAATCTATCCATTGTCGGTTGAAAGCTGTCAAAGCCGTAGAACTCACCGTGGCCTTCGTTTTGACAGGCTATGGCTCCCGTAACTCTAAACGAGCCAGAAGTTATGGCCGTCCGAATAATCGATATCTACAGGGTGCAACATCCGCGGTGCAAGGTGCAACATCCGTCCGATATGGCGAAACAGTGTCGTACGACTTTTAGAAATGCGTGCATGGATTTGAAACGGAACAGTACCATGGTGCACCTCTCTCCAGTGATGGTAAATCGAAGAAGAGGCACGGTAATCCTGTTTTACCGTAAAAATCCGGTGTCGAAAAAACGAAGGGTAATAAACTTACGAGACCCGATTGAGATTCGGGTTGTCCTTTTTGGGAATTAATCTATCCGTTGACGGCTGAAAGCTGTCAAAGCGGTAGAACTCATCGTGGCCTTCGTTTTGACAGGTTATGGATCCCGTAACTCTAAACGAGCCAGAAGTTATGGTCGTCTGAATAATCGATATCTATAGGGTGCAACATCCGCGGTGCAAGGTGCAACATCCGTCCGAAATGGCGAAACAGTGCCGTACGACTTTTAGAAATGCGTGCATGGATTTGAAACGGAACAGTACCATGGTGCACCACTCTCCAATGATGGTAAATCGAAGGCGAGGCACGGTAATCCCGTTTTACCGTAAAAATCCGGTGTCGAAAAAACGAAGGGTAAAATACTTACGAGACCCGATTGAGATTCGGGTTGTCCTTTTTGGGCATTAATCTATCTGTTGTCAGATGAAAGCTATCACAGCCGTAGAACTCACCTTGGGCTTCGTTTTGATAGGTTATGGCTCCCGCAACTCTAAACGGGCTAGAAGTGATGGCCGTCCGAATAATCGATATCTACAGGGTGCAACATCCGTGGTGCAAGGTGCAACATCCGTCCGAAATGGCGAAACAATGCCGTACGACTTTTAGAAATGTGTGCATGGATTTGAAACGGAATAGTACCATGGTGCACCACTCTCCAGCGATGGTAAATCGAAGGCGAGGCACGGTAATCCCGTTTTACCGCAAAAATCCGGTGTCGAAAAAACGAAGGGTAAAAAACTTAAGAGACCCGATTGAGATTCGGGTTGTCCTTTTTGGGCACTAATCTATCCGTTGTCGGTTGAAAGCTGTCAAAGCCGTAGAACTCACCGTGGCCTTCGTTTTGACAGGTTATGGCTCCCGTAACTCTAAACGTGCCAGAAGTTATGGCCGCCCGAATAATCGATATCTACAGGGTGCAACATCCGCGGTGCAAGGTGCAACATCCGTCGGAAATGGAGAAATAGTGTCGTACGACATTTAGAAATGCGTGCATGGATTTGAAACAGAACAGTACCATGGTCCACCACTCACCGTGGCCTTCGTTTTGATAGGATATGGCTCCTGTAACTCTAAACGAGCCAGAAGTTATGGCCGTCCGAATAATCTATATCTACAGGGTGCAACATCCGCGGTGCAAGGTGCAACATCCGTCCGAAATGGCGAAACAGTGCCGTACGACTTTTAGAAATGCATGCATAGATTTGAAACGGAACAGTACCATGGTGCACCACTCTCCAGCGATGGTAAATCGAAGGCGAGTCACGGTAATCCCGTTTTACCGTAAAATCTGGTGTCGAAAAAACGAAGGGTAAAAAACTTACGAGAGCCGATTGAGATACGGGTTGTCCTTTTTGGGCATTAATCTATCCGTTGTAGGCTGAAAGCTGCCAAAGCGTAGAACTCACCGTGGGCTTCGTTGTGACAGGTTATGGCTCCCGCAACTCTAAACGGGCCAGAAGTTATGACCGTCCGAATAATCGATATCTACAGGTTGCAACATCCGCGGTGCAAGGTGCAACATCCGTCCGAAATGGAGAAACAGTGTTGTGCGACTTTTATAAATGCGTGCATGGATTTGAAACGGAACAGTACCATGGTGCACCACTCTCCAGCTATGGTAAATCGAAGGTGTCGCACGGTAACCTCGTTTTACCGTAAAAATCCGGTGTCAAAAAAACGAAGGGTAAAAAACTTACGAGACCCGATTGAGATTCGGGTTGTCCTTTTTGGGCATTAATCTATCCGTTGTCGGCCGAAAGCTGTCAAATCCGTAGAACTCACCGTGGCCTCCGTTTTGACAGGTTATGGCTCCTGTAAATCTAAACGAGCCAGAAGTTATGGCCGTCCGAATAATCGATATCTACAGGGTGCAACATCCGCGGTGCAAGGTGCAACATCCGTCCGAAATGGCGAAACCGTGCCGTACGACTTTTAGAAATGTGTGCATGGATTTGAAACGGAACGGTACCATGGTGCACCACTCTCCAGCGATGGTAAATCGAAGGCGAGGCACGGTAATCCCGTTTTACCGCAACAATCCGGTGTTGAAAAAACGAAGGGTAAAAAACTTACGAGACCCGATTGAGATTCGGGTTGTCCTTTTTGGGCTGTTTGCGCCAAAATTGGTCACAAACCCCAAGTATTGTGAAAGCACTAGTGTTGGAATATAAATCAGCAATATCCAAACATAAATCACAGATCTAAGCAAGCAATACACAGCAAAACAGAAATTATGAACAAGAACACATGATTTATAGTGGTTCGGCTATCTCCGACCTACGTCCACTTCGAAGGTTTTAACTTTTATTGATATTCTTCGCTGATTACAATTGAATACAGCGGATGACAATGGATTATAGCTCTGAAATTCGAGTACGACGGTAGTAGTGAAGTGCGCCGTAGAGTCTGGTAGAGCCTACATGCTTTCAAATCAAGATCCCCTTTTCTGAATGACCTGGGGCTCTATTTATAGGCGTAGGAGGCTGATATTTCTCCTAAAATATGGTAGACCGCTTCAGGCACGTAAGGGGGCCCACATGGCCGAAACCTGGAGATCCGGGCCCACATTGGGATCGATTCGACCCTTGGTTCGAATCGATCAAAAATGTGTCCAATCGTGATGAAACTTGGCGTGAACATTCTTCAACATGTAGGTGAACTCCTGTAAAAATTTCAAGGGATTTGGATCAAGGGATTGAGAGATACGATCGATTCAAGATGGGGATTCTCGGCGTGCTGGCTGCTTCGAATCGATCCTATGGATCCGTTCGAATCGATATGGTTCGAATCCATAGGGTCGAATCCATGCTCCTGTGACGTGTCGTGCGTTCTTCGAGTCGATCCTTATTTATCGTCGAGTTGATTGGGTCGACTCCGGAGTTTTGGCTGCGTTTACTTGGTGGTTTCTAGTGATGGATTCGAAGGTTCACTATCTTCGAATCGATGGAACCGGTCTTCATTCGAATCGATTCAAATATATGACTGTGGATGGATTCGGGGATTCGAAGGTAAGCAAGGAATGGAGTTGGAGCTCCCTCAGTTGCGTGGATTCATGGGACCCTTCTTTGATGGACTCGAGGGAATGGATTCGAGGCATGGCTGTCGAGGGCTTGTTTGATGGAGTCGAAGTGAAGGTGCTCCTCGTCGATTCGAAGCAAGGATATGGAGTGGCTTCAGTTGGATGGGTACGAAGGAAGGTCTTGGGATAGATTCGAAGTAAATGGAGTCGAAGTTGATGGATGCGAGGCAGGCACTAGCTGATGGGTTCGAACGTGATGCCTGCCCTGATGGGTTCGAACTAGATGGGTTCGAACCAATGAAGGAGTGATGGATTCAAACCGAGCAAGGTTCATCTCTTTCAACTCGAATCCATCATAGCTTGAGCATACGAACTCAGATAGACTTGAAATTTGAGATGCGGACTTCTATGATCTTCCTTGTCATGTCCTATCAATTGTAGCTCAATCTGGACTCGGGCAAAATTCATCGATATCCATGGTTATCCTGCAATGCACAGTCGATGTTCAAGAATAGTAATCATTGATTTTTAGTAAATTTTGGGTATCTCCACTTTGCCAAATGTTGGGCGAATTCTCACCCAGAAGATCTCGAGACCGAGAAGTCACAGTTTCACCCGGGCTCGCGACCTCCACCTCGTTCGACAAACACAAGGCTCGATATAAGCATAGAAGTCCATCTGGCATTCTCAATAAACAAGTCCATTCGGCATCTCCAATTCATGCCGAACCAAAGGCCATTCCGTCAGCCCCACATCCGGTCCTCCTTCCACCGAACCAACTATCCACCGAACCAACTCCCCTACCGGTCCAGTCACTACCGGTCCACCAACCTTCACACCCCTATGCCGGACCAAAGGGCCTACCGGACCATCTCCACAACCGGTCCAAACAAGCACCGAACCACCTCACTGCCGGTCTACATCCACACATACCACCGGTCCATACCTACCACCGGTCCAAACTCAATGCCGGATGAAGATCCGCCGAACCAAATGATTACCAGGCCAGATTGCTTCAACCCGGGCCCACCAGCAGCTATATACATCCAAGACCCCTGCACCCTACCTCACTCTATAAATAGAGGGGCAGGGGTACAACAATGGCAGATATGTTTGAGAGCTCAAGCACGGAAGGAACTATCAAACTACTTTCATATACTTGTACACAAAGCATTGTACTTGTAATCTGAAAGAAAGAATATAATAACATATAAAGTGGACGTTGGCACGTTCTGGCCGAACCACTATAAATCTGTGTGTCTTTTACATTTCAGCCCCTACTTTTTTCATATTTACATAACTCATCTAAATCATTAAGAATCACATAAAATCAACTAAATCACACGACTTGGAGGTGTTTGCCCATTTTTTGCGCAAACATTTTTGGTGCTTTCATTGAGAGCTTCGAACTCGAAGCTTCAGCTTCCTTCATTCAACCTTCTTTCCCAATAGCACCCTTCATTGCCTAGGAAACATGACTTCCAGGCCAAGAAAAGACGCCAACAAGGGAAAGAACGTTGCAACTAGCAGCGCTCCAAATCCAGTGGATGCAGATCAAGAGAACCATCCCACTACAGCAGTAGTGCCACATGTAGATCAAGCAATTCCAACAGCCCCTGCCGCGGAACAACCGGCAGTAATCACTAGAGCAGACCTAGACAGAGTTGTGGTGGAAGTGACTAACCGCTTCGCATCCCAACAAGAAGCTTTGGTGAACCAACTCATGTCACGCTTGAGGGATGTCGAAGAATCCAACCGCAACACTGAATCATGGGATGAATCTCAGTCTGGAGGATCTCGGAGACAGCAAAGGTCTTCCCTCTTCGAGGAAGCCATCAACAGGAACAACAATGATAGGGGCCGCGCCCGGACTCAGCCCGAACTCCGACTCGAGGAAACGCTTGGAACCGAACCCAGTGGGGGAGGCGCCAGGCGAGGGTCGGATGTAGCTGAGCCAGTCATGCCACCTAATCATAGAAACCCCGCTGAACGGAGCCGAGCTAGAACCCAGCCCGAAGTTGACCCCATGGAAATGCTCGATACAGAACCCCACAGGGGAAGATCAAGGCAGGGGGCAACTATAGCTGGTCCTAGCATGCATCCGAGCAGCCAGAGGCAACCACTGGATAACGTCAGAAGTGATAGACTATACCATCCCTACAGGTCATCTGGACGAGATCGATCCCGCAGGGAAGAACCAAGTTCATTTCTATCCGCTCCAAATTCCGATGAAAGAATGCCACGATTATTCAGAGAACGCGTCCAACGGGAGCAAAGGGACCGAGGAATAGGCGCTAGGGTCACCAGCCCCTTCACCCGCAATATCGAAACTGCCATCACCCCCCGGGAATGGAAAATGCCAACCATGGAACCTTACAAGGGAACTTCCGACCCCGTCGTACACTTACAAAGATACACCCAGCATATGCTCATGAGCGGAGCAACAGAAGGGGTGCTGTGTAAATGCTTTCCGCTATTCCTAGCAGATCTAGCTACCTCCTGGTTCTGCCATCTACCCCAAGGATCTATCAGCTCATGGGAGATGTTGAAAGAAAGGTTCATTAGCCAGTTCCGCATCCATGTAGAACAACCCAAGGATGCTTATTCTCTATCCAATGTCAAACAGAAATCCGGAGAGGCACTGCAACAATATCTAACCCGGTTCAACGCCGCAGTGGCCGCAGTCCAAGATGCCGATGAGAAGCTCACCCTAATGGCCCTCTGTAGTGGTGTACACCCAGATACCAAGTTCGCTAGAAGACTAACTAAGGAAAAACCAGCTACTTTACCCGATTTCTTCCATGAAGCTGGAAAGTATATGAGACTTGAAGACGCCACCACTGAGAGGCAGTCAGGGCAACAAGGTAAGACAACTTCGTACAAGGTTGCCGCTGCAGCTAAGGACACTCGAAGAAATGAATTTAGAGACAATGCTGGGGGCAGGAAGGTTGAAAAACGCCAATATCGACCAGGACCAAGATTTGACTCCTACACTCCTTTGAATGAAACAATCGAAAACATCTTTCTAGCCACTCAGGGCGAACTCGGATACAAGCGCCCCCCGCACAAGAAAGAATATGATAACTCACTCAAGTCTGGAAAGTTCTGCCGCTTCCACGAATCCCACGGACATGACACCAATGAATGCCACCATCTCCGGGACTTGATCGAAGAACACATAAGAAGAAGAAGGCTGGAACGCTATGTGAAAGGTCAGAACAGGACTCCAACTCCTGCCAATGAGAACCCAAAGCGACCCGTCCCAGAAGTAGGCGGAGGGAATCGCAACACCAGTGGCTCTAGTCAAGAGAAGATAGTGGTCCATACCATCTCGGGAGGACCACACATCGCCGACAGAAGCTGGGCAGAGAAGGAAAGATACGGCAAGTCACTTAGAAATGCTGAAGTTTATGTTAACTTCATTATGGAAGAACACCACCCGAAACGGAAAGAGAGTGACGACATCGTATTCAGTAGGCATGATTTAGAAGGAAGACAGTATCCGCATATGGATCCCATGGTCATCTCTGCCTGGTTCGGTCCAGCTAAAATTTTTCGAATTCTAATAGACACAGGAAGCTCCGTAAATATTCTATTCAAGCATGCTTTCGACAAAATGAAGCTGTCAATGAAGGATGTGTCTCCCTGCAACAAACCCCTGCACGGTTTCCATGGAGATGCGAAAATGCCCCTCGGGCAACTTGACCTCTTCGTCGAAATAGGAAGTCATCCCCGCTCCGTTGTGCGAAAACAAACGTTCGTACTAATAGAAAACCACTCGGCCTACAACGCCTTCTTGGGAAGACCAGCCTTGTCTGACTTCCAAATTGTCCTAGCCCCGTGGTGCCTAAAGATGAAATTCCCAACAGATAACGGAATAGGAGAAGTTGAAGGAGATCAAGACGCCGCTCGAGATTGCTATGTAACTGAACTTCGCAATAACCGTAGAAAGAATAAAGGGAAAGATGCAGAGACTACTCTCTGCATGAAAAGCTTGGAAGCATAGAAACTAAAGAAAGCCCCTCCTCTTCGGTACACCAGCGATCCTTTCAATGAACTAGACCCCAGGGATAAGGAGGAGGAGGCTACCGCTGAGCCTGCGGAGGCCATGGAATTCGTATCTGTAGACAAACATGATTCAAGTAGACTATTAAAAATAGGATCTCAGCTAAAAACAGAATTGAAGGATCAACTCATTGACTTTCTCCTCCACAACTTAGATGTATTTGCGTGGACACATGCCGATATGACATGAATCTCCCCAGACATTGCATGCCACATGCTGAACGTCGATCCCACCAAGGTACCGATAAAGCAGAAAAAGAGAAGCATGGGAGCAGAACGATCAGCAGCCCTCGATGAGGAAGTAAAGAACCTACTTGCTAATGACTTCATACGAGAAGCCATCTACCCAGAATGGATCGCTAACCCAGTACTAGTAAAGAAAGCTAATGGGAAGTGGCGAACATGCATTGATTTCTCCAACTTAAATGACGCTTGCCCGAAAGACTGCTTCCAGCTCCCCCGAATCGATCAGCTTGTGGACAGCACTGCCGGGCACGAACTTTTATCTTTTATGGATGCATACTCCGGATACAACCAGATTCCCATGCACGCTCCCGATCAAGACCACACTAGCTTCATCACTGACCGGGGATTATATTGTTACAAAGTCATGCCTTTTGGACTCAAAAATGCCGGAGCTACCTATCAGCGCCTCGTCAACAAGATGTTCGCGGAATTAATAGGACGAACTATGGAAGTATATGTGGATGACATGTTGGTAAAGTCCAGAAGAGCCGACGATCATGTAAGCCACCTGAGCGAGATGTTTCAGGTACTTCGCCAATATAGAATGAAGCTGAATCCTCTAAAGTGCTCCTTCGGAGTGTCATCGGGAAAATTCTTAGGATTCATCGTCCATGCCAGAGGAATTGAAGCAAACCCTGAACAAATCCGGGCTCTAAAAAAAATAAGGATACCTTCCACTCGAAAAGAAATGCAGAGCCTAAACGGAAAGGTGGCCGCCCTAAGCAGATTCATTTCCAAAGCAACTGACAAGTGCGTCCCTTTCTTCGAAGCTCTCAAGAAAGACAAAGGAAAGTTCGAGTGGACCGATGAATGCTTAAAAGCCTTCCTTAACCTGATCGAACACCTTCAGAAACCACCAGTACTCTCAACTCCAAATGAAGGCGAAGAGCTATACCTATACCTCGGTGTATCATCTTATGCTCTAAGTGCTGCCCTGGTAAGAGAAGAAGACCACACACAACGCCCGGTGTACTTTATAAGTAAGAGATTTACAGAGGCAGAAGCCAGATATCCTAAACTTGAGAAATTGGCATATTGTTTATTGATCGCGTCACGAAAACTGCGACACTACTTCCAATCTCACTCCATCAGAGTTCTAACCGATCAGCCACTAAGACAGGTGCTCCATCGTCCCGACACTTCTGGACAACTCCTGAAATGGTGCATTGAACTAAGTCAGTATGACGTCACCTACCATCCTTGCACCGCTATCAAGGGTCAAGCCATGGCCGATTTCATTGCCGAATTCACTACCAACGAAGGCAAGGATCAGTTTGAAATAGCAAAAAACATCAAGTGGAACCTCTTTGTAGATGGAGCATCAAACGAACAAGGCTCGGGGGCAGGTATTGTGATAGTCACCCCTAGGGGAAGAAAGCTGTACTATGCATTAAGGTTGGAATTCGCGGCCACTAACAACGATGCGGAGTATGAGGCAGTAATAGCGGGATTGGAGCTTGCCTTAGAAATTGGAGTCAATTCTTTATGTCTTCATAGTGATTCTCAACTTATCGTAAACCAAGTACTAGGAGAATTCCAGACATGAGGAGAACGACTCTCAGCATATCTAAAGAAAACCAAACTGCTGCTCGACCAATTGGACCATTATCTAATCAAGCACATTCCTCGAGGAGATAACCAAGAGGCCGATGAACTAGCAAAGCAAGCTAGTATGAAGAATAGCACCATTTCCGGAGAACTAGCCATCTCAAGGCAGCTAGCCCCAAGTTTCGAACAAGTGAATCTGATAACTGCAATTGAAGAAGGAACTTGGATGACTCCTATCCGGAAATATTTGCAGGACGACACACAACCAAACAAACGTGATGAAGTCAGGAGAATTTTGAGGAAAGCTCCCCACTACACAATACAAGAAGGCATCCTCTATCGGCGTGGCTTCTCTAGCCCCTTATTCAGATGCGTCGCTGGAAGGGAAGCCAAGGAAATCTTATTCAACATCCATCAAGGAAGTTGCGGAGATCACACTGGAGGGCAGACTCTGGCGAAAAAGATACTCCGATATGGATATTACTGGCCCACACTAAACAAAGATGCCTTAGACTTCGTCAAGAGATGCGACAGATGTCAGAAATTTGCCAAGATTCCTCGACTACCCACAAATGAGATTACTCAAATGACCAGCCCTTGGCCCTTTGCTGTATGGGGAATTGATTTAATTGGCGAACTGCCAACGGGCAGGGGCGAAGCCAAATATGCTATAGTGGCAGTCGATTATTTCACCAAATGGGTGGAAGCGGAACCCATAAATAAAATATCTTCAGCAAAAGTTATCAACTTCTTGATCAAAAATATTTTGTGCAGGTACGGAGTACCACTCAAGATCATATCGGACAACGGACTCCAATTTGACAGCAAAGAATTCGCCGACTGGTGCCAAGAGCATGGAATTCATAAAAGCTTCTCATCAGTAGCTTATCCTCAGGCAAACGGGCAAGTCGAAGCTGTCAACAAAATTCTCAAAACCCTAATCAAGAAGAAACTTGAAAAGTAAAAGGCGCTTGGGTGGACAAACTTCCTACGGCACTTTGGGCCTACCGCACATCTTTCAGAACATCAGCGGGACATACTCCTTTCTCTTTGGCATACGGATCAGAGGCAATGCTCCCTGTTGAGACTATTGTTCCTTCCCACCGTAGGATCCACTACAATCCAGAAGAAAACGAAGAACTCCTCCTCATGTCTTTGGATCTGATTGAGGAAAGGAGAAACGATACAGCACTCAAAGAAGCAGCTCACAAACAAAAAGTTGCAGCACTATACAACTCCAAAGTCAAGCATCGCATCTTACAAGAAGGAGATCTTGTCCTCAGGCGAATCTTTCCGCGCCCTGGGGCACTGGACCCCATCTGGGACGGGCCATATGTAATTCATAAAGATCTCCGCAACGGAGCTTATATTTTGTCAACAGTGGACGGAGAGGTGTTCCAGAGGGCATGGAACATCCGACACCTCCGTCGATACTTTTCTTAACTTGTACTGCCCATATGAAGTAAATTAACAAAGCGAATCAGTGGACGTAGGCATTTTCATGCCGAACCACTTTAAAAAATCTTGTCTCTTTTTAACTTGTTCCTTTATATCTTGGCTGCTTGTTAAGCTTTATCCTTTTCTGTTGAACAAAATCTTATGGCATCTCCACTCAAGACGCACCACGGCCTCATCTGGACAAGGCCTAACAGGTACGCTACGATTCTATGCACTCGCCAATGAGACTCTTTTGCTCCAGCATCCCTCTGCTGCGGGTTAACTCATTGCTCGCGCCTGCCCTTAAAGCCAACTGTAATGAGCCGATTATAAGTCATCATAAAGGCCGACTATAGCCGATGGCAGCTTATTATGGCGTTCGGCTCGCCGGCAACTGTGAACCTACTTTAAGCCCTAACATAAGGTGTGGCGAGCCAGGGGTAGTTCACGGCCAACGGCACCCACGCTAGCCGGCCACGGTAAATCGAATAATACCCACGATTACGGACCATAATGGTTCGGGTAGTTACCGTGCGCGATCTCGGCTCCGATGTGTCTTAAGTGCGGCTGTGGTAAAAAAGAAAACTCCCCGCGGAAGCGTAAGATGGGTGACAAATGTCTCCAAGACCCACAGCTAGGGAAAGTGACTACAAAACCCGTTTGCCACGAACTTAAGCACATCGACGGCCTTCCGTGACTGGAGGTTTTACTTTTTCTATATTTCCATTTCATTTAAACACTTTTCTCCTATCCTGTATAACAAACTCTAAAGTACAGGAAACCAAATAGGGAGCATTCACTCATGAGAATCTAAGCCTGCGTACGGGGTGGCAAGGTACTCAGATATATCCATGATCAGTTACACAAGAAGCTCAAAGATACCGCCTGCAAATAAAACATGATGGGCGGTACTCTCTTCTCTTGTACATAAATACATAACTATAGCTTATTCATATGTCACATTAATATTGCAAAACATGAAATTATATTTCAAGCAAAGGCTTAACGTCAAACACAACTAAAATCGCAGGCATATACATAGTTATACTTCTCACGCAGCACATCAAAATGACAACGACGTTTAAACATAACAAAATCATCTTATATTATAAAATCACACCAAGTTATTCTCTGCAAATAATATTATTACAGTCACATCAATGTTTTGGACTAACGTAAACAACAGTAAAAAGAAATAAAAGGCGGCCGAATTCGGACAAGTAACCAGCTGCGTCCACACTCCATCACCAACTTCCCAAGCCTACTTGGCCGCAGGGCCGGAACCCCCAGCATGTTGATCGGAAGTTCCACCTGTCCAATTCAGAAAAGGAATCCATTAAACAAACGATAAATGATCAAGTTATGGAAACCCAGAAAGAAAAGGAAAAGAGAAGAATAACTCACCAGCGTCCGCCGCTTGATCCTAATCCTCCAGTTGCACACCCGCTTCCTCCGCAGCAAGCAACCGCATCCCCTCCTTCACCGCCGCTTGCTCCTCTTTCGAGAACTGAGCAGTGACCACATCCAGACTAAAAGCCACTCCACCTTCCTTACCCGCATTGACCCTGGCCTCCTCTAAAGCCCGAAGATATATCTTGGCCATGACCCGGGGATAGTCATCCATCCAAGACAAGCTGCCCTCATTCTAAGTGCGGAAGTACATGTCCTGCAGCATCTCGTCCATCATCTCCTCATTCTCCTCGAACTCCCTCACCCGGGCCTCGAAAGCCTGCAACTTGGCGACAGCGACATCCCTCTCTGATCGTTATCTCAAGCAGTCAGCCTGGAGAGACTTCCTCATCTCCTCCATCTCCTCCTTTAGCTTGACTTGAGCCATCTCCGCGGCCTCAAGCCTTCCAGACAACTCCTCTACCTGCTCGAGATCCGCATTCCGAACCTCGTCCACTGTCGTAATGGCCATGTCGATCCGCTCCTTACAGGCGGCCTCTATCTTCTGTAATTCCGCCCTACTAGCCTTTTCCATGGTCTCTTTCAGCCGCCTGGAGGCTTCCTCGTGCTGAGAAATCTGAACGGCTTGACCGGCAAGCTGTTCGGCCTGATCAGCAAACTTCAGCCGCAACCGAATATTAGCACTCCCAATCTCCTCCCCGGCCTTGACCAATTGAGCATGATACTTCATTAACTTCTTGGTCTCTTCAGCCACCCGATCAATATTAGCTTTGGCCTCGTCTCCCAGGGTAACTACCCGAGTGGTAAGCAGATCAAGATCTAGGGACTTAGCCTCGTCTAACACTCGTACCATGGGGTTGCGGGGAAGGAGGTGTTCACCCGTGGCCTCATCAAATGAAATATCCCGAGAGCTTGGATCTAAATCAGGATGACCGGCAAAAGGGTCACGAGGCACGTCAGGACGCCTTATACGGATAACAGTGGGATTCTTAGAAGGAGGTGGAGGGGGGATAAACTCCGTACTCTCCTCCGTGGTATCATGAGGAGGCTGAACAGGAAGCTGCGGACCAGGGGAAGGCTCAAATAAAGAACGACTCCTCTTCTTTTTCTGAATGCTCTCTTCAATGACCCCAAGAAGAGGACGGTATTTGACCACGTCTCCAGTACGACCAGTGGGAGGCTTCGCAGAAGCTCTCATCAACTTGAATTGTTCGAGGCGGTGTCGAACGTCTGACGTTTTAACCACCTGGCCTGCCCCTGGAATAAAGAACAAGTGTTACAAACATACAATGGTCCACAATTCAAGAAACATGTTAAGTAAAAAAAAAAGTGAGAAGGCACATCTATTATACAAACCCTGCGGAGGAGTGGGATACTGCAATAAGTCCTGAATCTCATTCCAGGACGGAAATGAACCATAAAATATTTCTAAGTCCTTATCGAAAATGGAATCGACAGAGGACAAAAGTTCACCTTGCACCGCCGAAGTCACCCTGGCTGAGGAAGCCCTAGGGGATAGATCGGCACCAGCCCCGACCTTGCCAGTCTCCTTCGCCTTCTCCGCTCCCGATTCCCCCTCCGATTCCCCGAAGGCCTGGCGGAGGGCCTCATCCAGTTCAGAGTCTTGCCCAGAAGTTAAGGCACCAACACCACTACCACCCTGACCATCTCCATCTCCTCCGCCCTCCGACTCTCCTTCCATATCGCCCCCTTCGCCCTCTTCCACACCTTCCTCCTCTGGGATGATCGGGAAAGTACTAGGAGAGGGGCCCTCAGACTCCTTAAGCTTCTTGCCTCCCGCGACGGGATGTTGTGCAAAGGGTTTCCTCTTGGCACTCTTTACCGTGGCCCCCTCTTTAGCTTTAGCAGCCTTCTCCTCAGCCGTGTCCCTCTGCTTAACCACGTACTGGTGCGGCTGGATCAAATTGTACTCCAGGAGGGTAGCGTTACTGATCAGGAACGAAGCCGACCTGTCCCGTGCGGGAATGGCCTTTATTTCAGCAGCCATCCGCGCCAAAGAATCATCTTCCACGACTGCAATGCCACCTGTCGCTAGCAAGAAATAGAAGCGTGTCAGAAGAAGCACTACATTCAGAACATGGAAAATATAAATGAAATTCATCTTACAGCCGGAAGTGAAAAGGCGGAAAGAAACAGAACCGTCCTTGATAAAAAACCATTCCTTCTTGAACATGGTAAACTTTGAATATAAGTCCAAGACCGGTTTGAAGGGCACGACCGCTTCCAAACTAATATGCGGAGACCTCTTCTTGTAGCCTCTCAGGTTATACAAATATCGAATTTCCCGGTTAGAAGGAGGGCGCCCGTACCTCCTCTGCAAGATGACGAAAAGGCTTACCAGAATGGCATAAGAGTTAGGCTGAAGCTGGAATGGAGCCACCTTCAAATATGTGGTAAAGCTAACTATCCAGGCATTGATAGGAGGGATAGCACCACACATGCAATGATATCTGCTGTAAGCAAAGTAGCCTTCGTGGGGATTATACGGCATCACTCCATCTCCCGGTAACAGCATGCGAGCCCTGTCTATCCCGAAGGAACGGGATATAACATCAAGTTGCTCCTCCTTTAGGGAGCTAGGAAAGCAATCGGGAGGGGAGACCAGAAGTTCCTGAGGACCGTACCCGTCCACTAATGACCCCGGAACAGGCCCATGTTGCACCGGCCCTGGTTGGGCTGGGGGCACGGAAGAAGACACTCCTCCATCCTTGGGTTTCCGTCTGTCTGATCGTGTTTCCGCCTTGCGAGACATTTATCTGCATACACAAAAGCAAAAAGACAGGTTGTTAGAACAAGGAATACAGAGATGCAAGCGAAAAAGAATGCATAAGTTCGGAATTCCACTAAAATATCAAGTTCATTCAGTAGCCAAGTATTATATCCATTCGGCAGTAAGATGATAATCTCATTCGGCAGTGAAATGATAAGTTCATTCGGCATTGAAAGTGTATGGCCATTCGGCACTAAAATTTGATTCGGTTTACATATCATTCGGCCTTAAGGCCTAAGTCTCATTCGGTAAAGCAAAGCCCTTCGTATGTATTCGGCAAATCAGGTACATCCGGTAATAAAGTTCATTCGGAAAAGGAGTGTATACCTGGTTCGGAAATGACTTGATTCGGCAAAGTGTTTGATTCGGTATAGTGTCGGTTCGGCTTTCGTTGGTTCGGTAGGAAAAAACCAAGGGGGTGTAGCCCCTATATATAGAGGAGCGCAACACTACCGGACCAACCCATTCGGCAGACCGGACCAACTAAGAACCGAACGGAGCTATCTCTACCGAATGAAGCTATCTCTATCAACTAAAAACCGAATGAAACTGTCTCTACCAGCAGAAACCAGAAACAGGGGGCACGCAGAGCCCCCGCACTCAGATAAGACATCAACAGGATATGAACATCCAGCCCATGGCATTACAAAACAAGCCTTCCTACCACAGGGAAACAAAGCGCGACACATGCAAGCACGTGCCCCACTTTGGGGGGCAAATGTTGGGCGAATTCTCACCCAGAAGATCTCGAGACCGAGAAGTCACAGTTTCACCCGGGCTCGCGACCTCCACCTCGTTCGACAAACACAAGGCTCGATATAAGCATAGAAGTCCATCTGGCATTCTCAATATACAAGTCCATTCGGCATCTCCAATTCATGCCGAACCAAAGGCCATTCGGTCAGCCCCACATCCGGTCCTCCTTCCACCGAACCAACTATCCACCGAACCAACTCCCCTACCGGTCCAGTCACTACCGGTCCACCAACCTTCACACCCCTATGCCAGACCAAAGGGCCTACCGGACCATCTCCACAACCGGTCCAAACAAGCACCGAACCACCTCACTGCCGGTCTACGTCCACACATACCACCGGTCCATACCTACCACCTGTCCAAACTCAATGCCGGATGAAGCTCCGCCGAACCAGATGACTACCAGGCCAGATTGCTTCAGCCCGGGCCCACCAGCAGCTATATACATCCAAGACCCCTGCCACCTACCTCACTCTATAAATAGAGGGGCAGGGGTACAACAATGGCAGATAAGTTTGAGATCTCAAGCACGGAAGGAACTATCAAACTACTTTCATATACTTGTACACAAAGCATTGTACTTGTAATCTGAAAGAAAGAAGATAATAACATATAAAGTGGACGTAGGCACGTTCTGGCCGAACCACTATAAATCTGTGTGTCCTTTACATTTCAGCCCCTACTTTTTTCATATTTACATAACTCATCTAAATCATTAAGAATCACATAAAATCAACTAAATCACACGAATTGGAGGTGTTTGCCCATTTTTTGCGCAAACACCAAAAGTTGGGATAACATGGGCATTAATCTATCCGTTGTCGGTTGAAAGCTGACAAAGACGTAGAACTCACAGTGGCCTTCGTTTTGACAGGTTATGGCTCATGTAACTCTAAACGAGCCAGAAGTTATGGCCGTCCGAATAATCGATATCTACGGGGTGCAACATCCGCAGTGCAAGGTGCAGGATCCATCCGAAATGGCGAAACAGTGTCGTACGACTTTTATAAATGTGTGCATGGATTTGAAACGGAACAGTACCATGGGGCACCACTCTCCAGCGATGGTAAATCGAAGGCGTCGCACGGTAACCTCGTTTTACCGTAAAAATCCGGTGTCAAAAAAAACGAAGGGTAAAAAACTTACGAGACCCGATTGAGATTCGGGTTGTCCTTTTTGGGCATTAATCTATCTGTTGTCGGCTGAAAGCTTTCAAAGCCGCAGAACTCACAGTGGGCTTCGTTTTGACAGGTTATGGCTCCCGTAAATCTAAACGAGCCAGAAGTTATGGCCGTCCGAATAATCGATATCTACACGGTGCAACATCCGCGGTGCACGGTGCAACATCCGTCCGAAATGGCGAAACAGTGCCGTACGACTTTTAGAAATGTGTGCATGGATTTGAAACGGAACAGTACCATGGTGCACCACTCTCCAGCGATGGTAAATCGAAGGCGAGGCACGGTAATCCCGTTGTACCGCAAAAATCCGGTGTCGAAAAAACGAAGGGTAAAAAACTTACGAGACCCGATTGAGATTCGGGTTGTCCTTTTTGGCCATTAATCTATCTGTTGTCGGTTGAAAGCTGACAAAGCCGTAGAACTCACCGTGGCCTTCGTTTTGACAGGTTATGGCTCCCGTAACTCTAAACGAGCCAGAAGTTATGGCCGTCCGAATAATCGATATCTACAGGGTGCAACATCTGCGGTGCAAGGTGCAACATCCATCCGAAATTGCGAAACAGTATCGTACGACTTTTATAAATGCGTGCATGGATTTGAAACGGAACAGTACATGGTGCACCACTCTCCAGCGATGGTAAATCGAAGAAGAGGCACGGTAATCTCGTTTTACCGTAAAAATCCGGTGTCGAAAAAACAAAGGGTAAAAAACTTACGAGACCCGATTGAGATTCGGGTTGTCCTTTTTGGGCATTACTCTATCCGTTGACGACTGAAAGCTGTCAAAGCTATAGAACTCATCGTGGCCTTCGTTTTGATAGGTTATGGCTCCCGTAACTCTAATCGAGCCAGAAGTTATGGTCGTCCGAATAATCGCTATCTATAGGGTGCAACATCCGCGGTGCAAGGTGCAACGTCCATCCGAAATGGCGAAACAGTGCCGTACGACTTTTAGAAATGCGTGCATGGATTTGAAATGGAACAGTACCATGGTGCACCACTCTCCAGCGATGGTAAATCGAAGGCGAGGCACAGTAATCCTGTTTTACCGTAAAAATCCGGTGTCGAAAAAATGAAGGGTAAAAAACTTACGAAACCTGATTGAGATTCGGGTTGTCCTTTTTGGCCATTAATCTATCTGTTGTCGGTTGAAAGCTGACAAAGCCGTAGAACTCACCGTAGCCTTCGTTTTGACAGGTTATGGCTCCCGTATCTCTAAACGAGCCAGAAGTTATGGCCGTCCGAATAATCGATATCTACAGGGTGCAACATCCGCGGTGCAAGGTGCAACATCCGTCCGAAATGGCGAAACAGTGCCGTACGACTTTTATAAATGCGTGCATGGATTTGAAACGGAACAGTACCATGGTGCACCACTCTCCAGCGATGGTAAATCGAAGAAGAGGCACGGTAATCTCGTTTTACCGTAAAAATCCGGTGTCGAAAAAACGAAGGGTAAAAAACTTACGAGACCCGATTGAGATTCGGGTTGTCCTTTTTGGGCATTATTCTATCCGTTGACGGCTGAAAGCTGTCAAAGCTATAGAACTCATCGTGGCCTTCGTTTTGATAGGTTATGGCTTCCGTAACTCTAATCGAGCCAGAAGTTATGGCCGTCCGAATAATCGCTATCTATAGGGTGCAACATCCGCGGTGCAAGGTGCAACATCCGTCCGAAATGGCGAAACAGTGCCGTACGACTTTTAGAAATGCGTGCATGGATTTGAAATGGAACAGTACCATGGTGCACCACTCTCCAGCGATGGTAAATCGAAGCCGAGGCACAGTAATCCTGTTTTACCGTAAAAATCCGGTGTCGAAAAAATGAAGGGTAAAAAACTTACGAAACCTGATTGAGATTCGGGTTGTCCTTTTTGGCCATTAATCTATCTGTTGTCGGTTGAAAGCAGACAAACCCGTAGAACTCACCGTAGCCTTCGTTTTGACAGGTTATGGCTCCCGTATCTCTAAACGAGCCAGAAGTTATGGCCGTCCAAATAATCGATATCTATAGGGTGCAACATCTGCGGTGCAAGGTGCAACATCCGTCCGAAATTGCGAAACAGTGCCGTACGAGTTTTATAAATGCATGCATGGATTTGAAACGGAACAGTACCATGGTGCACCACTCTCCAGCGATGGTAAATCGAAGAAGAGGCACGGTAATCTCGTTTTACCGTAAAAATCCGGTGTCGAAAAAACGAAGGGTAAAAAACTTACGAGACCCGATTGAGATTCGGGTTGTCCTTTTTGGGCATTATTCTATCCGTTGACGGCTGAAAGCTGTCAAAGCTGTAGAACTCATCGTGGCCTTCGTTTTGATAGGTTATGGCTCCCGTAAATCTAATCGAGCCAGAAGTTATGGCCGTCCGAATAATCGATATCTACAGGGTGCAACATCCGCGGTGCAAGGTGCAACATCCGTCCGAAATGGCGAAACAGTGCCGTACGACTTTTAGAAATGTGTGCATGGATTTGAAACGGAACAGTACCATGGTGCACCACTCTCCAGCGATGGTAAATCGAAGGCGAGGCACGGTAATCCCGTTTTACCGCAAAAATCCGGTGTCGAAAAAACGAAGGGTAAAAAACTTACGAGACCCGATTGAGATTCGGGTTGTCCTTTTTGGCCATTAATCTATCTGTTGTCGGTTGAAAGCTGACAAAGCCGTAGAACTCACTGTGGCCTTCGTTTTGAAAGGTTATGGCTCCCGTAATTCTAAACGAGCCAGAAGTTATGGCCGTCCGAATAATCGATATCTACAGGGTGCAACATCCGCGGTGCAAGGTGCAACATCCGTCCGAAATGGCGAAACAGTGTCGTACGACTTTTATAAATGCGTGCATGGATTTGAAACGGAACAGTACATGGTGCACCACTCTCCAGCGATGGTAAATCGAAGAAGAGGCATGGTAATCTCGTTTTACCGTAAAAATCCGGTGTCGAAAAAACGAAGGGTAAAAAATTTACGAGACCCGATTGAGATTCGGGTTGTCCTTTTGGGCATTACTCTATCCGTTGACGACTGAAAGCTGTCAAAGCTGTAGAACTCATCGTGGCCTTTGTTTTGATAGGTTATGGCTTCCGTAACTCTAATCGAGCCAGAAGTTATGGCCGTCCGAATAATCGCTATCTATAGGGTGCAACATCCGCGGTGCAAGGTGCAACATCCGTCCGAAATGGCGAAACAGTGTCGTACTACTTTTAGAAATGCGTGCATGGATTTGAAATTGAACAGTACCATGGTGCACCACTCTCCAGCGATGGTAAATCGAAGGCGAGGCACAGTAATCCTGTTTTACCGTAAAAATCCGGTGTCGAAAAAATGAAGGGTAAAAAACTTACGAAACCTAATTGAGATTCGGGTTGTCCTTTTTGGCCATTAATCTATCTGTTGTCGGTTGAAAGCTGACAAAGCCGTAGAACTCACCGTGGCCTTCGTTTTGACAGGTTATGGCTCCCGTATCTCTAAACGAGCCAGAAGTTATGGCCGTCCGAATAATCGATATCTACAGGGTGCAACATCCGCGGTGCAAGGTGCAACATCCGTCCAAAATGGCGAAACAGTGCCGTATGACTTTTATAAATGCGTTCATGGATTTGAAACGGAACAGTACCATGGTGCACCACTCTCTAGCGATGGTAAATTGAAGAAGAGGCACGGTAATCTCGTTTTACCGTAAAAATCCGGTGTCGAAAAAACGAAGGGTAAAAAACTTACGAGACCCGATTGAGATTCGGGTTGTCCTTTTTGGGCATTATTCTATCCGTTGACGGCTGAAAGCTGTCGAAGCTGTAGAACTCATCGTGGCCTTCGTTTTGATAGGTTATGGCTCCCGTAACTCTAATCGAGCCAGAAGTTATGGCCGTCCGAATAATCGATATCTACAGGGTGCAACATCCGCGGTGCAAGGTGCAACATCCGTCCGAAATGGCGAAACAGTGCCGTACGACTTTTAGAAATGTGTGCATGGATTTGAAACGGAACAGTACCATGGTGCACCATTCTCCAGCGATGGTAAATCGAAGGCGAGGCACGGTAATCCCGTTTTACCGCAAAAATCCGGTGTCGAAAAAACGAAGGGTAAAAAACTTACGAGACCCGATTGAGATTCGGGTTGTCCTTTTTGGCCATTAATCTATCTGTTGTCGGTTGAAAGCTGACAAAGCCGTAGAACTCGCCGTGGCCTTCGTTTTGAAAGGTTATGGCTCCCGTAATTCTAAACGAGCCAGAAGTTATGGCCGTCCGAATAATCGATATCTACAGGGTGCAACATCCGCGGTGCAAGGTGCAACATCCGTCCGAAATGGCGAAACAGTGTCGTACGACTTTTATAAATGCGTGCATGGATTTGAAACGGAACAGTACATGGTGCACCACTCTCCAGCGATGGTAAATCGAAGAAAAGGCATGGTAATCTCGTTTTACCGTAAAAATCCGGTGTCGAAAAAACGAAGGGTAAAAAATTTACGAGACCCGATTGAGATTCGGGTTGTCCTTTTTGGGCATTACTCTATCCGTTGACGGCTGAAAGCTGTCAAAGCTGTAGAACTCATCGTGGCCTTCGTTTTGATAGGTTATGGCTTCCGTAACTCTAATCGAGCCAGAAGTTATGGCCGTCCGAATAATCGCTTTCTATAGGGTGCAACATCCGCGGTGCAAGGTGCAACATCCGTCCGAAATGGCGAAACAGTGTCGTACTACTTTTAGAAATGCGTGCATGGATTTGAAATGGAACAGTACCATGGTGCACCACTCTCGAGCGATGGTAAATCGAAGGCGAGGCACAGTAATCTTGTTTTACCGTAAAAATCCGGTGTCGAAAAAATGAAGGGTAAAAAACTTACGAAACCTGATTGAGATTCGGGTTGTCCTTTTTGGCCATTAATCTATCTGTTGTCGGTTGAAAGCTGACAAAGCCGTAGAACTCACCGTGTCCTTCGTTTTGACAGGTTATGGCTCCCGTATCTCTAAACGAGCCAGAAGTTATGGCCGTCCGAATAATCGATATCTACAGGGTGCAACATCCGCGGTGCAAGGTGCAACATCCGTCCAAAATGGTGAAACAGTGCCGTACGACTTTTATAAATGCATGGATGGATTTGAAACGGAACAGTACCATGGTGCACCACTCTTTAGCGATGGTAAATCGAAGAAGAGGCACGGTAATCTCGTTTTACCGTAAAAATCCGGTGTCGAAAAAACGACGGGTAAAAAACTTACGTGACCCGATTGAGATTCGGGTTGTCCTTTTTGGGCAT
The DNA here is from genome assembly GCA_030765085.1 of Allium cepa. Classification (NCBI taxonomy): domain Eukaryota; kingdom Viridiplantae; phylum Streptophyta; class Magnoliopsida; order Asparagales; family Amaryllidaceae; genus Allium; species Allium cepa. The sequence goes on along the minus strand of CM060941.1, from coordinate 41,401,077 downwards.
TATTCTATCCGTTGAAGGCTGAAAGCTGTCAAAGCTGTAGAACTCAGCGTGGCCTTCATTTTGATAGGTTATGGCTCCCGTAACTCTAATCGAGCCAGAAGTTATGGCCGTCCGAATAATCGCTATCTATAGGGTGCAACATCTGCGGTGCAAGGTGCAACATCCGTCCGAAATGGCGAAATAGTGTCGTACGACTTTTAGAAATGCATGCATGGATTTGAAATGGAACAGTACCATGGTGCACCACTCTCCAGCGATGGTAAATCGAAGGCGAGGCACGGTAATCCCGTTTTACCGTAAAAATCCGGTGTCGAAAAAACGAAGGGTAAAAAACTTACGAGACCCGATTGAGATTCGGGTTGTCCTTTTTGGGCATTAATCTATCCGTTGTCAGCCGAAAGCTGTCAAAGCCGTAGAACTCACCGTGGCCTTCATTTCGACAGGTTATGGCTCCCGTAACTCTAAACGAGCCAGAAGTTATGGCCATCCGAATAATCGATATCTACAAGGTGCAACATCCGCGGTGCAAGGTGAAACATCCGTCCGAAATGGCGAAACAGTACCATACGACTTTTAGAAATGCGTGCATGGTTTTGAAACGGAACAGTACCATGGTTCACCACTGTCCAGCGATGGTAAATCGAAGGCGAGGCACGGTAATCCCGTTTTACCGTAAAAATCCGGTGTTGGAAAAACGAAGGGTACAAAACTTACGAGACCCGATAGAGATTCAGGTTGTCCTTTTTGGGCATTAATCTATCTGTTGTCGGCTGAAAGCTGTCAAAGCCGTAGAACTCACCGTTGGTTTCATTTTGACAGGTTATGTCTTCCGTAAATCTAAACGAGCCAGAAATTATGGCCGTCCGAATAATCGATATCTACAGGGTGCAACATCCACGGTGGAAGGTGCAACATCCGACCGATATGGAGAAACAGTGCCGTACGACTTTTAGAAATGCGTGCATGGATTTGAAATGGAACAGTACCATGGTGCACCACTCTCCAGCGATGGTAAATCGAAGGCGAGGCACGGTAATCCCGTTTTTCCATAAAAATCCGGTGTCGAAAAAACAAAGGATAAAAAACTTACGAGACCCGATTGAGATTCGGGTCGTCCTTTTTGGACATTAATCTATCCATTGTCGGCTGAAAGCTATAAAATCCGTATAACTCACCGTGGTATTCGTTTTGACAGTTTATGGCTCCCACAACTCTAAACGAGCCAGAAGTTATGGTCGTCCGAATAATCGATATCTACAGGGTGCAACATCCGCGGTGCAAGGTGAAACATCCGTCCGAAATGGCGAAACAGTGTCGTACGACTTTTAGAAATGCGTGCATGGATTTGAAACGGAACAGTATCATGGTGCACCACTCTCCAGCGATGGTAAATCGTAGGCGAGGCACGGTAATCCCGTTTTACCGTAAAAATCCGGTGTCGAAAAAACGAAGGGTAAAAAACTTACGAGACTCGATTGAGATTCGGGTTGTCCTTTTCGGGCATTATTCTATCCATTGATGGTTGAAAGCTTTCATAGCCATAGAACTCACCGAGGCCTTCGTTTTGACAGGTTATGGCTCCCGTAACTCTAAATGAGCCAGAAGTTATGGCCATCCGAATAATCGATATCTACAGGGTGCAACATCCGCCGTGCAACGTGCAACATCCGTCCGAAATGGCGAAACAGTGTCGTACGACTTTTAGAAATGCATGCATGGATTTGAAACGGAACAGTACCATGGTGCACCACTCTCCAGTGATGGTAAATCGAAGGCGAGGCACGGTAATCCCGTTTTACCGCAAAAATCTAGTGTCGAAAAAACGAAGGGTAAAAAACTTACGAGACCCGATTGAGATTCGGGTTGTCCTTTTTGGGCATTAATCTATCCACTGTCGGATGAAAGCTGTCAAAGCCGTAGAACTCACCGTGGCCTTCGTTTTGACAGGTTATGGCTCCCGTAACTCTAAACGAGCCAGAAGTTATGGCCGTCCGAATAATCGATATCTACAGGGTGCAACATCCGCGGTGCAAGGTGAAACATCCGTCCGAAATGGCGAAACTGTGTCGTACAACTTTTAGAAATGCGTGCATGGATTTGAATATGAACAGTACCATGGTGCACCACTCTCCAACGATGGTAGATCGAAGGCGAGGCACGATAATCCCGTTTTACCGCAAAAATTCGGTGTCGAAAAAACGAAGGGTAAAAAACTACCGAGACCCGATTTGATTCGGGTTGTCCTTTTTGGGCATTAATCTATCCGTTGACAGCTGAAAGCGGTCAAAGCCGTAGAACTGACCGAGGCCTTCGTTTTGACAGGTTATGGCTCCCGTAACTCTAAACGAGCCAGAAGTTATGGCCGTCCGAATAATCGATATCTACATGGTGCAACATCCGCGGTGCAAGGTGCAACATCCGTCCGAAATGGCGAAATAGTGCCGTACGACTTTTAGAAATGCGTGCATGGATTTGAAATGGAACAGTACCATGGTGCACCACTCTCCAGCGATGGTAAATCGAAGGCGAGGCACGGTAATCCCGTTTTACCAAAAAAATCCGGTGTCGAAAAAACGAAGGGAAAAAACTTACGAGACCCGATTGAGACTCGGGTTGTCCTTTTCGGGCATTAATCTAACCATTGACGGCTGAAAGTTGTCAAAGCCGTAGAACTCACCGTGGCCTTCGTTTTCACAGGTTATGGCTCCCGTAACTCTAAACAAGCCAGAAGTTATGGCCGTCCGAATAATCGATATCTACAGGGTGCAACATCCGCGGTGCAAAGTGCAACATCCGTCCGAAATGGCGAAACAGTACCGTACGACTTTTAGAAATGCGTGCATGGATTTGAAACGGAACAGTACCATGGTGCACCACTCTCCAGCGATGGTAAATCGAAGGCGAGGCACGATAATCCCGTTTTACCGCAAAAATCCGGTGTCGAAAAAACGAAGGGTAAAAAACTTACGAGACCCGATTGAGATTCAGGTTGTCCTTTTTGGGCATTAATCTATCCGTTGTCGGCTGAAAGCTGTCAAAGCCGTAGAACTCACCGTGGCCTTCGTTTTGACAGGGTATGGCTCCCTAACTCTGAAGAGCCAGAAGTTATGGCCGTCCGAATAATCGATATCTACAGGGTGCAACATCCACTGTGCAAGGTGAAACATCCGTCCGAAATGGCGAAACTGTACCGTACGACTTTTAGAAATGCGTGCATGGATTTGAAACGGAACAGTACCATGGTGCACTACTCTCCAGCGATGGTAAATCGAAGGCGAGGCACGATAAACCCGTTTTACCGCAAAAATCCGTTGTCGAAAAGACGAAGGGTAAAAAACGTACGAGACCCGATTGAGATTCTCGCTCCCGTAACTCTAAACGAGCCAGAAGTTATGGCCGTCCGAATAATCGATATCTACAGGGTGCAACATCCGCGGTGCAAGGTGAAACATCCGTCCGAAATGGCGAAACAGTGTCGTACGACTTTTAGAAATGCGTGCATGGATTTGAAAAGTTACAGTACCATGGTGCACCACTCTCCAGTGATGGTAAATCGAAGGCGAGGCACGGTAATCCCGTTTTACCGTAAAAATTCGGTGTCGAAAAAACGAAGGGTAAAAAACTTACGAGACCCGATTGAGATTCGGGTTGTCCTTTTCGGGCATTAATCTATCCGTTGACGGCTGAAAGCTATCAAAGACGTAGAACTCACCGAGGCCTTCGTTTTGACAGGTTATGGCTCCCGTAACTCTAAATGAGCCAGAAGTTATGGCCGTCCGAATAATCGATATCTACAGGGTGCAACATCCGCGGTGCAAGGTGCAACATCCGTCCGAAATGGCAAAACAGTGTCGTACGACTTTTGGAAATGCGTGCATGGATTTGAAATGGAACAGTACCATGGTGCACCACTCTCCAGCGGTGGTAAATCGAAGGCGAGGCACGATAATCCCGTTTTACCGCAAAAATACGGTGTCGAAAAAAGGAAGGGTAAAAAACTTACTAGACCCGATTGAGATTCGAGTTGTCCTTTAGGGGCATTAATCTATCCTTTGACGGATGAAAGCTGTCAAAGCCGTAGAACTCACTGAGGCCTTCGTTTTGACAGGTTATGGCTCCCGTAACTCTAAACGAGCCAGAAGTTATGGCCGTCCGAATAATCGATATCTACAGGGTGCAACATTCACAGTGCAAGGTGCAACATCCGTCCGAAATGGCGAAACAGTGCCGTACGACCTTTACAAATGCGTGCATGGATTTGAAACGGAACAGTACCATGGTGCACCACTATTCAGCGATGGGAAGTCGAAGACGGGGCACCGTAATCCCGTTTTACCGTAAAAATCCACGTGTCGAAAAAACGAAGGGTAAATAACTTACGAGACCCGATTGAGATTCGGATTGTCCTTTTTGGTCATTAATCAATCCGTTGACGGCTGAAAGCTGTCAAAGCCGTAGAACTCATCGAGGCCTTCGTTTTGACAGGTTATGGCTCCCGTAACTCTAAACGAGCCATAAGTTGTGGCTGTCCGAATAATCGATATCTAGAGGGTGCAACATCCATGGTGCAAGGTGCAACATCCGTCCGAAATGGCGAAACAGTGCCGTACGACTTTTAGAAATGCGTGCATTGATTTGAAATGGAATAGTACCATGGTGCACCACTCTCCAGCGATGGTAAATCGAAGGCGAGGCACGGTAATCCCGTTTTACCGCAAAAATCCGGTGTCAAAAACTTGCGAGACCCGATTGAGATTCGGGTTGTCCTTTACGGGCATTAATCTATCCTTTGACGGATGAAAGCTGTCAAAGCCGTAGAACTCACTGAGGCCTTCGTTTTGACAAGTTATGGCTCCCGTAACTCTAAACGAGGCAGAAGTTATGGCCGTCCGAATAATCGATATCTACAGGGTGGAACATCCGCGGTGCAAGATGCAACATCCGTCCGAAATGGCGAAACAGTGCCGTACGACTTTTAGAAATACGTGCATGGATTTGAAACGGAATAGTACCATGGTGCACCACTCTCCAGCGATGGTAAATCGAAGGCGAGGCACGGTAATCCCGTTTTACCGCAAAAATCCGGTGTCAAAAACTTACGAGACCTGATTGAGATTCGGGTTGTCCTTTTTGGGCATTAATCTATCCGTTGTCGGCTGAAAGCTGTCAAAGCCGTAGAACTCAACGTGGCCTTCGTTTTGACAGGTTATGGCTCCCGTAACTTACAGGGTGCAATATCCACGGTGCAAGGTGCAACATCCGTCCGAAATGGCAAACAGTGCCGTATGACTTTTAGAAATGCGTGCATGGATTCGAAACGGAACAGTACCATGGTGCACCACTCTTCAGCGATGGGAAGTCGAAGACGGGCCATGGTAATCCTGTTTTACCGTAAAAATCCACATGTCAAAAAAACGAAGGGTAAAAAACTTACGAGACCCGATTGAGATTCGGGTTGTCATTTTTGGGCATTGATCTATCCGTTGACGGCTGAAAGCTATCAAAACCGTAGAACTCATCGAGGCCTTCGTTTTGACAGGATATGGCTTCCGTAACTCTAAACGAGCCAGAAGTTATGGCCGTCCGAATAATCGATATCTACAGGGTGCAACATCCACGGTGCAAGGTGCAACATCCGTCCGAAATGGCGAAACATTGCCGTACAACTTTTAGAAATGCATGCATGGATTTGAAACGGAACAGTACCATGGTGCACCACTCTCCAGCAATGGTAAATCGAAGACGAGGCACGATAATCCTGTTTTACCGTAAAAATCCGGTGTCGAAAAAACGAAGGGTAAAAAACTTACGCGACCCGATTGAGATTCGGGTTGTCGTTTTTGGGCATTAATCTATCCGTTGACGGCTGAAAGCGGTCAAACCATAGAACTCATCGAGGCCTTCGTTTTGACTGGTTATGGCTCCCGTAAGTCTAAACGAGCCAGAAGTTATAGCCGTCCGAATAATCGATATCTATAGGGTGCAACATCCACGGTGCAAGGTGCAACATCCGTCCGAAATGGCGAAACAGTGCCGTATGACTTTTAGAAATACGTGCATGGATTTGAAACGGAACAGTACCATAGTGCATCACTCTTCAGCGATGGAAAGTCGAAGACGGGTCACGGTAATCCCATTTCACCGTAAAAATCCACGTGTCGAAAAACCGAAGGGTAAAAAACTTACGAGACCCGATTGAGATTCGGGTTGTCCTTTTGGGGCATTAATCTATCCGTTGATGGCTGAAAGCTTTCAAAGCCGTAGAACTCATCGAGGCCTTCGTTTTGACAGGTGATGGCTCCCGTAACTCTTAACGAGCCAGAAGTTATGACCGTCCGAATAATCGATATCTACAGGGTGCAACATCCACGGTGCAAGGTGCAACATCCGTCCGACATGGCGAAACAGTGCCGTACGACTTTTAGAAATGCGTGCATGGATTTGAAACGGAACAGTACCATGGTGCACCGCTCTCCAGCTATGGTGAATCGAAGACCAGCCACCGTAATCCCGTTTTGCCGTAAAAATCCACGTGTCCAAAAAACGAAGGGTGAAAAACTTACGAGACCCGATTGAGATTCGGGTTGTCCTTTTTGGGCATTAATCTATCCGTTGACGGCAGAAAGCTATCAAAGCCGTAGAACTCATCGAGACCTTCGTTTTTACAGGTTATGGCTACCATAACTCTAAACGAGCCAGAAGTTATGGCCGTCCGAATAATCGATATCTACAGGGTGCAACATCCACGGTGCAAGGTGCAACGTCCGTTCGAAATGGCGAAACAGTGCCGTACGACTTTTAGAAATGCTCGCATGGATTTGAAACGGAACAGTACCATGGTGCACCACTCTTCAGCGATGGAAAGTCGAAGACGGGCCACGGTAATCCCGTTTTACCATAAAAATCCACGTGTCAAAAAAACGAAGGGTAAAAAACTTACGAGAGCCGATTGAGATTCGGGTTGTCCTTTTTGGGCATTAATCTATCCGTTGACGGCTGAAAACTATCAAAACCATAGAACTCATCGAGGCCTTCGTTTTGACAGGTTATGGCTCCCGTAACTCTAAACGAGCCAGAAGTCATGGCCGTCCGAATAATCGATATCTTCAGGGTGCAACATCCACGGTGCAAGGTGCAACATCCGTCCGAAATGGCGAAACAGTGCCGTACGACTTTTAGAAATGCGTGCATGGATTTGAAACGGAACAGTACCATGGTGCAACACTCTTCAGCGATGGAAAGTCGAAGACGGGCCACGGTAATCCCGTTTTACCGTAAAAATCCACGTGTCAAAAAAACGAAGGGTAAAAAACTTACGAGACCCGATTGAGATTCGGATTGTCCTCTTTGGGCATTAGTCTGTCCGTTGATGGCTGAAAGATGTCAAACCGTAGAACTCATCGAGGTCTTCGTTTTGACAGGTTGTGGCTCCCGTAACTCTAAACGAGCCAGAAGTTATGGTCGTCCGAATAATCGATATCTACAGGGTGCAACATCCACGGTGCAAGGTGCAACATCCGTCCGAAATGGCGAAACAGTGCCGTATGACTTTTAGAAATGCGTGCATGGATTTGAAACGGAACAGTACCATGGTGCACCACTCTCCAGCGATGGGAAGTCGAAGAAGGGCCACGTTAGTCCCGTTTTACCGTAAAAATCCACGTGTCGAAAAAACGAAAGGTAAAAAACTTACGAGAGCCGATTGAGATTCGGGTTGTCCTTTTTGGGCATTAATCTATCCGTTGACGGCTGAAAGCTGTCAAAGACGTAGAACTCATTGAGGCCTTCGTTTTGGAAGGTTATGGCTCCCGTAACTCTAAACGAGCCAGAAGTTATGGCCGTCCGAATAATCGATATCTACAGGGTGCAACATCCACAGTGCAAGGTGCAACATCCGTCCGATATGGAGAAACAGTGCCGTACGACTTTTAGAAATGCGTGCATGGATTTGAAACGGAACAGTACCATGGTGCATCACTCTTCAGCGATGGGAAGTTGAATACGGGCCACGGTAATCCCGTTTTACCGCAAAAATCCACGTGCCGAAAAAACGATGGGTAAAAAACTTACGAGACCCGATTGAGATTCGGGTTGTCCTTTTGGGCATTAATCTATCCGTTGACGGCTAAAAGCTGTCAAAGCCGTAGAACTCATCGAGGTCTTCGTTTTGACAGGTTATGGCTCCCGTACTCTAAACAAGCCAGAAGTTATGGCCGTCCGAATAATCAGTATCTACAGGGTGCAACATCCACGGTGCAAGGTGCAACATCCGTCCAAAATGGCGAAACAGTGCCGTACGACTTTTAGAAATGTGTGCATGGATTTAAAACGGAACAGTACTATGGTGAACCACTCTCCAGCGATGGGAAGTCGAAGACGGGCCACGGTAATCCCGTTTTACCATAAAAATCCACGTGTCGAAAAAAAACGAAGGGTAAAAAACTTACGAGACCTGATTGAGATTCGGATTGTCCTTTTTGGTCATTAATCTATCCGTTGACGGCTGAAAGCCGTCAAAGCTGTAGAACTCATCGAGGCCTTCGTTTTGATAGGTTATGGTTCCCGTAACTCTAAATGAGCCAGAAGTTATAGCCGTCCGAATAATCGATATCTACAGGGTGCAACATCCACGTGCAAGGTGCAACATCCGTCCGAAATGGCGAAACAGTGCCGTACGGCTTTTAGAAATGCGTGCATGGATTTGAAATGGAAAAGTACCATGGTGCACCACTCTCCAGCGATGGTAAATCGAAGACCAGCCACGGTAATCCCGTTTTGCCGTAAAAATCCACGTGTCGAAAAAACGAAGGGTAAAAAACTTACGAGACCCGATTGAGATTCGGGTTGTCCTTTTTGGGCATTAATATCTCCGTTGATGGCTGAAAGCTGTCAAAGCCGTAGAACTCATCGAGTCCTTCGTTTTGGCAGGTTATGGCTCCCGTAACTCTAAACGAGCCAGAAGTTATGCCCGTCCAAACAATCAATATCTACAGGGTGCAACATCCACGGTGCAAGGTGCAACATCCGTCCGAAATGGCAAAACAGTGTCGTATGACTTTTAGAAATGCGTGCATGGATTTGAAACGGAACATTACCATGGTGCACCACTCTCCAGGGATGGGAAGTCAAAGCGGGCCACGGTAATCCCGTTTTACCGTAAAAATCCACGTGTCGAAAAAACGAAGGGTAAAAAACTTACGAGACCAGATTGAGATTCGGGTTGTCCTTTTTGGGCATTAATCTATCCGTTGACGGCTGAAAGCTGTCAAAGCTGTAGAAATCATCGAGGCCTTCGTTTTGATAGGTTATGGCTCCCGTAACTCTGAGCGAGCCAGAAGTTATGGCCGTCCGAATAATCAATATCTACAGGGTGCAACATCCACGGTGCAAGGTGCAACATCCGTCCGAAATGGCAAAACAATGCCGTAAGACTTTTAGAAATGCATACATGGATTTGAAACGGAACTGTACCATGGTGCACCACTCTTCAGCGATGGAATGTCGAAGACGGGCCACGGTAATCCCGTTTTACCGTAAAAATCCACGTGTCAAAAAAACGAAGGGTAAAAAACTTACGAGACCCGATTGAGATTCGGGTTGTCCTTTTTGGGCAATAATCTATCCGTTGATGGCTGAAAACTGTCAAAGCCGTAGAACTCATCAAGGCCTTCTCTTTGATAGGTTATGGCTCCTGTAACTCTAAACGAGCCAGAAGTTATGGCCGTCTGAATAATCGATATATACAGGGTGCAACATCCACGGTGCAAGGTGCAACATCCGTCCGAAATGGCGAAACAGTGTCGTACGACTTTTAGAAATGCGTGCATGGATTTGAAACGGAACAGTACCATGGTGCACCACTCTCCAGCGATGGGAAGTTGAAGACGGGCCACGGTAATCTCATTTTACCGTAAAAATCCACGTGTCAAAAAAACAAAGGGTAAAAATCTTACGAGACCCGACTGAGATTCGGGTTGCACTTTTTGGGCATTAATCTATCCGTTGACAGCTGAAAGCTGTCAAAACCGTAGAACTCATCGAGGCCTTCCTTTTGACAGGTTATGGCTCCCGTAACTCTAAACGAGCCAGAAGTTATGGCCGTCCAAATAATCGATATCTACAGGGTGCAACATCCACGGTGCAAGGTGCAACATCCGTCCGAAATGGAGAAACAGTGCCGTACGACTTTTAGAAATGCATGCATGGATTTGAAACAGAACAGTACCATGGTGCACCACTCTCCAGCGATGGTAAATCGAAGACCAGCCACCGTAATCCCGTTTTACCGTAAAAATCCACGTGTCGAAAAAACGAAGGGTAAAAAACTTACGAGTCCCGATTGAGATTCAGGTTGTCCTTTTTGGGCATTAATCTATCCGTTGACGGCTAAAAGCTGTCAAAACCGTAGAACTCATCGAGGCCATCATTTTGACAGATTATGGCTCCCGTAACTCTAAACGAGCCAGATGTTTTGGCCGTCCGAATAATCGATATCTATAGGGTGTAACATCCACGGTGCAAGGTGCAACATCCGTCTAAAATGGCGAAACAGTGTCGTACGACTTTTAGAAATGCGTGCATGGATTTGAAATGGAACAGTACCATGTTGCACCACTCGTCAGCGATGGTAAGTCGAAGACGGGCCACGGTAATCCCGTTTTACCGTAAAAATCCACGTGTCAAAAAAACGAAGGGTAAAATACTTACGAGACCCGATTGAGATTCGGGTTGTCCTTTTTGGGCATTAATCTATCCATTGACGGCTGGAAGCTGTCAAAACCGTAGAACTCATCGAGGCCTTCGTTTTGACAGGTTATGGCTCCCATAACTCTAAACGAGCCAGAAGTTATGGCCGTCCGAATAATTGATATATACATGGTGCAACATCCACGGTGCAAGGTGCAACATCCGTCCGAAATGGCGAAACAGTGCCGTATGACTTTTAGAAATGCGTGCATGGATTTGAAACGGAACAGTACCATGGTGCACCACAATCTAGCGATGGGAAGTCGAAGACGGGCCACGGTAGTCCCGTTTTACCGTAAAAATCCACGTGTCGAAAAAACGAAGGGTAAAAAACTTACGAGACCCGATTGAGATTCAGGTTGTCCTTTTTGGGCATTAATCTATCTGTTGAAGGCTGAAAGCTGTCAAATCCGTAGAACTCATCGAGGCCTTCGTTTTGACAGGTTATGGCTCCCGTAACTCTTAACGAGCCACAAGTTATGGCCGTCCGAATAATCGAAATCTACAGGGTGCAACATCCACGGTGCAAGGTGCAACATCCGTCCGACATGGCGAAACAGTGTCGTACGACTTTTAGAAATGCATGCATGGATTTGAAACGGAACAGTACCATGGTGCACCACTCTCCAGCGAAGGTAAATCGAAGACCAGCCACGGTAATCCCGTTTTACCGTAAAAATCCTCGTGTCGAAAAAACGAAGGGTAAAAAACTTACGAGACCCGATTGAGATTCGGGTTGTCCTTTTGGGCATTAATCTATCCATTGTCGGTTGAAAGCTGTCAAAGCCGTAGAACGTATCGAGGCCTTCGTTTTGACAGGTTATGGCTCCCGTAACCCTAAATGAGCCAGAAGTTATGGCCGTCCGAATAATCGATATCTACAGGGTGCAACATCCACGGTGCAAGTTTCAACATCCGTCTAAAATGGCGAAACAGTGTCGTACGACTTTTAGAAATGCGTGCATGGGTTTGAAATGGAACAGTACCATGGTGCACCACTCTTTAGCGATGGTAAGTCGAAGACGGGCCACGGTAATCCCGTTTTACCGTAAAAATCCACGTGTCAAAAAAACGAAGGATAAAAAACTTACGAGACCCGATTGAGATTCGGGTTGTCCTTTTTGGGCATTAATCTATCCGTTGACGGCTGAAAGCTATCAAAACCGTAGAAATCATCGAGGCCTTCGTTTTGACAGGTTATGGCTCCCGTACCTCTAAAGAGCCAGAAGTTATGGCAGTCCGAATAATCGATATCTACAGGGTGCAACATCCACGGTGCAAGGTGCAACATCCGTCCGAAATGGCGAAACAGTGCCGTACGACTTTTAGAAATGCATGCACGGATTTGAAACGGAACAGTACCATGGTGCACCACTCTCCAGCGATGGTAAATCGAAGACCAGCCACCATAATCCCGTTTTACCGTAAAAATGCACATGTCGAAAAAACGAAGGGTAAAAAACTTACGAGACCCGATTGAGATTCGGGTTGTCCTTTTTGGGCATTAATCTATCCGTTGACGGCTGAAAGCTATCAAACCGTAGAACTCATCGAGGCCTTCGTTTTGACAGGTTATGGCTCCCGTACCTCTAAAGAGCCAGAAGTTATGGCAGTCCGAACAATCGATATCTACAGGGTGCAACATCCACGTGCAAGGTGCACCATCCGTCCGAAATGGCGAAACAGTGCCGTACGGCTTTTAGAAATGCGTGCATGGATTTGAAATGGAACAGTACCATGGTGCACCACTCTCCAGCGATGGTAAATCGAAGACCAGCCACGGTAATTCCGTTTTGCCGTAAAAATCCACGTTTCGAAAAAACGAAGGGTAAAAAACTTACGAGACCCGATTGAGATTCGGGTTGGCCTTTTTGGGCATTAATATATCCGTTGATGGCTGAAAGCTGTCAAATCCGTAGAACTCATCGAGGCCTTCGTTTTGACAGGTTATGGCTCCCGTAACTCTAAACGAGCCAGAAGTTTTGCCCGTCCGAATAATCGATATCTACAGGGTGCAACATCCACGGTGCAAGGTGCAACATCCGTCCGAAATGGAGAAACAGTGCCGTATGACGTTTAGAAATGCGTGCATGGATTTGAAATTGGAACATTACCATGGTGCACCACTCGCCAGCGATGGAAAGTCGAAGACGGGCCACGGTAATCCCGTTTTACCGTAAAAATCCACGTGTCGGAAAAACGAAGGGTAAAAACTTACGAGACCCGATTGAGATTCGGGTTGTCCTTTTTGGGCATTAATCTATCCGTGGATGTTTGAAAGTTGTCAAAGCAGTAGAACTCATCGAGGCCTTCATTTTGATCGGTTATGGCTCCCGTAACTCTGAACGAGCCAGAAGTTATGGCCGTCCGAATAATCGATATCTACAGGGTGCAACATCCACGGTGCAAGGTGCAACATCCGTCTGAAATGGCGAAACAGTGTCGTACGACTTTTAGAAATGCGTGCATGGATTTGAAACGGAACAGTACCATGGTGCACCACTCTTCAGCGATGCGAAGTCGAAGATGAGCCACGGTAATCCCGTTTTACCGTAAAAATCCACGTGTCGAAAAAACGAAGGGTAAAAAACTTACGAGACCCGATTGAGATTCGGGTTGTCCTTTTTGGGCATTAATCTATCCGTTGACGGCTGAAAGCTCTCAAAGCCGTAGAAATCATCGATGCCTTCGTTTTGACAGTTTATGGCTCCCATAACTCTTAACGAGCCAGAAGTTATGGCCGTTCGAATAATCGATATCTATAGGGTGCAACATCCACGGTGCAAGGTGCAACATCCGTCCGAAATGGCGAAACAGTGCCGTACGACTTTTATAAATGCGTGCACGGATTTGAAACGGAACAGTACCATGGTGCACCACTCTCCAGCGATGGTAAATCGAAGACCAGCCACCATAATCCCGTTTTACCGTAAAAATCCACATGTCGAAAAAACGAAGGGTAAAAAACTTACAATACCCGATTGAGATTCAGGTTGTCCTTTTTGGGCATTAATCTATCCGTTGATGGATGAAAGCTATCATAACCGTAGAAATCATCGAGGCCTTCGTTTTGACAGGTTATGGCTCACGTAACTGTAAACGAGCCGGAAGTTATGGCCGTCCGAATAATCGATATCTACAGGGTGCAACATCCACGGTGCAAGGTGCAACATACGTCCGAAATGGCGAAACAATGCCGTACGACTTTTAGAAATGCGTGCATGGATTTGAAACGGAACAGTACCATGGTGCATCACTCTCCAGCGATGGGAAGTCGAAGACGGGCCACATTAATCTCGTTTTACCGTAAAAATCCACGTGTCGAAAAAACAAAGGGTAAAAAACTTACGAGACCCGATTGAGATTCGGGTTGTCCTTTTTGGGCATTAATCTATCCGTTGACGGCTGAAAGCTGTCAAAACCGTAGAACTCATCGAGGCCTTCGTTTTGATAGGTTATGACTCCCGTACCTCTAAAGAGCCAGAAGTTATGGCCGTCTGAATAATCGATATCTACAGGGTGCAACATCCACGGTGCAAGGTGCAACATCTGTCCGAAATGGCGAAATAGTGCCGTACGACTTTTAGAAATGCGTGCACGGATTTGAAACGGAACAGCACCATGGTGCACCACTCTCCAGCGATGGTAAATCGAAGACCAGCCACCATAATCCCGTTTTACCGTAAAAATCCACATGTCGAAAAAACGAAGGGTAAAAAACTTACGAGACCCGATTGAGATTCAGGTTGTCCTTTTTGGGCATTAACCTATCCGTTGATGGATGAAAGCTGTCATAACCGTAGAAATCATCGAGGCCTTCGTTTTGACAGGATATGGCTCACGTAACTGTAAACGAGCCGGAAGTTATGGCCGTCCGAATAATCGATATCTACAGGGTGCAACATCCACGGTGCAAGGTGCAACATACGTCCGAAATGGCAAAACAGTGCCGTACGACTTTTAGAAATGCGTGCATGGATTTGAAACGAAACAGTACCATGGTGCATCACTCTCCAGCGATGGGAAGTCGAAGACGGGCCACATTAATCTCGTTTTACCGTAAAAATCCACGTGTCGAAAAAACAAAGGGTAAAAAACTTACGAGACCCGATTGAGATTCGGGTTGTCCTTTTTGGGCATTAATCTATCCGTTGACGGCTGAAACCTGTCAAAGCCGTAGAACTTATCGAGGCCTTCGTTTTGACAGGTTATGGCTCCCGTAAATCTAAACGAGCCAGAAGTTATAGCCGTCCGAACAATCGATATCTACAGGGTGCAACATCCACGTGCAAGGTGCACCATCCGTCCGAAATGGCGAAACAGTGCCGTACGGCTTTTAGAAATGCGTGCATGGATTTGAAATGCAACAGTACCATGGTGCACCACTCTCCAGCGATGGTAAATCGAAGACCAGCCACGGTAATTCCGTTTTGCCGTCAAAATCCACGTGTCGAAAAAACGAAGGGTAAAAAACTTACGAGACCCGACTGAGATTTGGATTGTCCTTTTTGGGCATTAATATATCCGTTGATGGCTGAAAGCTGTCAAATCCGTAGAACTCATCGAGGCCTTCATTTTGACAGGTTATGGCTCCCGTAACTCTAAACGAGCCAAAAGTTTTGACCGTCCGAATAATCGATATCTACAGGGTGCAACATCCACGGTGCAAGGTGCAACATCCGTCCGAAATGGCGAAACAGTGTCGTATGACGTTTAGAAATGCGTGCATGGATTTGAAATTGGAACCATACCATGGTGCACCACTCGCCAGCGATGGGAAGTCGAAGACGGGCCACGGTAATCCCGTTTTACCGTAAAAATCCACGTGTCGGAAAAACGAAGGGTAAAAACTTACGAGACCCGATTGAGATTCGGGTTGTCCTTTTTGGGCATTAATCTATCCGTGGATGTCTGAAAGTTGTCAAAGCACTAGAACTCATCGAGGCCTTCATTTTGATCGGTTATGGCTCCCGTAACTCTGAACGAGCCAGAAGTTATGGCCGTCCGAATAATCGATATCTACAGTGTGCAACATCCACGGTGCAAGGTGCAACATCCGTCTGAAATGGCGAAACAGTGTCGTACGACTTTTAGAAATGCGTGCATGGATTTGAAACGGAACAGTACCATAGTGCACCACTCTTTAGCGATGCGAAGTCGAAGATGGGCCACATTAATCTCGTTTTACCGTAAAAATCCATGTGTCGAAAAAACAAAGGGTAAAAAACATACGAGACCCGATTGAGATTCGGGTTGTCCTTTTTGGGCATTAATCTATCCGTTGACGGCTGAAACCTGTCAAAGCCGTAGAACTCATCGAGGCCTTCGTTTTGACAGGTTATGACTCCCGTACCTCTAAAGAGCCAGAAGTTACGGCCGTCTGAATAATCGATATCTACAGGGTGCAACATCCACGGTGCAAGGTGCAACATCCGTCCGAAATGGCGAAACAGTGCCGTACGACTTTTAGAAATGCGTGCACGGATTTGAAACGGAACAGTACCATGGTGCACCACTCTCCAGCGATGGTAAATCGAAGACCAGCCACCATAATCCCATTTTACCGTAAAAATCCACATGTCGAAAAAACGAAGGGTAAAAAACTTACGTGACCCGATTGAGATTCAGGTTGTCCTTTTTGGGCATTAATCTATCCGTTGATGGATGAAAGCTGTCATAACCGTAGAAATCATCGAGGCCTTCGTTTTGACAGGATATGGCTCACGCAACTGTAAACGAGCCGGAAGTTATGGCCGTCCGAATAATCGATATCTACAGGGTGCAACATCCACGGTGCAAGGTGCAACATACGTCCGAAATGGCGAAACAGTGCCGTACGACTTTTAGAAATGCGTGCATGGATTTGAAACGGAACAGTACCATGGTGCATCACTCTCCAGCGATGGGAAGTCGAAGACGGGCCACATTAATCCCGTTTTACCGTAAAAATCCACGTGTCGAAAAAACGAAGGGTAAAAAACTTACGAGACCCGATTGAGATTCGGGTTGTCCTTTTTGGGCATTAATCTGTCCGTTGACGGCTGAAAGCTGTCAAAGCCGTAGAACTTATCGAGGCCTTCGTTTTGACAGGTTATGGCTCCCGTAAGTCTAAACGAGCCAGAAGTTATAGCCGTCCGAACAATCGATATCTACAGGGTGCAACATCCACGTGCAAGGTGCACCATCCGTCCGAAATGGCGAAACAGTGTCGTACGGCTTTTAGAAATGCATGCATGGATTTGAAATGGAATAGTACCATGGTGCACCACTCTCCAGCGATGGTAAATCGAAGACCATCCACGGTAATTCCGTTTTGCCGAAAAATCCACGTGTCGAAAAAACGAAGGGTAAAAAACTTACGAGACCCGATTGAGATTCGGGTTGTCCTTTTTGGGCATTAATATATCCGTTGATGGCTGAAAGCTGTCAAATCCGTAGAACTCATCGAGGCCTTCGTTTTGACAGGTTATGGCTCCTGTAACTCTAAACGAGCCAGAAGTTTTGCCCGTCCGAATAATCGATATCTACAGGGTGCAACATCCACGGTGCAAGGTGCAACATCCGTCCGAAATGGCGAAACAGTGCCGTATGACGTTTAGAAATGCGTGCATGGATTTGAAATTGGAACATTACCATGGTGCACCACTCGCCAGCGATGGGAAGTCGAAGACGGGCCACGGTATTCCCGTTTTACCGTAAAAATCCACGTTTCGGAAAAACGAAGGGTAAAAACTTACGAGACCCGATTGAGATTCGGGTTGTCCTTTTTGGGCATTAATCTATCCGTGGATGTCTGAAAGTTGTCAAAGCAGTAGAACTCATCGAGGCCTTCATTTTGATCGGTTATGGCTCCCGTAACTCTGAACGAGCCAGAAGTTATGGCCGTCCGAATAATCGATATCTACAGGGTGCAACATCCACGGTGCAAGGTGCAACATCCATTTGAAATGGCGAAACAGTGTCGTACGACTTTTAGAAATACGTGCATGGATTTGAAACGGAACAGTACCATAGTGCACCACTCTTCAGCGATGCGAAGTCGAAGATGGGCCACGGTAATCCCGTTTTACCGTAAAAATCCACGTGTCGAAAAAACGAAGGGTAAAAAACTTACGAGACCCTATTGAGATTCGGGTTGTCCTTTTTGGGAATTAATCTATCCGTTGACGGCTGAAAGCTCACAAAGCCATAGAAATCATCGAGGCCTTCGTTTTGACAGTTTATGGCTCCCATAACTCTTAACGAGCCAGAAGTTATGGCCGTCCGAATAATCGATATCTACAGGGTGCAACATCCACGGTGCAAGGTGCAATATCCGTCCGACATGGCAAAACAATGTCGTACGACTTTTATGAATGCGTGCATGGATTTGAAACGGAACAGTACCATGGTGCACCACTCTCCAGCGATGGTAAATCGAAGACCAGCCGCCGTAATCCCGTTTTGCCGTAAAAATCCACGTGTCGAAAAAACGAAGGGTAAAAAACTTACGGGACCCGATTGAGATTCGGGTTGTCCTTTTTGGGCATTAATCTATCCGTTGACGGTTGAAAGCTGTCAAAGCCGTAGAACTCATCCAGGCCATTATGTTGATAGGTTATGGCTCCCGTAACTCTAAACGAGCCAGAAGTTATGGCCGTCCGAATAATCGATATCTACAAGGTGCAACATCCACGATGCAAGGTGCAACATCCGTCCGAAATGGCGAAACAATGCCGTACGACTTTTAGAAATGCGTGCATGGATTTGAAACGGAACAATACCATGGTACACCACTCTTCAGCGATGGGAAGTCGAAGACGGGCCACGGTAATCCCGTTTTACCGTAAAAATCCACGTGTCAAAAAAACGAAGGGTAAAAAACTCACGAGACCCGATTGAGATTCGGGTTGTACTTTTTGGGCATTAATCTATCCGTTGATGGCTGAAAGCTGTCAAAACCGTAGAACTCATCGAGGCCTTCATTTTAACAGGTTATGGCTCCCGTCACTCTAAACGAGCCAGAAGTTATGGCCGTCCAAATAATCGATATCTACAGGGTGGAACATCCACGGTGCAAGGTGCAACATCCGTCCGAAATGGCGAAACAGTGCCGTACGACTTTTAGAAATGCGTGCATGGATTTGAAATGGAACAGTACATGGTGCACCACTCTCCAGCGATGGTAAATCGAAGACCAGCCACCGTAATCCCGTTTTACCGTAAAAATCCATGTGTCGAAAAAACGAAGGGTAAAAAACTTACGAGACCCGATTGAGATTCGGGTCGTCCTTTTTGGGCATTAATCTATCCGATGACGGCTGAAAGTTGTCATAGCCGTAGAACTCATCGAGGTCTTCGTTTTGACAGGTTATGGCTCCCGTAACTCTAAACGAGCCAGAAGTTATGGCCGTCCGAATAATCGATATCTACAGGGTGCAACATCCACAGTGCAAGGTGCAACATCCGTCCGAAATGGCGAAACAGTGCCGTATGACTTTTAGAAATGCGTGCATGGATTTGAAATGGAACAGTACCCTGGTGCACCACTCTCCAGCGGTGGGAAGTCGAAGACGAGCCATGGTAGTCCCGTTTTACCGTAAAAATCCATTTCGAAAAAACGAAGGGTAAAAAACTTACGAGACCCGATTGAGATTCAGGTTGTCCTTTTTGGGCATTAATCTATCCGTTGACGGCTTAAAGCCGTCAAACCCGTAGAACTCGTCGAGGCCTTCGTTTTGACAGGTTATGGCTCCCGTAACTCTAAACGAGCCTGAAGTTGTAGCCGTCCGAATAATCGACATCTACAGGGTGCAACATCCACGGTGCAAGGTGCAACATCCGTCCGACATGGCGAAACAGTGCCGTACAACTTTTAGAAATGCGTGCACGGATTTGAAACGGAACGCTACCATGGTGCACCACTCTCCAGCGATGGTAAATCGAAGACCAGCCACCGTAATCCTGTTTTACCGTAAAAATCCGCGTGTCGAAAAAATAAAGGGTAAAAAACTTACGAGACCCGATTGAGATTCGGGTTGTCCTTTTGGACATTAATCTATCCGTTGACGGCTGAAAGCTGTCACAACCGTAGAACTCATCGAGGCCTTCGTTTTGACAGGTTATGGCTCCCGTAACTCTTAACGAGCCAGAAGTTATGGCCGTCCGAATAATCGATATGTACAGGATGCAACATCCACGGTGCAAGGTGCAACATCCGTCCGACATGGCGAAAGAGTGTCGTACGACTTTTAGAAATGCGTGCATGGATTTGAAATGGAACAGTACCATGGTGCACCACTCTCCAGCGATGGTAAATCGAAGACCAGCCACCGTAATCCCGTTTTTCCGTAAAAATCCACGTGTCGAAAAAACGAAGGGTAAAAAACTTACGGGACCCGATTGAGATTCGGGTTGTCCTTTTTGGGCATTAATCTATCCGTTGACGGCTGAAAGCTGTCAAAGTCGTAGAACTCATCGAGGCCTTCATTTTAACAGGTTATGGCTCCCGTAACTCTGAACGAGCCAGAAGTTATGGCCGTCCGAATAATCGATATCTACAGGGTGCAACATCCACGGTGCAAGGTGCAACATCCGTCTGAAATGGCGAAACAGTGCCGTACGACTTTTAGAAATGCGTGCATGGATTTGAAATGGAACAGTACCATGGTGCACCACTCTTCAGCGATGGTAAATCGAAGATGGGCCACGGTAATCCCGTTTTACCGTAAAAATCCACGTGTCAAAAAAACGAAGGGTAAAAAACTTACGAGACCCGATTGAGGTTCGGGTTGTCCTTTTTGGGCATTAATCTATCCGTTGACGGCTGAAAGCAGTCAAAACCGTAGAACTCATCGAGGCCTTCGTTTTGACAGGTTATGCCTCCCGTAACTCTAAACGAGCCAGAAGTTATGGCCGTCCGAATAATCGATATCTACAGGGTGCAACATCCACGGTGCAAGGTGCAACATCCGTCCGAAATGGCGAAACAGTGCCGTACGACTTTTAGAAATGCGTGCACGGATTTGAAACGGAACAGTACCATGGTGCACCACTATCCAGCGATGGTAAATCGAAGACCAGCCACCGTAATCCCGTTTTACCGTAAAAATCCACGTGTCAAAAAAACGAAGGGTAAAAAACTTACGAGACCCGATTGAGATTCGAGTTGTCCTTTTTGGGCATTAATATATCCGTTGACGGCTGAAAGTTGTCAAAGCCGTACAACTCATCGAGGCCTTCGTTTTGACAGGCTATGGCTCCCGTAACTCTTAACGAGCCAGAAGTTATGGCCGTCCGAATAATCGATATCTACAGGGTGCAACATCCAAGGTGCAAGGTGCAACATCCGTCCGACATGGCGAAATAGCGCCGTACGTCTTTTAGAAATGCGTGCATGGATTTGAAACGGAACAGTACCATGGTGCACCACTCTCCAGCGATGGTAAATCGAAGACCAGCCACTGTAATCCCGTTTTGCCGTAAAAATCCACGTGTCAAAAAAACGAAGGGTAAAAAACTTACGAGACCCGATTGAGATTAGGGTTGTCCTTTTTGGGCATTAATCTATCTGTTGAAGGCTGACAGCCGTCAAAGTCATAGAAATCATGGAGGCCTTTGTTTTGCCAGGTTATGGCTCCCGCAACTCTAAATGAGCCAGAAGTTATGGATGTCCGAATAATCGATATCTACAGGGTACAACATCCACGGTGCAACATCCGTCCGAAATGGAGAAACAGTGCCGTACGACTTTTAGAAATGCATGCATGGATTTGAAACGGAATAGTACCATGGTGCATCACTCTTCAGCGATGGGAAGTCGAAGACGGGCCACGGTAATCCCGTTTTACCATAAAAATCCACGTGTCGAAAAAACGAAGGGTAAAAAACTTACGAGACCCGATTGAGATTAGGGTTGTCCTTTTTGGTCATATATCTATCCGTTGACAGCTGAAAGCTGTCAAAGCCGTACAACTCATCGGGGCCTTCATTTTGACAGGTTATGGCTCCCTTAACTCTTAACGAGCAAGAAGTTATGGCCGTCCGAATAATCGATATCTACAGGGTGCAACATCTATGGTGAAAGGTGCAACATCCGTCCGACATGGCGAAACAGCGCCGTACGACTTTTAGAAATGCGTGCATGGATATGAAACGGAACAGTACCATGGTGCACCACTCTCCAGCGATGGTAAATCGGAGACCAGCCACCGTAATCCCACTTTGCCGTAAAAATCCACGTGTCGAAAAGACGAAGGGTAAAAAACTTACGAGACCCGATTGAGATTCGGGTTGTCCTTTTTGGGCATTAATCTATCCGTTGACGGCTGAAAGCAGTCAAAGCCGTAGAACTCATCAAGGCCTTCGTTTTGACAGGTTATGGATCCCGTTACTCTAAACGAGCCAGAAGTTATGGCCGTCCGAATAATCGATATCTACAGGGTGCAACATCCACGGTGCAAGGTACAACATCCGTCCGAAATGGCGAAACAGTGCCGTACGACTTTTAGAAATGCGTGCATGGATTTGAAACGGAAAAGTACCATGGTGTACCACTCTTCAACGATGGGAAGTCGAAGATGGGCCACGGTAATCCCGTTTTACCGTAAAAATCCACGTATCAAAAAAACGAAGGGTAAAAAACTTACGAGACCCGATTGAGATTCGGGTTGTCCTTTTTGGGCATTAATCTATCCGTTGACGGCTGAAAGCTATCAAAACCGTAGAACTCATCGAGGCCATCATTTTGACAGGTTATGGCTCCCGTAATTCTAAACGAGCCAGAAGTTATGGCCGTCCGAATAATCGATATCTATAGGGTGCAACATCCACGGTGCAAGGTGCAACATCCGTCCGAAATGGCGAAACAGTGCCGTACGACTTTTAGAAATGCGTGCATGGATTTGAAACGAAACAGTAGCATGGTGCACCACTCTCCAGCGATGGTAAATCGAAGACCAGCCATCGTAATCCCGTTTTACCGTAAAAATCCACGTGTCAAACAAACGAAGGGTAAAAAACTTACGAGACCCGATTGAGATTCGGGTTGTCCTTTTTGGGCATTAATCTATCCGTTATGGCTGAAAGCTGTCATAACCGTAGAACTCATCGAGGCCTTCGTTTTGACAGGTTATGGCTCCCGTAACTCTAAACGTGCCAGAAGTTATGGCCGTCCGAATAATCGATATCTACAGGGTGCAACATCCACGGTGCAAGGTGCAACATCCGTCCGAAATGGCGAAACAGTGCCGTACGACTTTTAGAAATGCGTGCATGAATTTGAAACGGAACAGTACCATGGTGCACCATTCTCCAACGATGGTAAATCGTAGACTAGCCACCGTAATCCCATTTTACCGTAAAAATCCACGTGTCGAAAAAACGAAGGGTAAAAAACTTGCGAGACCCGATTGAAATTCGGGTTGTCCTTTTTGGGCATTAATCTATCCGTTGACGGCTGAAAGCCATCAAAGCCGTAGAACTCATCGAGGCCTTCGTTTTGATAGGTTATGGCTCCCGTAACTCTAAACGAGACAGAAGTTATGGTCGTCCGAATAATCTATATCTATAGGGTGAAACATCCACGGTGCAAGGTGCAACATCCGTCCGAAATGGAGAAACAGTGTCGTACGACCTTTAGAAATGCGTGCATGGATTTGAAACGGAACAGTACCGTGGTGCATCACTCTTCAGCGATGGGAAGTCGAAGACGGGCCACGGTAATCCCGTTTTACCGTAAAAATCCACGTGTCGAAAAAACGAAGGGTAAAAAACTTACGAGACCCGATTGAGATTCAGGTTGTCCTTTTTGGGCATTAATCTATCTGTTGACGGCTGAAAGCTGTCAAAGCCGTATAACTCATCGAGGCCTTCGTTTTGACAGGTTATGGCTCCCGTAACTCTTAACGAGCCAGAAGTTATGGCCGTCCGAATAATCGATATCTACAGGGTGCAACATCCACGGTGCAAGGTGCAACATCCGTCCGAAATGGCGAAACAGTGCCGAACGACTTTTAGAAATGCGTGCATGGATTTGAAACGGAACAATACCCTGGTGCGCCACTATCCAGCGATGGTAAATCGAAGACCAGCCACCGTAATCCCGTTTTACCGTAAAAATCCACGTGTCGAAAAAACAAAGGGTAAAAAACTTACGAGACCCGATTGAGATTCGGGTTGTCCTTTTTGGGCATTAATCTATCCGTTGATGACTGAAAGCTGTAAAAGTCGTAGAAATCATCGAGGTCTTCGTTTTGACAGGTTATGGCTCCCGTAACTCTAAACGAGCCAGAAGTTATGGCCGTCCGAGTAATCGATATCTACAGGGTGCACCATCCACGGTGCAAGGTGCAACATCCGTCCGAAATGGTGAAACAGTGCCGTACGACTTTTAGAAATGCGTGCATGGATTTGAATCGGAACAATACCATGGTGCACCACTCTTCAGCGATGGTAAATCGAAGACCAGCCACCGTAATCCCGTTTTACCGTAAAAATCCACGTGTCGAAAAAACGAAGGGTAAAAAACTTACGAGACCCGATTAAGATTCGGTTGTCCTTTTTGGGCATTAATCTATCCGTTGACGGCCAAAAGCAGTCAAAACCGTAGAACTCATCGAGGCCTTCGTTTTGACAGGTTATGGCTCCCGTTACTCTAAACGAGCCAGAAGTTATGGCCGTCCGAATAATCGATATCTATAGGGTGCAACATCCACGGTGCAAGGTGCAACATCCGTCCGACATGGCGAAACAGTACCGTACGACTTTTAGAAATGCGTGCTTGGATTTGAAACGGAACAGAACCATTGTGCACCACTCTCCAGCGATGGTAAATCGAAGACCAGCCACCGTAATCCCATTTTACCGTAAAAATCCACGTGTCAAAAAAATGAAGGGTAAAAAACTTACGAGACCCGATTGAGATTCGAGTTGTCCTTTTTGGGCATTAATCTATCCGTTGACGGCTGAAAGCTGTCAAAACCGTAGAACTCATCGAGTGTTATCCTGCTTTTTGGCAAAGCCGTGATACCAAAAGATTGGTCGAAAACGAAAGACAGTTCGTCTCAGAGATTGGTTATACTTCACTTTGCTATGGATATCGATGAATTTTGTCCAAGTCCGGATCAAGCCACAATTGATAGGACATGACAAGAATGGTCGTAGGAGTCGTCATTTCAAATTTCAAGTCAATCCGAGTTCGTATGCTCAAGATAGTATGGATTCAAAGTGAGAAAGGTTGTCACTGTCTGTTTCGAACCCATCGCACTGGAGTACTTCGAAACCATCCACTGTCTCTGCTTCGAACCCATCCACTATCTCTCCTTCGAACCCATCTAGTTCGAACCCATCCACGCCCTTGCCTTCGCAACCATGAAGTTCGAACCCAAGCCACGTTCGAACCCATCAGCTAGTACCTGCTTCGACTCCATCGCCTTCGACTCCATCGCCTTCGAATCCACCACAATGGCCTACCTTCGAATCCATGACTTCACTCAGCTTCGCACCCTTACTTCGAATCCATGCAAGCCCTTAATTCGAACCCATCGAGCGACCCAGTTCGAACCGATCGAGTTCGAACCCATAGGGATTCCTTGATTCGAATCGGTCACGTTCGAAGCCAGGAATACTCCTTAGTTCGAATCCACCGAGTCAGTTGGTTTGGATGACGTGTTCGCCGTGGTTCACGGAGTCGAAGCGGTCCATTCGGAGATAAGTTAGGATCGATTCGAGAGATACGCGCCACGTCACTGCAAACCCACGTGCACTCATTGGTTCGAAATCATGGGTTCGAAATCATGGGTTCGAACGACACAGCCAACCAAGAAAACACTATTTCGAACCGAGCATATCTCCTTAACCACAAATCCAAATGCAACCAAATTTTCACAGTAGCTTTCATACGAGGTAAAGATTGTTCCTGCCAAGTTTCAGCTCGATTGGACCATTTCTTGATGGGTTCGAAATCACTTCGAACCGATGTCAGATCAAGACGAAATTTGGTGGGGTCGGTCGCGTGGGCCCACTCACGTGCCAGAAGAAGTCTCACGAAGTTTTAGCAAGATCTGGGCCTCCAACGCCTATAAATAGCACCCTGAAGCCTTTAGAAAAAGAGATCTGGATCTTCCGAAAACTTCTGCCATTGAACACTGAGACTCTGCCGGATTAACGTCTATTGATCAGAATCACTGTTGTATTCAGATTTCAAAGCTATAATCTACTGTAATCCATTGTAATCGATTGAATCGAGCAAAGCACTAAAGAGAAATCCTTCAAAGTGGACATAGGCACGAACGCCGAAACACTATAAATCCTGTGTTTGTGATTGTTGTTTGTGAATTACTGTGATTTGTTACATAGAACTGAATTCTATATTGATTGTTGCTGAGTTCTGTGTTGATTATTATCAAGTTGAATACGCAAACGGGTGCTTCCGTGATATTGGGTGTTTGTGACCAATTTTGGCGCAAACATTTTGGTGCTTTCACTGAGAATTGAACTCAGGACTTCTACCAATTGATAATTAATTCGAAGAGAGTTTGAAAGTTTAGATTTGAGAAATTATGACGAGACAATCAAGCCGAAGGCCAAGGCCAGAGAGGAGCGAACCACAAGGAAGTCAAGAGGCTTCCTCAGGAGCGAATCAACCATCAATCTACATCACTATGGACGAGATGGAGACGATGATGAAGAAGCAAGAGGAGTTGATCCAGAGTTTGTTTCAACAGATAGGACAGCTTGGAGCACAGAATAGAGAAGCCAATGGAGTCCAGAACGAAGCAGGACCATCCGGCGTCGCACCCGGATTAGGGGGCACACCCATGGGGAATGTTGGTCCAATTTCGGAGGGAGAAAGAGGAGTATATGCGCAACCTGGAGACAGCAGAGGAATGAACGCTCAGTCAAGGGGGAAGATTTCAGAGTTCCCTCGTGAACTCGAGGCGCAGGATGAAAGTAACGAATGAAGGTTACATCTCGGAGACACCGACAAGTTGGCAGAGATGGTTAGGCGAGCAATGAGAGGCGGTTTGGTGAACAAAGACCTAGAGGATGTTAATAGGAGTCCTTTCACTCTGGCAATCAGACGAGCTAGAAACCCACCAGATTTCAAATTACCATCGTTGGATATGTATGACGGGAGAACGGACCCCACGGTCCATCTGACAAAATATATGAGACATATGGAAGTGCTGGGGGCATCGGAGGAGGTTATGGCCCGCTGCTTTCCGTTATACTTGACAGATATCGCAGCACTATGGTTTAGACAAGTGGAGAATGGATCCATCGGAACATGGAATGGTTTAGTGGAGAGATTTATGAGGCAATTCAGGGTTCATATCACAAGACCCAAGAATGTGATGACTTTGGCAACCCTAAAGCAAAAAGCCGGAGAGACCTTGAGGAGTTATCTAGCACGATTCAATGCAGCAGCAGCTTCAGTGGATCGAGCGGATCCGTCCATGGTAGTAATGGCAGCTGTGTCCAGAATAGCTGACGGCACAGAGTTCAAGAATTCATTGACTAAAGATCCACCCATAGATCTAGAGGAATTCTATCATGAGGCAGAAAAGTTTTTACGATTAGAAGATGCGAATGCCGAGAGAGAAGAAGGAGATGGGATAGAGGTTTTTGCATTTAGAGACGAAAAGCCTCTCAAAAAAGATTCGGACAAGGATAAAGGTAAAAGAAAGATTGAGAATGACAGAGACAGATCAAAGCGGCAACGGAGGGAGCCGCGATTCACCACCTACACTGAGTTGAACGAGAGCCTGGAACGAATTTATCAGGATACCAAAGAGCAGATTCCGTATCGAAGGCCGATGCGAAGGGACCCTACTTCTGACGAAAGGAAATCAGATAAGTTCTGTGTATTCCATGAATTAAATGGTCATAACACTAATGATTGTAGGCACCTGAAGGACGAGGTGGAAGGGCATATCAGGAACGGTATGCTCCTTCAATATGTAAGGAGGCGAGCTCCTGTGGCGGAACCAGAACGACCACCGTCCACATCAGCTAGGGGCGATCCTGAACCGAGGCACCGTTTGGTTATCAATTGAGTAAGATAACGATGAACAAGTTGTAAGCTTCCACTAACGCAATCAAATCATTTACACATGTGCGAGATCGCGAACGATCTCCAGGCATGCTCTGGATGATCATTGACCGTTTCGTGGTGGGAACTTACACTTTGACATCCATGCTTTGCTTTCATGTCATTTCAATTTGAACATTTAGACTCTGTTTGTTTGGACATTGTTTTTGAAACTCATCCGTGAAATAGATATTTGATTCTGATAACTCTGGGATGGCTAAGCTACTTACACATGTATGGGGTCGCGAACGATCCTTAGGCATGCTCTGAGATGGCGATGAACCGCCCTGACAAACGATCCAGGATCTCACCCGAACGTGACCCTGACATCGATAACATCAAGCCCTCCCGGGCACACAATTCGCCTCGAACGGCACTCGACTTCGAACAGTCACAACTCACCACGCCTCAAATGGCTTGATCGCGAACGGTCGTCACTTGAGGTCCAACACCCGACCGCGAACGGTCACGAATTCGCCTCGAACGGCACACGATCGCGAACAATCACTCTCTGCCTTGAACGGCAACGACCGCGAACGGTCATGGCTAACTAATTATGAAACCCGACCTCGAATGGTCACCATTCGCCTTGAACGGCAATTGGTCGCGAACGATCATCATTTGCCCCGAACTACAATCGACCACGAACGGTCCCATTTCATCATTTGCCGCGAACGGCATCGACCGCGAACGGTCCTATTTCATCCTATGCCACGAACGGCACGGACCGCGAACGGTCCCGATTCACCTCAAGCAGCATACGATCCCGAACGATCGATGCATGGATTTATACGCTCGATCGCGCACGGTCGCACTTTACCTCGAATGACTCGATCCCGAACGGTCGTCATTTGAAGTTGGGCGCTTGACCTTGAACGGTCGCATTTCACCACGGATAACTCGATCCCGAAAGATCGAAGCATGGATTTACGCGCTTGACCGCGCA
Source organism: Allium cepa (assembly GCA_030765085.1). Lineage (NCBI taxonomy): Eukaryota > Viridiplantae > Streptophyta > Magnoliopsida > Asparagales > Amaryllidaceae > Allium > Allium cepa. The sequence continues at coordinate 41,372,314 of CM060941.1, read as the reverse complement.
GGGTCGCACTTTCCCTCGAATGACTCGATCACGAACGATCGTCATTTGAAGATAGGCGCTTGACCATGAACGGCCGCGCTTCATCCCGAATAATTCGATCACGAACGATCGTCATTTGAGGACATATAAAATTATCAAATTCTTTGCAGGTTGATGAACGGATACGAGCATCCAACTCGAAGCATTACAAAACACACCTTCCTACCGCAAGGCATGTTTTGGGGGGCAAAATGTTATCCCGCTTTTTGGCAAAGCCGTGATACCAAAAGATTGGTCGAAAATGAAAGACAGTTCGTCTCAGAGATTGGTTATACTTCACTTTGCTATGGATATCGATGAATTTTGTCCAAGTCCGGATCAAGCCACAATTGATAGGACATGACAAGAAAGGTCGTAGGAGTCGTCATTTCAAATTTCAAGTCAATCCGAGTTCGTATGCTCAAGATAGGATGGATTCAAAGTGAGAAAGGTGGTCACTGTCTGTTTCGAACCCATTGCACTGGAGTACTTCGAAACCATCCACTGTCTCTGCTTCGAACCCATCCACTGTCTCTCCTTCGAACCCATCTAGTTCGAACCCATCCACGCCCTTGCCTTCGAAACCATGAAGTTCGAACCCAAGCCACGTTCGAACCCATCAGCTAGTACCTGCTTCGACTCCATCGCCTTCGACTCCATCGCTTCGAATCCACCACAATGGCCTACCTTCGAATCCACCACAATGGCCTACCTTCGAATCCATGACTTCACTCAGCTTCGCACCCTTACTTCGAATCCATGCAAGCCCTTAATTCGAACCCATCGAGCGACCCAGTTCGAATCGATCGAGTTCGAACCCATAGGGATTCCTTGATTCGAATCGGTCACGTTCGAAGCCAGGAATACTCCTTAGTTCGAATCCACCGAGTCAGTTGGTTTGGATGACGTGTTCGCCGTGGTTCACGGAGTCGAAGTGGTCCATTCGGAGATAAGTTAGGATCGATTCGAGAGATACGCGCCACGTCACTGCAAACCCACGTGCACTCATGGGTTCGAAATCATGGGTTCGAAATCATGGGTTCGAACGACACAGCCAACCAAGAAAACACTATTTCGAACCGAGCATATGTCCTTAACCACAAATCCAAATGCAACCAAATTTTCACAGTAGCTTTCATATGAGGTAAAGATTGTTCCTGCCAAGTTTCAGCTCGATTGGACCATTTCTTGATGGGTTCGAAATCACTTCGAACCGATGTCAGATCGAGACGAAATTTGGTGGGGTCGGTCGCGTGGGCCCACTCACGTGCCAGAAGAAGTCTCACGAAGTTTCAGCAAGATCTGGGCCTCCAACGCCTATAAATAGCACCCTGAAGCCTTCAGAAAATGAGATCTGGATCTTTCGAGAACTTCTGCCATTGAACACTGAGACTCTACCGGATTAACATCTATTGATCGGAATCACTGTTGTATTCAGATTTCAAAGCTATCATCTACAGTAATCCATTGTAATCGATTGAATCGAGCAAAGCAATAAAGAGAAATCCTTCAAAGTGGACGTAGGCACGAACGCCGAACCACTATAAATCCTGTGTTTGTGATTGTTGTTTGTGAATTACTGTGATTTGTTACATAGGGCTGAATTCTATATTGATTGTTGCTGAGTTCTGTGTTGATTATTATCAAGTTGAATACGCAAACGGGTGCTTCCGTGATATTGGGTGTTTGTGACCAATTTTGTCGCAAACATCGAGGCCTTCGTTTTGACAGGTTATGGCTCCCGTAACTCTAAACGAGCCAGAAGTTATGGCCGTCCGAATAATCGATATCTACAGGGTGCAACATCCACGGTGCAAGGTGCAACATCCGTCCGAAATGGCGAAACAGTGCCGTACGACTTTTAGAAATGCGTGCACGGATTTGAAACGGAACAGTACCATGGTGCACCACTCTCCAGCGATGGTAAATCGAAGACCAGCCACCGTAATCCCGTTTTACCGTAAAAATCCACATGTCGAAAAAACGAAGGGTAAAAAACTTACAAGACCCGATTGAGATTCAGGTTGTCCTTTTTGGGCATTAATCTATCCGTTGATGGATGAAAGCTATCATAACCGTAGAAATCATCGAGGCCTTCGTTTTGACAGGTTATGGCTCACGTAACTGTAAACGAGCCGGAAGTTATGGCCGTCCGAATAATCGATATCTACAGGGTGCAACATCCACGGTGCAAGGTGCAACATACGTCCGAAATGGCGAAACAGTGCCGTACGACTTTTAGAAATGCGTGCATGGATTTGAAACGGAACAGTACCATGGTGCATCACTCTCCAGCGATGGGAAGTCGAAGACGGGCCACATTAATCTCGTATTACCGTAAAAATCCACGTGTCGAAAAAACAAAGGGTAAAAAACTTACGAGACCCGATTGAGATTCGGGTTGTCCTTTTTGGGCATTAATCTATCCGTTGACGGCTGAAAGCTGTCAAAACCGTAGAACTCATCGAGGCCTTCGTTTTGACAGGTTATGACTCCCGTACCTCTAAAGAGCCAGAAGTTATGGTCGTCTGAATAATCGATATCTACAGGGTGCAACATCCACGGTGCAAGGTGCAACATCTGTCCGAAATGGCGAAACAGTGCCGTACGACTTTTAGAAATGCGTGCACGGATTTGAAACGGAATAGCACCATGGTGCACCACTCTCCAGCGATGGTAAATCGAAGACCAGCCACCATAATCCCGTTTTACCGTAAAAATCCACATGTCGAAAAAACGAAGGGTAAAATACTTACGAGACCCGATTGAGATTCAGGTTGTCCTTTTTGGGCATTAATCTATCCGTTGATGGATGAAAGCTGTCATAACCGTAGAAATCATCGAGGCCTTCGTTTTGACAGGATATGGCTCACGTAACTGTAAACGAGCCGGAAGTTATGGCCGTCCGAATAATCGATATCTACAGGGTGCAACATCCACGGTGCAAGGTGCAACATACGTCCGAAATGGCAAAACAGTGCCGTACGAGTTTTAGAAATGCGTGCATGGATTTGAGACGGAACAGTACCATGGTGCATCACTCTCCAGTGATGGGAAGTCGAAGACGGGCCACATTAATCTCGTTTTACCGTAAAAATCCACGTGTCGAAAAAACAAAGGGTAAAAAACTTACGAGACCCGATTGAGATTCGGGTTGTCCTTTTTGGGCATTAACCTATCCGTTGACGGCTGAAACCTATCAAAGCCGTAGAACTTATCGAGGCCTTCGTTTTGACAGGTTATGGCTCCCGTAACTCTAAACGAGCCAGAAGTTATAGCCGTCCGAACAATCGATATCTACAGGGTGCAACATCCACGTGCAAGGTGCACCATCCGTCCGAAATGGCGAAACAGTGCCGTACGGCTTTTAGAAATGCGTGCATGGATTTGAAATGGAACAGTACCATGGTGCACCACTCTCCAGCGATGGTAAATCGAAGACCAGCCACGGTAATTCCGTTTTGCCGTAAAAATCCACGTGTCGAAAAAACGAAGGGTAAAAAACTTACGAGACCCGACTGAGATTCGGATTGTCCTTTTTGGGGATTAATATATCCGTTGATGGCTGAAAGCTGTCAAATCCGTAGAACTCATCGAGGCCTTCGTTTTGACAGGTTATGGCTCCCGTAACTCTAAACGAGCCAGAAGTTTTGCCCGTCCGAATAATCGATATCTACAGGGTGCAACATCCACGGTGCAAGGTGCAACATCCGTCCGAAATGGCGAAACAGTGCCGTATGACGTTTATAACTGCGTGCATGGATTTGAAATTGGAACCTTACCATGGTGCACCACTCGCCAGCGATGGGAAGTCGAAGACGGGCCACGGTAATCCCGTTTTACCGTAAAAATCCACGTGTCGGAAAAACGAAGGGTAAAAACTTACGAGACCCGATTGAGATTCGGGTTGTCCTTTTTGGGCATTAATCTATCCGTGGATGTCTGAAAGTTGTCAAAGCAGTAGAACTCATCGAGGCCATCATTTTGATCGGTTATGGCTCCCGTAACTCTGAACGAGCCAGAAGTTATGGCCGTCCGAATAATCGATATCTACAGGGTGCAACATCCACGGTGCAAGGTGCAACATCCGTCTGAAATGGCGAAACAGTGTCGTACGACTTTTAGAAATGCGTGCATGGATTTGAAACGGAACAGTACCATAGTGCACCACTCTTCAGCGATGCGAAGTCAAAGATGGGCCACATTAATCTCATTTTACCGTAAAAATCCACGTGTCGAAAAAACAAAGGGTAAAAAACATACGAGACCCGATTGAGATTCGGGTTGTCCTTTTTGGGCATTAATCTATCCATTGACGGCTGAAAGCTGTCAAAACCGTAGAACTCATCGAGGCCTTCGTTTTGACAGGTTATGACTCCCGTACCTCTAAAGAGCCAGAAGTTACGGCCGTCTGAATAATCGATATCTACAGGGTGCAACATCCACGGTGCAAGGTGCAACATCCGTCCGAAATGGCGAAACAGTGCCGTACGACTTTTAGAAATGCGTGCACGGATTTGAAACGTAACAGTACCATGGTGCACCACTCTCCAGCGATGGTAAATCGAAGACCAGCCACCATAATCCCGTTTTACCATAAAAATCCACATGTCGAAAAAACGAAGGGTAAAAAACTTACGAGACCCGATTGAGATTCAGGTTGTCCTTTTTGGGCATTAATCTATCCGTTGATGGATGAAAGCTGTCATAACCGTAGAAATCATCGAGGCCTTCGTTTTGACAGGATATGGCTCACGCAACTGTAAACGAGCCGGAAGTTATGGCCGTCCGAATAATCGATATCTACAGAGTGCAACATCCACGGTGCAAGGTGCAACATACATCCGAAATGGCGAAACAGTGCCGTACGAGTTTTAGAAATGCGTGCATGGATTTGAAACGGAACAGTACCATGGTGCATCACTCTCCAGTGATGGGAAGTCGAAGATGGGCCACATTAATCCCGTTTTACCGTAAAAATCCACGTGTCGAAAAAACGAAGGGTAAAAAACTTACAAGACCCGATTGAGATTCGGGTTGTCCTTTTTGGGCATTAATCTGTCCGTTGACGGCTGAAAGCTGTCAAAGCCGTAGAACTTATCGAGGCCTTCGTTTTGACAGGTTATGGCTCCCGTAACTCTAAACGAGCCAGAAGTTATAGCCGTCCGAACAATCGATATCTACAGGGTGCAACATCCACGTGCAAGGTGCACCATCCGTCCGAAATGGCGAAACAGTGCCGTACGGCTTTTAGAAATGCACGCATGGATTTGAAATGGAATAGTACCATGGTGCACCACTCTCCAGCGATGGTAAATCGAAGACCATCCACGGTAATTCCGTTTTGCCGTAAAAATCCACGTGTCGAAAAAACGAAGGGTAAAAAACTTACGAGACCCGATTGAGATTCGGGTTGTCCTTTTTGGGCATTAATATATCCGTTGATGGCTGAAAGCTGTCAAATCCGTAGAACTCATCGAGGCCTTCGTTTTGACAGGTTATGGCTCCTGTAACTCTAAACGAGCCAGAAGTTTTGCCCGTCCGAATAATCGATATCTACAGGGTGCAACATCCACGGTGCAAGGTGCAACATCCGTCCGAAATGGCGAAACAGTGCCGTATGACGTTTAGAAATGCGTGCATGGATTTGAAATTGGAACATTACCATGGTGCACCACTCGCCAGCGATGGGAAGTCGAAGACGGGCCACAGTATTCCCGTTTTACCGTAAAAATCCACGTGTCGGAAAAACGAAGGGTAAAAACTTACGAGACCCGATTGAGATTCGGGTTGTCCTTTTTGGGCATTAATCTATCCGTGGATGTCTGAAAGTTGTCAAAGCAGTAGAACTCATCGAGGCCTTCATTTTGATCGGTTATGGCTCCCGTAACTCTGAACGAGCCAGAAATTATGGCCGTCCGAATAATCGATATCTACAGGGTGCAACATCCACGGTGCAAGGTGCAACATCCGTTTGAAATGGCGAAACGGTGTCGTACGACTTTTAGAAATGCGTGCATGGATTTGAAACGGAACAGTACCATAGTGCACCACTCTTCAGCGATGCGAAGTCGAAGATGGGCCACGGTAATCCCGTTTTACCGTAAGAATCCACGTGTCGAAAAAACGAAGGGTAAAAAACTTACGAGACCCTATTGAGATTCGGGTTGTCCTTTTTGGGCATTAATCTATCCGTTGACGGCTGAAAGCTCTCAAAGCCATAGAAATCATCGAGGCCTTCGTTTTGACAGTTTATGGCTCCCATAACTCTTAACGAGCCAGATGTTATGGCCGTACGAATAATCGATATCTACAGGGTGCAATATCCACGGTGCAAGGTGCAACATCCGTCCGACATGGCAAAACAATGTCGTACGACTTTTATAAATGCGTGCATGGATTTGAAACGGAACAGTACCATGGTGCATCACTCTCCAGCGATGGTAAATCGATGACCAGCCGCCGTAATCCCGTTTTGCCGTAAAAATCCACGTGCCGAAAAAACGAAGGGTAAAAAACATACGGGACCCGATTGCGATTCGGGTTGTCCTTTTTGGGCATTAATCTATCCGTTGACGATTGAAAGCTGTCAAAGCCGTAGAACTCATCCAGGCCTTTATGTTGATAGGTTATGGCTCCCGTAACTCTAAACGAGCCAGAAGTTATGGCCGTCCGAATAATCGATATCTACAGGGTGCAACATCCACGATGCAAGGTGCAACATCCGTCCGAAATGGCGAAACAATGCCGTACGACTTTTAGAAATGCGTGCATGAATTTGAAACGGAACAATACCATGGTACACCACTCTTCTGCGATGGGAAGTCGAAGACGGGCCACGGTAATCCCGTTTTACCGTAAAAATCCACGTGTCAAAAAAACGAAGGGTAAAAACTCACGAGACCCGATTGAGATTCGGGTTGTACTTTTTGGGCATTAATCTATCCGTTGATGGCTGAAAGCTGTCAAAACCGTAGAACTCATCGAGGCCTTCATTTTAACAGGTTATGGCTCCCGTAACTCTAAACGAGCCAGAAGTTATGGCCGTCCAAATAATCGATATCTACAGGGTGGAACATCCACGGTGCAAGGTGCAACATCCGTTCGAAATGGCGAAACAGTGCCGTACGACTTTTAGAAATGCGTGCATGGATTTGAAATGTAACAGTACATGGTGCACCACTCTCCAGTGATGGTAAATAGAAGACCAGCCACGGTAATCCCGTTTTACCGTAAAAATCCATGTGTCGAAAAAACGAAGGGTAAAAAACTTACGAGACCCGATTGAGATTCGGGTCGTCCTTTTTGGGCATTAATCTATCCGTTGATGGCTCAAAGTTGTCATAGCCGTAGAACTCATCGAGGTCTTCGTTTTGACAGGTTATGGCTCCCGTAACTCTAAACGAGCCAGAAGTTATGGCCGTCCGAATAATCGATATCTACAGGGTGCAACATCCACAGTGCAAGCTGCAACATCCGTCCGAAATGGCGAAACAGTGCCGTATGACTTTTAGAAATGCGTGCATGGATTTGAAATGGAACAGTACCCTGGTGCACCACTCTCCAGTGGTGGGAAGTCGAAGACGAGCCACGGTAGTCCAGTTTTACCGTAAAAATCCATTTCGAAAAAACGAAGGGTAAAAAACTTACGAGACCCGATTGAGATTCAGGTTGTCCTTTTTGGGCATTAATCTATCCGTTGACGGCTGAAAGCCGTCAAACCCGTAGAACTCGTCGAGGCCTTCGTTTTGACAGGTTATGGCTCCCGTAACTCTAAACGAGCCAGAAGTTGTTGCCGTCCGAATAATCGATATCTACAGGGTGCAACATCCACGGTGCAAGGTGCAACATCCGTCCGACATGGCGAAACAGTGCCGTACGACTTTTAGAAATGCGTGCACGGATTTGAAACGGAACACTACCAAGGTGCACCACTCTCCAGCGATGGTAAATCGAAGACCAGCCACCGTAATCCTGTTTTACCGTAAAAATCCACGTGTCGAAAAAATGAAGGGTAAAAAACTTACGAGACCCGATTGAGATTCTGGTTGTCCTTTTGGACATTAATCTATCCGTTGACGGCTGAAAGCTGTCAATGCCGTAGAACTCATCGAGGCCTTCGTTTTGACAGGTTATGGCTCCCGTAACTCTTAACGAGCCAGAAGTTATGGCCGTCCGAATAATCGATATGTACAGGGTGCAACATCCACGGTGCAAGGTGCAACATCCGTCCGACATGGCGAAACAGTGTCGTACAACTTTTAGAAATGCGTGCATGGATTTGAAATGGAACAGTACCATGGTGCACCACTCTCCAGCAATGGTAAATCGAAGACCAGCCACCGTAATCCCGTTTTGCCGTAAAAATCCACGTGTCGAAAAAACGAAGGGTAAAAAACTTACGGGACCCGATTGAGATTCGGGTTGTCCATTTTGGGCATTAATCTATCCGTTGACGGCTGAAAGCTGTCAAAGTCGTAGAACTCATCGAGGTCTTCATTTTAACAGGTTATGGCTCTCATAACTCTGTACGAGCCAGAAGTTATGGTCGTCCGAATAATCGATATCTACAGGGTGCAACATCCACGGTGCAAGGTGCAACATCCGTCTGAAATGGCGAAACAGTGCCGTACGACTTTTAGAAATGCGTGCATGGATTTGAAATGGAACAGTACCGTGGTGCACCACTCTTCAGCGATGGTAATCGAAGATGGGCCACGGTAATCCCGTTTTACCGTAAAAATCCACGTGTCAAAAAAACGAAGGGTAAAAAACTTACGAGACCCGATTGAGATTCGGGTTGTCCTTTTTGGGCATTAATCTATCCGTTGACGGCTGAAAGCGGTCAAAACCGTAGAACTCATCGAGGCCTTCGTTTTGACAGGTTATGGCTCCCGTAACTCTAAACGAGCCAGAAGTTATGGCCGTCCGAATAATCGATATCTACAGGGTGCAACATCCACGGTGCAAGGTGCAACATCCGTCCGAAATGGCGAAACAGTGCCGTACGACTTTTAGAAATGCGTGCACGGATTTGAAACGGAACAGTACCATGGTGCACCACTCTCCAGCGATGGTAAATCGAAGACCAGCCGCCGTAATCCCGTTTTACCGTAAAAATCCACGTGTCAAAAAAACGAAGGGTAAAAAACTTACGAGACCCGATTGAGATTCGAGTTGTCCTTTTTGGGCATTAATATATCCGTTGATGGCTGAAAGTTGTCAAAGCCGTACAACTCATCGAGGCCTTCGTTTTGACAGGCTATGGCTCCCGTAACTCTTAACGAGCCAGAAGTTATGGCCGTCCGAATAATCGATATCTACAGGGTGCAACATCCAAGGTGCAAGGTGCAACATCCGTCCGACATGGCGAAATAGCGCCGTACGACTTTTAGAAATGCGTGCATGGATTTGAAACGGAACAGTACCATGGTGCACCACTCTCCAGCGATGGTAAATCGAAGACCAGCCACTGTAGTCCCGTTTTACCGTAAAAATCCACGTGTCAAAAAAACGAAGGGTAAAAAACTTACGAGACCCGATTGAGATTCGGGTTGTCCTTTTTGGGCATTAATCTATCCGTTGAAGGCTGACAGCCGTCAAAGTCATAGAAATCATCGAGGCCTTTGTTTTGACAGGTTATGGCTCCCGTAACTCTAAATAAGCCAGAAGTTATGGATGTCCGAATAATCGATATCTACAGGGTGCAACATCCACGGTGCAACATCCGTCCGAAATGGAGAAACAGTGCCGTACGACTTTTAGAAATGCATGCATGGATTTGAAATGGAATAGTACCATGGTGCATCACTCTTCAGCGATGGGAAGTCGAAGACGGGCCACGGTAATCCCGTTTTACCGTAAAAATCCACGTGTCGAAAAAACGAAGGGTAAAAAACTTACGAGACCCGATTGAGATTAGGGTTGTTCTTTTTGGTCATATATCTATCCGTTGACAGCTGAAAGCTGTCAAAGCCGTACAACTCATCGGGGCCTTCATTTTGACAGGTTATGGCTCCCTTAACTCTTAACGAGCAAGAAGTTATGGCCGTCCGAATAATCGATATCTACAGGGTGCAACATCTATGGTGAAAGGTGCAACATCCGTCCGACATGGCGAAACAGCGTCGTACGACTTTTAGAAATGCGTGCATGGATATGAAACGGAACAGTACCATGGTGCACCACTCTCAAGCGATGGTAAATCGGAGACCAGCCACCGTATTCCCACTTTGCCGTAAAAATCCACGTGTCGAAAAGACGAAGGGTAAAAAACTTACGAGACCCGATTGAGATTCGGGTTGTCCTTTTTGGGCATTAATCTATCCGTTGACGGATGAAAGCAGTCAAAGCCGTAGAACTCATCAAGGCCTTCGTTTTGACAGGTTATGGATCCCGTAACTCTAAACGAGCCAGAAGTTATGGCCGTCCGAATAATCGATATCTACAGGGTGCAACATCCACGGTGCAAGGTACAACATCCGTCCGAAATGGCGAAACAGTGCCGTACGACTTTTAGAAATGCGTGCATGGATTTGAAACGGAAAAGTACCATGGTGTACCACTCTTCAACGATGGGAAGTCGAAGATGGACCACGGTAATCCCGTTTTACCGTAAAAATCCACGTATCAAAAAAACGAAGGGTAAAAAACTTACGAGACCCGATTGAGATTCGGGTTGTCCTTTTTGGGCATTAATCTATCCGTTGACGGCTGAAAGCTGTCAAAACCGTAGAACTCATCGAGGCCATCATTTTGACAGGTTATGGCTCCCGTAATTCTAAACGAGCCAGAAGTTATGGCCGTCCGAATAATCGATATCTATAGGGTGCAACATCCACGGTGCAAGGTGCAACATCCGTCCGAAATGGCGAAACAGTGCCGTACGACTTTTAGAAATGCGTGCATGGATTTGAAACGAAACAGTAGCATGGTGCACCACTCTCCAGCGATGGTAAATCGAAGACCAGCCATCGTAATCCCGTTTTACCGTAAAAATCCACGTGTCAAACAAACGAAGGGTAAAAAACTTACGAGACCCGATTGAGATTCGGGTTGTCCTTTTTGGGCATTAATCTATCCGTTATGGCTGAAAGCTGTCATAACCGTAGAACTCATCGAGGCCTTCGTTTTGACAGGTTATGGCTCCCGTAACTCTAAACGTGCCAGAAGTTATGGCCGTCCGAATAATCGATATCTACAGGGTGCAACATCCACGGTGCAAGGTGCAACATCCGTCCGAAATGGCGAAACAGTGCCGTACGACTTTTAGAAATGCGTGCATGGATTTGAAACGGAACAGTACCATGGTGCACCATTCTCCAGCGATGGTAAATCGTAGACTAGCCACCGTAATCCCATTTTACCGTAAAAATCCACGTGTCGAAAAAACGAAGGGTAAAAAACTTACGAGACCCGATTGAAATTCGGGTTGTCCTTTTTGGGCATTAATCTATCCGTTGACGCCTGAAAGCCATCAAAGCCGTAGAACTCATCGAGGCCTTCGTTTTGATAGGTTATGGCTCCCGTAACTCTAAACGAGCCAGAAGTTATGGCCGTCCGAATAATCTATCTATAGGGTGAAACATCCACGGTGCAAGGTGCAATGTAACGACCCGTATTTCACGTGTCGATAAATCGTAGGATTTGCAGGTCGTTAGTGTTGTTTGTGTTGCCTTTAGCTTGAGTTGTTTAGGAGTTGACCCGAGTGCTAGTAATGAGTCGTGACCGACTCATAGGGGACCGGCTCAAGGAGGGGTAGCGGTTTAAAGTGTTAGCCGAGTTAAGGCTTGAGTCGTAACCGACTCATAGGATAGGTCGTGTGTGGGTTGCGACTCATAGAAGGCCGACTCATAAGGGACGACTTAAGATAGGCGAGTCAGTGGTGTTGCCGACTTATAGGGAGAACGACTCAACGGGTTAAGGTTTAGGTCGTGGGTAGTTAAGTCGGCAGGGTGTTGTCTCGTGAGGAGGATGAGTCGTTACCGGGTTAACGACTCATAGGAGTTACCGGGTTATAGCTTAAGTCGTGGGCGAGTTAGTGGCTTAAGGCTTGGCAGTGTGTTGATGAGTCGGTGAGGCCATAGGTCGTGAGTCGGCTAGGAGTTAAGTCGGCACTTGTATTGAGTCGTAAGTCGGCTAGGTGTTTTGTGCAGGCAGTGAGTTAGGTCGTGGAGTCTTGAGTCGTGTGTCGGTAGGTGTTGAGTTGGCCTGGGTTGTTGAGTCGTGTGAGTGGCTTGTGTTAGGTCGGCATAGTATGAGTCGTGAACGACTCATGATAGGTCGTGACCGACTCAGGGGCGACGACTCATGGTAGTTCCAGCCTATAAATAGAGGGGTTTGGCTCACTTTTTGGCACCGGTTTTTGAAGCAACGAAGTGCTGCCATTTTGAAGACTCGACTACAACATTTCTTCATCTTCTTTTCTCTATTCCAATCTAATTCTAACATCCATCCAAGATCAAAGATTTAGATTGAAGATTCAAGTGCCAAAGTTGAAGATCTTCATCCGTTTGAGCTAGATTTCATCGATTGAGGCGAGATATTGCCGGATCAAGCTTTGATCTCCGCTGTCCAGATCTGAAGTGTTTAGTTTTCATAGTGTTTGGGTGATTTGGTGAGTGGTAGTTATCTCTCACGCGGATCCAAGGGAGTATATTGGATTGGTGGCTTGTTTTAGTGTTAAAGTTAGAGATTTCATGCATGTTTCTTAGATCTAAGTCTAGATCCATTGTTTCCAAAGACGTTTACTTATGCAAGTTTGTTTAACAAGTATTAGAGACAAAACCCATGTTTTATATTTGATAGATCTATGCTAAAAACCATGATATCACATATGTTGGACTTTTGCTCATTTATTTACGAAATTGCCATTATAGTTGATATTGCTTGTTAAATCTTGTTTGAATGTTTGATTGGTTGTATTAATGATTGATTGATTGAATGTATGATAGATTTGATTGTTTCAAATTAGCTTGTAGTTGATTTGGAACAAGATGGTTGGAGATGATTCAAAAGCTAAGCGGAAAGGCTCTTGAATAGTGAAAGCTGCCTGTAGCATATGAAACGGATATGGAAGCTCATACGGATGGATTCGAGGATGTGGGATCTTGCCATGATGCAAGAAGGCAAAGCATGATTGAGATGGGACTTTGCTATGATGTGATGAGGCAAGGCTTATGTTGGGATGGGACGGGTCATGATGACGTTCCAAGATAAGAGACTTTGCTATGATGTCACGAGGCAAGACATATGTTGTGATGGGGCGGGTCACGATGACGTTCCAAGCACGGGTCATGATGACGTGCAAAGCTGTAACTCGGTGATGCGGTCCGGGTTGGGGTGGATAATGGTTAGCTTGAGAGGCGCTTGACCTAGTATGGAAATAGTCGTCAAGGAGGATGACTAGGAGGCTAAGATCTCATCGTTGTTGAAGGTTCTAGCATACTCAAAGCAAGGGTACGTTGGAACGGGTCACGATGACGTTCCAAGCATGGGTCACGATGACATGCTAGTACTCTGGGCTGATGCGTTCGGCTTAGGCACGGGTCACGATGACGTGCGGAGTTATGTCTAGACCGGGGTTACCATTAGCCCTTGACAGGTGGTCATTCAACTAACGGTGAAATCAAGGCAAAGTTAACAGTGATAGCCAGAGTCATGGATGTTTGGTTGTATCATCATTCGGACTCAAGAGCGGTGTTTTCTGGGTGCTTATCTGATCTTGGTTTAGGCCTTGGGGGTTTGTATTTGGAAAACATCGTCCTTGACTCGAGTGATTATTGTTTTACTTTAGTTACCGGTTATGCTATGATTGCTTCTCCTTAGTGTGTGTCTGGGGCTATCACTGTAGAAAGAGGTGGAGTGGGATAGTTTGGTTCCTATTCCTTTTATCCCTTATGCTCTTTTGGTATGTTTGATTGTTAATTTACTGCTCACTAAGACTTTGTCTGACTCAAGGTTTTATGTCTCCTCTTATTACCTTGGGCTGTTCATCCATGTTTGGGATGGGCAGACTAGGTAGCAGGTGACAGGTGCCGTGCTAGGAGTTCTACGCTGAAGATGACGAAGACGAGCAGAAGGCTTTGCATATTAGTTTTCTTACTATATGTACTGGGTATCCGCTGCTATATTTGGTTGAGCGATTTGTAGTGAGGCTTTCATGTATAGATTTGTGTGGATGATTGTATAAAACTACTTTGATGCTTATATGATGATGTTCTGTTCTATGGAGCTTCACTATATTATATTTCTCTATTGTATTTTATCCATGCGCTGTGAGTTATGCGTTAGAGATTCTTTTGTTTTGTTTTACCCTGACTATCGTCCATGGCTGCCTGGCACACCTTTCAGCGCATTATTTCCTTGTTTTGGCGCAGGAGTCATGGGCGGTCGTCACATTTGGTATCAGAGCTTTGGTTAATCGATTTTAGCCAACGCTCGCTGACGTAACTACGTATGAGAGACGTAATTGTAATTTGATGGATGATTACTATATATAATATAGTAGTTTAGAAGGATTTGAACTCCTTATGCAGTTGTTTCTTAAGGTGTTCTAATCATTCCTTTTTACAGATATTAAGGATGAGTCGAAGTGAGAGACAAGCTGCGAGGGGTAGCCGTGATGCTAGGGAAGCTGTTGATTATGCTCCTATGTTTGAGGCCATGATGACTTCAATCATGAGGAGAATACCAGCTTCAGGATCATCTGTGGATGTGGGAGTTCAGGTCCAAACTCCAAGACCAGTGGATTTTGCCAAGCTCTGTAAGGATTATACTGCTCTTGGAGGGAAGGTTTTCTTAGGGACGGAATCGACTATTGAAGTGCAGAGATGGATTGATGCTTGCCGAAGGATCCTTGGTGACTTGGGGATTGAGGATGCAACCAAGAGGAAGCTTGCATCAAGACAGCTTCAGGGAAGAGCTGCTGATTGGTGGAATTCTATCACCATAGATACACCAGAAGAAGAGATTACTTGGGAACAATTCCAAGTTAGATTTGAAGCTAAGTTCATCTCTACTGCTCAGAAATCGGTCTTGTTTAAGAGGTTTGTGGGGCTCAAGCAGGGTGGGAGGCCTGTTCTTGAGTATATTTCTGAGTTCGAAGCTCTGTCCAAGTATGCCAGATCGTATATTGATTCTCCCTATCAGAAGAACGAAAAGTTTGTGACTGGTCTGGATGCTTATCTTGGAAGGCAGTTGGTGGATCATTTGGATGATCCGTTTGAGAAGCTCGTGGAGAAAGCTCTTAGGCATGAGAGTTTGTTTCCTAAGGAAAGTTCTGTTGTTGCTGTAACCAGGGAAGGATCTAAACCACAGCAGGGTGGAAATAGGAAAAGGAAGCAGCAGCAACAGAAAGGTAAGGATGGCCAGAAGAAGCTGAGAGGCGAAGTGACCTGCTACAACTGCCGACAGAAGGGTCATCTCTCCCGGGATTGCAAGAACCCAAAGGTGCAGTTGAAGTGCCACAACTGTGATAAGCTGGGACATATCAAGAAGGACTGTCCAGAACCAAGGAAAGATAGGCAGGTTGTGCAAGCCTATGCTTTGGGGGCTGTTCCATCATCTTCAAAAGCTCCTACTGCTGAAGAAAAGGGGAAGAGTGTGGTGGTTCAAGGTACTCTTTCCATTTGTGGTGTTCCAGTTAGAGTGTTGTTTGATACTGGAGCATCGCATTCTTTTGTTTGTGATGATCTGGTAGGCCGGTTAGGTATGAAACCGGATATTGTTGATAGGCCATTGGTGGTGACTAATCCAGTTGGGGGTTCGTCATGTTTGTGTATGATATGCCATGGTCTAGTTGTGTCGAGTCATGATTGCTCGTTTGTTTGTGATTGTTTTGTTCTGAACTTTGCGGGATTCGGAATTATTTTGGGTATGGACTGGCTTAGGAAGTATGCGGCAAGGATTGATTGTGAGAGGCTTGAGGTGACAGTCGGGAATGTGGAAGGGCGAAAGGTTGTGATACGATGTAAGCATGAGGAAGGCGTCTTCATGAGCTTCATGTATTCGCTGGTTATTCCACGGAATGGACTGTCATCGGTGCCTATTGTGAATGGATTTGATGATGTCTTTGACGAAGTCAAAGGGTTACCGCCGCATAGGGAGATCGAGTTTCGTATCGATCTAGTTGAGGGAGCCAGACCTATTGTGATGCCTCTTAGGCGGATGGCGCCTAGGGAGCAGCTAGAGTTGAGGGTGCAGGTTGATGACCTTTTGCGGAAAGGATTCATTCGGCGTAGTGTGTCCGAATGGGGTGCACCAGTTGTGTTCGCAACCAAAGCGGATGGATCGTTGAGGTTGTGTGTTGATTATCGTGAGCTGAATAAGGTGACTAAGAAGAACAAGTATCCATTGCCGAGAATAGATGACTTGTTTGATCAGCTTCACGAGGCTAAGGTGTTTTCTCAGATGGATTTGGCAACGGGATTCCACCAGTTGAGAGTGGCAAAGGATAGTGTGCCGAAGACTGCTTTCAGGACACCATCCGGGTTTTATGAGTGGCTGGTAATGCCGTTTGGATTGACTAACGCGCCAGCATATTTTGTGGATCTTATGAATAGAGTGTTCAGAGATCAGTTGAATAAGTTCGTACTTGTGTTCGTGGATGATATTTTGGTTTATTCCAGAACTGAGGAAGAGCACAAGACGCACTTGAGAATTGTTTTGGAAATCTTGCGGAAACATCAGCTAAAGGCTAAGTTTTCGAAGTGTCACTTCTGGAAGAATGAAGTAAGGTTCTTAGGCCATGTTATTTCTGGAAATGGAATAGCGGTTGACCCCGCTAAGGTGGCAGCGATCCAGGATTGGGTTAGACCTAAGAATGCATCTGATGTGAGAAGTTTTCTTGGATTAGCAGGATATTATCGTCGGTTTATCAAAGACTTTTCCAAGATAGCTGCACCGTTGACAGGATTGACAAAGAAGAACCAGGTGTTCAGATGGGATGATAAGTGTGAGCAAGCTTTTGTAATCCTGAAAGAGCGACTGACGAGTGCTCCTGTTTTGACTATTCCAAGTGGGAATGATGAGATGGTGGTTTACACCGATGCATGTGGCACTGGACTAGGAGCGGTGCTAATGCAGAAGGATAAAGTTGTTGCGTATGCTAGTCGACAACTGAAGCCGCATGAAAGGAATTATCCGACTCATGATTTGGAGTTAGCGGCGATTGTGTTTGCTTTGAAGATGTGGAGACATTACTTATTGGGAGTTAGATTCGAGTTGTTTACAGATCATAAGTCGTTGAAGTATCTGTTCTCCCAAAAGGATTTGAATCTTCGACAGCAAAGGTGGCTAGAGTTCTTAGCATCGTATGATTTTGGTATAGCCTATACTCCGGGGAAAGGTAACGCAGTGGCTGATGCGTTAAGTCGAAGACATGCAGGATTGGGAGCCATGTTTTCAGAATGGAAGAATCTCGAGTATTTGGCTGAGTTTGATTTCAGGCCTAGATGTGAATTGGAACCTGAGATGTTGGCAAACTTATCGATAAGGCCTACTCTTGTGGAAAGAATTGGCGAGAGCCAAAGGAGAGATGATAAGCTTGTCAAGATTATCCGTGATTTGGAATCCGGATTGGACCCAGAGAAGGATAAAGGATTCGAGGTCGATCGAGAGGGTTGGCTTCGAAAGCAAGGACGATTGGTTGTTCCTGATGAAGATGGATTGAGAGATGAAGTTCTGAGGGAAAGTCATCACTCGAAGTTGACGATTCATCCAGGTGGGAATAAGATGTATCGGGATATGAAGAGAGTTTACTACTGGGAAGGTATGAAGAAGGATGTTGGAAATTTTATTTCCAAGTGTATGAACTGCCAGTTGGTAAAAGCTGAGCAGAAGAAGCCCAGTGGATTGCTTCAGCCATTAGAGGTTCCTACATGGAAGTGGGAGCAAGTGTCGATGGATTTTATCGATGGTCTACCTAGGACAAGAGCGGGAAATGAAGGGATTTGGGTCATTGTAGATCGTTTGACTAAAAGTGCAAGATTCATTCCTGTTCGATCAATTAGGACTGCATCGAAGTTGGCTGAACTGTATGTGAAGTGGATAGTTCGTTTCCATGGTGTTCCGAAGAGTATAGTGAGCGATCGAGACCCATTGTTCACTAGTAGATTTTGGAAGAGCTTCCAGGAAGTTTTGGGAACTGAGTTGTGTTTGAGTACAGCTTATCACCCTCAAACAGATGGTCAAACTGAGAGAGTCAACCGAGTTTTGGAAGATCTTCTTAGAGCATGTGTTTTGGACTTCGGAGGATCATGGGAAGATCATCTTCATTTGGTGGAGTTTGCTTATAATAACAGTTATCAGTCGAGTATTGGTATGGCACCATATGAGGCATTATATGGAAGACCGTGTAACTCTCCGACATGTTGGTTGGAAACTGGAGAAAAGCTGATACTTGGGCCAGAGATGATTCGACAGACTTCGGATGATATAGAGATCATTCGGCAAAGAATGAAGGCAGCCCAGGATCGTCAGAAAAGTTATGCCGATAACCGTCGAAAGGATTTGGAATTCGACGTAGGTGATATGGTTTTTGTGAAGATTTCTCCATTGAAGAATGTTATTAGATTCGGGAAGAAAGGGAAATTGACTCCTAGATTTGTTGGACCATTTCCGATTATCGAGCGAATTGGAAAGCTCGCTTATAGATTGGAGTTACCGGAAAAGATGGCGGGTGTGCACAATGTTTTTCATGTATCTTATCTACGGAAGTATGTGCATGACCCGAGTACGGTGATTTCTGCTGATAGCTGTGAAGACTTAGAGGTTGATCCCGTGGGCACGAGACCTCGTGAGCCGCTTCGTATTGTTGAAACCGATACGAAACAGCTTAGGAGGAAGACGATTACGTTGCTCAAGGTACAATGGAGTGATGATGTTAACGACTGTACATGGGAGGAGGAAGAGAGGATGAAGGCAGCTCATCCCGGACTCTTCGAGGTATGGCCCTAAAGTGTCGTGACATCTCATGAATTTGTAGCTTGTTCTAAGTCTTAGAATTCTGCATGCTAGGATAGAATTGGATGCATGGTTTGTTGATAGCTATGGATGGTAGGCATGCGGAATAATTGTGATTGCTGTTGTTTGCTTGGAATTTCGGGGGCGAAATTCCTAAGGGGGAGAGAATGTAACGACCCGTATTTCACGTGTCGATAAATCGTAGGATTTGCAGGTCGTTAGTGTTGTTTGTGTTGCCTTTAGCTTGAGTTGTTTAGGAGTTGACCCGAGTGCTAGTAATGAGTCGTGACCGACTCATAGGGGACCGACTCAAGGAGGGGTAGCGGTTTAAAGTGTTAGCCGAGTTAAGGCTTGAGTCGTAACCGACTCATAGGATAGGTCGTGTGTGGGTTGCGACTCATAGAAGGCCGACTCATAAGGGACGACTTAAGATAGGCGAGTCAGTGGTGTTGCCGACTTATAGGGAGAACGACTCAAGGGGTTAAGGTTTAGGTCGTGGGTAGTTAAGTCGGCAGGGTGTTGTCTCGTGAGGAGGATGAGTCGTTACCGGGTTAACGACTCATAGGAGTTACCGGGTTATAGCTTAAGTCGTGGGCGAGTTAGTGGCTTAAGGCTTGGCAGTGTGTTGATGAGTCGGTGAGGCCATAGGTCGTGAGTCGGCTAGGAGTTAAGTCGGCACTTGTATTGAGTCGTAAGTCGGCTAGGTGTTTTGTGCAGGCAGTGAGTTAGGTCGTGGAGTCTTGAGTCGTGTGTCGGTAGGTGTTGAGTTGGCCTGGGTTGTTGAGTCGTGTGAGTGGCTTGTGTTAGGTCGGCATAGTATGAGTCGTGAACGACTCATGATAGGTCGTGACCGACTCAGGGGCGACGACTCATGGTAGTTCCAGCCTATAAATAGAGGGGTTTGGCTCACTTTTTGGCACCGGTTTTTGAAGCAACGAAGTGCTGCCATTTTGAAGACTCGACTACAACATTTCTTCATCTTCTTTTCTCTATTCCAATCTAATTCTAACATCCATCCAAGATCAAAGATTTAGATTGAAGATTCAAGTGCCAAAGTTGAAGATCTTCATCCGTTTGAGCTAGATTTCATCGATTGAGGCGAGATATTGCCGGATCAAGCTTTGATCTCCGCTGTCCAGATCTGAAGTGTTTAGTTTTCATAGTGTTTGGGTGATTTGGTGAGTGGTAGTTATCTCTCACGCGGATCCAAGGGAGTATATTGGATTGGTGGCTTGTTTTAGTGTTAAAGTTAGAGATTTCATGCATGTTTCTTAGATCTAAGTCTAGATCCATTGTTTCCAAAGACGTTTACTTATGCAAGTTTGTTTAACAAGTATTAGAGACAAAACCCATGTTTTATATTTGATAGATCTATGCTAAAAACCATGATATCACATATGTTGGACTTTTGCTCATTTATTTACGAAATTGCCATTATAGTTGATATTGCTTGTTAAATCTTGTTTGAATGTTTGATTGGTTGTATTAATGATTGATTGATTGAATGTATGATAGATTTGATTGTTTCAAATTAGCTTGTAGTTGATTTGGAACAAGATGGTTGGAGATGATTCAAAAGCTAAGCGGAAAGGCTCTTGAATAGTGAAAGCTGCCTGTAGCATATGAAACGGATATGGAAGCTCATACGGATGGATTCGAGGATGTGGGATCTTGCCATGATGCAAGAAGGCAAAGCATGATTGAGATGGGACTTTGCTATGATGTGATGAGGCAAGGCTTATGTTGGGATGGGACGGGTCATGATGACGTTCCAAGATAAGAGACTTTGCTATGATGTGATGAGGCAAGACATATGTTGTGATGGGGCGGGTCACGATGACGTTCCAAGCACGGGTCATGATGACGTGCAAAGCTGTAACTCGGTGATGCGGTCCGGGTTGGGGTGGATAATGGTTAGCTTGAGAGGCGCTTGACCTAGTATGGAAATAGTCGTCAAGGAGGATGACTAGGAGGCTAAGATCTCATCGTTGTTGAAGGTTCTAGCATACTCAAAGCAAGGGTACGTTGGAACGGGTCACGATGACGTTCCAAGCATGGGTCACGATGACATGCTAGTACTCTGGGCTGATGCGTTCGGCTTAGGCACGGGTCACGATGACGTGCGGAGTTATGTCTAGACCGGGGTTACCATTAGCCCTTGACAGGTGGTCATTCAACTAACGGTGAAATCAAGGCAAAGTTAACAGTGATAGCCAGAGTCATGGATGTTTGGTTGTATCATCATTCGGACTCAAGAGCGGTGTTTTCTGGGTGCTTATCTGATCTTGGTTTAGGCCTTGGGGGTTTGTATTTGGAAAACATCGTCCTTGACTCGAGTGATTATTGTTTTACTTTAGTTACCGGTTATGCTATGATTGCTTCTCCTTAGTGTGTGTCTGGGGCTATCACTGTAGAAAGAGGTGGAGTGGGATGGTTTGGTTCCTATTCCTTTTATCCCTTATGCTCTTTTGGTATGTTTGATTGTTAATTTACTGCTCACTAAGACTTTGTCTGAATCAAGGTTTTATGTCTGCTCTTATTACCTTGGGCTGTTCATCCATGTTTGGGATGGGCAGACTAGGTAGCAGGTGACAGGTGCTGTGCTAGGAGTTCTACGCTGAAGATGACGAAGACGAGCAGAAGGCTTTGCATATTAGTTTTCTTACTATATGTACTGGGTATCCGCTGCTATATTTGGTTGAGCGATTTGTAGTGAGGCTTTCATGTATAGATTTGTGTGGATGATTGTATAAAACTACTTTGATGCTTATATGATGATGTTCTGTTCTATGGAGCTTCACTATATTATATTTCTCTATTGTATTTTATCCATGCGCTGTGAGTTATGCGTTAGAGATTCTTTTGTTTTGTTTTACCCTGACTATCGTCCATGGCTGCCTGGCACACCTTTCAGCGCATTATTTCCTTGTTTTGGCGCAGGAGTCATGGGCGGTCGTCACATGCAACATCCGTCCGAAATGGAGAAACAGTGCCGTACGACTTTTAGAAATGCGTGCATGGATTTGAAACGGAACAGTACCATGGTGCATCACTCTTCAGCGATGGGAAGTCGAAGACGGGCCACGGTAATCCCGTTTTACCGTAAAAATCCACGTGTCGAAAAAACGAAGGGTAAAAAACTTACGAGACCCGATTGAGATTCGGGTTGTCCTTTTTGGGCATTAATCTATCCGTTGACGGCTGAAAGCTGTCAAAGCCGTATAACTCATCGAGGCCTTCGTTTTGACAGGTTATGGCTCCCGTAACTCTTAACGAGCCAGAAGTTATGGCCGTCCGAATAATCGATATCTACAGGGTGCAACATCCACGGCGCAAGGTGGAACATCCGTCCGAAATGGCGAAACAGTGCCGAACAACTTTTAGAAATGCGTGCATGGATTTGAAACGGAACAATACCCTGGTGCACCACTCTCCAGCGATGGTAAATCGAAGACCAGCCACCGTAATCCCGTTTTACCGTAAAAATCCACGTGTCGAAAAAACGAAGGGTAAAAAACTTACGAGACCCGATTGAGATTCGGGTTGTCCTTTTTGGGCATTAATCTATCCGTTGATGACTGAAAGCTGTAAAAGTCGTAGAACTCAGCGAGGTCTTCGTTTTGACAGGTTATGGCTCCCGTAACTCTAAACGAGCCAGAAGTTATGGCCGTCCGAGTAATCGATATCTACAGGGTGCAACATCCACGGTGCAAGGTGCAACATCCGTCCGAAATGGTGAAACAGTGCCGTGCGACTTTTAGAAATGCGTGCATGGATTTGAATCAGAACAATACCATGGTGCACCACTCTTCAGCGATGGTAAATCGAAGACCAGCCACCGTAATCCCGTTTTACCGTAAAAATCCACGTGTCGAAAAAACGAAGGGTAAAAAACTTACGAGACCCGATTGAGATTCGGGATGTCCTTTTTGGGCATTAATCTATCCGTTGACGGCCAAAAGCAGTCAAAACCGTAGAACTCATCGAGGCCTTCGTTTTGACAGGTTATGGCTCCCGTTACTCTAAACGAGCCAGAAGTTATGGCCGTCCGAATAATCGATATCTATAGGGTGCAACATCCACGGTGCAAGGTGCAACATCCGTCCGACATGGTGAAACAGTACCGTACGACTTTTAGAAATGCGTGCTTGGATTTGAAACGGAACAGTACCATTGTGCACCACTCTCCAGCGATGGTAAATCGAAGACCAGCCACCGTAATCCCATTTTACCGTAAAAATCCACGTGTCAAAAAAATGAAGGGTAAAAAACTTACGAGACCCGATTGAGATTCGAGTTGTCCTTTTTGGGCATTAATCTATCCGTTGACGGCTGAAAGCTGTCAAAACCGTAGAACTCATCGAGTGTTATCCCGCTTTTTGGCAAAGCCGTGATACCAAAAGATTGGTCGAAAACGAAAGACAGTTCGTCTCAGAGATTGGTTATACTTCACTTTGCTATGGATATCGATGAATTTTGTCCAAGTCCGGATCAAGCCACAATTGATAGGACATGAGAAGAAAGGTCGTAGGAGTCGTCATTTCAAATTTCAAGTCAATCCGAGTTCGTATGCTCAAGATAGTATGGATTCAAAGTGAGAAAGGTGGTCACTGTCTGTTTCGAACCCATCGCACTGGAGTACTTCGAAACCATCCACTGTCTCTGCTTCGAACCCATCCACTGTCTCTCCTTCGAACCCATCTAGTTCGAACCCATCCACGCCCTTGCCTTCGCAATCATGAAGTTCGAACCCAAGCCACGTTCGAACCCATCAGCTAGTACCTGCTTCGACTCCATCGCCTTCGACTCCATCGCCTTCGAATCCACCACAATGGCCTACCTTCGAATCCATGACTTCACTCAGCTTCGCACCCTTACTTCGAATCCATGCAAGCCCTTAATTCGAACCCATCGAGCGACCCAGTTCGAACCAATCGAGTTCGAACCCATAGGGATTCCTTGATTCGAATCGGTCACGTTCGAAGCCAGGAATACTCCTTAGTTCGAATCCACCGAGTCAGTTGGTTTGGATGACGTGTTCGCCGTGGTTCACGGAGTCGAAGCGGTCCATTCGGAGATAAGTTAGGATCGATTCGAGAGATACGCGCCACGTCACTGCAAACCCACGTGCACTCATGGGTTCGAAATCATGGGTTCGAAATCATGGGTTCGAACGACACAGCCAACCAAGAAAACACTATTTCGAACCGAGCATATCTCCTTAACCACAAATCGAAATGCAACCAAATTTTCACAGTAGCTTTCATACGAGGTAAAGATTGTTCCAGCCAAGTTTCAGCTCGATTGGACCATTTCTTGATGGGTTCGAAATCACTTCGAACCGATGTCAGATCAAGACGAAATTTGGTGGGGTCGGTCGCGTGGGCCCACTCACGTGCCAGAAGAAGTCTCACGAAGTTTCAGCAAGATCTGGGCCTCCAACGCCTATAAATAGCACCCTGAAGCCTTCAGAAAAAGAGATCTGGATCTTCCGAGAACTTCTGCCATTGAACACTGAGACTCTGCCGGATTAACGTCTATTGATCAGAATCACTGTTGTATTCAGATTTCAAAGCTATAATCTGCTGTAATCCATTGTAATCGATTGAATCGAGCAAAGCAATAAAGAGAAATCCTTCAAAGTGGACGTAGGCACGAACGCCGAACCACTATAAATCCTGTGTTTGTGATTGTTGTTTGTGAATTACTGTGATTTGTTACATAGAACTGAATTCTATATTGATTGTTGCTGAGTTCTGTGTTGATTATTATCAAGTTGAATACGCAAACGGGTGCTTCCGTGATATTGGGTGTTTGTGACCAATTTTGGCGCAAACATTTTGGTGCTTTCACTGAGAATTGAACTCAGGACTTCTACCAATTGATAATTAATTCGAAGAGAGTTTGAAAGTTTAGATTTGAGAAATTATGACGAGACAATCAAGCCGAAGGCCAAGGCCAGAGAGGAGCGAACCACAAGGAAGTCAAGAGGCTTCCTCAGGAGCGAATCAACCATCAATCTACATCACTATGGACGAGATGGAGACGATGATGAAGAAGCAAGAGGAGTTGATCCAGAGTTTGTTTCAACAGATAGGACAGCTTGGAGCACAGAATAGAGAAGCCAATGGAGTCCAGAACGAAGCAGGACAATCCGGCGTCGCACCCGGATTAGGGGGCACACCCATGGGGAATGTTGGTCCAATTTCGGAGGGAGAAAGAGGAGTATCTGCGCAACCTGGAGACAGCAGAGGAATGAACGCTCAGTCAAGGGGGCAGATTTCAGAGTTCCCTCGTGAACTCGAGGGGCAGGATGAAAGTAACGAATGAAGGTTACATCTCGGAGACACCGACAAGTTGGTAGAGATGGTTAGGCGAGCAATGAGAGGCGGTTTGGTGAACAAAGACCTAGAGGATGTTAATAGGAGTCCTTTCACTCCGGCAATCAGACGAGCTAGAAACCCACCAAATTTCAAATTACCATCGTTGGATATGTATGACGGGAGAACGGACCCCACGGTCCATCTGACAAAATATATGAGACATATGGAAGTGCTGGGGGCATCGGAGGAGGTTATGGCCCGCTGCTTTCCGTTATACTTGACAGATATCGCAGCACTATGGTTTAGACAAGTGGAGAATGGATCCATCGGAACATGGAATGGTTTAGTGGAGAGATTTATGAGGCAATTCAGGGTTCATATCACAAGACCCAAGAATGTGATGACTTTGGCAACCCTAAAGAAAAAGGCCGGAGAGACCTTGAGAAGTTATCTAGCACGATTCAATGCAGCAGCAGCTTCAGTGGATCGAGCGGATCCGTCCATGGTAGTAATGGCAGCTGTGTCCAGAATAGCTGACGGCACAGAGTTCAAGAATTCATTGACTAAAGATCCACCCATAGATCTAGAGGAATTCTATCATGAGGCAGAAAAGTTTTTACGATTAGAAGATGCGAATGCCGAGAGAGAAGAAGGAGATGGGATAGAGGTTTTTGCATTTAGAGACGAAAAGCCTCTCAAAAAAGATTCGGACAAGGATAAAGGTAAAAGAAAGATTGAGAATGACAGAGACAGATCAAAGCGGCAACGGAGGGAGCCGCGATTCACCACCTACACTGAGTTGAACGAGAGCCTGGAACGAATTGATCAGGATACCAAAGAGCAGATTCCGTATCGAAGGCCGATGCGAAGGGACCCTACTTCTGACGAAAGGAAATCAGATAAGTTCTGTGTATTCCATGAATTAAATGGTCATAACACTAATGATTGTAGGCACCTGAAGGACGAGGTGGAAGGGCATATCAGGAACGGTATGCTCCTTCAATATGTAAGGAGGCGAGCTCCTGTGGCGGAACCAGAACGACCACCGTCCACATCAGCTAGGGGCGATCCTGAACCGAGGCACCGTTTGGTTATCAATTGAGTAAGATAACGATGAACAAGTTGTAAGCTTCCACTAACGCAATCAAATCATTTACACATGTGCGAGATCGCGAACGATCTCCAGGCATGCTCTGGATGATCATTGACCGTTTCGTGGTGGGAACTTACACTTTGACATCCATGCTTTGCTTTCATGTCATTTCAATTTGAACATTTAGACTCTGTTTGTTTGGACATTGTTTTTGAAACTCATCCGTGAAATAGATATTTGATTCTGATAACTCTGGGATGGCTAAGCTACTTACACATGTATGGGGTCGCGAACGATCCTTAGGCATGCTCTGAGATGGCGATGAACCGCCCTGACAAACGATCCAGGATCTCACCCGAACGTGACCCTGACATCGATAACATCAAGCCCTCCCGGGCACACAATTCGCCTCGAACGGCACTCGACTTCGAACAGTCACAACTCACCACGCCTCAAATGGCTTGATCGCGAACGGTCGTCACTTGAGGTCCAACACCCGACCGCGAACGGTCACAAATTCGCCTCGAACGGCACACGATCGCGAACGATCACTCTCTGCCTTGAACGGCAACGACCGCGAACGGTCATGGCTCACTAATTATGAAACCCGACCTCGAATGGTCACCATTCGCCTTGAACGGCAATTGGTCGCAAACGATCATCATTTGCCCCGAACTATAATCGACCACGAACGGTCCCATTTCATCATTTGCCGCGAACGGCATCGACCGCGAACGGTCCTATTTCATCCTATGCCACGAATGGCACGGACCGCGAACGGTCCCGATTCACCTCAAGCAGCATACGATCCCGAACGATCGATGCATGGATTTATACGCTCGATCGCGCACGGTCGCACTTTACCTCGAATGACTCGATCCCGAACGGTCGTCATTTGAAGTTGGGCGCTTGACCTTGAACGGTCGCATTTCACCACGGATAACTCGATCCCGAAAGATCGAAGCATGGATTTACGCGCTTGACCGCGCAGGGTCGCACTTTCCCTCGAATGACTCGATCACGAACGATCGTCATTTGAAGATAGGCGCTTGACCATGAACGGCCGCGCTTCATCCCGAATAATTCGATCACGAACGATCGTCATTTGAGGACATATAAAATTATCAAATTCTTTGCAGGTTGATGAACGGATACGAGCATCCAACTCGAAGCATTACAAAACACACCTTCCTACCGCAAGGCATGTTTTGGGGGGCAAAATGTTATCCCGCTTTTTGGCAAAGCCGTGATACCAAAAGATTGGTCGAAAATGAAAGACAGTTCGTCTCAGAGATTGGTTATACTTCACTTTGCTATGGATATCAATGAATTTTGTCCAAGTTCGGATCAAGCCACAATTGATAGGACATGACAAGAAAGGTCGTAGGAGTCGTCATTTCAAATTTCAAGTCAATCCGAGTTCGTATGCTCAAGATAGGATGGATTCAAAGTGAGAAAGGTGGTCACTGTCTGTTTCGAACCCATTGCACTGGAGTACTTCGAAACCATCCACTGTCTCTACTTCGAACCCATCCACTGTCTCTCCTTCGAACCCATCTAGTTCGAACCCATCCACGCCCTTGCCTTCGAAACCATGAAGTTCGAACCCAAGCCACGTTCGAACCCATCAGCTAGTACCTGCTTCGACTCCATCGCCTTCGACTCCATCGCCTTCAAATCCACCACAATGGCCTACCTTCGAATCCATGACTTCACTCAGCTTCGCACCCTTACTTCGAATCCATGCAAGCCCTTAATTCGAACCCATCGAGCGACCCAGTTCGAACCGATCGAGTTCGAACCCATAGGGATTCCTTGATTCGAATCGGTCACGTTCGAAGCCAGGAATACTCCTTAGTTCGAATCCACCGAGTCAGTTGGTTTGGATTACGTGTTCGCCGTGGTTCACGGAGTCGAAGTGGTCCATTCGGAGATAAGTTAGGATCGATTCGAGAGATACGCGCCACGTCACTGCAAACCCACGTGCACTCATGGGTTCGAAATCATGGGTTCGAAATCATGGGTTCGAACGACACAGCCAACCAAGAAAACACTATTTCGAACCGAGCATATCTCCTTAACCACAAATCCAAATGCAACCAAATTTTCACAGTAGCTTTCATATGAGGTAAAGATTGTTCCTGCCAAGTTTCAGCTCGATTGGACCATTTCTTGATGGGTTCGAAATCACTTCGAACCGATGTCAGATCGAGACGAAATTTGGTTGGGTCGGTCGCGTGGGCCCACTCACGTGCCAGAAGAAGTCTCACGAAGTTTCAGCAAGATCTGGGCCTCCAACGCCTATAAATAGCACCCTGAAGCCTTCAGAAAAAGAGATCTGGATCTTCCGAGAACTTCTGCCATTGAACACTGAGACTCTGCCGGATTAACGTCTATTGATCAGAATCACTGTTGTATTCAGATTTCAAAGCTATCATCTACTGTAATCCATTGTAATCGATTGAATCGAGCAAAGCAATAAAGAGAAATCCTTCAAAGTGGACGTAGGCACGAACGCCGAACCACTATAAATCCTGTGTTTGTGATTGTTGTTTGTGAATTACTGTGATTTGTTACATAGGGCTGAATTCTATATTGATTGTTGCTGAGTTCTGTGTTGATTATTATCAAGTCGAATACGCAAACGGGTGCTTCCGTGATATTGGGTGTTTGTGACCAATTTTGGCGCAAACATCGAGGCCTTCGTTTTGACAGGTTATGGCTCCCGTAACTCTAAACGAGCCAGAAGTTATGGCCGTCCGAATAATCGATATCTACAGGGTGCAACATCCACGGTGCAAGGTGCAACATCCGTCCGAAATGGCGAAACAGTGCCGTACGACTTTTAAAAATGCGTGCATGGATTTGAAACGGAACAATACCATGGTGCACCACTCTCCAGCGATGGTAAATCGAAGACCAGCCACCGTAATCCCGTTTTACCGTAAAAATCCACGTGTCGAAAAAACGAAGGGTAAAAAACTTACGAGACCCGATTGAGATTCGGGTTGTCCTTTTTGGGCATTAGTCTATCCGTTGACGGCTGAAAGCTGTAAAAGCCGTAGAACTCATCGAGGTCTTCGTTTTGACAAGTTATGGCTCCCGTAACTCTAAACGAGCCAGAAGTTATTGCCGCCGAATAATCGATATCTACAGGGTGCAACATCCAAGGTGCAAGGTGCAACATCCGTCCGACATGGCGAAACAGTACCTTACGACTTTTAGAAATGCGTGCATGGATTTGAAACAGAACAGTACCTTGGTGCACCACTCTCCAGCGATGGTAAATCGAAGACCAGCCACCGTAATCCCGTTTTGCTGTAAAAATCCACGTGTCGAAAAAACGAAGGGTAAAAAACTTACGAGACCCGATTGAGATTCGGTTTGTCCTTTTTGAGCATTAATCTATCCGTTGATGGCTGAAAGCTGTCAAAGCTGTAGAACTCATCGAGGCCTTCGTTTTGACAGGTTATGACTCCCGTAACTCTAAACGAGCCAGAAGTTATGGCCGTCCGAATAATCGATATCTACGGGGTGCAACATCCACGGTGCAAGGTGCAACATCCGTCCGAAATGGCGAAACAGTGCCGTACGACTTTTAGAAATGGGTGCATTGATTTGACACGGAACAGTACTATAGTGCAACACTCTTCAGCGATGGGAAGTGGAAGATGGGCCACGGTAATCCCGTTTTACCGTAAAAATCCACGTGTTAAAAAACGCAGGGTAAAAAACTTACGAGACCCGATTGAGATTCGGGTTGTCCTTTTTGGGCATTAATCTATCCGTTGACGGCCAAAAGCAGTCAAATCGTAGATCTCATCGAGGCCTTCGTTATGACAGGTTATGGCTCCTGTTACTCTAAACGAGCCAGAAGTTATGGCCGTCCGAATAATCGATATCTACAGGGTACAACATCCACGGTGCAATGTGCAACATCCGTCCGGAATGGCGAAACAGTGTCGTACGACTTTTAGAAATGCGTGCATGGATTTGAAACGGACCAGTACCATTGTGCACCACTCTCCAGCGATGGTAAATCGAAGACCAGCCACCGTAATCCCGTTTTACCGTAAAAATCCACGTGTCAAAAAAATGAAGGGTAAAAAACTTACGAGACCCGATTGAGATTCGGGTTATCCTTTTTGGGCATTAATCTATCCGTTGACGGATGAAAGCTGTCAAAACCGTAGAACTCATCGAGGCCTTCATTTTGACAGGTTATGGCTCCCGTAACTCTAAATGAGCCAGAAGTTATGGCCGTCCGAATAATCGATATCGACAAGGTGCAACATCCACGGTGTAAGGCGCAACATCCGTCCGAAATGGCGAAACAGTTCCGTACGACTTTTAGAAATGCGTGCACGGATTTGAAACGGAACAGTACCATGGTGCACCACTCTCCAGCGATGATAAATCGAAGACCAGCCACCGTAATCCCGTTTTACCGTAAAAATCCACGTGTCCAAAAAAACGAAGGGTAAAAAACTTACGAGACCCGATTGAGATTCGGGTTGTCCCTTTTGGGCATTAATCTATCCGTTGATGGCTAAAAGCTGTCATAACCGTAGAACTCATCGAGGCCTTCATTTTGACAAGATATGGCTCACGTAACTCTAAACGAGCCAGAAGTTATGGCCGTCCGAATAATAGATATCTACAGTGTGCAACGTCCACGGTGCAAGGTGCAACATCCGTCCGAAATGGCGAAACTGTGCCGTACGACTTTTAGAAATGAGTGCATGGATTTGAAACGGAACAGTACCATGGTGCACCACTCTCTAGCGATGGTAAATCGAAGACCAGCCATCGTAATCCCGTTTTACCGTAAAAATCCACGTGTCGAAAAAACGAAGGGTAAAAAACTTACGAGACCCGATTGAGATTCGGGTTGTCCTTTTTGGGCATTAATCTATCCGTTGAGGGCTGAAAGCCGTCAAAGCCGTAGAACTCATCGAGGCCTTCGTTTTGACAGGTTATGGCTCGCGTAACTCTAAACGAGCCAGAAGTTATGGCCGTCCGAATAATCGATATCTACAGGGCGCAACATCCACGGTGCAAGGTGCAACATCCGTCCGAAATGGAGAAACAGTGCCGTACGACTTTTAGAAATGCGTGCATGGATTTGAAACGGAACAGTACCAAGGTGCATCACTCTTCAGCGATGGGAAGTCAAAGACGGGCCACGGTAATCCCGTTTTACCGTAAAAATCCACGTGTCGAAAAAATGAAGGGTAAAAAACTTACGAGACCCGATTGAGATTCGGGTTGTCCTTTTTGGGCATTAATCTATCCATTGACGGCTGAAAGCTGTCAAAACCGTAGAAATCATCGAGGCCTTCGTTTTGACAGGTTATGGCTCCCGTAACTCTAAACGAGCCAGAAGTTTAGGCCGTCCGAATAATCGATATCTACAGGGTGCAACATCCACGGTGCAAGGTGCAACATCCGTCCGAAATGGCGAAACAGTGCCGTACGACTTTTAGAAATGCGTGCATGGATTTGAAACGGAACAGTACCAAGGTGCATCACTCTTCAGAGATGGGAAGTCGAAGACGGGCCATGGTAATCCCGTTTTACCGTAAAAATCCACGTGTCGAAAAAACGAAGGGTAAAAAACTTACGAGACCCGATTGTGATTCGAGTTGTCCTTTTTGGGCATTAATCTATCCGTTGACGGCTGAAAGCTGTCAAAGCCGTAGAACTCATGGAGGCCTTCGTTTTGACAGGTTATGGCTCCCGTAACTCTTAACGAGCCAGAAGTTATGACCGTCCGAATAATCGATATCTACAGGGTGCAACATCCACGGTGCAAGGTGCAACATTCGTCCGAAATGGCGAAACAGTGCCGTACGAATTTTAGAAATGTGTGCATGGATTTGAAACGGAACAGTACCATGGTGCACCACTCTTCAGCGATGGGAAGTCGAAGATGGGCCACGGTAATCCGTTTTACCGTAAAAATCCACGTGTCAAGAAAATGAAGGGCAAAAAACTTGCGAGACCCGATTGAGATTCGGGTTGTCCTTTTTGGGCATTAATCTATCCGTTGATGGCTGAAAGCTGTCAAAACCGTAGAACTCATCGAGGCCTTCGTTTTGACAGGTTATGGCTCCTGTAACTCTAAACGAGCCAGAAGTTATGGTCGTCCGAATAATCGATATCTACAGGGTGCAACATCCACGGTGCAAGGTACAACATCCGTTCGAAATGGCGAAACAGTGTCGTACGACTTTTAGAAATGCGTGCATGGATTTGACACGGAACAGTACCATGGTGCACCACTCTCCAGCGATGGTAAATCGAAGACCAGCCACCGTAATCCTGTTTTACCGAAAAAATCCACGCGTCGAAAAAACAAAGGGTAAAAAACTTACGAGACCCGATTGAGATTCGGGTTGTCCTATTTGGGCATTAATCTATCCGTTGATGGCTAAAGCTGTCAAAGCCATAGAACTCATCGAGGCCTTCGTTTTGACAGGTTATGGCTCCCGTAACTCTAAACGAGCCAGTAGTTATGGTCGTCCGAATAATCGATATCTACAGGGTGCAACATCCACGGTGCAAGGTGCAACATCCGTCCGAAATGGCGAAGCAGTGCCGTACGACTTTTAGAAATGCGTGCATGGATTTGAAACGGAACAATACCATGGTGCACCACTCTCCAGCGATGGTAAATCGAAGACCAGCCACCGTAATCCCGTTTTACCGTAAAAATCCACGTGTCGAAAAAACGAAGGGTAAAAAACTTACGAGACCCGATTGAGATTCGGGTTGTCCTTTTTGGGCATTAATCTATCCGTTGACGGCTGAAAGCTGTAAAAGCCGTAGAACTCATCGAGGTCTTCGTTTTGACAGGTTATGGCTCCCGTAACTCTAAACGAGCCAGAAGTTATGGCCGTCCAAATAATCGATATCTACAGGGTGCAACATCCAGGGTGCAAGGTGCAACATCCGTCCGACATGGCGAAACAGTGCCGTACGACTTTTAGAAATGCGTGCATGGATTTGAAACTGAACAGTACCATTGTGCACCACTCTCCAGCGATGGTAAATCGAAGACCAGCCACCGTAATCCCGTTTTGCCGTAAAAATCCACCTGTCAAAAAAACGAAGGGTAAAAAACTTACGAGACCCGATTGAGATTCGGGTTGTCCTTTTTGGGCATTAATCTATCCATTGACGGCTGAAAGCGGTCAAAGCCGTAGAACTCATCGAGGCCTTCGTTTTGACAGGTTATGGCTCCCGTAACTCTAAACGAGCCAGAAGTTATGGCCGTCCGAATAATCGATATCTATAGGGTGCAACATCCACGGTGCAAGGTGCAACATCCGTCCGAAATGGCAAAACAGTGTCGTACGACTTTTAGAAATGCGTGCATTGATTTGAAATGGAACAGTACCATAGTGCACCACTCTTCAGCGATGGGAAGTCGAAGATGGGCCACGGTAATCCCGTTTTACATTAAAAATCCACGTGTCAAAAAACGAAGGGTAAAAAAATTACGAGACTCGATAGAGATTCGGGTTGTCCTTTTTGGGCATTAATCTATCCGTTGACGGCTGAAATCAGTCAAAACCGTAGAACTCATCGAGGCCTTCGTTTTGACAGGTTATAGTTCCCGTAACTCTAAACGATCCAGAAGTTATGGTCGTCCGAATAATCGATATCTACAGGGTACAACATCCACGGTGCAATGTGCAACATCCGTCCGAAATGGCGAAAAAGTGCCGTACGACATTTAGAAATGCGTGCATGGATTTGAAACGGAACAGTACCATTGTGCACCACTCTCCAGCGATGGTAAATCGAAGACCAGCCACCGTAATCCCGTTTTACCGTAAAAATCCACGTGTCAAAAAAACGAAGGGTAAAAAACTTACGAGATCCGATTGAGATTCGGGTTGTCCTTTTTGGGCATTAATCTATCCGTTGACGGCTGAAAGCTGTCAAAACCGTAGAACTCATCGAGGCCTTCATTTTGACAGGTTATGGCTCCCGTAACTCTAAACGAGCCAGAAGTTATGGCCGTCCGAATAATCGATATCTACAGGGTGCAACATCCACGGTACAAGGTGCAACATCCATCCGAAATGGCGAAACAGTGCCGTACGACTTTTAGAAATGCGTGCATGGATTTGAAACGGAACAGTACCATGGTGCACCACTCTCCAGTGATGGTAAATCGAAGACCAGCCACCGTAATCCCGTATTACCGTAAAAATCCACTTGTCGAATAAACGAAGGGTAAAAAACTTACAAGACCCGATTGAGATTCGGGTTGTCCTTTTTGGGAATTAATCTATCCGTTGATGGTTGAAAGCTGTCAAAACCGTAGAACTCATCGAGGCCTTCGTTTTGACAGGTTATGGCTCCCGTAACTCTAAACAAGCCAGAAGTTATGGCCGTCCGAATAATCGATATCTACAGGGTGCAACATCCACGGTGCAAGTGCAACATCCGTCCGAAATGGCGAAACAGTGCCGTACGACTTTTAGAAATGCGTGCATGGATTTGAAACGGAACAGTACCACGGTGCACCACTCTCCAGTGATGGTAAATCGAAGACCAGCACCTTAACCCGTTTTACCGTAAAAATCCATGTGTCAAAAAAACGAAGGGTAAAAAACTTACGAGACCCGATTGAGATTCGCGCTGTCCTTTTTGGGAATTAATCTATCCGTTGATGGCTGAAAGCTATCAAACCCGTAGAACTAATCGAGGTCTTCGTTTTGACAGGTTATGGCTCCCGTAACTCTAAACGAGCCAGAAGTTATGGCCGTCCGAATAATCGATATCTACAGGGTGCAACATCCACGGTGCAAGGTGCAACATCCATCCGACATGGCGAAACAGTGCCGTACGACTTTTAGAAATGCATGCATGGATTTGAAACAGAACAGTACCATGGTGCACCACTCTCCAGCGATGGTAAATCGAAGACCAGCCACCGTAATCCCGTTTTGCCGTAAAAATCCACGTGTCGAAAAAACGAAGGGTAAAAAACTTACGAGACCCGATTGAGATTCGGGTTGTCCTTTTTGGGAATTAATCTATCCGTTGATGGCTGAAAGCTGTCAAAACCGTAGAACTCATCGAGGCCTTCGTTTTGACAGGTTATGGCTCCCGTAACTCTAAACGAGCCAGAAGTTATGGCCGTCCGAATAATCGATATCTACAGGGTGCAACATCCACGGTGCAAGTGCAACATCCGTCCGAAATGGCGAAACAGTGCCGTACGACTTTTAGAAATGCGTGCATGGATTTGAAACGGAACAGTACCACGGTGCACCACTCTCCAGCGATGGTAAATCGAAGACCAGCGCCGTAACCCGTTTTACCGTAAAAATCCACGTGTCAAAAAAACGAAGGGTAAAAAACATACGAGACCCGATTGAGATTCGGGTTGTCCTTTTTGGGAATTAATCTATCCGTCGATGGCTGAAAGCTGTCAAAGCCTTAGAACTAATCGAGGTCTTCGTTTTGACAGGTTATGGCTCCCGTAACTCTAAACGAGCCAGAAGTTATGGCCGTCCGAATAATCGATATCTACAGGGTGCAACATCCACGGTGCAAAGTGCAACATCCATCCGACATGGCGAAACAGTGTCGTACGACTTTTAGAAATGCATGCATGGATTTGAAACAGAACAGTACCATGGTGCACCACTCTCCAGCGATGGTAAATCGAAGACCAGCCACCGTAATCCCGTTTTGCCGTAAAAATCCACGTGTCGAAAAAACGAAGGGAAAAAAACTTACGAGACCCATGGAGATTCGGGTTGTCCTTTTTGGGCATTAATCTATCCATTGATGGCTGAAAGCTGTCAAAGCCGTAGAACTCATTGAGGCCTTCGTTTTGACAGGTTATGGCTCCCGTAACTCTAAACGAGCCAGAAATTATGGTCGTCCGAATAATCGATATCTACAGGGTGCAACATCCACGGTGCAAGGTGCAACATCCGTCCGAAATGGCGAAACAGTGTCGTACGACTTTTAGAAATGCGTACATGCATTTGAAACGGAACAGTACCATAGTGCACCACTCTTCAGCGATGGGAAGTCGAAGATGGGCCACGGTAATCCCGTTTTACCGTAAAAATCCACGTGTCAAAAAAACGAAGGGTAAAAAACTTACGAGACCCGATTGAGATTCGGGTTGTCCTTTTTGGGCATTAATCTATCCGTTGACGGCTGAAAGCAGTCAAAACCGTAGAACTCATCGAGGCCTTCATTTTGACAGGTTATGGCTCCCGTAACTCTAAACGAGTCAGAAGTTATGGTCGTCCGAATAATCGATATCTACAGGGTGCAACATCCATGGTGCAATGTGCAACATCCGTCCGAAATGGCGAAACAGTGCCGTACGACTTTTAGAAATGCGTGCATGGATTTGAAACAGAACAGTGCTTTGGTGCATCACTCTCCAGCAATGGTAAATCGAAGACCAGCCACCGTAATCCCGTTTTACCGTAAAAATCCACATGTCAAAAAAACGAAGGGTAAAAAACTTACGAGACCCGATTGAGATTCGAGTTGTCCTTTTTGGGCATTAATCTATCCGTTGACGGCTGAAAGCTGTCAAAACCGTAGAACTCATCGAGGCCTCCATTTTGACAGGTTATGGCTCCCGTAACTCTAAACGAGTTAGAAGTTATGGCCGTTCGAATAATCGATATCTACAGGGTGCAACATCCACGGTGCAATGTGCAACATCCGTCCGAAATGGCAAAACAGTGTCGTACGACTTTTAGAAATGCGTGCATGGATTTGAAACGGAACAGTACCATAGTGCGCCACTCTCCAGCGATGGTAAATCGAAGACCAGCCACCGTAATCCCGTTTTACCGTAAAAATCCACGTGTTAAAAAAACGAAGGGTAAAAAACTTACGAGACCCGATTGAGATTCGGGTTGTCCTTTTTAGGCATTAATCTATCCGTTGATGGCTGAAAGTTGTCAAAATCGTAGAACTCATCGAGGCCTTCGTTTTGACAGTTTATGGCTCTCGTAACTCTAAACGAGCCAGAAGTTATGGTCGTCCGAATAATCGATATCTACAGGGTGCAACATCCACGGTGCAAGGTGCAACATCCGTCCGAAATGGCGAAACAGTGCCGTACGTCTTTTAGAAATACGTGCATGGATTTGAAACGGAACAGTACCATGGTGCACCACTCTCCAGCGATGGTAAATCGAAGACCAGCCAACGTAATCCCGTTTTACCGTAAAATCCACGTGTCAAAAAAACGAAGGGTAAAAAACTTACGAGACCCGATTGAGATTCGGGTTGTCCTTTTTGGGCATTAATCTATCCATTGACGGCTGAAAGCTGTCAAAACCGTAGAACTCATCGAGGCCTTCGTTTTGACAGGTTATGGCTCCCGTAAATCTAAACGAGCCAGAAGTTACGACCGTCCGAATAATCGATATCTACAGGGTGCAACATCCACGGTGCAAGGTGCAACATCCGTCCGAAATGGCGAAACAGTGCCGTACGACTTTTAGAAATGCGTGCATGGATTTGAAATGGAACAATACCATGGTGCACCACTCTCCAGCTATGGTAAATCGAATACCAGCCACCGTAATCCCGTTTTACCGTAAAAATCCACGTGTCGAAAAAATGAAGGGTAAAAAATTTACGAGACCCGATTGAGATTCGGGTTGTCCTTTTTGGGAATTAATCTATCCGTTGACGGCTGAAAGCTGTCAAAGCCATAAAACTCATCGAGGTATTCGTTTTTACAGGTTATGGCTCCCGTAATTCTAAACGAGCCAGAAGTTATGGCCGTCCGAATAATCGATATCTACAGGGTGCAACATCCACGGTGCAAGGTGCAACATCCGTCCGACATGGCGAAACAGTGCCGTACGACTTTTAGAAATGCATGCATGGATTTGAAACAGAACAGTACCATGGTGCACCACTCTCCAGCGATGGTAAATCGAAGACCAACCACCGTAATCCCGTTTTGCCATAAAAATCCACGTGTCGAAAAAACGAAGGGTAAAAAACTTACGAGACCCGATGGAGATTCGGGTTGTCCTTTTTTGGCATTAATCTATCCGTCGACGGTTGAAAGTTGTCAAAGCCGTAGAACTCATTGAGGCCTTCGTTTTGACAGGTTATGGCACCTGTATCTCTAAACGAGCCAGAAATTATGGCCGTCCGAATAATCGATATCTACTGGGTGCAACATCCACGGTGCAAGGGGCAACATCCGTCTGAAATGGCGAAACAGTGCCGTACGACTTTTAGAAATGCGTGCATGCATTTGAAACGGAACAGTACCATAGTGCACCACTCTTCAGAGATGGGAAGTCGAAGATGGGCCACGGTAATCCCGTTTTACCGTAAAAATCCACGTGTCAAAAAAACGAAGGGTAAAAAACTTACGAGACCCGATTGAGATTCGGGTTGTCCTTTTTGGTCATCAATCTATCCGTTGACGGCTGAAAGTAGTCAAAAACGTAGAACTCATCGAGGCTTTCATTTTGACAGGTTATGGCTCCCGTAACTCTAAACGAGTCAGAAGTTATGGTCGTCCGAATAATCGATATCTACAGGGTGCAACATCCACGGTGCAATGTGCAACATCCGTCCGAAATGGCGAAAAAGTGTCGTACGACTTTTAGAAATGTGTGCATAGATTTGAAACGGAACAATACCATGGTGCACCACTCTCCAGCGATGGTAAATCGAAGACCAGCCACCGTAATCCCGTTTTACCGTAAAAATCCACGTGTCGAAAAAACGAAGGGTAGAAAACTTACGAGACCCGATTGAGATTCGGGTTGTCCTTTTTGGGAATTAATCTATCCGTTGATGGCTGAAAGATGTCAAAGCCGTAGAACTAATCGAGGTCTTCGTTTTGACAGGTTATGGCTCCAGTAACTCTAAACGAGCCAGAAGTTATGGCCGTCCGAATAATCGACATATACAGGGTGCAACATCCACGGTGCAAGGTGCAACATCCGTCCGAAATGGCGAAACAGTGCCGTACGACTTTTAGAAATGCGTGCATGGATTTGAAACGGAACAGTACCATAGTGTACCACTCTCCAGCGATGGTAAATCGAAGACCAGCCACCGTAATCCCGTTTTACCGTAAAAATCCACGTGTCGAAAAAACGAGGGGTAAAAAACTTACGAGACCCGATTGAGATTCGGGTTGTCCTTTTTGGGCATTAATCTATCCTTTGAGGGCTGAAAGCTGTCAAAACCGTAGAACTCATCGAGGCCTTCGTTTTGACATGTTATGGCTCCCGTAACTCTAAACGAGCCAGAAGTTATGGCCGTCCGAATAATCGATATCTACAGGATGCAACATCCACGGTGCAAGGTGCAACATCCGTCCGAAATGGCGAAACAGTGTCGTACGACTTTTAGAAATGCGTACATGGATTTGAAACGGAACAGTACCATGGTGCACCACTCTCCAGCGATGGTAAATCGAAGACCAGCCACCGTAATCCCGTTTTACCGTAAAAATCCACGTGTCGAAAAAACGAAGGGTAAAAAACTTACGAGACCCGATTGAGATTCGGGTTGTCCTTTTTGGGAATTAATCTATCCGTTGAGGGCTGAAAGCTATCAAAACCGTAGAACTCATCGAGGCCTTCGTTTTGACAGGTTATGGCTCCCGTAACTCTAAACGAGCCAGAAGTTATGGCCGTCCGAATAATCGATATCTACAGGGTGCAACATCCACGGTGCAAGGTGCAACATCCGTCCGAAATGGCGAAACAGTGCCGTACGACTTTTAGAAATGCGTGCATGGATTTGAAACGGAACAGTACCATGGTGCACCACTCTCCAGCGATGGTAAATCGAAGACCAGCCACCGTAATCCCCTTTTTACCGTAAAAATCCACGTGTCGAAAAATCGAAGGGTAAAAAACTTACGAGACCCGATTGATTTTCGGGTTGTCCTTTTTGGGCATTAATCTATCCGTTGACGGCTGAAAGCCTTCAAAGCCGTAGAACTCATCGAAGCCATCGTTTTGACATGTTATGGCTCCCGTAACTCTAAACGAGCCAGAAGTTATGGCCGTCCGAATAATCGATATCTACATGGTGCAACATCCACGGTGCAAGGTGCAACATCCGTCCGAAATGGCGAAACAGTGTCGTACGACTTTTAGAAATGCGTGCATGGATTTGAAACGGAACAGTACCATGGTGCACCACTCTCCTGCGATGGTAAATCGAAGCCAGCCACCGTAATCCCGTTTTACCGTAAAAATCCACGTGTCAAAAAAACGAAGGGTAAAAAACTTACGAGACCCGATTGAGATTCGGGTTGTCCTTTTTGGGCATTAATCTATCCGTTGACGGCTGAAAGCTGTCAAAACCGTATAACTCATCGAGGCCTTCGTTTTGACAGGTTATGGCTCCCGTAACTCTAAACGAGCCAAAAGTTATGGTCGTCCGAATAATCGATATCTACAGGGTTCAACATCCATGGTGCAAGGTGCAATATCCGTCCGAAATGGCGAAACAGTGCCGTACGACTTTTAGAAATGCATGCATGGATTTGAAACGGAACAGTACCATGGTGCACCATTCTCCAGCGATGGTAAATCGAAGACCAGCCACCGTAATCCCGTTTTCCCGTAAAAATCCACGTGTCGAAAAAACGAAGGGTAAAAAACTTACGAGACCCGTTTGAGATTCGGGTTGTCCTTTTTGGGCTTTAATCTACCCGTTGACGGTTGAATGATTTCAAAGCCGTAGAACTCATCGAGGTCTTCGTTTTGACAGGTTATGTCTCCCGTAACTCTAAACGAGCCAGAAGTTATGGCCGTCCGAATAATCGATATCTACAAGGTGCAACATCCACGGTGCAGGGTGCAACATCCGTCCGACATGGCGAAACAGTGCCGTACGACTTTTAGAAATGCGTGCATGGATTTGAAACAGAACAGTACTATGGTACACCACTCTCCAGCGATGGTAAATCGAAGACCAGCCACCGTAATCCCGTTTTGCCGTAAAAATCCACGGGTCGAAAAAACAAAGGGTAAAAAACTTACGAGACCCGATTGAGATTCGGGTTGTCCTTTTTGGGCATTAATCTATCCGTTGACGGCTGAAAGCTGTCAAAGCCGTAGAACTCATCGAGGCCTTCGTTTTGACAGGTTATGGCTCTCGTAACTGTAAATGAGCCAGAAGTTATGGCCGTCCGAATAATCGATATCTACAGGGTGCAACATCCACGGTGCAAGTGCAACATCCGTCCGAAATGGCGAAACAGTGCCGTACGACATTTAGAAGTGCGTGCATGGATTTGAAACGGAAAAGTACCATAGTGCACCACTCTTCAGCGATGGGAAGTCGAAGACCAGCCACCGTAATCCTCCTTTTACCGTAAAAATCCACGTGTCGAAAAAACGAAGGGTAAAAAACTTACGAGACCCGATTGAGATTCGAGTTGTCCTTTTTGGGCATTAATCTATCCGTTGACGGCTGCAAGCTGTCAAAACCGTAGAACTCATCGAGGCCTTCGTTTTGACAGGATATGGCTCCCGTAACTCTAAACGAGCCAGAAGTTATGGCCGTCCGAATAATCCACGGTGCAAGGTGCAACATCCATCCGAAATGGCGAAACAGTGTCGTACGACTTTTAGAAATGCATGCATGGATTTGAAACGGAACAGTACCATGGTGCACCACTCTCCAGCGATGGTAAATCGAAGACCAGCCACCGTAATCCCGTTTTACCGTAAAAATCCACGTGTCGAAAAAACGAAGGGTAAAAAACTTACGAGACCCGATTGAGATTCGGGTTGTCCTTTTTGGGCAATAATCTATCCGTTGACGGCTGAAAGCCATCAAAGCCGTAGAACTCATTGAGGTCTTCGTTTTGACAGGTTATGGCTCCCGTAACTCTAAACGAACCAGAAGTTATGGCCGTCCGAATAATCGATATCTACAGGGTGCAACATCCACGGTGCAAGGTGCAACATCCGTCCGACATGGCGAAACAATGCCGTACGACTTTTAGAAATGCGTGCATGGATTTGAAACAGAACAGTACCATGGTGCACCACTCTCCAGCGATGGTAAATCGAAGACCAGCCACCGTAATCCCGTTTTGCCGTAAAAATCCACGTGTCGAAAAAACAAAGGGAAAAAACTTACGAGACCCGATTGAGATTCGGGTTGTCCATTTTGGGCATTAATCTATCCGTTGACGGCTGAAAGCTGTCAAAGCCGTAGAACTCATCGAGGCCTTCGTTTTGACAGGTTATGGCTCCCGTAACTCTAAACGAGCCAGAAGTTATGGCTGTCCGAATAATCGATATCTACAGGGTGCAACGTCCACGGTGCAAGGTGCAACATCCGTCCGAAATGGCGAAACAGTGCCGTACGACTTTTAGAAATGCATGCATGGATTTGAAACGGAACAGTACCATGGTGCACCACTTTCCAGCGATGGTAAATCGAAGACCAGCCACCGTAATCCCGTTTTACCGTAAAAATCCACGTGTCGAAAAAACGAAGGGTAAAAAACTTACGAGACCCGATTGAGATTCGGGTTGTCCTTTTTGGGCAATAATCTATCCGTTGACGGCTGAAAGCCATCAAAGCCGTAGAACTCATTGTGTTCTTCGTTTTGACAGGTTATGGCTCCCGTAACTCTAAACGAACCAGAAGTTATGGCCGTCCGAATAATCGATATCTACAGGGTGCAACATCCACGGTGCAAGGTGCAACATCCGTCCGACATGGCGAAACAATGCCGTACGACTTTTAGAAATGCGTGCATGGATTTGAAACGGAACAGTACTATGGTGCACCACTCTCCAGCGATGGTAAATCGAAGACCAGCCACCGTAATCCCGTTTTGCCGTAAAAATCCACGTGTCGAAAAAACGAAGGGTAAAAAACTTACGAGACCCGTTTGAGATTCGGGTTGTCCTTTTTGTGCTTTAATCTATCCGTTGACGGCTGAAAGCCATCAAAGCCGTAGAACTCATCGAGGCCTTCGTTTTGACAGGTTATGGCTCCCGTAACTCTAAACGAGCCAGAAGTTATGGCCGTCCGAATAATCGATATCTACAGGGTGCAATATCCACGGTGCAAGGTGCAACATCCGTCCGAAATGGCGAAACAGTGCCGTACGACTTTTAGAAATGCGTGCATGGATTTGAAACGGAACAGTACCATGGTGCACCACTCTCCAGCGATGGTAAATCGAAGACCAGCCACCGTAATCCCGTTTTTACCGTAAAAATCCACGTGTCGAAAAAACGAAGGGTAAAAAACTTACGAGACCAGATTGATTTTCGGGTTGTCCTTTTTGGGCATTAATCTATCCTTTGACGGCTGAAAGCCATCAAAGCCGTAGAACTCATCGAGGCCATCGTTTTGACATGTTATGGCTCCCATAACTCTAAACGAGCCAGAAGTTATGGCCGCCCGAATAATCGATATCTACAGGGTGCAACATCCACGGTGCAAGGTGCAACATCCGTCCGAAATGGCGAAACAGTGCCGTACGACTTTTAGAAATGCGCACATGGATTTGAAACGGAATAGTACCATGGTGCACCACTCTCCTGCGATGGTAAATCGAAGACCAGCCACCGTAATCCCGTTTTACCGTAAAAATCCACGTGTCAAAAAAACGAAGGGAAAAAAACTTACGAGACCCGATTGAGATTCGGGTTGTCCTTTTTGGGCATTAATCTATCCGTTGACGGCTGAAAGCCGTCAAAACCGTATAACTCATCAAGGCCTTCGTTTTGACAGGTTATGGCTCCCGTAACTCTAAACGAGCCAAAAGTTATGGTCGTCCGAATAATCGATATCTACAGGGTTCAACATCCATGGTGCAAGGTGCAACATCCGTCCGAAATGGCGAAACAGTGCCGTACGACTTTTAGA
Source organism: Allium cepa (assembly GCA_030765085.1). Taxonomy (NCBI): domain Eukaryota; kingdom Viridiplantae; phylum Streptophyta; class Magnoliopsida; order Asparagales; family Amaryllidaceae; genus Allium; species Allium cepa. The sequence goes on along the minus strand of CM060941.1, from coordinate 41,328,022 downwards.
AATGCATGCATGGATTTGAAACGGAACAGTACCATGGTGCACCATTCTCCAGCGATGGTAAATCGAAGACCAGCCACCGTAATCCCGTTTTCCCGTAAAAATCCACGTGTCGAAAAAACGAAGGGTAAAAAACTTACGAGACCCGTTTGAGATTCGGGTTGTCCTTTTTGGGCTTTAATCTACCCGTTGACGGCTGAATGCTTTCAAAGCCGTAGAACTCATCGAGGTCCTCGTTTTGACAGGTTATGGTTCCCGTAACTCTAAACGAGCCAGAAGTTATGGCCGTCCGAATAATCGATATCTACAAGGTGCAACATCCACGGAGCAAGGTGCAACATCCGTCCGACATGGCGAAACAGTGCCGTACGACTTTTAGAAATGCGTGCATGGATTTGAAACAGAACAGTACCATGGTGCACCACTCTCCAGCGATGGTAAATCGAAGACCAGCCACCGTAATCCCGTTTTGCCGTAAAAATCCACGGGTCGAAAAAACAAAGGGTAAAAAACTTACGAGACCCGATTGAGATTCGGGTTGTCCTTTTTGGGCATTAATCTATCCGTTGACGGCTGAAAGCTGTCAAAGCCGTAGAACTCATCGAGGCCTTCGTTTTGACAGGTTATGGCTCTCGTAACTCTAAATGAGCCAGAAGTTATGGCCGTCCGAATAATCGATATCTACAGGGTGCAACATCCACGGTGCAAGGTGCAACATCCGTCCGAAATGGCGAAACAGTGCCGTACGACATTTAGAAATGCGTGCATGGATTTGAAACGGAATAGTACCATAGTGCACCACTCTTCAGCGATGGGAAGTCGAAGACCAGCCACCGTAATCCTCCTTTTACCGTAAAAATCCACGTGTCGAAAAAACGAAGGGTAAAAAACTTACGAGACCCGATTGAGATTCGGGTTGTCCTTTTTGGGCATTAATCTATCCGTTGACGGCTGCAAGCTGTCAAAACCGTAGAACTCATCGAGGCCTTCGTTTTGACAGGATATGGCTCCCGTAACTCTAAACGAGCCAGAAGTTATGGCCGTCCGAATAATCCACGGTGCAAGGTGCAACATCCATCCGAAATGGCGAAACAGTGCCGTACGACTTTTAGAAATGCATGCATGGATTTGAAAGGGAACAGTACCATCGTGCACCACTCTCCAGCGATGGTAAATCGAAGACCAGCCACCGTAATCCCGTTTTACCGTAAAAATCCACGTGTCGAAAAAACGAAGGGTAAAAAACTTACGAGACCCGATTGAGATTCGGGTTGTCCTTTTTGGGCAATAATCTATCCGTTGACGGCTGAAAGCCATCAAAGCCGTAGAACTCATTGAGGTCTTCGTTTTGACAGGTTATGGCTCCCGTAACTCTAAACGAACCAGAAGTTATGGCCGTCCGAATAATCGATATCTACAGGGTGCAACATCCACGGTGCAAGGTGCAACATCCGTCCGACATGGCGAAACAATGCCGTACGACTTTTAGAAATGCGTGCATGGATTTGAAACAGAACAGTACCATGGTGCACCACTCTCCAAAGATGGTAAATCGAAGACCAGCCACCGTAATCCCGTTTTGCCGTAAAAATCCACGTGTCGAAAAAACAAAGGGTAAAAAACTTACGAGAACCGATTGAGATTCGGGTTGTCCTTTTTGGGCATTAATCTATCTGTTGACGGCTGAAAGCTGTCAAAGCCGTAGAACTCATCGAGGCCTTCGTTTTGACAGGTTATGGCTCCTGTAACTCTAAACGAGCCAGAAGTTATGGCTGTCCGAATAATCGATATCTACAGGGTGCAACGTCCACGGTGCAAGGTGCAACATCCGTCCGACAAGGCGAAACAGTGCCGTACGACTTTTAGAAATGCGTGCATGGATTTGAAACAGAACAGAACCATGGTGCACCACTCTCCAGAGATGGTAGATCAAAGACCAGCCACCGTAATCCCGTTTTACCGTAAAAATCCACGTGTCAAAAAAACGAAAGGTAAAAAACTTACGAGACCCGATTGAGATTCGGGTTGTCCTTTTTTGGCATTAATCTATCCGTTGACGGCTGAAAGCTGTCAAAACCGTAGAACTCATCGAGGCCTTCGTTTTGACAGGTTATGGCTCCCGTAACTCTAAACGAGCCAGAAGTTATGGCCGTTCGAATAATCGATATCTACAGGGTGCAACATCCACGGTGCAAGGTGCAACATCCGTCCGAAATGGCGAAACAGTGCCGTACGACTTTTTGAAATGCGTGCATGGATTTGAAACGGAACGGTACCATGGTGCACCACTCTCCAGCGATGGTAAATTGAAGACCAGCCACCGTAATCCCGTTTTACCGTAAAAATCCACGTGTCGAAAAAACGAAGGGTAAAAAACTTACGAGACCCGATTGAGATTCGGGTTGTCCTTTTTGGGCATTAATCTATCCATTGATGGCTGATAGCCGTCAAAGCCGTAGAACTCATCGAGGTCTTCGTTTTGACAGGTTATGGCTCCCGTAACTCTAAACGAGCCAGAAGTTATGGCCGTCCGAATAATCGATATCTCCAGGGTGCAACATCCACGGTGCAAGGTGCAACATCCATCCGAAATGTCGAAACAGTGTCGTACGACTTTTAGAAATGCATGCGTGGATTTGAAACGGAACAGTACTATGGTGCACCACTCTCCAGCGATGGTAAATCGAAGACCAGCCACCGTAATCCCGTTTTACCGTAAAAATCCACGTGTCGAAAAAACGAAGGGTAAAAAACTTACGAGACCCGTTTGAGATTCGGGTTGTCCTTTTTGTGCTTTAATCTATCCGTTGACGGCTGAAAGCCATCAAAGCCGTAGAACTCATTGAGGTCTTCGTTTTGACAGGTTATGGCTCCCGTAACTCTAAACGAACCAGAAGTTATGGCCGTCCGAATAATCGATATCTACAGGGTGCAACATCCACGGTGCAAGGTGCAACATCCGTCCGACATGGCGAAACAATGCCGTACGACTTTTAGAAATGCGTGCATGGATTTGAAACAGAACAGTACCATGGTGCACCACTCTCCAGCGATGGTAAATCGAAGACCAGCCACCGTAATCCCGTTTTGCCGTAAAAATCCACGTGTCGAAAAAACAAAGGGTAAAAAACTTACGAGACCCGATTGAGATTCGGGTTGTCCTTTTTGGGCATTAATCTATCCGTTGACGGCTGAAAGCTATCAAAGCCGTAGAACTCATCGAGGCCTTCGTTTTGACAGGTTATGGCTCCCGTAACTCTAAACGAGCCAGAAGTTATGGCCGTCCGAATAATCGATATCTACAGGGTGCAACATCCACGGTGCAAGGTGCAACATCCGTCCGAAATGGCGAAACAGTGCCGTACGACTTTTAGAAATGCGTGCATGGATTTGAAACGGAACAGTACCATGGTGCACCACTCTCCAGCGATGGTAAATCGAAGACCAGCCACCGTAATCCCGTTTTTACCGTAAAAATCCACGTGTCGAAAAAACGAAGGGTAAAAAACTTACGAGACCCGATTGATTTTCGGGTTGTCCTTTTTGGGCATTAATCTATCCGTTGACGGCTGAAAGCCATCAAAGACGTAGAACTCATCGAGGCCATCGTTTTGACATGTTATGGCTCCCGTAACTCTAAACGAGCCAGAAGTTATGGCCGCCCGAATAATCGATATCTACAGGGTGCAACATCCACGGTGCAAGGTGCAACATCCGTCCGAAATGGCGAAACAGTGCCGTACGACTTTTAGAAATGCGTACATGGATTTGAAACGGAACAGTACCATGGTGCACCACTCTCCTGCGATGGTAAATCGAAGACCAGCCACCGTAATCCCGTTTTACCGTAAAAATCCACGTGTCAAAAAAACGAAGGGAAAAAAACTTACGAGACCCAATTGAGATTCGGGTTGTCCTTTTTGGGCATTAATCTATCCGTTGACGACTGAAAGCTGTCAAAACCGTATAACTCATCGAGGCCTTCGTTTTGACAGGTTATGGCTCCCGTAACTCTAAACGAGCCAAAAGTTATGGTCGTCCGAATAATCGATATCTACAGGGTTCAACATCCATGGTGCAAGGTGCAACATCCGTCCGAAATGGCGAAACAGTGTCGTACGACTTTTAGAAATGCATGCATGGATTTGAAACGGAACAGTACCATGGTGCACCATTCTCCAGCGATGGTAAATCGAAAACCAGCCACCGTAATCCCGTTTTCCCGTAAAAATCCACGTGTCGAAAAAACGAAGGGTAAAAAACTTACGAGACCCGTTTGAGATTCGGGTTGTCCTTTTTGGGCTTTAATCTACCCGTTGACGGCTGAATGCTTTCAAAGCCGTAGAACTCATTGAGGTCTTCGTTTTGACAGGTTATGGTTCCCGTAACTCTAAACGAGCCAGAAATTATGGCCGTCCGAATAATCGATATCTACAAGGTGCAACATCCACGGTGCAAGGTGCAACATCCGTCCGACATGGCGAAACAGTGCCGTACGACTTTTAGAAATGCGTGCATGGATTTGAAACAGAACAGTACCATGGTGCACCACTCTCCAGCGATGGTAAATCGAAGACCAGCCACCGTAATCCCGTTTTGCCGTAAAAATCCACGGGTCGAAAAAACAAAGGGTAAAAAACTTACGAGACCCGATTGAGATTCGGGTTGTCCTTTTTGGGCATTAATCTATCCGTTGACGGCTGAAAGCTGTCAAAGCCGTAGAACTCATCGAGGCCTTCGTTTTGACAGGTTATGGCTCTCGTAACTCTAAATGAGCCAGAAGTTATGGCCGTCCGAATAATCGATATCTACAGGGTGCAACATCCACGGTGCAAGGTGCAACATCCGTCCGAAATGGCGAAACAGTGCCGTACGACATTTAGAAATGCGTGCATGGATTTGAAACGGAACAGTACCATAGTACACCACTCTTCAGCGATGGGAAGTCGAAGACCAGCCACCGTAATCCTCCTTTTACCGTAAAAATCCACGTGTCGAAAAAACGAAGGGTAAAAAACTTACGAGACCCGATTGAGATTCGGGTTGTCCTTTTAGGGCATTAGTCTATCCGTTGACGGCTGCAAGCTGTCAAAACCGTAGAACTCATCGAGGCCTTCGTTTTGACAGGATATGGCTCCCGTAACTCTAAACGAGCCAGAAGTTATGGCCGTCCGAATAATCCACGGTGCAAGGTGCAACATCCATCCGAAATGGCGAAACAGTGCCGTACGACTTTTAGAAATGCATGCATGGATTTGAAACGGAACAGTACCATGGTGCACCACTCTCCAGCGATGGTAAATCGAAGACCAGCCACCGTAATCCCGTTTTACCGTAAAAATCCACGTGTCGAAAAAACGAAGGGTAAAAAACTTACGAGACCCGATTGAGATTCGGGTTGTCCTTTTTGGGCAATAATCTATCCGTTGACGGCTGAAAGCCATCAAAGCCGTAGAACTCATTGAGGTCTTCGTTTTGACAGGTTATGGCTCCCGTAACTCTAAACGAACCAGAAGTTATGGCCGTCCGAATAATCGATATCTACAGGGTGCAACATCCACGGTGCAAGGTGCAACATCCGTCCGACATGGCGAAACAATGCCGTACGACTTTTAGAAATGCGTGCATGGATTTGAAACAGAACAGTACCATGGTGCACCACTCTCCAGCGATGGTAAATCGAAGACCAGCCACCGTAATCCCGTTTTGCCGTAAAAATCCACGTGTCGAAAAAACAAAGGGTAAAAAACTTACGAGACCCGATTGAGATTCGGGTTGTCCTTTTTGGGCATTAATCTATCCGTTGACGGCTGAAAGCTGTCAAAGCCGTAGAACTCATCGAGGCCTTCGTTTTGACAGGTTATGGCTCCCGTAACTCTAAACGAGCCAGAAGTTATGGCTGTCCGAATAATCGATATCTACAGGGTGCAACGTCCACGGTGCAAGGTGCAACATCCGTCCGACATGGCGAAACAGTGCCGTACGACTTTTAGAAATGCGTGCATGGATTTGAAACAGAACAGTACCATGGTGCACCACTCTCCAGCGATGGTAGATCAAAGACCAGCCACCGTAATCCCGTTTTACCGTAAAAATCCACGTGTCAAAAAAACGAAAGGTAAAAAACTTACGAGACCCGATTGAGATTCGGGTTGTCCTTTTTGGGCATTAATCTATCCGTTGACGGCTGAAAGCTGTCAAAACCGTAGAACTCATCGAGGCCTTCGTTTTGACAGGTTATGGCTCCCGTAACTCTAAACGAGCCAGAAGTTATGGCCGTCCGAATAATCGATATCTACAGGGTGCAACATCCACGGTGCAAGGTGCAACATCCGTCCGAAATGGCGAAACAGTGCCGTACGACTTTTTGAAATGCGTGCATGGATTTGAAACGGAACGGTACCATGGTGCACCACTCTCCAGCGATGGTAAATCGAAGACCAGCCACCGTAATCCCGTTTTACCGTAAAAATCCACGTGTCGAAAATACGAAGGGTAAAAAACTTACGAGACCCGATTGAGATTCGGGTTGTCCTTTTTGGGCATTAATCTATCCATTGATGGCTGATAGCCATCAAAGCCGTAGAACTCATCGAGGTCTTCATTTTGACAGGTTATGGCTCCCATAACTCTAAACGAGCCAGAAGTTATGGCCGTCCGAATAATCGATATCTACAGGGTGCAACATCCACGGTGCAAGGTGCAACATCCATCCGAAATGGCGAAACAGTGCCGTACGACTTTTAGAAATGCATGCATGGATTTGAAACGGAACAGTACTATGGTGCACCACTCTCCAGCGATGGTAAATCGAAGACCAGCCACCGTAATCCCGTTTTACCGTAAAAATCCACGTGTCGAAAAAACGAAGGGTAAAAAACTTACGAGACCCGTTTGAGATTCGGGTTGTCCTTTTTGGGATTTAATCTATCCGTTGACGGCTGAAAGCTATCAAAGCCGTAAAACTCATCGAGATCTTCGTTTTGACAGGTTATGGCTCCCGTAACTATAAACGAGCCAGAAGTTATGGCCGTCCGAATAATCGATATCTACAGGGTGCAACATCCACGGTGCAAGGTGCAACATCCATCCGAAATGGCGAAACAGTGCCGTACGACTTTTAGAAATGCATGCATGGATTTGAAATGGAACAGTACCATGGTGCACCACTCTCCAGCGATGGTAAATCGAAGACCAGCCACCGTAATCCCGTTTTACCGTAAAAATCCACGTGTCGAAAAAACGAAGGGTAAAAAACTTACGAGACCCGTTTGAGATTCGGGTTGTCCTTTTTGGGCTTTAATCTATCCGTTGACGGCTGAAAGCTATCAAAGCCATAGAACTTATCGAGGTCTTCGTTTTGACAGGTTATGGCTCCCGTAACTCTAAACGAGCCAGAAGTTATGGCCGTCCGAATAATCGATATCTACAAGGTGCAACATCCACGGTGCAAGGTGCAACATCCGTCCGACATGGCGAAACAGTGCCATACGACTTTTAGAAATGCGTGCATGGATTTGAAACAGAACAGTACCATGGTGCACCACTCTCCAGCGATGGTAAATCGAAGACCAGCCACCGTAATCCCGTTTTGCCGTAAAAATCCACGTGTCGAAAAAACAAAGGGTAAAAAACTTACGAGACTCGATTGAGATTCGGTTTGTCCTTTTTGGGCATTAATCTATCCGTTGATGGCTGAAAGCTGTCAAAGCCGTAGAACTCATCGAGACCTTCGTTTTGACAGGTTATGGCTCTCGTAACTCTAAACGAGACAGAAGTTATGGTCGTCCGAATAACCGATATCTACAGGGTGCAACATCCACGGTGCAAGGTGCAACATCCGTCCGAAATGGCGAAACAGTGCCGTACGACATTTAGAAATGCGTGCATGGATTTGAAATGGAACAGTACCATAGTGCACCACTCTTCAGCGATGGGAAGTCGAAGATGGGCCACGGTAATCCCGTTTTACCCTAAAAATCCACGTGTCAAAAAAACGAAGGGTAAAAAACTTACGAGACCCGATTGAGATTCGGGTTGTCCTTTTTGGGCATTAATCTATCCGTTGACGGCTGCAAGCTGTGAAAACCGTAGAACTCATCGAGGCCTTCGTTTTGACAGGATATGGCTCCCGTAACTCTAAACGAGCCAAAAGTTATGGCCGTCCGAATAATCCACGGTGCAAGGTGTAACATCCATCTGAAATGGCGAAACAGTGCCGTACGACTTTTAGAAATGCATGCATGGATTTGAAACGGAACAGTACCATGGTGCACCACTCTCCAGCGATGGTAAATCGAAGACCTGCCACCGTAATCCCGTTTTACCGTAAAAATCCACGTGTCGAAAAAACGAAGGGTTAAAAACTTACGAGACCCGATTGAGATTCGGGTTGTCCTTTTTGGGCATTAATCTATCCGTTGACGGCCGAAAGCCATCAAAGCCGTAGAACTCATCGAGGTCTTCGTTTTGACAGGTTATGGCTCCCGTAACTCTAAACGAGCCAGAAGTTATGACCGTCCGAATAATCGATATCTACAGGGTGCAACATCCACGGTGCAAGGTGCAACATCCGTCCGACATGGCGAAACAGTGCCATACGACTTTTAGAAATGCGTGCATGGATTTGAAACAGAACAGTACCATGGTGCACCACTCTCCAGCGATGGTAAATCGAAGACCAGCCACCGTAATCCCGTTTTGCCGTAAAAATCCACGTGTCGAAAAAACAAAGGGTAAAAAACTTACGAGACCCGATTGAGATTCGGGTTGTCCTTTTTGGGCATTAATCTATCCGTTGACGGATGAAAGCAGTCAAAGCCGTAGAACTCATCGAGGCCTTCGTTTTGACAAGTTATGGCTCCCGCAACTCTAAACGAGCCAGAAGTTATGGTCGTCCGAATAATCGATATCTACAGGGTGCAACGTCCACGGTGCAAGGTGCAACATCCGTCCGACATGGCGAAACAGTGTTGTACGACTTTTAGAAATGCGTGCATGGATTTGAAATGGAACAGTACCATGGTGCACCACTCTCCAGCGATGGTAAATCAAAGACCAGCCACCGTAATCCCGTTTTACCATAAAAATCCACGTGTCAAAAAAACGAAAGGTAAAAAACTTACGAGACCCGATTGAGATTCGGGTTGTCCTTTTTGGGCATTAATCTATCCGTTGATGGCTGAAAGCTATCAAAACCGTAGAACTCATCGAGGCCTTCGTTTTGACAGGTTACGGCTCCCGTAACTCTAAACGAGCCAGAAGTTATGGCCGTCCGAATAATCGATATCTACAGGGTGCAACATCCACGGTGCAAGGTGCAACATCCGTCTGAAATGGCGAAACAGTGCCGTACGACTTTTAGAAATGCGTGCATGGATTTGAAACGGAACAGTACCATGGTGCACCACTCTCCAGCGGTGGTAAATCGAAGACCAGCCACCGTAATCCCGTTTTACCGTAAAAATCCACGTGTCGAAAAAACGAAGGGTAAAAAACTTACGAGACCCGATTGAGATTCGGGTTGTCCTTTTTGGGCATTAATCTATCCATTGATGGCTGATAGCCGTCAAAGCCGTAGAACTCATCGAGGTCTTCGTTTTGACAGGTTATGGCTCCCATAACTCTAAACGAGCCAGATGTTATGGCCGTCCGAATAATCGATATCTACAGGGTGCAACATCCACGGTGCAAGGTGCAACATCCGTCCGACATGGCGAAACAGTGCCGTACGACTTTTAGAAATGCGTGCATGGATTTGAAATGGAACAGTACCATGGTGCACCACTCTCCAGCGATGGTAAATCGAAGACCAGCCACCGTAATCCCGTTTTACCGTAAAAATCCACGTGTCGAAAAAACGAAGGGTAAAAAACTTATGAGACCCGATTGAGATTCGGGTTGTCCTTTTTGGGCATTAATCTATTCGTTGATGGCTGAAAGCTGTCAAAACCGTAGAAATCATCGAGGCCTTCGTTTTGACAGGTTATGGCTCCCGTAACTCTAAACGAGCCAGAAGTTATGGCCGTCCGAATAATCGATATCTACAGGGTGCAACATCCACGGTGCAATGTGCAACATCCGTCCGAAATGGCGAAACTGTGCCGTACGACTTTTAGAATTGCGTGCATGGATTTGAAACGGAACAGTACCATGGTGCACCACTCTCCAGCGATGGTAAATCGAAGACCAGCCACCGTAAACCCGTTTTACCGTAAAAATCCACGTGTCAAAAAAACGAAGGGTAAAAAACTTACTAGACCCAATTGAGATTCGGGTTGTCCTTTTTGGGCATTAATCTATCCGTTGACGGCTGAAAGCTGTCAAAACCGTAGAACTCATCGACGCCTTCGTTTTGACAGGATATGGCTCCCGTAACTCTAAACGAGCCAGAAGTTATGGCCGTCCGAATAATCGATATCTACAGGGTGCAACATCCACGGTGCAAGGTGGAACATCCATCCGAAATGGCGAAACAGTGCCGTACGACTTTTAGAAATTCATGCATGGATTTGAAACGGAACAGTACCATGGTGCACCACTCTCCAGCGATGGTAAATCGAAGACCAGCCACCGTAATCCCGTTTTACCGTAAAAATCCACGTGTCGAAAAAACGAAGGGTAAAAAACTTACGAGACCCGATAGAGATTCGGGTTGTCCTTTTTGGGCTTTAATCTATCCGTTGATGGCTGAAAGCTATCAAAGCCGTAGAACTCATCGAGGTCTTCGTTTTGACAGATTATGGCTCCCGTAACTCTAAACAAGCCAGAAGTTATGGCCGTCCGAATAATCGATATCTACAGGGTGCAACATCCACGGTGCAAGGTGCAACATCCGTCCGACATGGAGAAACAGTGCCGTACGACTTTTAGAAATGCGTGCATGGATTTGAAACAGAATAGTACCATGGTGCACCACTCTCCAGCGATGGTAAATCGAAGACCAGCCACCGTAATCCCGTTTTGCCGTAAAAATCCACGTGTCGAAAAAACAAAGGGTAAAAAACTTACGAGACCCGATTGAGATTCGGGTTGTCCTTTTTGGGCATTAATCTATCCGTTGACGGCTGAAAGCTGTCAAAGCCGTAGAACTCATCGGGGCCTTCGTTTTGACAGGTTATGGCTCCCGTAACTCTGAACGAGCCAGAAGTTATGGCCGTCCGAATAATCGATACCTACAGGGTGCAACATCCACGGTGCAAGGTGCAACATCCGTCCGAAATGGCGAAACAGTGCCGTACGACATTTAGAAATGCGTGCATGGATTTGAAACGAAACAGTACCATAGGGCACCACTCTTCAGCGATGGGAAGTCGAAGATGGGCCACGGTAATCCCGTTTTACCGTAAAATTCCACGTGTCAAAAAAACGAAGGGTAAAAAACTTACGAGACCCGATTGAGATTCGGGTTGTCCTTTTTGGGCATTAATCTATCCGTTGACGGCTGAAAGTTGTCAAAACCGTTGAAGTCATCGAGGCCTTCGTTTTGACAGGTTATGGCTCCCGTAACTCTAAACGAGCCAGAAGTTATGGCCGTCTGAATAATCCACGGTGCAAGGTGCAACATCCATCCGAAATGGCGAAACAGTGCCGTACGACTTTTAGAAATGCATGCATGGATTTGAAACGGAACAGTACCACGGTGCACCACTCTCCAGCGATGGTAAATCGAAGACCAGCCACCGTAATCCCGTTTTACCGTAAAAATCCACGTGTCAAAAAAACGAAGGGTAAAAAACTTACGAGGCCCGATTGAGATTCGGGTTGTCCTTTTTGGGCATTAATCTATCCGTTGACGGCTGAAAGCCATCAAAGCCGTAGAACTCATCGAGGCCTTCGTTTTGACAGGTTATGGCTCCCGTAACTCTAAATGAGCTAGAAGTTATGGCCGTCCGAAAAATCGATATCTACAGGGTGCAACATCCACGGTGCAAGGTGCAACATCCGTCCGACATGGCGAAACAGTGCCGTACGACTTTTAGAAATGCGTGCATGGATTTGAAATAGAACTACCGTGGTGCACCACTCTCCAGCGATGGTAAATCGAAGACCAGCCACCGTAATCCCGTTTTGCCGTAAAAATCCACGTGTCGAAAAAACAAAGGGTAAAAAACTTACGAGACACGATTGAGATTCGGGTTGTCCTTTTTGGGCATTAATCTATCGTCAAAGCCGTAGAACTCATCGAGGCCTTCGTTTTGATAGGTTATGGCTCCCGTAACTCTAAACGAGCCAGAAGTTATGGCCGTCCGAATAATCTATATCTACAGGGTGCAACGTCCACGGTGCAAGGTGCAACAGACATGGCGAAACAGTGTCGTACGACTTTTAGAAATGCGTGCATGGATTTGAAACGGAACAGTACCATGGTGCACCACTCTCCAGCGATGGTAAATCAAAGACCAGCCACCGTAATCCCGTTTTACCGTAAAAATCCACGTGTCAAAAAAACGAAAGGTAAAAAACTTACGAGACCCGATTGAGATTCGGGTTGTCCTTTTTGGGCATTAATCTATCCGTTGACGGCAGAAAGCTATCAAAACCGTAGAACTCATCGAGGCCTTCGTTTTGACAGGTTATGGCTCCCATAACTCTAAACGAGCTAGTAGTTATGGCCGTCCGAATAATCGATATCTACAGGGTGCAACATCCACGGTGCAAGGTGCAACATCCGTCCGAAATGGCGAAACAGTGCTGTACGACTTTTAGGAATGCGTGCATGGATTTGAAACGGAACAGTACCATGGTGCACCACTATCCAGCGATGGTAAATCGAAGACCAGCCACCGTAATCCCGTTTTACCGTAAAAATCCACGTGTCGAAAAAACGAAGGGTAAAAAACTTACGAGACCCGATTGAGATTCGGGTTGTCCTTTTTGGGCATTAATCTATCCGTTGACGGCTAAAAGCCGTCAAAGCCATAAAACTCATCGAGGTCTTCGTTTTGACAGGTTATGGCTCCCGTAACTCTAAACGAGCCAGAAGTTATGGCCGTCCGAATAATCGATATCTACAGGGTGCAACATCCACGGTGCAAGGTGCAACATCCGTCCGACATGGCGAAACAGTGCCGTACGACTTTTAGAAATGCGTGCATGGATTTGAAACAGAACAGTACCATGGTGCACCACTCTCTAGCGATGGTAAATCGAAGACCAGCCACCGTAATCCCGTTTTGCCCTAAAAATCCACGTGTCGAAAAAACAAAGGGTAAAAAAACTTACGAGACCCGATTGAGATTCGGGTTGCCTTTTTGGGCATTAATCTATCCGTTGACGGCTGAAAGCTGTCAAAGCCGTAGAACTCATCGAGGCCTTCGTTTTGACAGGTTATGGCTCCCATAACTCTAAACGAGCCAGAAGTTATGGCCGTCCGAATAATCGATATCTACAGGGTGCAACATCCACGGTGCAAGGTGCAACATCCGTCCGAAATGGCGAAACAGCGCCGTACGACATTTAGAAATGCGTGTATTGATTTGAAATGGAACAGTACCATAGTGCACCAGTCTTCAGCGATGGGAAGTTGAAGATGGGCCACGGTAATCCCGTTTTACCGTAAAAATCCACGTGTCAAAAAAACGAAGGGTAAAAAACTTACGAGACCCGATTGAGATTCGGGTTGTCCTTTTTGGGCATTAATCTATTCGTTGACGGCTGAAAGCAGTCAAAACCGAAGAACTCATCGAGTCCTTCATTTTGACAGGTTATGGATCCCGTAAATCTAAACGAGCCAGAAGTTATGGCCGTCCGAATAATTGATATCTACAGGGTGCAACATCCACGGTGCAATGTGCAACATCCGTCCGAAATGGCGAAACAGTGTCGTACGACTTTTAGAAATGCGTGCATGGATTTTAAACGAAACAGTACCATGGTTCACCACTCTCCAGCGATGGTAAATCGAAGACCAGCCACCGTAATCCCGTATTACCGTAAAAATCCACGTGTCAAAAAAACGAAGGGTAAAAAACTTACGAGACCCGATTGAGATTCGGATTGTCCTTTTTGGGCATTAATCTATCCGTTGACGTCTGAAAGCTGTCAAAACCGAAGAACTCATCGAGGCCTTCGTTTTGACAGGTTATGGGCTCCCGTAACTCTAAACGAGCCAGAAGTTATGGCCGTCCGAATAATCGATATCTACAGGGTGCAACATCTACGGTGCAAGGTGCAACATCCGTCCGTAATGGCGAAACAGTGCCGTACGACTTTTAGAAATGCATGCATGGATTTGAAACGGAACAGTACCATGGTGCACCACTCTCCAGCGATGGTAAATCGAAGACCAGCCACCGTAATCCCGGTTTACCGTAAAAATCCACGTGTCGAAAAAACGAAAGGTAAAAAACTTACGAGACCCGATTGAGATTCGGGTTGTCCTTTTTAGGCATTAATCTATCCGTTGATGGCTGAAAGCTGTCAAAACCGTAGAACTCATCGAGGCCTTCGTTTTGACAGGATATGGCTCCCGTTACTCTAAACGAGCCAGAAGTTATGGCCGTCCGAATAATCGATATCTACAGGGTGCAATATTCATGGTGCAAGGTGCAACATCCGTCCGAAATGGCGAAACAGTGTCGTACGACTTTTAGAAATGCGTGCATGGATTTGAAATGGAACAGTACCATGGTGCACCACTCTCCAGCGATGGTAAATCGAAGACCAGCCACCGTAATCCCGTTTTATCGTAAAAATCCACGTGTCAAAAAAACGAAGGGTAAAAAACTTACGAGACCCGATTGAGATTCGGGTTGTCCTTTTTGGGCATTAATCTATCCGTTGACAGCTGAAAGCTGTCAAAACCGTAGAACTCATCGAGGCCTTCATTTTGACAGGTTATGGCTTCCGTAACTCTAAACGAGCCAGAAGTTATGGCCATCCGAATAATCGATATCTACAGGGTGCAACATCCACGGTGCAAGGTGCAACATCCGTCCGAAATGGCGAAACAGTGCCGTACGACTTTTAGAAATGCGTGCATGGATTTGAAACGGAACAGTACCATGGTGCACCACTCTCCAGCGATGGTCAATCGAAGACCAGCCACCGTAATCCCGTTTTACCGTAAAAATCCACGTGTCGAAAAAACAAAGGGTAAAAAACTTACGAGACCCGATTGAGATTCGGGTTGTCCTTTTTGGGCATTAATCTATCTGTTGATGGATGAAAGCTTTTAAAACAGTAGAAATCATCGAGGTCTTCATTTTGACAGGTTATGGCTCCCGTAACTCTAAACGAGCCAGAAGTTATGGCCGTCCGAATAATCGATATCTACAAGGTGCAACATCCACGGTGCAAGGTGCAACATCCGTCCGACATGGCGCAACAGTGTCGTACGACTTTTAGAAATGCGTGCATGGATTTGAAACAGAACAGTACCATGGTGCGCCACTGTCCAACGATGGTAAATCGAAGACCGGCCTCCGTAATCCCGTTTCGCCGTAAAAATCCACGTGTCGAAAAATCGAAGGGTAAAAAACTTACGAGACCCGATTGAGATTCGGGTTGTCCTTTTTGGGCAATAATCTATCCGTTGACGGCTGAAAGCTGTCAAAGCCGTAGAACTCATCGAGGCCTTCGTTTTGACAGGTTATGGCTCCCGTAACTCTAAATGAGCCAGAAGTTATGGCCGTCCGAATAATCGATATCTACAGGGTGCAACATCCACGGTGCAAGGTGCAACATCCGTCCAAAATGGCGAAAGAGTGCTGTACGATTTTTAGAAATGCATGCATGGATTTGAAACGGAACAGTACCATAGTGCACCACTCTTCAGCGATGGTAAGTCGAAGATGGGCCACGGTAATCCCGTTTTGCCGTAAAAATCCACGTGTCAAAAAAACGAAGGGTAAAAAACTTACGAGACCCGATTGAGATTCGGGTTGTCCTTTTTGGGCATTAATCCATCCGTTGACGGCTGAAAGCTGTCAAAATCGTAGAACTCCTCGAGGCCTTCGTTTTGACAGGTTATGGCTCCCGTAACTCTAAACGAGCCAGAAGTTATGGCCATCCGAATAATCGATATCTACAGGGTGCAACATCCACGGTGCTAGGTGCAACATCCGTCCGACATGGCGAAACTGTGTCGTACGACTTTGAGAAATGTGTGCATGGATTTGAAACGGAACAGTACCATGGTGCACCACTCTCCAACGATGGTAAATCGAAGAGCAGCCACCGTAATCCCGTTTTACTGTAAAAATCCACGTGTCGAAAAAACGAAGGGTAAAAAACTTACGAGACCCGATCGAGATTCGGGTTGTCCTTTGTGGGCATTAATCTATCCGTTGATGGCTGAAAGCTGTCGAAACCGTAGAACTCATCGAGGCGTTCGTTTTGACAGGTTATGGCTCCCGTAACTCTAAACGAGCCAGAAGTTATGGCCGTCCGAATAATCGATATCTACAGGGTGCAACATCCACGGTGCAAGGTGCAACATCCGTCCGAAATGGCGAAACAGTGCCGCACGACTTTTAGAAATGCGTGCATGGATTTGAAATGGAACAGTACCATGGTGCACCACTCTCCAGCGATGGTAAATCAAAGACCAGCCACCGTAATCCCGTTTTACCGTAAAAATCCACGTGTCAGAAAAACGAAGGGTAAAAAACTTACGAGACCCGATTGAGATTCGGGTTGTCCTTTCTGGGCATTAATCTATCCTTGACGGGTTAAAGATGTCAAAACCGTAGAACTCATCGAGGCCTTCGTTTTGACAGGTTATGGCTCCCGTAACTCTAAAAGAGCCAGAAGTTATGGCCGTCCGAATAATCGATATCTACAGGGTGAAACATCCACGGTGCAAGGTGCAACATCCGTCCGAAATGGCGAAACAATGCCGTACGACTTTTAGAAATGCGTGCATGGATTTGAAACGGAACAGTACCATGGTGCACCACTCTCCAGCGATGGTAAATCAAAGACCAGCCACCGTAATCCCGTTTTACCGTAAAAATCCACATGTCAAAAAAACGAAGGGTAAAAAACTTACGAGACCCGATTGAGATTCGGGTTGTCGTTATTGGGCATTAACCTATCCGTTGACGGCTGAAAGCTGTCAAAGCCGTAGAACTCATCGACGTCTTCGTTTTGACAGGTTATGGCTCCCGTAACTCTAAACGAGCCAGAAGTTATGGCCGTCCGAATAATCGATATCTATAGGGTGCAACATCCATCCGACATGGCGAAACAGTGCCGTACGACTTTTAGAAATGCGTGCATGGATTTGAAATAGAACAGTACCATGGTGCACCACTCTCCAGCGATGGTAAATCGAAGACCAGCCACCGTAATCCCGTTTTGCCGTAAAAATCCACGTGTCGAAAACACGAAGGGTAAAAAACTTACGAGACCCGATTGAGATTCGGGTTGTCCTTTTTGGGCATTAATCTATCCGTTGACGGCTGAAAGCTGTCAAAGACGTAGAACTCATCGAGGCCTTCGTTTTGACAGATTATGGCTCCCGTAACTCTAAACGAGCCAGAAGTTATGGCCGTCCGAATAATCGATATCTACAGGGTGCAACATCCACGGTGCAAGGTGCAACATCCGTCCGAAATGGCGAAACAGTGCCGCACGACTTTTAGAAATGCGTGCATGGATTTGAAATAGAACAGTACCATAGTGCACCACTCTTCAGCGATGAGAATTCAAAGATGGGCCACGGTAATCCCGTTTTACCGTAAAAATCCACGTGTCAAAAAAACGAAGGGTAAAAAACTTACGAGACCCGATTGAGATTCGGGTTGTCCTTTTTGGGCATTAATCCATCTGTTGACGGCTGAAAGCAGTCAAAACGGCAGAACTCATCGAGGCCTTCGTTTTGACAGGTTATGGCTCCTGTAACTCTAAACGAGCCAGAAGTTATGGCCGTCCGAATAATCGATATCTACAGGGTGCAACATCCAAGGTGCAATGTGCAACATCCGTCCGAAATGGCAAAACAGTGTCGTACGACTTTTAGAAATGCGTGCATGGATTTGAAACGGAACAGTACATTGGTGCACCACTCTCCATCGATGGTAAATCGAAGACCAGCCACCGTAATCCCGTTTTACCGTAAAAATCCACGTGTCAAAAAAACGAAGGGTAAAAAACTTACGAGACCCGATTGAGATTCGGGTTGTCCTTTTTGGGCATTAATCTATCCATTGACGGCTGAAAGCTGTCAAAACCGTAGAACTCATCGAGGCCTTCGTTTTGACAGGTTATGGCTCCCGTAACCCCAAACGAGCCAGAAGTTATGGCCGTCCGAATAATCGAGATCTACAGGGTGCAACATCCACGGTGCAAGGTGCAGCATCCGTCCGAAATGGCGAAACAGTGCCGTACGACTTTTAGAAATGCGTGCATGGATTTGAAATGGAACAGTACCATGGTGCACCACTCTCCAAAGATGGTAAATCGAAGACCAGCCATCGTAATCCCGTTTTACCGTAAAAATCCACGTGTCGAAAAAACGAAGGGTAAAAAACTTACGAGACCCGGTTGAGATTCGGGTTGTCCTTTTTGGGCATTGTTATCCCAACTTTTGGCAAAGTTGGGATATCCAAAATTTACTGAAAGTCAATGATTACTATTCATGAATATCAACCAAGCATTGCAGGATAACCATGGATATCAATGAATTTTGTCCGAGTCCGGAACGGGCCACAATTGATAGGACACGACAAGAAAGATCATAGAAGTCTGCATTTCAAATTTCAAGTCAATCCGAGGTCGTATGCTCAAGTTATGATGGATTCTAGTTAAGAGGAATGAGCATTGCTCGGTTCGAACCCATCACCCTGACTAGTTCGAATCCATCTGGTTCGAATCCATCATGTTCGAATCCATCAGCCAACGACTCCATCCTGCTTCAACACCATTGACTTCGACTCCATCACGATGTCCTCTCTTCGAATCCCTCCAGGTTATGGAGTTCGTATCCATGGAGTTGCCATTGCCTCGGAACCATGAGAAATGCCCTCGCTTCGACTCCATCAAGTAAACCCCCAGATAGCCTTGCTCCGAATCCATCCACGACCTGACTTCGAATCCATGGACTGAGCCTTGCTTCGAATCCATCCAAGTCACCTTACCCCATGCTGTCTTCGAATCCAACATGTTAAGACAACTTCGAATAGATCCAAGGTGACGCATTTGGATCGATTCGAACGAACACCCTTCCGACGATTCGAAGACAATCTTCGAACCCAGCGCACGAAGCCATCCAGTGAACACGACAAAGAACTCGGACTCGACCCATTCAACTCGGCAACAAGTTAGGATCGACTCGGAGAAGGCGCGCCACGTCACCCCTTGGATCGATTCGAAGTACTCGAATCAAACAGATCGATTCGAAGAAGACCGTGGCATCGATTCGAACCAAACAGAAAGCCGAATACGCCAATTTCGAACCGATCATAACTCCCAATCCACTGATCCAAATCCCATGAAATTTTTACAGGAGTTCATCTACGTGTTGAAGAATGTCCACGCCAAATTTCACCACGATTGGACGATTTTTTGATCGATTCGAACCTTACTTCGAATCGATCCCAGTGTGGGCCCAGATCTCCAGATTTCGGCCATGTGGGCCCCCTCACGTGCTGGAAGTGGTCTACCTGATTTCTAGGAGAAATATCAGCCTCCTACGCCTATAAATAGAACCCCAGGTCATTCAGAAAAGGGACTGGATTCTCTTTGGCAAAATCAAGACTCTAAAGCATCAAGACTCCACCAAGGCTCTACTCAGCACTCAACAACCACCGTTGTACTTGAATTTCAGAACTACAATTCATGGTAATCCGCTGTAATCAAGAGTAATCAGCGAAGAACATCAATAAAAGTTAAAACCTTTGAAGTGGACGTAGGCCAGAGATAGCCGAACCACTATAAATTGTGTGTTCTTTTTCATAATTTATATTTTGCTCTCTGTTTCTTGCTTAAGATCCGTGATTTGTGTTTGGATATTACTGATTTATATTCCAACACTGGTGCTTTCACATTCATCGGGGTTTGTGACCATTTTTGGCGCAAACAGGCATTAATCTATCCGTTGACGTCTGAAAGCTGTCAAAGCCATAGAACTCATCGAGGTCTTCGTTTTGACAGGTTATGGATCCCGTAACTCTAAACAAGCCAGAAGTTATGGCCGTCCGAATAATCGATATCTACAGGGTGCAACATCCACGGTGCAAGGTGCAACATCCGTCCGAAATGGCGAAACAGTGCCGTATGACTTTTAGAAATGCGTGCATGGATTTGAAACAGAACAGTACCATGGTGCACCACTCTCCAAAGATGGTAAATCGAAGACCAGCCACCGTAATCCCGTTTTGCCGTAAAAATCCACGTGTCGAAAAAACAAAGGGTAAAAAACTTACGAGACCCGATTGAGATTCGGGTTGTCCTTTTTGGGCATTAATCTATCCGTTGACGGCTGAAAGCTGTCAAAGCCGTAGAACTCATCGAGGCCTTCGTTTTGACAGGTTATGGCTCCCGTAACTCTAAACGAGCCAGAAGTTATGGCTGTCCGAATAATCGATATCTACAGGGTGCAACGTCCACGGTGCAAGGTGCAACATCCGTCCGACATGGCGAAACTGTGCCGTACGACTTTTAGAAATGCGTGCATGGATTTGAAACAGAACAGAACCATGGTGCACCACTCTCCAGCGATGGTAGATCAAAGACCAGCCACCGTAATCCCGTTTTACCGTAAAAATCCACGTGTCAAAAAAACGAAAGGTAAAAAACTTACGAGACCCGATTGAGATTCGGGTTGTCCTTTTTTGGCATTAATCTATCCGTTGACGGCTGAAAGCTGTCAAAACCGTAGAACTCATCGAGGCCTTCGTTTTGACAGGTTATGGCTCCCGTAACTCTAAACGAGCCAGAAGTTATGGCCGTCCGAATAATCGATATCTACAGGGTGCAACATCCACGGTGCAAGGTGCAACATCCGTCCGAAATGGCGAAACAGTGCCGTACGACTTTTTGAAATGCGTGCATGGATTTGAAACGGAACGGTACCATGGTGCACCACTCTCCAGCGATGGTAAATCGAAGACCAGCCACCGTAATCCCGTTTTACCGTAAAAATCCACGTGTCGAAAAAACGAAGGGTAAAAAACTTACGAGACCCGATTGAGATTCGGGTTGTCCTTTTTGGGCATTAATCTATCCATTGATGGCTGATAGCCGTCAAAGCCGTAGAACTCATCGAGGTCTTCGTTTTGACAGGTTATGGCTCCCGTAACTCTAAACGAGCCAGAAGTTATGGCCGTCCGAATAATCGATATCTCCAGGGTGCAACATCCACGGTGCAAGGTGCAACATCCATCCGAAATGTCGAAACAGTGCCGTACGACTTTTAGAAATGCATGCGTGGATTTGAAACGGAACAGTACTATGGTGCACCACTCTCCAGCGATGGTAAATCGAAGACCAGCCACCGTAATCCCGTTTTACCGTAAAAATCCACGTGTCGAAAAAACGAAGGGTAAAAAACTTACGAGACCCGTTTGAGATTCGGGTTGTCCTTTTTGTGCTTTAATCTATCCGTTGACGGCTGAAAGCCATCAAAGCCGTAGAACTCATTGAGGTCTTCGTTTTGACAGGTTATGGCTCCCGTAACTCTAAACGAACCAGAAGTTATGGCCGTCCGAATAATCGATATCTACAGGGTGCAACATCCACGGTGCAAGGTGCAACATCCGTCCGACATGGCGAAACAATGCCGTACGACTTTTAGAAATGCGTGCATGGATTTGAAACAGAACAGTACCATGGTGCACCACTCTCCAGCGATGGTAAATCGAAGACCAGCCACCGTAATCCCGTTTTGCCGTAAAAATCCACGTGTCGAAAAAACAAAGGGTAAAAAACTTACGAGACCCGATTGAGATTCGGGTTGTCCTTTTTGGGCATTAATCTATCCGTTGACGGCTGAAAGCTGTCAAAGCCGTAGAACTCATCGAGGCCTTCGTTTTGACAGGTTATGGCTCCCGTAACTCTAAACGAGCCAGAAGTTATGGCCGTCCGAATAATCGATATCTACAGGGTGCAACATCCACGGTGCAAGGTGCAACATCCGTCCGAAATGGCGAAACAGTGCCGTACGACTTTTAGAAATGCGTGCATGGATTTGAAACGGAACAGTACCATGGTGCACCACTCTCCAGCGATGGTAAATCGAAGACCAGCCACCGTAATCCCGTTTTTACCGTAAAAATCCACGTGTCGAAAAAACGAAGGGTAAAAAACTTACGAGACCCGATTGATTTTCGGGTTGTCCTTTTTGGGCATTAATCTATCCGTTGACGGCTGAAAGCCATCAAAGCCGTAGAACTCATCGAGGCCATCGTTTTGACATGTTATGGCTCCCGTAACTCTAAACGAGCCAGAAGTTATGGCCGCCCGAATAATCGATATCTACAGGGTGCAACATCCACGGTGCAAGGTGCAACATCCGTCCGAAATGGCGAAACAGTGCCGTACGACTTTTAGAAATGCGTACATGGATTTGAAACGGAACAGTACCATGGTACACCACTCTCCTGCGATGGTAAATCGAAGACCAGCCACCGTAATCCCGTTTTACCGTAAAAATCCACGTGTCAAAAAAACGAAGGGAAAAAAACTTACGAGACCCGATTGAGATTCGGGTTGTCCTTTTTGGGCATTAATCTATCCGTTGACGGCTGAAAGCTGTCAAAACCGTATAACTCATCGAGGCCTTCGTTTTGACAGGTTATGGCTCCCGTAACTCTAAACGAGCCAAAAGTTATGGTCGTCCGAATAATCGATATCTACAGGGTTCAACATCCATGGTGCAAGGTGCAACATCCGTCCGAAATGGCGAAACAGTGCCGTACGACTTTTAGAAATGCATGCATGGATTTGAAACGGAACAGTACCATGGTGCACCATTCTCCAGCGATGGTAAATCGAAGACCAGCCACCGTAATCCCGTTTTCCCGTAAAAATCCACGTGTCGAAAAAACGAAGGGTAAAAAACTTACGAGACCCGTTTGAGATTCGGGTTGTCCTTTTTGGGCTTTAATCTACCCGTTGACGGCTGAATGCTTTCAAAGCCGTAGAACTCATCGAGGTCTTCGTTTTGACAGGTTATGGTTCCCGTAACTCTAAACGAGCCAGAAGTTATGGGCGTCCGAATAATCGATATCTACAAGGTGCAACATCCACGGTGCAAGGTGCAACATCCATCCGACATGGCGAAACAGTGCCGTACGGCTTTTAGAAATGCGTGCATGGATTTGAAACAGAACAGTACCATGGTGCACCACTCTCCAGCGATGGTAAATCGAAGACCAGCCACCGTAATCCCGTTTTGCCGTAAAAATCCACGGGTCGAAAAAACAAAGGGTAAAAAACTTACGAGACCCGATTGAGATTCGGGTTGTCCTTTTTGGGCATTAATCTATCCGTTGACGGCTGAAAGCTGTCAAAGCCGTAGAACTCATCGAGGCCTTCGTTTTGACAGGTTATGGCTCCCGTAACTCTAAACGAGCCAGAAGTTATGGCTGTCCGAATAATCGATATCTACAGGGTGCAACGTCCACGGTGCAAGGTGCAACATCCGTCCGACATGGCGAAACAGTGCCGTACGACTTTTAGAAATGCGTGCATGGATTTGAAACAGAACAGAACCATGGTGCACCACTCTCCAGCGATGGTAGATCAAAGACCAGCCACCGTAATCCCGTTTTACCGTAAAAATCCACGTGTCAAAAAAACGAAAGGTAAAAAACTTACGAGACCCGATTGAGATTCGGGTTGTCCTTTTTTGGCATTAATCTATCCGTTGACGGCTGAAAGCTGTCAAAACCGTAGAACTCATCGAGGCCTTCGTTTTGACAGGTTATGGCTCCCGTAACTCTAAACGAGCCAGAAGTTATGGCCGTCCGAATAAACGATATCTACAGGGTGCAACATCCACGGTGCAAGGTGCAACATCCGTCCGAAATGGCGAAACAGTGCCGTACGACTTTTTGAAATGCGTGCATGGATTTGAAACGGAACGGTACCATGGTGCACCACTCTCCAGCGATGGTAAATCGAAGACCAGCCACCGTAATCCCGTTTTACCGTAAAAATCCACGTGTCGAAAAAACGAAGGGTAAAAAACTTACGAGACCCGATTGAGATTCGGGTTGTCCTTTTTGGGCATTAATCTATCCATTGATGGCTGATAGCCGTCAAAGCCGTAGAACTCATCGAGGTCTTCGTTTTGACAGGTTATGGCTCCCGTAAATCTAAACGAGCCAGAAGTTATGGCCGTCCGAATAATCGATATCTCCAGGGTGCAACATCCACGGTGCAAGGTGCAACATCCATCCGAAATGTCGAAACAGTGCCGTACGACTTTTAGAAATGCATGCGTTGATTTGAAACGGAACAGTACTATGGTGCACCACTCTCCAGCGATGGTAAATCGAAGACCAGCCACCGTAATCCCGTTTTACCGTAAAAATCCACGTGTCGAAAAAACGAAGGGTAAAAAACTTACGAGACCCGTTTGAGATTCGGGTTGTCCTTTTTGTGCTTTAATCTATCCGTTGACGGCTGAAAGCCATCAAAGCCGTAGAACTCATTGAGGTCTTCGTTTTGACAGGTTATGGCTCCCGTAACTCTAAACGAACCAGAAGTTATGGCCGTCCGAATAATCGATATCTACAGGGTGCAACATCCACGGTGCAAGGTGCAACATCCGTCCGACATGGCGAAACAATGCCGTACGACTTTTAGAAATGCGTGCATGGATTTGAAACAGAACAGTACCATGGTGCACCACTCTCCAGCGATGGTAAATCGAAGACCAGCCACCGTAATCCCGTTTTGCCGTAAAAATCCACGTGTCGAAAAAACAAAGGGTAAAAAACTTACGAGACCCGATTGAGATTCGGGTTGTCCTTTTTGGGCATTAATCTATCCGTTGACGGCTGAAAGCTGTCAAAGCCGTAGAACTCATCGAGGCCTTCGTTTTGACAGGTTATGGCTCCCGTAACTCTAAACGAGCCAGAAGTTATGGCCGTCCGAATAATCGATATCTACAGGGTGCAACATCCACGGTGCAAGGTGCAACATCCGTCCGAAATGGCGAAACAGTGCCGTACGACTTTTAGAAATGCGTGCATGGATTTGAAACGGAACAGTACCATGGTGCACCACTCTCCAGCGATGGTAAATCGAAGACCAGCCACCGTAATCCCGTTTTTACCGTAAAAATCCACGTGTCGAAAAAACGAAGGGTAAAAAACTTACGAGACCCGATTGATTTTCGGGTTGTCCTTTTTGGGCATTAATCTATCCGTTGACGGCTGAAAGCCATCAAAGCCGTAGAACTCATCGAGGCCATCGTTTTGACATGTTATGGCTCCCGTAACTCTAAACGAGCCAGAAGTTATGGCCGCCCGAATAATCGATATCTACAGGGTGCAACATCCACGGTGCAAGGTGCAACATCCGTCCGAAATGGCGAAACAGTGCCGTACGACTTTTAGAAATGCGTACATGGATTTGAAACGAAACAGTACCATGGTGCACCACTCTCCTGCGATGGTAAATCGAAGACCAGCCACCGTAATCCCGTTTTACCGTAAAAATCCACGTGTCAAAAAAACGAAGGGAAAAAAACTTACGAGACCCGATTGAGATTCGGGTTGTCCTTTTTGGGCATTAATCTATCCGTTGACGGCTGAAAGCTGTCAAAACCGTATAACTCATCGAGGCCTTCGTTTTGACAGGTTATGGCTCCCGTAACTCTAAACGAGCCAAAAGTTATGGTCGTCCGAATAATCGATATCTACAGGGTTCAACATCCATGGTGCAAGGTGCAACATCCGTCCGAAATGGCGAAACAGTGCCGTACGACTTTTAGAAATGCATGCATGGATTTGAAACGGAACAGTACCATGGTGCACCATTCTCCAGCGATGGTAAATCGAAGACCAGCCACCGTAATCCCGTTTTCCCGTAAAAATCCACGTGTCGAAAAAACGAAGGGTAAAAAACTTACGAGACCCGTTTGAGATTCGGGTTGTCCTTTTTGGGCTTTAATCTACCCGTTGACGGCTGAATGCTTTCAAAGCCGTAGAACTCATCGAGGTCTTCGTTTTGACAGGTTATGGTTCCCGTAACTCTAAACGAGCCAGAAGTTATGGGCGTCCGAATAATCGATATCTACAAGGTGCAACATCCACGGTGCAAGGTGCAACATCCGTCCGACATGGCGAAACAGTGCCGTACGGCTTTTAGAAATGCGTGCATGGATTTGAAACAGAACAGTACCATGGTGCACCACTCTCCAGTGATGGTAAATCGAAGACCAGCCACCGTAATCCCGTTTTGCCGTAAAAATCCACGGGTCGAAAAAACAAAGGGTAAAAAACTTACGAGACCCGATTGAGATTCGGGTTGTCCTTTTTGGGCATTAATCTATCCGTTGACGGCTGAAAGCTGTCAAAGCCGTAGAACTCATCGAGGCCTTCGTTTTGACAGGTTATGGCTCTCGTAACTCTAAATGAGCCAGAAGTTATGGCCGTCCGAATAATCGATATCTACAGGGTGCAACATCCACGGTGCAAGGTGCAACATCCGTCCGAAATGGCGAAACAGTGCCGTACGACTTTTAGAAATGCGTGCATGGATTTGAAACGGAACAGTACCATGGTGCACCACTCTCCAGCGATGGTAAATCGAAGACCAGCCACCGTAATCCCGTTTTTACCGTAAAAATCCACGTGTCGAAAAAACGAAGGGTAAAAAACTTACGAGACCCGATTGATTTTCGGGTTGTCCTTTTTGGGCATTAATCTATCCGTTGACGGCTGAAAGCCATCAAAGCCGTAGAACTCATCGAGGCCATCGTTTTGACATGTTATGGCTCCCGTAACTCTAAACGAGCCAGAAGTTATGGCCGCCCGAATAATCGATATCTACAGGGTGCAACATCCACGGTGCAAGGTGCAACATCCGTCCGAAATGGCGAAACAGTGCCGTACGACTTTTAGAAATGCGTACATGGATTTGAAACGAAACAGTACCATGGTGCACCACTCTCCTGCGATGGTAAATCGAAGACCAGCCACCGTAATCCCATTTTACCGTAAAAATCCACGTGTCAAAAAAACGAAGGGAAAAAAACTTACGAGACCCGATTGAGATTCGGGTTGTCCTTTTTGGGCATTAATCTATCCGTTGACGGCTGAAAGCTGTCAAAACCGTATAACTCATCGAGGCCTTCGTTTTGACAGGTTATGGCTCCCGTAACTCTAAACGAGCCAAAAGTTATGGTCGTCCGAATAATCGATATCTACAGGGTTCAACATCCATGGTGCAAGGTGCAACATCCGTCCGAAATGGCGAAACAGTGCCGTACGACTTTTAGAAATGCATGCATGGATTTGAAACGGAACAGTACCATGGTGCACCATTCTCCAGCGATGGTAAATCGAAGACCAGCCACCGTAATCCCGTTTTCCCGTAAAAATCCACGTGTCGAAAAAACGAAGGGTAAAAAACTTACGAGACCCGTTTGAGATTCGGGTTGTCCTTTTTGTGCTTTAATCTATCCGTTGACGGCTGAAAGCCATCAAAGCCGTAGAACTCATTGAGGTCTTCGTTTTGACAGGTTATGGCTCCCGTAACTCTAAACGAACCAGAAGTTATGGCCGTCCGAATAATCGATATCTACAGGGTGCAACATCCACGGTGCAAGGTGCAACATCCGTCCGACATGGCGAAACAATGCCGTACGACTTTTAGAAATGCGTGCATGGATTTGAAACAGAACAGTACCATGGTGCACCACTCTCCAGCGATGGTAAATCGAAGACCAGCCACCGTAATCCCGTTTTGCCGTAAAAATCCACGTGTCGAAAAAACAAAGGGTAAAAAACTTACGAGACCCGATTGAGATTCGGGTTGTCCTTTTTGGGCATTAATCTATCCGTTGACGGCTGAAAGCTGTCAAAGCCGTAGAACTCATCGAGGCCTTCGTTTTGACAGGTTATGGCTCCCGTAACTCTAAACGAGCCAGAAGTTATGGCCGTCCGAATAATCGATATCTACAGGGTGCAACATCCACGGTGCAAGGTGCAACATCCGTCCGAAATGGCGAAACAGTGCCGTACGACTTTTAGAAATGCGTGCATGGATTTGAAACGGAACAGTACCATGGTGCACCACTCTCCAGCGATGGTAAATCGAAGACCAGCCACCGTAATCCCGTTTTTACCGTAAAAATCCACGTGTCGAAAAAACGAAGGGTAAAAAACTTACGAGACCCGATTGATTTTCGGGTTGTCCTTTTTGGGCATTAATCTATCCGTTGACGGCTGAAAGCCATCAAAGCCGTAGAACTCATCGAGGCCATCGTTTTGACATGTTATGGCTCCCGTAACTCTAAACGAGCCAGAAGTTATGGCCGCCCGAATAATCGATATCTACAGGGTGCAACATCCACGGTGCAAGGTGCAACATCCGTCCGAAATGGCGAAACAGTGCCGTACGACTTTTAGAAATGCGTACATGGATTTGAAACGAAACAGTACCATGGTGCACCACTCTCCTGCGATGGTAAATCGAAGACCAGCCACCGTAATCCCGTTTTACCGTAAAAATCCACGTGTCAAAAAAACGAAGGGAAAAAAACTTACGAGACCCGATTGAGATTCGGGTTGTCCTTTTTGGGCATTAATCTATCCGTTGACGGCTGAAAGCTGTCAAAACCGTATAACTCATCGAGGCCTTCGTTTTGACAGGTTATGGCTCCCGTAACTCTAAACGAGCCAAAAGTTATGGTCGTCCGAATAATCGATATCTACAGGGTTCAACATCCATGGTGCAAGGTGCAACATCCGTCCGAAATGGCGAAACAGTGCCGTACGACTTTTAGAAATGCATGCATGGATTTGAAACGGAACAGTACCATGGTGCACCATTCTCCAGCGATGGTAAATCGAAGACCAGCCACCGTAATCCCGTTTTCCCGTAAAAATCCACGTGTCGAAAAAACGAAGGGTAAAAAACTTACGAGACCCGTTTGAGATTCGGGTTGTCCTTTTTGGGCTTTAATCTACCCGTTGACGGCTGAATGCTTTCAAAGCCGTAGAACTCATCGAGGTCTTCGTTTTGACAGGTTATGGTTCCCGTAACTCTAAACGAGCCAGAAGTTATGGGCGTCCGAATAATCGATATCTACAAGGTGCAACATCCACGGTGCAAGGTGCAACATCCGTCCGACATGGCGAAACAGTGCCGTACGGCTTTTAGAAATGCGTGCATGGATTTGAAACAGAACAGTACCATGGTGCACCACTCTCCAGCGATGGTAAATCGAAGACCAGCCACCGTAATCCCGTTTTGCCGTAAAAATCCACGGGTCGAAAAAACAAAGGGTAAAAAACTTACGAGACCCGATTGAGATTCGGGTTGTCCTTTTTGGGCATTAATCTATCCGTTGACGGCTGAAAGCTGTCAAAGCCGTAGAACTCATCGAGGCCTTCGTTTTGACAGGTTATGGCTCTCGTAACTCTAAATGAGCCAGAAGTTATGGCCGTCCGAATAATCGATATCTACAGGGTGCAACATCCACGGTGCAAGGTGCAACATCCGTCCGAAATGGCGAAACAGTGCCGTACGACATTTAGAAATGCGTGCATGGATTTGAAACGGAACAGTACCATAGTACACCACTCTTCAGCGATGGGAAGTCGAAGACCAGCCACCGTAATCCTCCTTTTACCGTAAAAATCCACGTGTCGAAAAAACGAAGGGTAAAAAACTTACGAGACCCGATTGAGATTCGGGTTGTCCTTTTTGGGCATTAATCTATCCGTTGACGGCTGCAAGCTGTCAAAACCGTAGAACTCATCGAGGCCTTCGTTTTGACAGGATATGGCTCCCGTAACTCTAAACGAGCCAGAAGTTATGGCCGTCCGAATAATCCACGGTGCAAGGTGCAACATCCATCCGAAATGGCGAAACAGTGCCGTACGACTTTTAGAAATGCATGCATGGATTTGAAACGGAACAGTACCATGGTGCACCACTCTCTAGCGATGGTAAATCGAAGACCAGCCACCGTAATCCCGTTTTACCGTAAAAATCCACGTGTCGAAAAAACGAAGGGTAAAAAACTTACGAGACCCGATTGAGATTCGGGTTGTCCTTTTTGGGCAATAATCTATCCGTTGACGGCTGAAAGCCATCAAAGCCGTAGAACTCATTGAGGTCTTCGTTTTGACAGGTTATGGCTCCCGTAACTCTAAACGAACCAGAAGTTATGGCCGTCCGAATAATCGATATCTACAGGGTGCAACATCCACGGTGCAAGGTGCAACATCCGTCCGACATGGCGAAACAATGCCGTACGACTTTTAGAAATGCGTGCATGGATTTGAAACAGAACAGTACCATGGTGCACCACTCTCCAGCGATGGTAAATCGAAGACCAGCCACCGTAATCCCGTTTTGCCGTAAAAATCCACGTGTCGAAAAAACAAAGGGTAAAAAACTTACGAGACCCGATTGAGATTCGGGTTGTCCTTTTTGGGCATTAATCTATCCGTTGACGGCTGAAAGCTGTCAAAGCCGTAGAACTCATCGAGGCCTTCGTTTTGACAGGTTATGGCTCCCGTAACTCTAAACGAGCCAGAAGTTATGGCTGTCCGAATAATCGATATCTACAGGGTGCAACGTCCACGGTGCAAGGTGCAACATCCGTCCGACATGGCGAAACAGTGCCGTACGACTTTTAGAAATGCATGCATGGATTTGAAACAGAACAGTACCATGGTGCACCACTCTCCAGCGATGGTAGATCAAAGACCAGCCACCGTAATCCCGTTTTACCGTAAAAATCCACGTGTCAAAAAAACGAAAGGTAAAAAACTTACGAGACCCGATTGAGATTCGGGTTGTCCTTTTTGGGCATTAATCTATCCGTTGATGGCTGAAAGCTGTCAAAACCGTAGAACTCATCGAGGCCTTCGTTTTGACAGGTTATGGCTCCCGTAACTCTAAACGAGCCAGAAGTTATGGCCGTCCGAATAATCGATATCTACAGGGTGCAACATCCACGGTGCAAGGTGCAACATCCGTCCGAAATGGCGAAACAGTGCCGTACGACTTTTTGAAATGCGTGCATGGATTTGAAACGGAACGGTACCATGGTGCACCACTCTCCAGCGATGGTAAATCGAAGACCAGCCACCGTAATCCCGTTTTACCGTAAAAATCCACGTGTCGAAAAAATGAAGGGTAAAAAACTTACGAGACCCGATTGAGATTCGGGTTGTCCTTTTTCGGCATTAATCTATCCATTGATGGCTGATAGCCATCAAAGCCGTAGAACTCATCGAGGTCTTCATTTTGACAGGTTATGGCTCCCGTAACTCTAAACGAGCCAGAAGTTATGGCCGTCCGAATAATCGATATCTACAGGGTGCAACATCCACGGTGCAAGGTGCAACATCCATCCGAAATGGCGAAACAGTGCCGTACGACTTTTAGAAATGCATGCATGGATTTGAAACGGAACAGTACTATGGTGCACCACTCTCCAGCGATGGTAAATCGAAGACCAGCCACCGTAATCCCGTTTTACCGTAAAAATCCACGTGTCGAAAAAACGAAGGGTAAAAAACTTACGAGACCCGTTTGAGATTCGGGTTGTCCTTTTTGGGCTTTAATCTATCCGTTGACGGCTGAAAGCTATCAAAGCCGTAGAACTCATCGAGATCTTCGTTTTGACAGGTTATGGCTCCCGTAACTATAAACGAGCCAGAAGTTATGGCCGTCCGAATAATCGATATCTACAGGGTGCAACATCCACGGTGCAAGGTGCAACATCCATCCGAAATGGCGAAACAGTGCCGTACGACTTTTAGAAATGCATGCATGGATTTGAAATGGAACAGTACCATGGTGCACCACTCTCCAGCGATGGTAAATCGAAGACCAGCCACCGTAATCCCGTTTTACCGTAAAAATCCACGTGTCGAAAAAACGAAGGGTAAAAAACTTACGAGACCCGTTTGAGATTCGGGTTGTCCTTTTTGGGCTTTAATCTATCCGTTGACGGCTGAAAGCTATCAAAGCCATAGAACTTATCGAGGTCTTCGTTTTGACAGGTTATGGCTCCCGTAACTCTAAACGAGCCTGAAGTTATGGCCGTCCGAATAATCGATATCTACAAGGTGCAACATCCACGGTGCAAGGTGCAACATCCGTCCGACATGGCGAAACAGTGCCATACGACTTTTAGAAATGCGTGCATGGATTTGAAACAGAACAGTACCATGGTGCACCACTCTCCAGCGATGGTAAATCGAAGACCAGCCACCGTAATCCCGTTTTGCCGTAAAAATCCACGTGTCGAAAAAACAAAGGGTAAAAAACTTACGAGACTCGATTGAGATTCGGTTTGTCCTTTTTGGGCATTAATCTATCCGTTGATGGCTGAAAGCTGTCAAAGCCGTAGAACTCATCGAGACCTTCGTTTTGACAGGTTATGGCTCTCGTAACTCTAAACGAGACAGAAGTTATGGTCGTCCGAATAACCGATATCTACAGGGTGCAACATCCACGGTGCAAGGTGCAACATCCGTCCGAAATGGCGAAACAGTGCCGTACGACATTTAGAAATGCGTGCATGGATTTGAAACGGAACAGTACCATAGTGCACCACTCTTCAGCGATGGGAAGTCGAAGATGGGCCACGGTAATCCCGTTTTACCCTAAAAATCCACGTGTCAAAAAAACGAAGGGTAAAAAACTTACGAGACCCGATTGAGATTCGGGTTGTCCTTTTTGGGCATTAATCTATCCGTTGACGGCTGCAAGCTGTCAAAACCGTAGAACTCATCGAGGCCTTCGTTTTGACAGGATATGGCTCCCGTAACTCTAAACGAGCCAGAAGTTATGGCCGTCCGAATAATCCACGGTGCAAGGTGTAACATCCATCTGAAATGGCGAAACAGTGTCGTACGACTTTTAGAAATGCATGCATGGATTTGAAACGGAACAGTACCATGGTGCACCACTCTCCAGCGATGGTAAATCGAAGACCTGCCACCGTAATCCCGTTTTACCGTAAAAATCCACGTGTCGAAAAAACGAAGGGTTAAAAACTTACGAGACCCGATTGAGATTCGGGTTGTCCTTTTTGGGCATTAATCTATCCGTTGACGGCCGAAAGCCATCAAAGCCGTAGAACTCATCGAGGTCTTCGTTTTGACAGGTTATGGCTCCCGTAACTCTAAACGAGCCAGAAGTTATGGCCGTCCGAATAATCGATATCTACAGGGTGCAACATCCACGGTGCAAGGTGCAACATCCGTCCGACATGGCGAAACAGTGCCATACGACTTTTAGAAATGCGTGCATGGATTTGAAACAGAACAGTACCATGGTGCACCACTCTCCAGCGATGGTAAATCGAAGACCAGCCACCGTAATCCCGTTTTGCCGTAAAAATCCACGTGTCGAAAAAACAAAGGGTAAAAAACTTACGAGACCCGATTGAGATTCGGGTTGTCCTTTTTGGGCATTAATCTATCCGTTGACGGATGAAAGCAGTCAAAGCCGTAGAACTCATCGAGGCCTTCGTTTTGACAAGTTATGGCTCCCGTAACTCTAAACGAGCCAGAAGTTATGGCCGTCCGAATAATCGATATCTACAGGGTGCAACGTCCACGGTGCAAGGTGCAACATCCGTCCGACATGGCGAAACAGTGTTGTACGACTTTTAGAAATGCGTGCATGGATTTGAAATGGAACAGTACCATGGTGCACCACTCTCCAGCGATGGTAAATCAAAGACCAGCCACCGTAATCCCGTTTTACCATAAAAATCCACGTGTCAAAAAAACGAAAGGTAAAAAACTTACGAGACCCGATTGAGATTCGGGTTGTCCTTTTTGGGCATTAATCTATCCGTTGATGGCTGAAAGCTATCAAAACCGTAGAACTCATCGAGGCCTTCGTTTTGACAGGTTATGGCTCCCGTAACTCTAAACGAGCCAGAAGTTATGGCCGTCCGAATAATCGATATCTACAGGGTGCAACATCCACGGTGCAAGGTGCAACATCCGTCTGAAATGGCGAAACAGTGCCGTACGACTTTTAGAAATGCGTGCATGGATTTGAAACGGAACAGTACCATGGTGCACCACTCTCCAGCGATGGTAAATCGAAGACCAGCCACCGTAATCCCGTTTTACCGTAAAAATCCACGTGTCGAAAAAACGAAGGGTAAAAAACTTACGAGACCCGATTGAGATTCGGGTTGTCCTTTTTGGGCATTAATCTATCCATTGATGGCTGATAGCCGTCAAAGCCGTAGAACTCATCGAGGTCTTCGTTTTGACAGGTTATGGCTCCCATAACTCTAAACGAGCCAGATGTTATGGCCGTCCGAATAATCGATATCTACAGGGTGCAACATCCACGGTGCAAGGTGCAACATCCGTCCGACATGGCAAAACAGTGCCGTACGACTATTAGAAATGCGTGCATGGATTTGAAATGGAACAGTACCATGGTGCACCACTCTCCAGCGATGGTAAATCGAAGACCAGCCACCGTAATCCCGTTTTACCGTAAAAATCCACGTGTCGAAAAAACGAAGGGTAAAAAACTTATGAGACCCGATTGAGATTCGGGTTGTCCTTTTTGGGCATTAATCTATTCGTTGATGGCTGAAAGCTGTCAAAACCGTAGAAATCATCGAGGCCTTCGTTTTGACAGGTTATGGCTCCCGTAACTCTAAACGAGCCAGAAGTTATGGCCGTCCGAATAATCGATATCTACAGGGTGCAACATCCACGGTGCAATGTGCAACATCCGTCCGAAATGGCGAAACTGTGCCGTACGACTTTTAGAATTGCGTGCATGGATTTGAAACGGAACAGTACCATGGTGCACCACTCTCCAGCGATGGTAAATCGAAGACCAGCCACCGTAAACCCGTTGTACCGTAAAAATCCACGTGTCAAAAAAACGAAGGGTAAAAAACTTACTAGACCCAATTGAGATTCGGGTTGTCCTTTTTGGGCATTAATCTATCCGTTGACGGCTGAAAGCTGTCAAAACCGTAGAACTCATCGACGCCTTCGTTTTGACAGGATATGGCTCCCGTAACTCTAAACGAGCCAGAAGTTATGGCCGTCCGAATAATCGATATCTACAGTGTGCAACATCCACGGTGCAAGGTGGAACATCCATCCGAAATGGCGAAACAGTGCCGTACGACTTTTAGAAATTCATGCATGGATTTGAAACGGAACAGTACCATGGTGCACCACTCTCCAGCGATGGTAAATCGAAGACCAGCCACCGTAATCCCGTTTTACCGTAAAAATCCACGTGTCGAAAAAACGAAGGGTAAAAAACTTACGAGACCCGATAGAGATTCGGGTTGTCCTTTTTGGGCTTTAATCTATCCGTTGATGGCTGAAAGCTATCAAAGCCGTAGAACTCATCGAGGTCTTCGTTTTGACAGATTATGGCTCCCGTAACTCTAAACAAGCCAGAAGTTATGGCCGTCCGAATAATCGATATCTACAGGGTGCAACATCCACGGTGCAAGGTGCAACATCCGTCCGACATGGAGAAACAGTGCCGTACGACTTTTAGAAATGCGTGCATGGATTTGAAACAGAATAGTACCATGGTGCACCACTCTCCAGCGATGGTAAATCGAAGACCAGCCACCGTAATCCCGTTTTGCCGTAAAAATCCACGTGTCGAAAAAACAAAGGGTAAAAAACTTACGAGACCCGATTGAGATTCGGGTTGTCCTTTTTGGGCATTAATCTATCCGTTGACGGCTGAAAGCTGTCAAAGCCGTAGAACTCATCGGGGCCTTCGTTTTGACAGGTTATGGCTCCCGTAACACTGAACGAGCCAGAAGTTATGGCCGTCCGAATAATCGATACCTACAGGGTGCAACATCCACGGTGCAAGGTGCAACATCCGTCCGAAATGGCGAAACAGTGCCGTACGACATTTAGAAATGCGTGCATGGATTTGAAACGAAACAGTACCATAGGGCACCACTCTTCAGCGATGGGAAGTCGAAGATGGGCCACGGTAATCCCGTTTTACCGTAAAATTCCACGTGTCAAAAAAACGAAGGGTAAAAAACTTACGAGACCCGATTGAGATTCGGGTTGTCCTTTTTGGGCATTAATCTATCCGTTGACGGCTGAAAGTTGTCAAAACTGTTGAACTCATCGAGGCCTTCGTTTTGACAGGTTATGGCTCCCGTAACTCTAAACGAGCCAGAAGTTATGGCCGTCTGAATAATCCACGGTGCAAGGTGCAACATCCATCCGAAATGGCGAAACAGTGCCGTACGACTTTTAGAAATGCATGCATGGATTTGAAACGGAACAGTACCACGGTGCACCACTCTCCAGCGATGGTAAATCGAAGACCAGCCACCGTAATCCCGTTTTACCGTAAAAATCCACGTGTCGAAAAAACGAAGGGTAAAAAACTTACGAGGCCCGATTGAGATTCGGGTTGTCCTTTTTGGGCATTAATCTATCCGTTGACGGCTGAAAGCCATCAAAGCCGTAGAACTCATCGAGGCCTTCGTTTTGACAGGTTATAGCTCCCGTAACTCTAAATGAGCTAGAAGTTATGGCCGTCCGAAAAATCGATATCTACAGGGTGCAACATCCACGGTGCAAGGTGCAACATCCGTCCGACATGGCGAAACAGTGCCGTACGACTTTTAGAAATGCGTGCATGATTTGAAATAGAACTACCGTGGTGCACCACTCTCCAGCGATGGTAAATCGAAGACCAGCCACCGTAATCCCGTTTTGCCGTAAAAATCCACGTGTCGAAAAAACAAAGGGTAAAAAACTTACGAGACCCGATTGAGATTCGGGTTGTCCTTTTTGGGCATTAATCTATCCTTTGACGGCTGAAAGCCATCAAAGCCGTAGAACTCATCGAGGCCTTCGTTTTGATAGGTTATGGCTCCCGTAACTCTAAACGAGCCAGAAGTTATGGCCGTCCGAATAATCGATATCTACAGGGTGCAACGTCCACGGTGCAAGGTGCAACAGACATGGCGAAACAGTGTCGTACGACTTTTAGAAATGCGTGCATGGATTTGAAATGGAACAGTACCATGGTGCACCACTCTCCAGCGATGGTAAATCAAAGACCAGCCACCGTAATCCCGTTTTACCGTAAAAATCCACGTGTCAAAAAAACGAAAGGTAAAAAACTTACGAGACCCGATTGAGATTCGGGTTGTCCTTTTTGGGCATTAATCTATCCGTTGACGGCAGAAAGCTATCAAAACCGTAGAACTCATCGAGGCCTTCGTTTTGACAGGTTATGGCTCCCATAACTCTAAACGAGCTAGTAGTTATGGCCGTCCGAATAATCGATATCTACAGGGTGCAACATCCACGGTGCAAGGTGCAACATCCGTCCGAAATGGTGAAACAGTGCTGTACGACTTTTAGGAATGCGTGCATGGATTTGAAACGGAACAGTACCATGGTGCACCACTATCCAGCGATGGTAAATCGAAGACCAGCCACCGTAATCCCGTTTTACCGTAAAAATCCACGTGTCGAAAAAACGAAGGGTAAAAAACTTACGAGACCCGATTGAGATTCGGGTTGTCCTTTTTGGGCATTAATCTATCCGTTGACGGCTAAAAGCCGTCAAAGCCATAAAACTCATCGAGGTCTTCGTTTTGACAGGTTATGGCTCCCGTAACTCTAAACGAGCCAGAAGTTATGGCCGTCCGAATAATCGATATCTACAGGGTGCAACATCCACGGTGCAAGGTGCAACATCCGTCCGACATGGCGAAACAGTGCCGTACGACTTTTAGAAATGCGTGCATGGATTTGAAACAGAACAGTACCATGGTGCACCACTCTCTAGCGATGGTAAATCGAAGACCAGCCACCGTAATCCCGTTTTGCCCTAAAAATCCACGTGTCGAAAAAACAAAGGGTAAAAAAACTTACGAGACCCGATTGAGATTCGGGTTGCCTTTTTGGGCATTAATCTATCCGTTGACGGCTGAAAGCTGTCAAAGCCGTAGAACTCATCGAGGCCTTCGTTTTGACAGGTTATGGCTCCCATAACTCTAAACGAGGCAGAAGTTATGGCCGTCCGAATAATTGATATCTACAGGGTGCAACATCCACGGTGCAAGGTGCAACATCCGTCCGAAATGGCGAAACAGCGCCGTACGACATTTAGAAATGCGTGTATTGATTTGAAATGGAACAGTACCATAGTGCACCAGTCTTCAGCGATGGGAAGTTGAAGATGGGCCACGGTAATCCCGTTTTACCGTAAAAATCCACGTGTCAAAAAAACGAAGGGTAAAAAACTTACGAGACCCGATTGAGATTCGGGTTGTCCTTTTTGGGCATTAATCTATTCGTTGACGGCTGAAAGCAGTCAAAACCGAAGAACTCATCGAGTCCTTCATTTTGACAGGTTATGGATCCCGTAACTCTAAACGAGCCAGAAGTTATGGCCGTCCGAATAATTGATATCTACAGGGTGCAACATCCACGGTGCAATGTGCAACATCCGTCCGAAATGGCGAAACAGTGTCGTACGATTTTTAGAAATGCGTGCATGGATTTTAAACGAAACAGTACCATGGTTCACCACTCTCCAGCGATGGTAAATCGAAGACCAGCCACCGTAATCCCGTATTACCGTAAAAATCCACGTGTCAAAAAAACGAAGGGTAAAAAACTTACGAGACCCGATTGAGATTCGGATTGTCCTTTTTGGGCATTAATCTATCCGTTGACGTCTGAAAGCTGTCAAAACCGAAGAACTCATCGAGGCCTTCGTTTTGACAGGTTATAGGCTCCCGTAACTCTAAACGAGCCAGAAGTTATGGCCGTCCGAATAATCGATATCTACAGGGTGCAACATCTACGGTGCAAGGTGCAACATCCGTCCGAAATGGCGAAACAGTGCCGTACGACTTTTAGAAATGCATGCATGGATTTGAAACGGAACAGTACCATGGTGCACCACTCTCCAGCGATGGTAAATCGAAGACCAGCCACCGTAATCCCGGTTTACCGTAAAAATCCACGTGTCGAAAAAACGAAGGGTAAAAAACTTACGAGACCCGATTGAGATTCGGGTTGTCCTTTTTAGGCATTAATCTATCCGTTGATGGCTGAAAGCTGTCAAAACCGTAGAACTCATCGAGGCCTTCGTTTTGACAGGATATGGCTCCCGTTACTCTAAACGAGCCAGAAGTTATGGCCGTCCGAATAATCGATATCTACAGGGTGCAATATTCATGGTGCAAGGTGCAACATCCGTCCGAAATGGCGAAACAGTGTCGTACGACTTTTAGAAATGTGTGCATGGATTTGAAATGGAACAGTACCATGGTGCACCACTCTCCAGCGATGGTAAATCGAAGACCAGCCACCGTAATCCCGTTTTACCGTAAAAATGCACGTGTCAAAAAAACGAAGGGTAAAAAACTTACGAGACCCGATTGAGATTCGGGTTGTCCTTTTTGGGCATTAATCTATCCGTTGACAGCTGAAAGCTGTCAAAACCGTAGAACTCATCGAGGCCTTCATTTTGACAGGTTATGGCTTCCGTAACTCTAAACGAGCCAGAAGTTATGGCCATCCGAATAATCGATATCTACAGGGTGCAACATCCACGGTGCAAGGTGCAACATCCGTCCGAAATGGCGAAACAGTGCCGTACGACTTTTAGAAATGCGTGCATGGATTTGAAACGGAACAGTACCATGGTGCACCACTCTCCAGCGATGGTCAATCGAAGACCAGCCACCGTAATCCCGTTTTACCGTAAAAATCCACGTGTCGAAAAAACAAAGGGTAAAAAACTTACGAGACCCGATTGAGATTCGGGTTGTCCTTTTTGGGCATTAATCTATCTATTGATGGATGAAAGCTTTTAAAACAGTAGAAATCATCGAGGTCTTCATTTTGACAGGTTATGGCTCCCGTTACTCTAAACGAGCCAGAAGTTATGGCCGTCCGAATAATCGATATCTACAAGGTGCAACATCCACGGTGCAAGGTGCAACATCCGTCCGACATGGCGCAACAGTGTCGTACGACTTTTAGAAATGCATGCATGGATTTGAAACAGAACAGTACCATGGTGAGCCACTCTCCAACGATGGTAAATCGAAGACCGGCCTCCGTAATCCCGTTTTGCCGTAAAAATCCACGTGTCGAAAAATCGAAGGGTAAAAAACTTACGAGACCCGATTGAGATTCGGGTTGTCCTTTTTGGGCAATAATCTATCCGTTGACGGCTGAAAGCTGTCAAAGCCGTAGAACTCATCGAGGCCTTCGTTTTGACAGGTTATGGCTCCCGTAACTCTAAATGAGCCAGAAGTTATGGCCGTCCGAATAATCGATATCTACAGGGTGCAACATCCACGGTGCAAGGTGCAACATCCGTCCAAAATGGCGAAAGAGTGCTGTACGACTTTTAGAAATGCATGCATGGATTTGGAACGGAACAGTACCATAGTGCACCACTCTTCAGCGATGGTAAGTCGAAGATGGGCCACGGTAATCCCGTTTTGCCGTAAAAATCCACGTGTCAAAAAAACGAAGGGTAAAAAACTTACGAGACCCGATTGAGATTCGGGTTGTCCTTTTTGGGCATTAATCCATCCGTTGACGGCTGAAAGCTGTCAAAATCGTAGAACTCCTCGAGGCCTTCGTTTTGACAGGTTATGGCTCCCGTAACTCTAAACGAGCCAGAAGTTATGGCCATCCGAATAATCGATATCTACAGGGTGCAACATCCACGGTGCTAGGTGCAACATCCGTCCGACATGACGAAACTGTGCCGTACGACTTTGAGAAATGCGTGCATGGATTTGAAACGGAACAGTACCATGGTGCACCACTCTCCAGCGATGGTAAATCGAAGAGCAGCCACCGTAATCCCGTTTTACTGTAAAAATCCACGTGTCGAAAAAACGAAGGGTAAAAAACTTACGAGACCCGATCGAGATTCGGGTTGTCCTTTGTGGGCATTAATCTATCCGTTGATGGCTGAAAGCTGTCGAAACCGTAGAACTCATCGAGGCGTTCGTTTTGACAGGTTATGGCTCCCGTAACTCTAAACGAGCCAGAAGTTATGGCCGTCCGAATAATCGATATCTACAGGGTGCAACATCCACGGTGCAAGGTGCAACATCCGTCCGAAATGGCGAAACAGTGCCGCACGACTTTTAGAAATGCGTGCATGGATTTGAAATGGAACAGTACCATGGTGCACCACTCTCCAGCGATGGTAAATCAAAGACCAGCCACCGTAATCCCGTTTTACCGTAAAAATCCACGTGTCAGAAAAACGAAGGGTAAAAAACTTACGAGACCCGATTGAGATTCGGGTTGTCCTTTTTGGGCATTAATCTATCCGTTGACGGGTTAAAGATGTCAAAATCGTAGAACTCATCGAGGCCTTCGTTTTGACAGGTTATGGCTCCCGTAACTCTAAACGAGCCAGAAGTTATGGCCGTCCGAATAATCGATATCTACAGGGTGAAACATCCACGGTGCAAGGTGCAACATCCGTCCGAAATGGCGAAACAATGCCGTACGACTTTTAGAAATGCGTGCATGGATTTGAAACGGAACAGTACCATGGTGCACCACTCTCCAGCGATGGTAAATCAAAGACCAGCCACCGTAATCCCGTTTTACCGTAAAAATCCACATGTCAAAAAAACGAAGGGTAAAAAACTTACGAGACCCGATTGAGATTCGGGTTGTCGTTATTGGGCATTAACCTATCCGTTGACGGCTGAAAGCTGTCAAAGCCGTAGAACTCATCGACGTCTTCGTTTTGACAGGTTATGGCTCCCGTAACTCTAAACGAGCCAGAAGTTATGGCCGTCCGAATAATCGATATCTATAGGGTGCAACATCCGTCCGACATGGCGAAACAGTGCCGTACGACTTTTAGAAATGCGTGCATGGATTTGAAATAGAACAGTACCATGGTGCACCACTCTCCAGCGATGGTAAATCGAAGACCAGCCACCGTAATCCCGTTTTGCCGTAAAAATCCACGTGTCGAAAACACGAAGGGTAAAAAACTTACGAGACCCGATTGAGATTCGGGTTGTCCTTTTTGGGCATTAATCTATCCGTTGACGGCTGAAAGCTGTCAAAGACGTAGAACTCATCGAGGCCTTCGTTTTGACAGATTATGGCTCCCGTAACTCTAAACGAGCCAGAAGTTATGGCCGTCCGAATAATCGATATCTACAGGGTGCAACATCCACGGTGCAAGGTGCAACATCCGTCCAAAACGGCGAAACAGTGCCGCACGACTTTTAGAAATGCGTGCATGGATTTGAAATAGAACAGTACCATAGTGCACCACTCTTCAGCGATGAGAATTCAAAGATGGGCCACGGTAATCCCGTTTTACCGTAAAAATCCACGTGTCAAAAAAACGAAGGGTAAAAAACTTACGAGACCCGATTGAGATTCGGGTTGTCCTTTTTGGGCATTAATCCATCTGTTGACGGCTGAAAGCAGTCAAAACGGCAGAACACATCGAGGCCTTCGTTTTGACAGGTTATGGCTCCTGTAACTCTAAACGAGCCAGAAGTTATGGCCGTCCGAATAATCGATATCTACAGGGTGCAACATCCAAGGTGCAATGTGCAACATCCGTCCGAAATGGCAAAACAGTGTCGTACGACTTTTAGAAATGCGTGCATGGATTTGAAACGGAACAGTACATTGGTGCACCACTCTCCATCGATGGTAAATCGAAGACCAGCCACCGTAATCCCGTTTTACCGTAAAAATCCACGTGTCAAAAAAACGAAGGGTAAAAAACTTACGAGACCCGATTGAGATTCGGGTTGTCCTTTTTGGGCATTAATCTATCCATTGACGGCTGAAAGCTTTCAAAACCGTAGAACTCATCGAGGCCTTCGTTTTGACAGGTTATGGCTCCCGTAACCCCAAACGAGCCAGAAGTTATGGCCGTCCGAATAATCGAGATCTACAGGGTGCAACATCCACGGTGCAAGGTGCAGCATCCGTCCGAAATGGCGAAACAGTGCCGTACGACTTTTAGAAATGCGTGCATGGATTTGAAATGGAACAGTACCATGGTGCACCACTCTCCAAAGATGGTAAATCGAAGACCAGCCATCGTAATCCCGTTTTACCGTAAAAATCCACGTGTCGAAAAAACGAAGGGTAAAAAACTTACGAGACCCGGTTGAGATTCGGGTTGTCCTTTTTGGGCATTGTTAT
The DNA here is from genome assembly GCA_030765085.1 of Allium cepa. Classification (NCBI taxonomy): domain Eukaryota; kingdom Viridiplantae; phylum Streptophyta; class Magnoliopsida; order Asparagales; family Amaryllidaceae; genus Allium; species Allium cepa. The sequence goes on along the minus strand of CM060941.1, from coordinate 41,284,706 downwards.
CCCAACTTTTGGCAAAGTTGGGATATCCAAAATTTACTGAAAGTCAATGATTACTATTCATGAATATCAACCAAGCATTGCAGGATAACCATGGATATCAATGAATTTTGTCCGAGTCCGGAACGGGCCACAATTGATAGGACACGACAAGAAAGATCATAGAAGTCTGCATTTCAAATTTCAAGTCAATCCGAGGTCGTATGCTCAAGTTATGATGGATTCTAGTTAAGAGGAATGAGCATTGCTCGGTTCGAACCCATCACCCTGACTAGTTCGAATCCATCTGGTTCGAATCCATCATGTTCGAATCCATCAGCCAACGACTCCATCCTGCTTCAACACCATTGACTTCGACTCCATCACGATGTCCTCTCTTCGAATCCCTCCAGGTTATGGAGTTCGTATCCATGGAGTTGCCATTGCCTCGGAACCATGAGAAATGCCCTCGCTTCGACTCCATCAAGTAAACCCCCAGATAGCTTTGCTCCGAATCCATCCACGACCTGACTTCGAATCCATGGACTGAGCCTTGCTTCGAATCCATCCAAGTCACCTTACCCCATGCTGTCTTCGAATCCAACATGTTAAGACAACTTCGAATAGATCCAAGGTGACGCATTTGGATCGATTCGAACGAACACCCTTCCGACGATTCGAAGACAATCTTCGAACCCAGCGCACGAAGCCATCCAGTGAACACGACAAAGAACTCGGACTCGACCCATTCAACTCGGCAACAAGTTAGGATCGACTCGGAGAAGGCGCGCCACGTCACCCCTTGGATCGATTCGAAGTACTCGAATCAAACAGATCGATTCGAAGAAGACCGTGGCATCGATTCGAACCAAACAGAAAGCCGAATACGCCAATTTCGAACCGATCATAACTCCCAATCCACTGATCCAAATCCCATGAAATTTTTACAGGAGTTCATCTACGTGTTGAAGAATGTCCACGCCAAATTTCACCACGATTGGACGATTTTTTGATCGATTCGAACCTTACTTCGAATCGATCCCAGTGTGGGCCCAGATCTCCAGATTTCGGCCATGTGGGCCCCCTCACGTGCTGGAAGTGGTCTACCTGATTTCTAGGAGAAATATCAGCCTCCTACGCCTATAAATAGAACCCCAGGTCATTCAGAAAAGGGACTGGATTCTCTTTGGCAAAATCAAGACTCTAAAGCATCAAGACTCCACCAAGGCTCTACTCAGCACTCAACAACCACCGTTGTACTTGAATTTCAGAACTACAATTCATGGTAATCCGCTGTAATCAAGAGTAATCAGCGAAGAACATCAATAAAAGTTAAAACCTTTGAAGTGGACGTAGGCCAGAGATAGCCGAACCACTATAAATTGTATGTTCTTTTTCATAATTTCTATTTTGCTCTCTGTTTCTTGCTTAAGATCCGTGATTTGTGTTTGGATATTACTGATTTATATTCCAACACTGGTGCTTTCACATTCATCGGGGTTTGTGACCATTTTTGGCGCAAACAGGCATTAATCTATCCGTTGACGTCTGAAAGCTGTCAAAGCCATAGAACTCATCGAGGTCTTCGTTTTGACAGGTTATGGATCCCGTAACTCTAAACAAGCCAGAAGTTATGGCCGTCCGAATAATCGATATCTACAGGGTGCAACATCCACGGTGCAAGGTGCAACATCCGTCCGAAATGGCGAAACAGTGCCGTATGACTTTTAGAAATGCGTGCATGGATTTGAAACTGAACAGTACCATGGTGCACCACTCTCCAGCGATGGGAAGTCGAAGACGGGCCACGGTAGTCCCGTTTTACCGTAAAAATCCACGTGTCGAAAAAACGAAGGGTAAAAGACTTACGAAACCCGATTGAGATTCGGGTTGTCCTTTTTGGGAATTAATCTATCCGTTGATGGCTGAAAGCTGTCAAAGCCGTAGAACATGTCGAGGCCTTCGTTTTGACAGGTTATGGCTCCCATAACTCTAAACGAGCCAGAAGTTATGGCCGTCCGAATAATCAACATCTACAGGGTGCAACATCCACGGTGCACGGTGCAAGGTGCAATATCCGTCCGAATTGGAGAAACAGTGCCGTACGACTTTTAGAAATGCGTGCATGGATTTGAAACGGGACAGTACCATGGTGCATCACTCTGCAGCGATGGGAAGTCGAAGACGGGCCACGGTAATCCCGTTTTACCATAAAAATCCACGTGTCGAAAAAACGAGGTGCAAAAAACTTACGAGACCCGATTGAGATTTGGGTTGTCCTTTTTGGTCATTAATCTATACGTTGATGGCTAAAAGCTGTCAAAGCCGTAGAACTCATCGAGACCTTCGTTTTGACAGGTTATGGCTCCTGTAACTCTAAACGAGCCAGAAGTTATGGCCGTCCGAATAATCGATATCTACAGGGTGCAACATCCACGGTGCAAGGTGCAACATCCGTCCGAAATGGCGAAACAGTGCCGTACGACCTCTAGAAATGCGTGCATGGATTTGAAACGGAATAGTACCATGGTGCACCACTCTTCAGCGATGGGAAGTCGAAGACGGGGCACCGTAACCCCGTTTTGCCGTAAAAATCCACGTGTCGAAAAAACGAAGGGTAAAAAACTTACGAGACCCGATTGAGATTCGGATTGTCCTTTTTGGGCATTAATCTATACGTTGATGGCTGAAAGCTGTCAAAGCCGTAGAACTCATCGACGCCTTCGTTTTGACAGGTTATGGCTTCCGTAACTCTAAACGAGCCAGAAGTTATGGCCGTCCGAATAATCGATATCTACAGGGTGCAACATCCACGGTGCAAGGTGCAACATCCGTCCGAAATGGCGAAACAGTGCCGTACGACTTTTAGAAATGCGTGCATGGATTTGAAACGGAACAGTACCATGGTGCACCACTCTCCAGCGATGGTAAATCAAAGACCAGCCACCGTAATCCCGTTTTACCGTAAAAATCCACGTGTCGAAAAAACGAAGGGTAAAAACCTTACGAGACCCGATTGAGATTCGGGTTGTCGTTTTTGGGCATTAATCTATCCGTTGACAGCTAAAAGCTGTCAAAGCCGTAGAACTCATCGACATCTTCGTTTTGACAGGTAATGGCTCCCGTAACTCTAAACGAGCCAGAAGTTATGGCCGTCCGAATAATCGATATCTATAGGGTGCAACATCCACGGTGCAAGGTGCAACATCCGTCCGACATGGCGAAACTGTGCCATACGACTTTTAGAAATGCGTGCATGGATTTGAAATAGAACAGTACCATGGTGCACCACTCTCCAGCGATGGTAAATTGAAGACCAGCCACCGTAATCCCGTTTTGCCGTAAAAATCCACGTGTCGAAAAAACGAAGGGTAAAAAACTTACGAGACCCGATTGAGATTCGGGTTGTCCTTTTTGGGCATTAATCTATCCGTTGATGGCTGAAAGCTGTCAAAGACGTAGAACTCATCGAGGCCTTCGTTTTGACAGGTTATGGCTCCCGTAACTCTAAACGAGCCAGAAGTTATGGCCGTCCGAATAATCGATATCTAGAGGGTGCAACATCCACGGTGCAAGGTGCAACATCCGTCCGAAATGGCGAAACAGTGCCGTAGGACTTTTAGAAATGCGTGCATGGATTTGAAACAGAACAGTACCATAGTGCACTACTCTTCAGCGATGGGAATTCGAAGATGGGCCACGGTAATCCCGTTTTACCGTAAAAATCCACGTGTCAAAAAAACGAAGGGTAAAAAACTTACTAGACCCGATTGAGATTCGGGTTGTCCGTTTTGGGCATTAATCTATCCGTTGACGGCTGAAAGCAGTCAAAACCGTAGAAATCATCGAGGCCTTCGTTTTGACAGGTTATGGCTCCCGTAACTCTAAACGAGCCAGAAGTTATGACCGTCCGAATAATCGATATCTACAGGGTGCAACATCCACGGTGCAATGTGCAACATCCGTCCGAAATGGCAAAACAGTGCCGTACGACTTTTAGAAATGCGTGCATGGATTTGAAACGATACAGTACATTGGTGCACCACTCTCCAGCAATGGTAAATCGTAGACCAGCCACCGTAATCCCGTTTTACCGTAAAAATCCACGTGTCAAAAAAACGAAGGGTAAAAAACTTAAGAGACCCGATTGAGATTCGGGTTGTCCTTTTTGGGCATTAGTCTATCCATTGACGGCTGAAAGCTGTCAAAACCGTAGAACTCATCGAGGCCTTCGTTTTGACAGGTTATGGCTCCCGTAACTCCAAACGAGCCAGAAGTTATGGCCGTCCGAATAATCGATATCTACAGGGTGCAACATCACGGTGCAAGGTGCAACATCCATCCGAAATGGCGAAACAGTGCCGTACGACTTTTAGAAATGCGTGCATGGATTTGAAACGGAACAGTACCATGGTGCACCACTCTCCAAAGATGGTAAATCGAAGACCAGCCACCGTAATCCCGTTTTACCGTAAAAATCCACGTGTCGAAAAAACGAAGGGTAAAAAACTTACGAGACCCGATTGAGATTCGGGTTGTCCTTTTTGGGCATTAATCTATCCGTTGACGTCTGAAAGCTGTCAAAGCCGTAGAACTCATCAAGGTCTTCGTTTTGACAGGTTATGGCTCCCGTAACTCTAAACAAGCCAGAAGTTATGGCCGTCCGAATAATCGATATCTACAGGGTGCAACATCCACGGTGCAAGGTGCAACATCCGTCCGAAATGGCGAAACAGTGCCGTATGACTTTTAGAAATGCGTGCATGGATTTGAAACTGAACAGTACCATGGTGCACCACTCTCCAGCGATGGGAAGTCGAAGACGGGCCACGGTAGTCCCATTTTACCGTAAAAATCCACGTGTCGAAAAAACGAAGGGTAAAAGACTTACGAAACCCGATTGAGATTCGGGTTGTCCTTTTTGGGCATTAATCTATCCATTGATGGCTGAAAGCTGTCAAAGCCATAGAACATATTGAGGCCTTCGTTTTGACAGGTTATGGCTCACATAACTCTAAACGAGCCAGAAGTTATGGCCGTCCGAATAATCGACATCTACAGGGTGCAACATCCACGGTGCAAGGTGCAACATCCGTCCGAAATGGAGAAACAGTGCCGTACGACTTTTAGAAATGCGTGCATGGATTTGAAACGGGACAGTACCATGGTGCATCACTCTGCAGCGATGGGAACTCCAAGACGGGCCACGGTAATCCCGTTTTACCGTAAAAATCCACGTGTCGAAAAAACGAAGTGCAAAAAACTTACGAGACCCGATTGAGATTCGGGTTGTCCTTTTTGGGCATTAATCTATACGTTGATGGCTGAAAGCTGTCAAAGCCGTAGAACTCATCGAAACCTTCGTTTTGGTAGGTTATGGCTCCCGTAACTCTAAACGAGCCAGAAGTTATGGCCGTCCGAATAATCGATATATACAGGGTGCAACATCCACGGTGCAAGGTGCAACATCCGTCCGAAATGGCGAAACAGTGTCGTACGACCTCTAGAAATGCGTGCATGGATTTGAAACGGAACAGTACCATAGTGCACCACTCTCCAGAGATGGGAAGTCGAAGACGGGGCACCGTAATCCCGTTTTACCGTAAAAATCCACGTGTCGAAAAAACGAAGGGTAAAAAACTTACGAGACCCGTTTGAGATTTGGGTTGTCCTTTTTGGGCATTAATCTATCCGTTGATGGCTGAAAGCTATCAGAACCGTAGAACTCATCGAGGCCTTCGTTTTGACAGGTTATGGCTCCCGTAACTCTAAACGAGCCAGAAGTTATGGCCGTCCGAATAATCGATATCTACAGGGTGCAACATCCACGGTGCAAGGTGCAACATCCGTCCGAAATGGCGAAACAGTGCCGTACGACTTTTTGAAATGCGTGCATGGATTTGAAACGGAACAGTACCATGGTGCACCACTATCCAGCGATGGTAAATCGAAGACCAGCCACCGTAATCCCGTTTTACCATAAAAATCCACGTGTCGAAAAAACGAAGGGTAAAAAACTTACGAGACCCGATTGAGATTCGGGTTGTCCTTTTTGGGCATTAATCTATCCATTGATGGCTGATAGCCGTCAAAGCCGTAGAACTCATCGAGGTCTTCGTTTTGACAGGTTATGGCTCCCGTAACTCTAAACGAGCCAGAAGTTATGGCCGTCCGAATAATCGATATCTACAGGGTGCAACATCCATGGTGCAAGGTGCAACATCCGTCCGAAATGGCGAAACAGTGCCGTACGACCTTTAGAAATGCGTGCATGGATTTGAAACGGAACAGTACCATGGTGCCCCACTATTCAGCGATGGGAAGTCGAAGACGGGGCACCGTAATCCCGTTTTACCGTAAAAATCCACGTGTCCAAAAAACGAAGGGTAAAAAACTTACGAGACCCGATTGAGATTCGGGTTGTCCTTTTTGGGCATTAATCTATCCGTTGACGGTTGAAAGCTGTCAAAGCTGTAGAACTCATCGAGGCCTTCGTTTTGACAGGTTATTGCTCCCATAACTCTTAACGAGCCAGAAGTTATGGCCGTCCGAATAATCGATATCTACAGGGTGCAACATCCACGGTGCAGGTGCAACATCCGTCCGAAATGGCGAAACAGTGTCGTATGACATTTAGAAATGCGTTCATGCATCTGAAATAGAACAGTACCAAGGTGCACCACTCTCCAGCGATGGTAAATCGAAGACCAGCCACGGTAATCCCGTTTTGCCGTAAAAATCCACGTGTCGAAAAAACGAAGGGTAAAAAACTTACGAGACCCGATTGAGATTCGGGTTGTCCTTTTTAGGCATTAATATATCCGTTGACGACTGAAAGCTATCAAAGCCGTAAAACTCATCGAGGCGTTCGTTTTGACAGGTTATGGCACCCGTAACTCTTAACGAGCCAGAAGTTATGCCCGTTCGAATTATCGATATCTACAGGGTGCAACATCCACGGTGCAAGGTGCAACATCCGTCCGAAATGGCGAAACAGTGCCGTACGACTTTTAGAAATGCGTGCATGGATTTGAAACGGAATAGTACCATAGTGCACCACTCTCCAGCGATGGTAAATCGAAGACGGGCCACGGTAATCCCGTTTTACCGTAAAAATCCACGTGTCGAAAAAACGAAGGGTAAAAAACTTACGAGAGCCGATTGAGATTCGGGTTGTCCTTTTTGGGCATTAATCTATCCGTTGACGGCTGAAAGCTGTCAAAGCCGTAGAACTCATCGAGGCCTTCGTTTTGACAGGTTATGGCTCCCGTAACTCTAAACGAGCCAGAAGTTATGGCCGTCCGAATAATTGATATCTACAGGGTGCAACATCCACGGTGCAAGGTGCAACATCCGTCCGAAATGGCGAAACAGTGCCGTACGACTTTTCGAAATGCGTGCATGGATTTGAAACGGAACAGTACCATGGTGCACCAATCTCCAGCGATGGTAAATCGAAGACCAGCCGCGGTAATCCCGTTTTACCGTAAAAATCCACGTGTCGAAAAAACGAAGGGTAAAAAACTTACGAGACCCGGTTGAGATTCGGGTTGTCCGTTTTGGGCATTAATCTATCCGTTGACGGCTGAAAGATGTCAAAGCCGTATAAATCATCGAGGCCTTCGTTTTGACAGGTTATGGCTCCCGTAACTCTAAACGCGCCAGAAGTTATGGCCGTCCGAATAATCGATATCTACAGGGTGCAACATCCACGGTGCAAGGTGCAACATCCGTCCGAAATGGCGAAACATTGCTGTACGACCTTTAGAAATGCGTGCATGGATTTGAAACGGAACAGTACCATGGTGCACCGCTCTTCAGTGATGGGAAGTCGAAGAAGGGGCACCGTAATCCCGTTTTACCGTATAAATCCACTTGTCGAAAAAACGAAGGGTAAAAAACATACGAGACCCGATTGAGATTCGGGTTGTCCTTTTTGGGCATTAATCTATCCGTTGACGGCTGAAAGATGTCAAAGCCATAGAACTCATCGGGGCCTTCGTTTTGACAGGTTATGGCTCCCGTAACTCTAAACGAGCCAGAAGTTATGGCCGTTCGAATAATCGATATCTACAGGGTGCAACATCCACGGTGCAAGGTGCAACATCCGTCCGAAATGGCGAAACAGTGCCGTACGACTTTTAGAAATACGTGCATGGATTCGAAACGGAACAGTACCATGTTGCACCACTCTCCAGCGATGGGAAGTCGAAGACGGGCTACGGTAATCCCATTTTACCGTAAAAATCCACGTATCGAAAAAACGAAGGGAAAAAAACTTACGAGACCCGATTGAGATTCGGGTTGTCCTTTTTGGGCATTAATCTATCCGTTGACGGCTGAAAGCTGTCAAAGCCGTAGAACTCATCGAGGCCTTCGTTTTGACAGGTTATGGCTCCCGTAACTCTAAACGAGCCAGAAGTTATGGCCGTTCGAATAATTGATATCTACAGGGTGCAACATCCACGGTGCATGGTGCAACATCCGTCCGAAATGGCGAAACAGTGTCGTAAGACTTTTCGAAATGCGTGCATGGATTTGAAATGGAGCAGTACCATGGTGCACCACTCTCCAGTGATGGTAAATCGAAGACCAGCAACGGTAATCTCATTTTACCGTAAAAATCCACGTGTTGATAAAACGAAGGGTAAAAAACTTACGAGACCCGATTGAGATTCGGGTTGTCCTTTTTGGACATTAATCTATCCGTTGACGGCTGAAAGCTGTCAAAGCCGTAGAAATCATCGAGGCCTTCGTTTTGACAGGTTATGGCTCCCATAACTCTTAACGAGCCAGAAGTTATGGCCGTCCGAATAATCGATATCTACAGGGTGCAACATCCACGGTGCAAGGTGCAACATCCGTCCGAAATGGCGAAACAGTGTCGTATGACTTTTAGAAATGCGTGCATGGATTTGAAACGGGACAGTACCATGGTGCACCACTCTCCAGCGATGGGAAGTCGAAGACGGACCACGGTAATCCCGTTTTGCCGTAAAAATCCACGTGTCGAAAAAACGAAGGGTAAAAAACTTACGAGACCCGATTGAGATTCGGGTTGTCCTTTTTGGGCATTAATCTATCCGTTGACGGCTGAAAGCTGTCAAAGCCGTAAAACTCATCGAGGCCTTCGTTTTGATAGGTTATGGCTCCCGTAAATCTAAATGAACCAGAAATAATGGCCGTCCGAATAATCGATATCTACAGGGTGCAACATCCACGGTGCAAGGTGCAACATCCGTCCGAAATGGCGAAACAGTGTCGTACGACTTTTAAAAATGCGTTCATGCATTTGAAACGGAATTGTACCCAGGTTCACCACTCTCCAGCGATGGTAAATCGAAGACCAGCCACGGTAATCCCGTTTTGCCGTAAAAATCCACGTGTCGAAAAAACGAAGGGTAAAAAACTTACGAGAGCCGATTGAGATTCGGGTTGTCCTTTTTGGGCATTAATCTATCCGTTGATGGCTGAAAGCTATCAAAGCCGTAGAACTCATCGAGGCCTTCGTTTTGACAGGTTATGGCTCCCGTAAATCTAAACGAGCCAGAAGTTATGGCCGTCCGAATAATTGATATCTACAGGGTGCAACATCCACGGTGCAAGGTGCAACATCCATCCGAAATGGCGAAACAGTGCCGTACGACTTTTCGAAATGCGTGCATGGATTTGAAACGGAACAGTACCATGGTGCACCAATCTCCAGCGATGGTAAATCGAAGACCAGGCGCGGTAATCCCGTTTTACCGTAAAAATCCACGTGTCGAAAAAACGAAGGGTAAAAAACTTACGAGACCCGGTTGAGATTCGGGTTGTCCTTTTTGGGCATTAATCTATCCGTTGACGGCTGAAAGATGTCAAAGCCGTAGAAATCATCGAGGCCTTCGTTTTGACAGGTTATGGCTCCCGTAACTCTTAACGAGCCAGAAGTTATGGCCGTCCGAATAATCGATATCTACAGGGTGCAACATCCACGGTGCAAGGTGCAACATCCGTCCGAAATGGCGAAACAGTGTCGTATGACTTTTAGAAATGCGTGCATGGATTTGAAACGGGACAGTACCATGGTGCACCACTCTCCAGCGATGGGAAGTCGAAGACGGACCACGGTAATCCCGTTTTGCCGTAAAAATCCACGTGTCGAAAAAACAAAGGGTAAAAAACTTACGAGACCCGATTGAGATTCAGGTTGTCCTTTTTGGGCATTAATCTATCCGTTGACGGCTGAAAGATGTCAAATCCGTAGAACTCATCGGGGCCTTCGTTTTGACAGGTTATGGCTCCCGTAACTCTAAACGAGCCAGAAGTTATGGCCGTTCGAATAATCGATATCTACAGGGTGCAACATCCACGGTGCAAGGTGCAACATCCGTCCGAAATGGCGAAACAGTGCCGTACGACTTTTAGAAATACGTGCATGGATTTGAAACGGAACAGTACCATGGTGCACCACTATCCAGCGATGGAAAGTCGAAGACGGGCCACGGTAATCCCGTTTTACCGGAAAAATCCACGTATCGAAAAAACGAAGGGTAAAAAACTTACGAGACCCGATTGAGATTCGGGTTGTCCTTTTTGGGCATTAATCTATCCGTTGACGGCTAATAGCTGTCAAAGACGTAGAACACATCGAGGCCTTCGTTTTGACAGGTTATGGCTCCCGTAACTCTAAACGAGCCAGAAGTTATGGTCGTTCGAATAATTGATATCTATAGGGTGCAACATCCACGGTGCAAGGTGCAACATCCGTACGAAATGGCGAAACAGTGTCGTACGACTTTTCGAAATGCGTGCATGGGTTTGAAACGGAACAGTACCATGGTGCACCACTCTCCAGCGATGGTAAATCGAAGACCAGCCACGGTAATCCCGTTTTACCGTAAAAATCCACGTGTCGATAAAACGAAGGGTAAAAAACTTACGAGACCCGATTGAGATTCGGGTTGTCCTTTTTGGACATTAATCTATCCGTTGGCGGCTAAAAGCTGTCAAAGCCGAAGTAATCATCGAGGCCTTCGTTTTGACAGGTTATGGCTCCCATAACTCTTAACGAGCCATAAGTTATGGCCGTCCAAATAATCGATATCTACAGGGTGCAACATCCACGGTGCAAGGTGCAACATCCGTCCGAAATTGCAAAACAGTGTCGTATGACTTTTAGAAATGCGTGCATGGATTTGAAATGGAACAGTACCATGGTGCACCACTCTCCAGCGATGGGAAGTCGAAGACGGACCACGGTAATCCCGTTTTACCGTAAAAATCCACGTGTCGAAAAAACGAAGGGTAAAAAACTTACGAGACCCGATTGAGATTCGGGTTGTCCTTTTTTGGCATTAATCTATCCGTTGACGGATGAAAGCTGTCAAAGCCGTAAAACTCATCGAGGCCTTCGTTTTGATAGGTTATGGCTCCCATAAATCTAAATGAACCAGAAGTAATGGTCGTCCGAATAATCGATATCTACAGGGTGCAACATCCACGGTGCAAGGTGCAACATCCGTCCGAAATGGCGAAACAGTGTCGTACGACTTTTAGAAATGCGTCCATGCATTTGAAATGGAACTGTACCCTGGTTCACCACTCTCCAGCGATGGTAAATCGAAGACCAACCACGGTAATCCCGTTTTGCCGTAAAAATCCACGTGTCGAAAAAACGAAGGTTAAAAAACTTACGAGACCCGATTGAGATTCGGGTTATCCTTTTTGGGCATTAATCTATCCGTTGACGGCTGAAAGCTGTCAAAGCCGTAGAACTCATCGAGGCCTTCGTTTTGATAGGTTATGGCTCCCGTAACTCTAAACGAGCTAGATGTTATGGCCGTCCGAATAATCGATATCTACAGGGTGCAACATCCACGGTGCAAGGTGCAACATCCGTCCGAAATGGCGAAACAGTGTCGTACGACTTTTAGAAATGCGTTCATGCATTTGAAATGGAACAGTACCATGGTGCACCACTCTCCAGCGATGGTAAATCGAAGACCAGCCACGGTAATCCCGTTTTGCCGTAAAAATCCACGTGTCGAAAAAACAAAGGGTAAAAAAGTTACGAGACCCGATTGAGATTCGGGTTGTCCTTTTTGGGCATTAATATATCCGTTGATGGCTGAAAGATATCATAGCCATAGAACTCATCGAGGCGTTCGTTATGACAGGTTATAGAACCCGTAACTGTTAACGAGCCAGAAGTTATGGCCGTCCGAATGATCGATATCTACAGGGTGCAACATCCACGATGCAAGGTGCAACATCCGTCCGAAATGGCGAAACAGTGTCGTACGACTTTTAGAAATGCGTGCTTGGATTTGAAACCGAACAGTACCATGGTGCACCACTCTCGAGCGATGGGAAGTCGATGACGGGCCACGGTAATCCCGTTTTACCGTAAAAATCCACGTGTCGAAAAAACGAAGGGTAAAAAACTTACGAGACCCGATTGAGATTCGGGTTGTCCTTTTTGGGCATTAATCTATCCGTTGATGGCTGAAAGTTGTCAAAGCCGTAGAACTCATCGAGGCCTTCATTTTGACAGGTTATGGCTACCGTAACTCTAAACGAGCCAGAAGTTATGGTCGTCTGAATACTCGATATCTACAGGGTGCAACATCCATGGTGCAAGGTGCAACATCCGTCCGAAATGGCGAAACAGTGCCGTACGACCATTAGAAATGCGTGCATGGATTTAAAATGGAACTGTACCATGGTGCACCACTCACCAGCGATGGTAAATCGAAGACCAGCCACCGTAATCCCGTTTTACCGTAAAAATCCACGTGTCGAAAAAACGAAGGGTAAAAAATTTACGAGACCCGATTGAGATTCGGGTTGTCCTTTTTGGGCATTAATCTATCCGTTGATGGCTGAAAGCTGACAAAGCCGTAGAACTTATCGAGGCCTTCGTTTTGATAGGTTATGGCTCCCGTAACTCTAAACGAGCCAGAAGTTATGGCCGTCCGAATAATCGATATCTATAGGGTGCAACATCCGCGGTGCAAGGTGCAACATCCGTCCGAAATGGCGAAACAGTGTCATACGACCTTTAGAAATGCATGCATGGATTTGAAACGGAACAGTACTATGGTGCACCACTCTTCAGTGATGGGAAGTCGAAGACGGGGCACCGTAATCCCGTTTTCCCGTAAAAATCCACGTGTCGAAAAAACGAAGGGTAAAAAACTTACGAGACCCGTTGAGATTCCGGTTGTCCTTTTTGGGCATTAATAGATCCGTTTACGGCTGAAAGCTGTCAAAGCCGTAGAACTTATCGAGGCCTTCGTTTTGACAGGTTATGGCTCCCGTAACTCTAAACGAGCCAGAAGTTATGGGCGTCCGAATAATCGATATCTACAGGGTGCAACATCCACGGTGCAAGTTGCAACATCCGTCCGAAATGCCGAAACAGTGCCGTACGACCATTAGAAATGCGTGCTTGGATTTAAAATGGAACTGTACCATGGTGCACCACTCACCAGCGATGGTAAATCGAAGACCAGCCACCGTAATCCCGTTTTACCGTAAAAATCCACGTGTCGAAAAAACGAAGGGTAAAAAATTTACGAGACCCGATTGAGATTCGGGTTGTCATTTTTGGGCATTAATCTATCCGTTGATGGCTGAAAGCTGTCAAAGCCGTAGAACTCATCGAGGCGTTCATTTTGACAGGTTATAGAACCCGTAACTGTTAACGAGCCAGAAGTTATGGCCGTCAGAATGATCGATATCTACAGGGTGCAACATCCACGATGCAAGGTGCAACATCCGTCCGAAATGGCGAAACAGTGTCGTACGACTTTTAGAAATGCGTGCATGGATTTGAAATGGAACAGTACCATGGTGCACCACTCTCGAGCGATGGGAAGTCGAAGACGGGCCACGGTAATTCCGTTTTACCGTAAAAATCCACGTGTCGAAAAAACGAAGGGTAAAAAACTTACGAGACCCGATTGAGATTCGGGTTGTCCTTTTTGAGCATTAATCTATCCGTTGATGGCTGAAAGCTGTCAAAGCCGTAGAACTCATCGAGGCCTTCGTTTTGACAGGTTATGGCTCCCGTAACTCTAAACGAGTCAGAAGTTATGGCCGTCCGAATAATCGATATCTACAGGGTGCAACATCCACGGTGCAAGGTGCAACATCCGTCCGAAATGGCGAAACAGTGCCGTACGACCATTAGAAATGCGTGCATGGATTTAAAATGGAACTGTACCATGGTGCACCACTCACCAGCGATGGTAAATCGAAGACCAGCCACCGTAATTCCGTTTTACCGTAAAAATCCACGTGTCGAAAAAACGAAGGCTAAATAATTTACGAGACCCGATTGAGATTCGGGTTGTCCTTTTTGGGCATTAATCTATCCATTGATGGCTGAAAGCTGTTAAAGCCATAGAACTTATCGAGGCCTTCGTTTTGACAGGTTATGGCTCCCGTAACTCTAAACGAGCCAGAAGTTATGGCCGTCCGAATAATCGATATCTACAGGGTGCAACATCCGCGGTGCAAGGTGCAACATCCGTCCGAAATGTCGAAACAGTGCCGTATGACCTTTAGAAATGCATGCATGGATTTGAAACGGAACAGTACTATGGTGCACCACTCTTCAGTGATGGGAAGTCGAAGACGGGGCACCGTAATCCCGTTTTCCCGTAAAAATCCACGTGTCGAAAAAACGAAGGGTAAAAAACTTACGAGACCCGATTGAGATTCGGGTTGTCCTTTTTGGGCATTAATCTATCCGTTGATGGCTGAAAGCTGTCAAAGCCGTAGAACTCATCGAGGCCTTCGTTTTGACAGGTTATGGCTCCCGTAACTCTAAACGAGCCAGAAGTTATAGCCGCCCGAATAATCGATATCTACAGGGTGCAATATCCACGGTGCAAGGTGCAACATCCGTCCGAAATGGCGAAACAGTGTCGTACGACTTTTCGAAATGCGTGCATGGATTTGAAACGGAACAGTACCTTGGCGCACCACTCTCCAGCGATGGGAAGTCGAAGACGGGCCACGGTAGTCCCGTTTTACTGTAAAAATCCACATGTCGAAAAAACGAAGGGTAAAAAACTTACGAGACCCGATTGAGATTCGGGTTGTCCTTTTTGGGCATTAATCTATCCGTTGATGGCTGAAAGTTGTCAAAGCCGTAGAACTCATCGAGGCCTTCATTTTGACAGGTTATGGCTACCGTAACTCTAAACGAGCCAGAAGTTATGGTCGTCCGAATACTCGATATCTACAGGGTGCAACATCCATGGTGCAAGGTGCAACATCCGTCCGAAATGGCGAAACAGTGCCGTACGACCATTAGAAATGCGTGCATGGATTTAAAATGGAACTGTACCATGGTGCACCACTCACCAGCGATGGTAAATCGAAGACCAGCCACCGTAATCCCGTTTTACCGTAAAAATCCACGTGTCGAAAAAACGAAGGGTAAAAAATTTACGAGACCCGATTGAGATTCGGGTTGTCCTTTTTGGGCATTAATCTATCCGTTGATGGCTGAAAGCTGACAAAGCCGTAGAACTTATCGAGGCCTTCGTTTTGATAGGTTATGGCTCCCGTAACTCTAAACGAGCCAGAAGTTATGGCCGTCCGAATAATCGATATCTATAGGGTGCAACATCCGCGGTGCAAGGTGCAACATCCGTCCGAAATGGCGAAACAGTGTCATACGACCTTTAGAAATGCATGCATGGATTTGAAACGGAACAGTACTATGGTGCACCACTCTTCAGTGATGGGAAGTCGAAGACGGGGCACCGTAATCCCGTTTTCCCGTAAAAATCCACGTGTCGAAAAAACGAAGGGTAAAAAACTTACGAGACCCGTTGAGATTCCGGTTGTCCTTTTTGGGCATTAATAGATCCGTTTACGGCTGAAAGCTGTCAAAGCCGTAGAACTTATCGAGGCCTTCGTTTTGACAGGTTATGGCTCCCGTAACTCTAAACGAGCCAGAAGTTATGGGCGTCCGAATAATCGATATCTACAGGGTGCAACATCCACGGTGCAAGTTGCAACATCCGTCCGAAATGCCGAAACAGTGCCGTACGACCATTAGAAATGCGTGCTTGGATTTAAAATGGAACTGTACCATGGTGCACCACTCACCAGCGATGGTAAATCGAAGACCAGCCACCGTAATCCCGTTTTACCGTAAAAATCCACGTGTCGAAAAAACGAAGGGTAAAAAATTTACGAGACCCGATTGAGATTCGGGTTGTCATTTTTGGGCATTAATCTATCCGTTGATGGCTGAAAGCTGTCAAAGCCGTAGAACTCATCGAGGCGTTCATTTTGACAGGTTATAGAACCCGTAACTGTTAACGAGCCAGAAGTTATGGCCGTCAGAATGATCGATATCTACAGGGTGCAACATCCACGATGCAAGGTGCAACATCCGTCCGAAATGGCGAAACAGTGTCGTACGACTTTTAGAAATGCGTGCATGGATTTGAAATGGAACAGTACCATGGTGCACCACTCTCGAGCGATGGGAAGTCGAAGACGGGCCACGGTAATTCCGTTTTACCGTAAAAATCCACGTGTCGAAAAAACGAAGGGTAAAAAACTTACGAGACCCGATTGAGATTCGGGTTGTCCTTTTTGAGCATTAATCTATCCGTTGATGGCTGAAAGCTGTCAAAGCCGTAGAACTCATCGAGGCCTTCGTTTTGACAGGTTATGGCTCCCGTAACTCTAAACGAGTCAGAAGTTATGGCCGTCCGAATAATCGATATCTACAGGGTGCAACATCCACGGTGCAAGGTGCAACATCCGTCCGAAATGGCGAAACAGTGCCGTACGACCATTAGAAATGCGTGCATGGATTTAAAATGGAACTGTACCATGGTGCACCACTCACCAGCGATGGTAAATCGAAGACCAGCCACCGTAATTCCGTTTTACCGTAAAAATCCACGTGTCGAAAAAACGAAGGCTAAATAATTTACGAGACCCGATTGAGATTCGGGTTGTCCTTTTTGGGCATTAATCTATCCATTGATGGCTGAAAGCTGTTAAAGCCATAGAACTTATCGAGGCCTTCGTTTTGACAGGTTATGGCTCCCGTAACTCTAAACGAGCCAGAAGTTATGGCCGTCCGAATAATCGATATCTACAGGGTGCAACATCCGCGGTGCAAGGTGCAACATCCGTCCGAAATGTCGAAACAGTGCCGTATGACCTTTAGAAATGCATGCATGGATTTGAAACGGAACAGTACTATGGTGCACCACTCTTCAGTGATGGGAAGTCGAAGACGGGGCACCGTAATCCCGTTTTCCCGTAAAAATCCACGTGTCGAAAAAACGAAGGGTAAAAAACTTACGAGACCCGATTGAGATTCGGGTTGTCCTTTTTGGGCATTAATCTATCCGTTGATGGCTGAAAGCTGTCAAAGCCGTAGAACTCATCGAGGCCTTCGTTTTGACAGGTTATGGCTCCCGTAACTCTAAACGAGCCAGAAGTTATAGCCGCCCGAATAATCGATATCTACAGGGTGCAATATCCACGGTGCAAGGTGCAACATCCGTCCGAAATGGCGAAACAGTGTCGTACGACTTTTCGAAATGCGTGCATGGATTTGAAACGGAACAGTACCTTGGCGCACCACTCTCCAGCGATGGGAAGTCGAAGACGGGCCACGGTAGTCCCGTTTTACTGTAAAAATCCACATGTCGAAAAAACGAAGGGTAAAAAACTTACGAGACCCGATTGAGATTCGGGTTGTCCTTTTTGGGCACTTATCTATCCATTGACGGCTGAAAGCTGTCAAAGCCGTAGAACTCATCGATGCCTTCGTTTTGACAGGTTATGGCTCCCGTAACTCTAAACGAGCCAGAAGTTATGGCCGTCCGAATAATCGATATCTACAGCGTGCAACATCCACGGTGCAAGGTGCAACATCTGTCCGAAATGGCGAAACAGTGCCGTACGACCATTAGAAATGCGTGCACGGATTTAAAACGGAACAGTACCATGGTGCACCACTCTCCAGCGATGGTAAATCGAAGACCAGCCACCGTAATCCCGTTTTACCGTAAAAATCCACGTGTCGAAAAAACGAAGGGTAAAACACTTACGAGACCCGATTGAGATTTGGATTGTCCTTTTTGGGCATTAATCTATCCGTTTACGGCTGAAAACTGTCAAAGCCGTAGAACTTATCGAGGCCTTCGTTTTGACAGGTTATGGCTCCCGTAACTCTAAACGTGCCAGAAGTTATGGCCGTCCGAATAATCGATATCTACAGGGTGCAACATCCACGGTGCAAGGTGCAACATCCGTCCGAAATGGCGAAACAGTGCCGTACGACCTTTAGAAATGCATGCATGGATTTGAAACGGAACAGTACTACGGTGCACCACTCTTTAGCGATGGGAAGTCAAAGACGGGGCACCGTAATCCCGTTTTACCGTAAAAATCCACGTGTCGAAAAAACGAAGGGTAAAAAACTTACGAGACCCGATTGAGATTCGGGTTGTCCTTTTTTGGCTTTAATCTATCCGTTGATGGCCGAAAGCTATCAAAGCCGTAGAACTCATCGAGGCCTTCGTTTTGACAGGTTATGGCTCCCGTAACTCTAAACGAGCCAGAAGTTATGGCCGTCCGAATAATCGATATCTACAGAGTGCAACATCCACGGTGCAAGGTGCAACATCCGTCCGAAATGGCGAAACAGTGCCGTACGACTTTTAGAAATGCGTGCATGGATTTGAAACGGAACAGTACCATGGTGCACCACTCTCCAGCGATGGGAAGTCGAAGATGGGCCACGGTAATCCCGTTTTACCGTAAAAATCCACGTGTCGAAAAAACGAAGGGTAAAAAACTTACGAGACCCGATTGAGATTCGGGTTGTCCTTTTTGGGCATTAATCTATCCGTTGATGGCTGAAAGCTGTAAAAAGCCGTAGAACTCATCGAGGCATTCCTTTTGACAGGTTATGGCTCCCGTAACTCTAAACGAGCCAGAAGTTATAGCCGTCCGAATAATCGATATCTACAAGGTGCAACATCCACGGTGCAAGGTGCAACATCCGTCCGAAATGGCGAAACAGTGCCGTACGACTTTTCGAAATGCGTGCATGGATTTGAAACGGAACAGTACCATGGTGCACCAGTCTCCTGCGATGAAAAATCGAAGACCAGCCACCGTAATCCCCGTTTTACCGTAAACATCCACGTGTCGAAAAAACGAAGGGTAAAAAACTTACGAGACCCGATTGAGATTCGGGTTGTTCTTTTTGGGCATTAATCTATCCGTTTACGGCTGAAAGCTGTCACTGCCGTAGATCTCATCGAGGCCTTCGTTTTGACAGGTTATGGCTCCCGTAACTCTAAACGAGCCAGAAGTTATGGCCGTCCGAATAATCGATATCTACTGGGTGCAGCATCCACGGTGCAAGGTGCAACATCCGTCCAAAATGGCGAAACAGTGCCGTACGACCTTTAGAAATGCGTACATGGATTTGAAACGGAACAGTACCATGGTGCACCACTCTTCAGCGATGGAAGTCGAAGACGGGGCACCGTAATCCCGTTTTACCGTGAAAATCCACGTGTCGAAAAAACGAAGGGTAAAAAAGTTACGAGACCCGATTGAGATTCGGGTTGTCCTTTTTGGGAATTAGTCTATCCATTGACGGCTAAAAGCTGTCAAAACCGTAGAACTCATCGAGGCCTTCGTTTTGACAGGTTATGGCTCCCGTAGCTCTAAACGAGCCAGAAGTTATGGCCGTCCGAATAATCAATATCTACAGGGTGCAACATCCACGGTGCAAGGTGCAACATCCGTCCGAAATGGAGAAACAGTGCCGTACGACTTTTAGAAATGCGTGCATGGATTTGAAACGGAACAGTACCATGGTGCATCACTCTTCAGCGATGGGAAGTCGAAGACGGGCCACGGTAATCCCGTTTACCGTAAAAATCCACGTTTCGAAAAAACGAAGGGTAAAAAACTTACGAGACCCGATTGAGATTCGGGTTGTCCTTTTTGGGCGTTAATCTATCCGTTGACGGCTGAAAGCTGTCAAAGCCGTAGAACTCATCGAGGTCTTCATTTTGACAGGTTATGGCTCCCGTAACTCTAAACGAGCCAGAAGTTATGGCCGTCCGAATAATCGATATCTACAGGGTGCAACATCCACGGTGCAAGGTGCAACATCCGTCCGAAATGGCGAAACAGTGCCGTATGACTTTTAGAAATGCGTGCATGGATTTGAAACGGAACAGTACCGTGGTGCACCACTCTCCAGCGATGGGAAGTCGAAGACGGGCCACGGTAGTCCCGTTTTACCGTAAAAATCCACGTGTCGAAAAAACGAAGGGCAAAAAACTTACTGTTTGCACAAAAAATGGGCAAACACCTCCAAGTCTTATTTTTAGTCGATTTTATATGGTTTTCAATGATATGGGTGACTTATGCAAATATGTAAAAAGCAGGGATTAAACTGTAAATGACACACAGATTTATAGTGGTTCGGCCCGAACGTGCCTACATCCAGTATATGTTATTATCCTTTTTCTTTCAGATTACAAGTACAAAGCTTTGCATACAAGTATATGAAAGTTGTTTGAAAGTTCCTTCCATGCTTGAGCTCTCAAACTTGTCTGCCATTGTTGTACCCCTGCCCCTCTATTTATAGAGTGAGGTCGGGGGCAGGGGTCCTGAAAGTATATAGCAGCTGGCGGGCCTGGGCTGAAGCAATCTGGCCTGAAAGCGTTCTGGTTCGGCGAGGCTTCATTCGGCATGGAACTTGGACTGGTGATGGAGTGGACCGGTGGTAGGTGGTTTGGAGGTTCATTCGGTAGTGGGTTTAGAGGTGTTGGTTCGGCATGAAGGCGGTGTTGGTCCGGCATGGAGCTTAGACCGGCGATGGGTGGTTCGGTGGGGGAGTGTATATGTGTTGATCCGGTGAGGCCTGCGACCGGATGGAGCTTGACCGGATGGCCTTTGGTTCGGCAAGGAGGTGTTGTTTTGCTCGATGGGCTTGGTTCGATGAAGGATGGAAACTCATGGGTGGAAACACGCCCAACATTTGCCCCCCAAAGTGGGGCACGTGCTTGCACGTGTCGCGCTTTGGTTTAAGTTGGATACCTGGTATAGCTTCATTCGGTTTGAGGTGCCGAACCGGATGGTCCGGTGTGCCAAACCGGTTGGTCCGGTGCTTCTGCGCTCGTCTATATATAGGGGCTACACCCCCTTAGTTATTCCTTACCGAACCAGAGAGAGACGAATCAACTCCTAGCCGAATCAAATTCCTGCCAAATCAACCTCGTACCGAACCTGGTATATATCCTAAAGCCGAATGAGCTTAAGAATCTTGACTACCAAATGGATCTGATGCCGAATGGATACGAGGTTTCTAAGAACCGAATGGGGCTCGGTATTGGGAATGCCGAGTGAACCTCGAAAGCTTGACGACCGGATGGAACCTGAAAGTTATTCGTTTATATTCCCATACTCCTTGTTCTAATACCATGTTTTTCTTGTGCTGCAGATAAATGTCTCGCAAAGCAGAAACTCGATCAGATAGAAAGAAGTCCAAGGACAGAGAAGAGACTTCTACTGTGCCCCTAGCCCAGTCAGGGCCGGCGCAACATGGACCTGCCCCGAGGTCGTTAGTGGATGGGTATGGTCCCCAGAAACTTCTGGTCTCCCCTCCTGACTGCTTTCCTAGCTCCCTGAAGGAGGTGCAACTCGATGTTATATCTCGGTCCTTCGGAATAGATAGAGCGCTCATGGTGCTGCCGGGGGCTGTAGTTATGCCATATGACCCTCCTGAAGGGTATTTTACGTATAGTAGGTACCACTGTATGTGCGAGGCCATTCCTCCCATCAACGCCTGGGTAGTCAGCTTCATCACTTATCTGAAGGTGGCTCCATTCCCACTTCAGCCCAACTCTTACGCCATCCTGGTGTGCTTGTACGCTATCTTTCAGGAGAGGTATGGGCACGCTTCTTCTAACCGGGAGATACGGTATCTGTACAATCTGAGGGGATACAGGAACGGATCCCCATATATTAGCTTTGAGTCTGTCGTCTCTTTTAAGCCAGTTCTGGACCTCTATTCGAAGTATAGTATGTTCAAGAAGGAGTGGTTCTTCGTCAGAGATGACTCCGTCTCTATCCGTCGCTTCACCTCCGGATGTAAGTCAAAGTTTTATTTACATTCCTTGTCTTGGCCACAATTCTTTTCCTTATGTGCTTTCATTTCTTGCTAGCGACAGGTGGCTTTGTGGTTGTGGAAAACGATCGCCTAGTTCAGATGGCAGCTGAGATAGAAGCTATTTGAGAGAGAGACAGATCGGCTGCTTACCTGATCAGGAATGCTAGACTCTTGATGTACAACTTGATTCTTCCACATCAGTCCGTGGTTAAACAGAGAGATACGGCAGAAGAGAAAGCTACCCAGACTACAGGAGGGGCCACAAAGAAGAGTGGCAAGAGGAAAACTTTTACAAAGCCTCCGGTTGTCGGGGGTAAGAAACTTAAGGAGTCTGACGGCCCCTCTCCTAGCACTTGCCCGATTATCACGGAGGAGGAAGATGTGGAAGAGGATAGAGGCGAGGGCGATGGAGGCGATGTAGGAGGAGAGTCAGAGGGTGGAGGAGATGGCGATGGAGATGGAGAGGGCAATGGTGATGGCGACGGACAGGGCGGTAGTGGCACTGGTGCCTTAACCTCCGGGCAAGTGGGGGAGCTTCAGGAGTGGACGGATGATGCTCTCCGTCAAGCTTTCGGGGAATCGGAGGGAGAATCGGATTTGGCGGAGAAGGCGAAGAAGACTGTCAACGCCGGGGCTGGCGCCGATCCATCCCCTAAGAGCTCCTCAACTAGGGTGACTCCGGCTGTAACGACCCGTTTTTTTATGGATCGAAACATTGTTTAACTATATGCTTAAAAAAAAAATTGTTGTTAAGTCGTTTAAAGTTTGAGTCGACCATAGTTTAAGTCGTATGGAAGCTAACTTGTGTGGTCCTTAAGTCGTGGGAAGCTTAGGTCATATGGCGCGACTTAAGGTAGGTGGCCGACCCATAGGGCTAACGGTTTATGGATGGCCGACTCATGGATTAACCGACCTAGGGAAACTAAGTGGGGTTAAGGAGATAACCAACTCAATTGAATCGGCGACTTAAGGTTAGGTCGTAAGTCAGCCAGGGGCTAGGTCGGCCATAAGGCTAAGTCGTTAGGTCGCATATAGGGTTAAGTTGTGCGACCCTGTGTCTGTGTTGAGTCGCACATTGGTTAAGTCATGCGCATCTTAGATCGGCTTAGAGTTAGGTCGGCATGCTAGTTAAGTCGTCATACTACTTAAGACTTAGGAACTGTGCGGCCTTGAGGTTGAGTCGTGAGCTGTGTGTGTCGAGTCGTGTATGGGTTGTGTTGTATTAAGGTGAGTCGGTAGGTCGTATGCTGACTTGAGTCGTGAGTCGTGGACGACTCATAGGGGGGACGACTCATGGGTTAAGTCGTGACCGGCTTATGGGCAGACGAGATAAGGATTCAGCCTATAAATAGAGGGCTTTGGCTCACTTTTTGGCACCGGATTTTGAAGCGACGAAGTGCTGCCATTTTGAGAGCTCGACTACAACACTTCTTCACTTCTTTTCTCCTCTCTAATCTAGTGATTTCATCCATCCAAGATTGAAGATCAAATCGAAGATCCAAGAGCCAAAGTTGAAGATTTTCATCCAACAAAGAGAGATTTCATTGTTTGAAGCGAGATTTTGCCGGATCAAGCTTGTTTCTTTGCTGTCCAGATCTGGAGTTGGTTGTTTTTGAGGTGTTTAGGTGATTCGGTGAGTGGTAGTTGTCTCTCACACGGACCCAAGGGAGTATATTGGATTGGTGGCTTGTTTATGCGTTAAAGATAGTGATTTCTTGCATTTTCCTAAAGTATGCATGTAGATCTATCATCTATGAAGTTTTGATACCTATTTTGCTACATGATTACTTGTATAAGTTCATTCATCAAGTTATAGAGACATTTGCCTATGATTCATACTTGTTAGATTTGGACACTTTAATTACCAAATTGCCATTATTGTTATAATTGCTTATTAGATCTTGTTGAATGTTTGATTGCTTGGATTAATGATTGGTTTATGATTGATTTGATTGTTTCAAATTAGCTAGTAGTTGATTTGGACAAGTTGATCGAAGATAATTCAAAGTTAAGTGGAAAGACTTTTGGATGGTGAAAGCTGCTTGTGGCATATGAAGCGGATGTGGAAGCTCATATGGATAGATTTGATGATGATGGACTTTGCCATGATGCGATGAGGAAAACCATGATGTTGAGATGGGACTTTGCTATGATGCGATGAAGCGAAGTATGATGTGATGTAGTCTTGGCGTAATCCAGGCAGGGATCATTCCAAGCATGTTGATAACTCAAGGGATGGTTCGAGTTGGTTGATAATGGATTGCGCGAGAAGTAGCTTGGGCTAGTATGGGAATAGTCGTCGAGGAGGATGACTAAGAGGCTTGGATCTCATCGTTGTTGAAGGTTCTAGTAAACTCAGAGCAAGGGTACATGGGATGCCCAAACGACTACAGGTAGGTGGCCGGGACACCCAAAAGACTACAGGTAGGTGGTCGAGTACTCTGGGCAGAGTAGGTAAGTCCTAGGCACGGGTCACGATGACGTGCAGAGTTTATCTAGAACCGGGGTTACCATTAGCCCTTGACTGGCGGTCACTCATTTAACGACGATATCGAGGCAATGATAACAATGATAGCCAGAGTCATGGATGTTTGATTGTACCATCATTCGATCTCAAGAGCGGTGTTTTCTGGGTGCTTATCTGATCTTGGTTTAGCCCTTGGGGGTTTGTGCTTGGAAAACATCGACCTTGACTCGAGTGATAATTACTTTACTTAAATTGTCTGCTTTGCTATGCTTGTTTGTGCTTAGTGGGTCTGGGGGCTATCACTGTAGAATGAGGTGGAGTGGGATGGTTGAGTTCCTATTCCTTTTATCCTTTATGCTCTTTTGGTATGTTTGATAGTTAATTTACTGCTCACTAAGATTGTTGTCTGACTCAAGGTTTTATGTTCAACTCTTATTACCTTGGGCTGTTCATCCATGTTGGGATGGGCAGACTAGGTAGCAGGTGACAGGTGCTGTTCTTGGCTACCAACGCTGTTGATGACGAAGACGAGCTGGAGGCTTTTGCATATTGTTTTCTTACTATATGTACAGGATGTTCCGCTGTTTGTTTGATAGTCTGAGTGTTATGTAGTGAGACTTGATGTATTGACTAATCAGATGATTGTATAAAACTATTATGAGATTATATGATGAGACTTCTGTTCGATAGAGCTTCACTATGTATATCTTCTATTGTATTTTATCCATGAGCTGTGAGTAATACGATAGAGCCTGCTGTTTTATCTTACCTTGACTATCGTCCATGGCTGCCTGGCACACTTTTCAGCGCACCATTCCCTTGTTTCGTGCGGGAGTCATGGGCGGTCGTCACATTTGGTATCGGAGCATTGGTTAATCGATTTTAGCCAACGCTCGCTGACGTAACTACGTATGAGAGACGTAATTGTAGTTTGATGGATGATTACTATATATATAATATAGTAGTTTAGAAGGATTTGAACTCCTTATGTAGTTGTTTCTCAAGGTGTTCTAAATCATTCCTTTTTGTAGATATTAAGGATGAGTCAAAGTGAGAGACAAGCTGCTAGGGAAAGCCGTGCTGTTGGGGGAGCTACTGACTATGCTGCAATGTTCGAAGCTATGATGACTTCGATCATGAGAAGGATACCAACTTCAGGACCGTCAGTAGATGTTGGAGTTCAAGTTCAAGCTCCAAGACCAGTGGATTTTGCTAAGTTGTGTAAAGATTATACTGCTCTTGGAGGGAAAGTTTTCTTGGGGACAGAATCGACCATAGAAGTTCAGAGATGGATTGATGCTTGTAGAAGGATTTTTGGTGACTTGGGAATAGAGGATGCAACTAAGAGGAAGCTTGCATCGAGACTGCTTCAGGGAAGAGCTGCTGATTGGTGGGGTTCTATCACTATTGATACTCCAGAGGAAGAGATTACTTGGGAGCAATTCCAAGTTAGATTTGAAGCTAAGTTCATCTCTACGGCTCAGAAATCTGTTCTGTTTAAGAAGTTTGTGGAGCTCAAGCAAGGTAGGAGACCAGTTCTTGAGTATGTTTCGGAGTTTGAAGCTTTGTCCGAGTATGCTCGGTCGTATATTGAATCTCCCTACCAGAAGAACGAGAAGTTTGTGACAGGCTTGGACTATTACCTTGGGAGACAGTTGGTGGATCATTTGGACGATCCGTTTGAGAAGCTTGTGGAGAAAGCTCTCAGGCATGAGAGTTTGTTTCCTAAGGAAGGATCTGTTGTTGCTATAACCAAGGAAGGGTCTAGGCCACAACAGGGTGGAAACAAGAAGAGGAAGCAGCAGCAACAGAAGGGTAAGGATGGCCAGAAGAAGCCGAAGGGCGAAGTGACGTGCTACAACTGTCAGCAGAAGGGCCATCTCTCCAAAGATTGTAGGAATACCAAGGTGCCGGGAAAGTGTTACAACTGTGATAAGCTGGGACATATCAAGAAGGACTGTCCGGAGCCGAGGAAAGATAAGTAGATTGTGCAAGCTTATGCTTTGGGGGCTGTTCCATCATCTTCTAAGGCCCCTATTGCAGAAGAAAAAGGGAAGAGTGTGGTGGTTCAAGGTACTCTTTCCATTTGTGGTGTTCAAGTTAGAGTGTTGTTTGATACTGGGGCATCGCATTCGTTTGTTTGTGATGATCTTGTAGGCCGGTTGGGTTTGGAACCGGAAATTGTTGATAGACCATTGGTTTTGACTAATCCAGTTGGGGGTTCGTCTTGTTTGTGTATGGTATGTCGTGGTCTAGTTGTGTCGAGTCATGATTGCTCTTTTGTTTGTGATTGTTTTGTTCTGAACTTTGCGGGGTTCGGAATTATTTTGGGTATGGACTGGCTTAGGAAGTATGCGGCAAAGGTTGATTGTGAGAAACTGGAGGTGACAGTCGGGAATGTGGAAGGGCGAAAGGTTGTGATACGATGTAAGCATGAAGAAGGCGTCTTCATGGGCTTTATGTATTCGCTGGTAGTTCCACGGGATGGACTGTCATCGATGCCTGTTGTGAATGGATTTGAGGACGTCTTTGACGAGGTCAAAGGGTTACCGCCGCATAGGGAGATCGAGTTTCGTATCGATCTAGTTGAGGGAGCCAGACCAGTTGTGATGCCTCTTAGACGGATGGCGCCTAGAGAACAACAAGAGCTGAAGGTGCAGGTTGATGACCTTTTACGGAAAGGATTCATTCGGCGTAGTGTGTACGAATGGGGAGCACCAGTTGTGTTCGCAACCAAAGCGGATGGATCGTTGAGGTTGTGTGTGGATTATCGTGAGTTGAATAAGGTGACTAAGAAGAACAAGTATCCATTGCCGAGAATAGATGACTTGTTTGATCATCTTCACGAAGCTAAGGTGTTTTCTCAAATGGATTTGGCAACGGGATTTCACCAGTTAAGGGTGGCTAAGGATAGTGTGTCGAAGACTGCTTTTAGGAGACCATCCGGTTTTTATGAGTGGCTGGTAATGCCGTTTGGATTGACTAACGCACCAGCATATTTTGTGGATCTTATGAATAGAGTGTTCAGAGATCAGTTGAACAAGTTCGTACTTGTGTTCGTGGATGATATTCTGATTTATTCCAGAACCGAGGAAGAGCACAAGACACACTTGGGTATTGTTTTGGAAATCTTACGGAAACATCAGCTGAAGGCTAAGTTTTCGAAGTGTCACCTCTGGAAGAGTGAAGTGAGGTTCTTAGGCCATGTTATCTCTGGAAATGGAATAGCGGTTGATCCCGCTAAGGTGGCAGCAATCCAGGATTGGATTAGACCTAAGAATGCATCTGATGTGAGAAGTTTTCTTGGATTAGCAGGATATTATCGTCGGTTTATCAAACACTTTTCCAAGATAGATGCACCATTAACAGGATTGACGAAAAAGAATCAGGTATTCATATGGGATGGTAAGTGTGAGCAAGCTTTCGTAATCCTGAAAGAGCAACTGACAAGTGCTCCTGTTTTGATTATTCCAAGTGGGAATGATGAGATGGTGGTTTACACCGATGCATGTGGTACTGGACTTGGAGCAGTGCTAATGCAAAAGGATAAAGTTGTTGCATATGTGTTATCCCATTTTTTGGTCAAAACTGGAATATCAATGTTGTGTGCGTTTCCACCACGACCAGAACAGGAAGAAGCCAGCAAGCGTACATAAGTCAGGGGTTTCGCTCAAGGATCAAATATAAAAGTTCCATTCGGCATAGCCCATTCGGCAATAAAAAGCAAGGCCTCACTCGGCACTCAGAGCATCCGGCGTTCCCAGTACAAGAGTTCATTCGGCTTTCCCAATCCATTCGGTAGTACCGATCCAAATCCAACCTTCCCCCCATATCACAGCCGAACCGGACCTCTCCACCTCCATGCCGAACCATGCATAGCCGAACCAAGCTCCACTTCCATGCTCCACCGAACCACATACCACCGAACCAAGTCACTTCGTCCATCACCGAACCATCCACAACCGGACCAAGCTCCAACTTCTCCAAGCTCCATGCCGAATGAAGCCTCGCCAAACCAGAACGCTACCAGATCAGATTGCTTCAGCCCAGGCCCACCAGCAGCTATAAACATCCAAGACCCCTGCCCCCAGCCTCACTCTATAAATAGAGGGGCAGGGGTACAACAATGAAGGAGAAGTTTGAGAGCTCGAGCCTGGAAGGAACTCTCAAACAACTTTAGATACTTGTAATCAAAGCTTTGTACTTGTAATCTAAAGAAAAAAGAAGAATAACATATAAAGTGGACGTAGGCACGTTCTTGCCGAACCACTATAAATCTGTGTGTCTTTTACAGTTTAGTCCCTGCTTTTTACATATTTGCATAAATCACCCAAATCGCTAAGAACAACATATAATCAACTAAATCATACGACTTTAGGGTGTTTGCCCATTTTTTGCGCAAACATTTTGGTGCTTTCACTGAGAAGAACCAGCTCCCGCTACATCGGATAGAAGTTGAATTTGAAAATCTAAGAGTTGAGATCTAAGAGTTATGACGAGACAAACAAGTAGAAGGCAAAGGCCAGAGAGAAGTGAACACCAAGGAAGTCAAGAGGCTTCCTCAGGAGGGAATCAAGCGTCGATCTTCATCACTAGGGATGAGATGGAGGCCATGATGAGAAGACAAGAAGAGATGATCCAGAACTTACTTCAACAAATTGGGCAAATTGGAGCACAAATCCAAGGAGCAACTGGGGTTCAGAACGGGGCAGGAGCATCTGGCGCAGCACCAGAGCTAGGGGGCACTCACGCAGAGCATGTTGATCCGACCCCGGGAAGTGAGATAGGGGCATCCGAACCACCTGGTAGCAATAGAGGAATGAACGTTCAACCAGGGAGGCATACACATGAAAACTCCCGCGGACTTGGGGGGAAGGTCGAAGACAGTGAACGAGAACTACAGCTTGGAGACAATGATAGATTAGCAGAGATGGTTAGAAGAGTTATGAGAGGCGGTTTAGTAAACAGAGACTTGGAAGATGTAAACAGGAGTCCTTTTTCTTCTGCGATTAGGATGGCTAAGAACCCACCAGAATTCAAGCTACCATCATTGGACATGTACAACGGGAAAACGGACCCCACGGTCCATCTAACGAAGTATATGAGACATATGGAAGTGCTGAGGGCATCAGAGGAGGTTATGGCCCGGTGCTTTCCACTGTATTTGACCGACATTGCAGCGTTATGGTTTAGGCAACTGGAGAGCAGCTCCATAGAAACATGGGCAGATTTAACTGAGAGATTCATGAGGCAATTCAGGGTTCATATTGCGAGACCCAAGAATGTGATGACTTTGGCAACCTTGAAACAGAAAACTGGAGAGACTTTGAGGAGCTTTCTAACGCGATTTAATGCGGCGGCAACATCAGTGGATCGACCAGATCCATCTATGGTCATGATGGCAGCTGTATCTGGAATAGCTGGCAATACAGAGTTCAAGAATTCATTAACCAAGGACCCGCCTACGAATCTGGGAGAGTTCTATCATGAGGCTGAAAATTTTCTACGTTTGGAAGATGCTAGTGCAGAAAGAGAGGAAGAAGATGACGTTTACGTAATCAAGAGCGGAAACCCACCTGGAAAGGGTGCGGAGACTAGCAAAGGAAAAAGAAAGGCTGAGGATAATGATGACATGACAAAGTGGCTACGAAGAGAACCACGCATCACCACCTATTCAGAGCTGAATGAGAGTTTGGAACGGATTTATCAGGATACCAAGGGGCAGGTTCCGTATCGTAGACCAATGCGAAGGGATCCAACCTCTGACGAAAGAAAATCAGATAAGTTTTGTGTATTTGATGAATTGAATGGTCATAACACTAATGATTGTAGGCATTTGAAGGACGAGGTAGAAGGGCATATCAGGAACGGTATGCTCCTTCAGTATGTGAGGAGGCGAAATCCAGCGGTGGAGCCAGAGCGACCGCCCTCTACGTCAGCTAGAGGTGACCCTGGATCAAGGCACCATTT
This sequence comes from Allium cepa, assembly GCA_030765085.1. Taxonomy (NCBI): domain Eukaryota; kingdom Viridiplantae; phylum Streptophyta; class Magnoliopsida; order Asparagales; family Amaryllidaceae; genus Allium; species Allium cepa. The sequence goes on along the minus strand of CM060941.1, from coordinate 41,254,119 downwards.
GATTATCCATTGATTGCTTGATTAAAATAACGATGAACAGGTCGTAAGCTTCCACTAAGGCAATTAAATTGTTTACACATGTACGAGATCGCGAACGATCTCCAGGCATGCTCTGAATGATCATTGACTGCTTCGGAGTGGGAACTTACACTTTGACATCCTTGCTTTGCTTTTGTTTCGATTTCAACATTTCAATTCTTCCTGTTTGGACATTTATGCTGTAAGGTACTATTGCTTTAACATTTACAATTCTATAAAAAAAATTTTTTACTTGTATGCCCGTTGGATCGCGAACGGTCCACGAGCACCTATTGCATGGCAACGAACTGCCGAAGTCTTTGATTCGAAAAATTCCCCCAAACAATGACTCCAACACTGATAATATTAAGTCCCCCCGGGCACATTCATTCGCCTCGAACGACACCCGACTTCGAACAGTCACAATTCGCCTCAAACGGCACTCGACTTCGAACAGTCACAATTCGCCTCGAACGGCACCCGACTTCGAACAGTCACAACTCGCCTCAAACGGCACCCAACCGCGAACGGTCACAATCACGCCTCGAACGGCACAACTCGCCTCGAACGGCACAACTCGCCTCGAACGGCACAACTCGCCTTACCTCAAATGGCTCGATCGCGAACGGTCGTCGTTTGAGGTCCGCCACCTGATCACCGACTGTTACGCCTTACCTCAAATGGCTTGATCGCGTACGATCGTCATTTGAGGACCACCACTTGACCGCGCACTGTCGCACTTTACCTCGAATGACTCGATCACGAACGATCGTCATTTGAAGTAAAGCGCTTGACCTTGAACGGTCACATTTCACTGTAGATGACTCGATCCCGAACGATCGACGCACGGATTTATGCGCTTGACCGCGCACGGTCGCACTTCACCTCAAATGACTTGATCACAGACGATCGTCATTTGAAGTTAGGCGCTTGACCATGAACGGCCGCGCTTCATCCCAAATATCTCGATCCCGAACGGTCGTCATTTGGGGCCATATAAAATATCAAGCTCTTTACAGGTTGTCAACAGGATACGAACATCCAGCTCATGGCATTACAAAACACGCCTTCCTACCGCAAGGCATATTTTGGGGGGCAAAGTGTTATCCCATTTTTTGGTCAAAACTGGAATATCAATGTTGTGTGCGTTTCCACCACGACCGGAACAGGAAGAAGCCAGCAAGCGTACATAAGTCAGGGGTTTCGCTCAAGGATCAAATATAAAAGTTCCATTCGGCATAGCCCATTCGGCAATAAGAAGCAAGGCCTCACTCGGCACTCAGAGCACATAAGTTCATCCGGCGTTCCCAGTCAAAGAGTTCATTCGGCTTTCCCAATCCATTCGGTAGTACCGATCCAAATCCAATCTTCCCCCTATATCACAGCCGAACCGGACCTCTCCACCTCCATGCCGAACCATGCATAGCCAAACCAAGCTCCACTTCCATGCTCCACCGAACCACATACCACCGAACCAAGTCACTTCGTCCATCACCGAACCATCCACAACCGGACCAAGCTCCAACTTCTCCAAGCTCCATGCCGAATGAAGCCTCGCCGAACCAGAACGCTACCAGATCAGATTGCTTCAGCCCAAGCCCACCAGCAGCTATAAACATCCAAGACCCCTGCCCCCAGCCTCACTCTATAAATAGAGGGGCAGGGGTACAATAATGAGGGAGAAGTTTGAGAGCTCAAGCCTGGAAGGAACTCTCAAACAACTTTAGATACTTGTAAACAAAGCTTTGTACTTGTAAACTAAAGAAAAAAGGAGAATAACATATAAAGTGGACGTAGGCACGTTCTGGCCGAACCACTATAAATCTGTGTGTCTTTTACAGTTTAGTCTCTGCTTTTTACATATTTGCATAAATCACCCAAATCACTAAGAACAACATATAATCAACTAAATCATACGACTTTGGGGTGTTTACCCATTTTTTGCGCAAACAATATGCAAGTCGACAACTGAAGCCGCATGAAAGGAATTACCCGACTCATGATTTGGAGTTAGCGGCGATTGTTTTTGCTCTGAAGATGTGGAGACATTATCTATTGGGAGTTCGATTCGAGTTGTTTACGGATCATAAGTCGTTGAAGTATCTGTTCTCACAAAAGGATTTGAATCTTCGGCAACAAAGGTGGCTAGAGTTTTTGGCATCATATGATTTTGATATAGCCTATACTCCGGGAAAAGGTAACGCAGTGGCCGATGCGTTAAGTCGAAGACATGCAGGATTGGGAGCCATGTTTTTGGAATGGAAGAATCTTGAGTATTTGGCTGGATTTGACTTCAGGCCTAGATGTGAATTTGAACCTGAGATGTTGGCAAACTTATCGATAAGACCTACTCTTATGGAAAGGATTGGCGAGAGCCAAAAGCGAGACGATAAGCTTGTCAAGATTATCCGTGATTTGGAATCTGGATTGAATCCAGAAAAGGATAAAGGATTTGAAGTCGATCGAGAGGGTTGGCTTCGGAAACAAGGACGATTAGTTGTTCCCGATATAGATGGTTTGAGAGATGAAGTTCTTAGGGAAAGTCATCACTCGAAGTTGACGATTCATCCAGGGGGAAATAAGATGTATCGGGATATGAAGAGAACCTATTACTGGGTAGGTATGAAGAAGGATGTTGGAAATTTTATTTCCAAGTGTACGAACTGCCAGTTGGTAAAAGCCGAGCAGAAAAAGCCAAGTGGATTGCTTCAGCCATTAGAGGTTCCTACATGGAAGTGGGAGCAGATATCGATGGATTTTATCGATGGTCTACCTAGAACCAGGGCAGGAAATGAAGGGATTTGGGTCATCGTAGATCGTTTGACTAAGAGTGCAAGGTTTACTCCTGTTCGATCAACTAGGACTGCATCGAAGTTGGCTGAGTTGTATGTTAAGTGGATAGTTCGATTCCATGGTATTCCGAAGAGTATAGTGAGCGATCGAGACCCATTGTTCACTAGTGGATTTTGGAAGAGCTTCCAGGAAGTTTTGGGAACCGAGCTGTGTTTGAGTACAGCTTATCATCCCCAAACAGATGGTCAGACTGAGAGGATCAATTGAGTTTTGGAAGATCTCCTTAGAGCATGTGTTTTAGATTTCGGAGGACCATGGGAGGATCACCTTCATTTGGTGGAATTTGCATATAATAATAGTTATCAGACAAGTATTGGTATGGCACCATATGAGGCACTGTATGGAAGACCGTGTAACTCTCCGAAATGTTGGTTGGAAACTGGAGAAAAGTTGATACCTTGGCCAGAGATGATTCGACAGACTACGGATTGTGTAAAGATCATTCGGCGACGAATGAAGGCAGCCCAAGACCGCCAGAAAAGTTATGCCGATAATCGTCGTAAGGATTTGGAATTCGACGTAGACGATATGGTTTTTGTGAAGATTTCTCCACTCAAGAATGTTATTAGATTTGGGAACAAAGGGAAATTGACTCCGAGATTTGTTGGACCATTCCCGATTATCCAGCGAATTGGAAAGCTCGCTTATAGATTGGAGTTACCGGAAAAGTTGGCGGGTGTGCACAATGTTTTTCAAGTATCTTATCTACGGAAGTATGTGCATGACTCGAATACGGTGGTTTCTGCTGATAGCTGTGAAGATTTGGAAGTTGATCCAGTTGTTACGAGACCTCGTAAGCCGCTTCGTGTTGTTGAAACCGACACGAAACAGCTTAGGAGGAAGACGATTACGTTGCTCAAGGTACAATGGAGTGATGATGTTAACGAATGTACGTGGGAGGAGGAAGAGAGGATGAAGGCAGCTCATCCTGAACTCTTCAAGGTATGGCCCTAAGGTGTCGTGACATCTTACGAATTTGTAGCTTGTTCTAAGTCTTAGAATTCTACATGCTAGGCTAGTAATTGGATGCATAGTTTGTTGATTGCTATGGATGATAGGCATGCGGAATAACTTTGGATGCTCTTGTTTGTTTGGAATTTCGGGGGCGAAATTCCTAAGGGGGAGAGAATGTAACGACCCGTATTTTTACGGATCGAAACATTGTTTAACTATATGCTTAAAAATTGTTTTGTTGTTAAGTCGTTTAAAGTTTGAGTCGACCATAGTTTAAGTCGTATGGAAGCTAACTTGTGTAGTCCTTAAGTCGTGGGAAGCTTAGGTCGTATGGGGCGACTTAAGGTAGGTGGCCGACCCATAGGGCTAACCGTTTATGGATGGCCGACTCATGGATTAACCGACCTAGGGAAACTAAGTGGGGTTAAGGAGATAACCGACTCAATTGAATCGGCGACTTAAGGTTAGGTCGTAAGTCGGCTAGGGGCTAGGTCGGCCATAAGGCTAATTCGTTAGGTCGCATATAGGCTTAAGTTGTGTGACCCTGTGTCTGTGTGGAGTTGCACATTGGTTAAGTCGTGCGCATGTTAGATCGGCTTAGAGTTAGGTCGGCATGCTAGTTAAGCCGTCATACGACTTAAGACTTAGGAATTGTGAGGCCTTGAGGTTGAGTCGTGAGCTGTGTGTGTTGAGTCGTGTATGGGTTATGCTGTGTTGAGGTGAGTCGGTAGGTCGTATGCTGGCTTGTGTCGTGAGTCATGGACGACTCATAGGGGGGACGACTCATGGGTTAAGTTGTGACCGACTTATGGGCAGACGAGATAAGGATTCAGCCTATAAATAGAGGGCTTTGGCTCACTTTTTGGCACCGGATTTTGAAGCGACGAAGTGCTGCCATATTGAGAGCTCGACTACAACACTTCTTCGCTTCTTTTCTCCTCTCTAATCTAGTGATTTCATCCATCCAAGATTGAAGATCAAATCGAAGATCCAAGAGCCAAAGTTGAAGATTTTCATCCAACAAAGAGAGATTTCATTGTTTGAAGCGAGATTTTGCCGGATCAAGCTTGGTTCTTTGCTGTCCAGATCTGGATTTGGTTGTTTTTGAGGTGTTTAGGTGATTCGGTGAGTGGTAGTTATCTCTCACACGGACCCAAGGGCGTATATTGGATTGGTGGCTTGTTTATGCGTTAAAGATAGTGATTTCTTGCATTTTCCTAAAGTCTGCATGTAGATCTATCATCTATGAAGTTTTGACACCTATTTTGCTACATGATTACTTGTATAAGTTCATTCATCAAGTTATAGAGACATTTGCCTATGATTCATACATGTTAGATTTGGACACTTTAATTACCAAATTGCCATTATTGTTATAATTGCTTATTAGATCTTGTTGAATGTTTGATTGCTTGGATTAATGATTGGTTTATGATTGATTTGATTGTTTCAAATTAGCTAGTAGTTGATTTGGACAAGTTGATCGAAGATAATTCAAAGTTAAGTGGAAAGGCTTTTGGATGGTGAAAGCTGCTTGTGGCATATGAAGCGGATGTGGAAGCTCATATTGATAGATTTGATGATGATGGACTTTGCCATGATGCGATGAGGCAAACCATGATGTTGAGATGGGACTTTGCTATGATGCGATGAAGCGAAGTATGATGTGATGTAGTCTTGGCGTAATCCAGGCAGGGATCATTCCAAGCATGTTGATAACTCGAGGGATGGTTCGAGTTGGTTGATAATGGATTGCTCGAGAAGTAGCTTGGGCTAGTATGGGAATAGTCGTCGAGGAGGATGATTGGGAGGCTTGGATCTCATCGTTGTTGAAGGTTCTAGTAAACTCAGAGCAAGGGTACATGGGATGCCCAAACGACTACAGGTAGATGGTCGGGACACCCAAAAGACTACAGGTAGGTGGTCGAATACTCTGGGCAGAGTAGGTAAGTCCTAGGCACGGGTCACGATGACGTGCAGAGTTTATCTAGAACCGGGGTTACCATTAGCCCTTGACTGGCGGTCACTCAACTAAAGATGATATCGAGGCAATGATAACAGTGATGGCCAGAGTCATTGATGTTTGATTGTACCATCATTCGATCTCAAGAGCGGTGTTTTCTGGGTGCTTATCTGATCTTGGTTTAGGCCTTGGGGGTTTGTGCTTGGAAAACATCGACCTTGACTCGAGTGATAATTACTTTACTTAAATTGTCTGCTTTGCTATGCTTGTTTGTGCTTAGTGGGTCTGGGGGCTATCACTGTAGAATGAGGTGGAGTGGGATGGTTGAGTTCCTATTCCTTTTATCCTTTATGCTCTTTTGGTATGTTTGATAGTTAGTTTACTGCTCACTAAGACTGTTGTCTGACTCAAGGTTTTATGTTCAACTCTTATTACCTTGGGTTGTTCATCCATGTTGGGATGGGCAGACTAGGTAGCAGGTGACAGGAGCTGTTCTTGGCTACCAACGCTGTTGATGACGAAGACGAGCTGGAGGCTTTTGCATATTGTTTTCTTATTATATGTACTGGATGTTCCGCTGTTTGTTTGATACTCTGAGTGTTATGTAGTGAGGCTTGATGTATTGACTATTCAGATGATTGTATAAAACTATTATGAGTTTATATAATGAGACTTCTGTTTGATAGAGCTTCACTATGTATATCTTCTATTGTAATTTATCCATGCGCTGTGAGTAATACGATAGAGCCTGCCCTTTTATCTTACCTTGACTATCGTCCATGGCTGCCTGGCACACTTTTCAGCGCACCATTCCCTTGTTTCATGCGGGAGTCATAGGTGGTCGTCACACCGGCGATGCAAGGTGAACTTTTGACTTCTGCAGATTCCATTTACGATAGGGACTTAGGAATATTTTATGGCTCGCTCCCGTCCTGGGATGAAATCCAGGACTTATTGCAGGATCCTCCTTCTCTGTAGGGTTTGTATAGTAAAAGCGTCTTTCTTGTTCTTTTTTTTAACTCGATATATCTCTTGCATCATGATTTGATGCATGCTTGCAACATTTATTCTTTACTCCAGGGGCAGGCCAGGTGGCCAAAACGTCAGATGTTCGACACCGCCTCGAACAATTCAAGTTGATGAGAGCTTCTGCTAAGCCGAAGCCTCCTACTGGTCGTCCTGGGGACGTGGTCAGCTACCACCCTCTCCTTGGAGTTATCGAGGAGGGTATCCAGCACAGGAAGAGGAGGCGTTCCTTGTTTGATTCACCATCTGGTCCTCAGCCTCCTACTCAGCCTTCCCGAGATACCACGGAGGTGACCACGGAGTTTGTCCCCTCTCCGCATCCTTCCGAGAATCCTACTGTTATCCGCATAAAACGTCCCGACGTGCCTCGCAATCCCTTTGCCGGCCACCCGGATTTGGACCCAAGCTCTCAGGATATTTTATTTGACGAGGCCACGGGCGAGCATCTTCTCCCCCGCAATCCCATGGTTCGGATTCTTGATGAGGCTAAGTCCCTAGATCTGGATCTGCTCACTACTCGGATAGCTGCTATGGGGGACGAAGCCAAGGCCAACATCGACGGGGTCGCGGAGGAGGCCAAGAAGTTAATGGAACATCACGCCCTATTGGACAAGGCCGGGGAGGAGATAGGGAGTGCCAATATAAGGTTGCGGTTAGTGGTTGCTGATCAGGCCAAACAACTTGCCGACCAGGCTATTCAGATTTCGCAGCATGAAGTCGACTCCCAACGACTGAAGAAGGCCATGGAAGAGGCTAGCAGAGCTGAGTTGCGGAAAATGGAGGCCGCTTGCAAGAAACGAATTGACATGGCCATTACCACGGTTGATGTGGTTAGGAGGGCGGATCTTTAGCAGGTTGAAGAGATATCTGGGAGGCTTGAAGCTGCAGAACTTGCTCAAGCCAAGTTGAAAGAAGAGATGGAGGAGATGAGGAGATCCCTCCAGGTTGAGTGCTCGAGATACCGGCGGGAGAGGGATGCTGTTGCCACTAAGTTGCAGATTTCCGAGGCCCGGGTGAAGAGGTTTGAAGAGGTTGAGGGGATGATGGACGATATGCTGCAGGACATGTACTTCCGCACTTGGAAGGAGGGCAGCTTATCCTGGATGGATGACTATCCCCGGGTTATGGCCAAGGTATATCTTCGGGCTTTAGAGGAGGCCAGGGTTGATGCGGTTAAGAAAGGTGGAGCGGCCTTTAGTCTGGATGTAGTCACCGCTCTGTTTTCGAAGGAGGAGCAGGCGGCGGTGAAGGAGGGGACGCGGCTGCTTGCTGCGGCGGAAGCGTGTGTGCAATTGGAGGATGAGGATCAAGCGGTGGACGCTGGTGAGTCTCTCTTCTCTTTCTCTTTTCTTTTTAGGTTTTCATAACTTGATCGCTTACTGTTTGTTTAATGGACTCCTCTTCTGAATTGGACAGGCGGGGCTTTCGATCAACATGCTGGAAGCTCCGACCCTGCGGCTAAGTAGGCTTGGAGAGTTGGTAGGATGAGGGCGAAGCATGGACGCAGCTGGTTCCTTGTCCGGATTTGGTCACCTTTTGATTTCTTTTTATTGCTGTTTATGTTAGTCCAAAACATTGATGTGACTGTAATAATATTGTTTGTGATGAATGGCTTTATGTAATTTCATGACGCGGGCTGATTCCGTTATATTTTGTATGCTGTTATTATTTTGATGTGCTGTATAAGAAACATGGTTATGCATATTCCTGTGATTTGGTGCTAAGTTTCTGCTCAAAATATTATTTCTTGTAATGTCAATATGATGTGTGAATAAATTAACACTACGTATTGGTATACAGGAGAAGAGAGTACCGTCCTTCGTGTTTTAGTTGTAGGGGGTTGCTTTGAATGTCTTGCGTGACTGAATATGGAATGTAGCTGGGTGTTCAGTTATCCGGATGTGAGTTCATATTTCCACAAGCGAGAATTCCCCTATTTTGTGACCTGTACTTTAGGGATCGTTATAGGGGATAGAGGAAAAGTTTCTAAATGGAAATATAGGAAAAGTAAAACTTCCAGTTACGGAAGGCCGTCGGTGTGCTTAAGTTCGTGGCAAACGGGTTTTGTAGTCAATTTCCCTAGCTGTGGGTCTTGGAGACATATGTCACCCATCTTACGCCTACTGCGGGGAGTTTTCTTTTTTACCGCAGCCGCACTTAAGACACATCGGAGCCGATCGCGCACAGTAACTACCCGGGCCATTATGGCCCGTAATCGCGGGTATTATTCGATTTACTGTGGACGGCTAGCGTGGGGGCCGATTGTCAACTGTGAACTGCCCCTGGCTGGCCACACCTTATGTTGGGGCTTATGGTCGGTTCACAGTTGCCGGCGAGCCGAATCGCTGTAATGAGCTGCCATGGCATAATCGGCCTTCTCGGTGGCTTATACTCGGCTTATTACAGTCGGTTTTACGGGCCGAGGCAAACAATGAGTTAACTCGCGGTAGAGGGATACCGGAGCAAAGTGTCTCATTGGCGAGGGCATAGGATCGTAGCGTACCTGTTAGATTTTGTCCAGGTGGAGTTGTGCTGTGAAGCTCTAAATGGAAATGTCATTTGCAAAGGATTTTGTTCATCAGAAAAGGATAAAGCTTAACAAGTAGCCAAGATGCAAAGGAACAAGTCAACAATAGCCAAGTTTTTAAAGTGGTTCGGCACGAAAATGGCTACGTACACTGATTCTCTTTGTTAATTCACTTCATATGGGCAGTACAAGTTAAGAAATGCATCGACGGAGGTGTCAGATGTTCCATGCCCTCTGGAACACCTCTCCGTCCACTGTTGACAAAATATAAGCTCCGTTGTGGAGATCTTTATGAATTACATATGGTCCGTCCCAGATGGGGTCCAGTGCCCCGGGGCGCGGAAAGATTCGTTTGAGGACAAGATCTCCTTCTTGTAAGCTGCGATGTTTGACTTTGGAGTTGTACAGGGCTGCCACATTTTGTTTGTGAGCTGCTACTTTGAGTGCTGCATCGTTTCTCCTTTCCTCAATCAGATCCAAAGACATGAGGAGGAGTTCTTCGTTTTCTTCTAGATTGTAGTGGATCCTACGGTGGGAAGGCACAATAGTCTCAACTGGGAGCATTGCCTCCGATCCGTATGCCAAAGAGAAAGGAGTATGTACTGTTGATGTTCTGAAAGATGTGCGGTAGGCCCAAAGTGTCGTAGGAAGTTGATCCACCCAAGCGCCCTTTGACTTTTCAAGCTTCTTCTTGATCAGAGTTTTGAGAATTTTGTTGACAGCTTCTACTTGGCCATTTGCCTGGGGATAAGCCACGGATGAGAAGCTTTTGTGAATCCCGTGCTCTTGGCACCAGTCGGTGAATTCCTCGCTGTCAAACTGAAGTCCATTGTCTGATATGATTTTGAGTGGTACTCCTTACCTGCATAGAACATTTTTGATCAAGAAGTTAATGATTTTTGTCGGAGATATTTTATAAAGAGGTTCTGCTTCCACCCATTTGGTGAAATAGTCGACTGCTACTATAGCATATTTAGCTCCTCCTCGGCCCATTGGCAGTTCACCAATCAAGTCAATTCCCCATACTGCAAAGGGCCAAGGGCTAGTCATTTGAGTGATCTTATTTGTCGGTAGTCGAGGAATTTTGGCAAATTTCTGACATCTGTCACATTTTTTGACGAAGTCTAAGGCGTCTCTGTTCAAGGTGGGCCAGAAATATCCATATCGGAGTATCTTCTTTGCCAGAGTCTGCCCTCCAGTGTGATATCCGCAGCTTCCCTGGTGGATGTTGGATAAGATTTCTTTGGCTTCCCTTCCAACGACACATCGTAATAAGGGGTTAGAAAAGCCGCGCCGGTAGAGGATTCCTTCTTGCAGTGTGTAGCGGGAAGCTTTCCTCAAGATTTTCCTGACTTCACTACGCTCGTTGGGCGTTGCGCTATCTTGTAAGTATTTCCGGATAGGAGCCATCCAAGTTTCTTCTTCAATCGCAGCTATCAGATCCTCCCGTTCGAAGCTCGGGGCTAGTTGTTTTGAGACGGCTATTGCTCCCGAAAAGGAGTTGTTCTTCATGCTGGCTTGTTTTGCCAGTTCGTCGGCCTTTTGATTCTCCTCTCGAGGAATGTGTCTGATCAAATAGTGATCCAGTTGGTTAGGTAACAGCTTGGTCTTCTTTAGGTATGTCGTGAGTCGTTCTCCTCGAGTTTGAAACTCTCCTAGTATTTGATTTACAATGAGTTGAGAATCACTATAAAGATATAAAGAACGGGCTCCGATTTCCAAGGCAAGTTCTAATCTGGCGATTACTGCTTCATATTCTGCATCGTTATTGGTGGCGGCGAATTCCAACCTCAGGGCATAGTGCAGCTTCCTTCCCCTGGGGGTGACTATCACGATGCCTACTCCCGAGCCTTGTTCGTTTGATGCTCCATCTACAAAGAGATTCCATTTGACGTCTTCTGACACCTCGGATTGCTCCCTACCTTCACCGGTGGTGAATTCGGCAATGAAATCAGCCATAGCTTGTCCCTTGATGGCGGTGCGGGGGTGGTAGGTGATATCATATTGACTCAATTCAATGCACCATTTAAGTAACCGCCCAGAAGGATCGGGACGATGAAGTATTTGCCTTAGTGGTTGATCGGTTAGAACTCCGATGGAATGAGACTGGAAGTAGTGTCGCAGCTTCCGTGATGTGATTAGTAAGCAGTACACTAGCTTCTCAAGTTTAGGATATCTGAATTCTGCCTCCGTAAACCTCTTACTTACGAAGTATACGGGCCATTGCGTGCGGTTATCCTCCCTCACCAAAGCGGCGCTTAGAGCATGAGATGACACAGCAAGGTATAGGTATAACTCTTCGCCTTCACTAGGAGTTGAGAGTACCAGTGGTCTCTGGAGATGTTCGATTAGGTTATGGAAGGCCGTTAGGCATTCGTCAGTCCATTCGAACTTTCCTTTGTCTTTCTTTAGGGCTTCGAAGAAAGGGACACACTTGTCAGTTGCTTTGGAGATAAATCTGCTTAGGGCGGCCACCTTCCCATTTAGGCTTTGCATTTCTTTCCGAGTGGATGGTATCTTGATATCTTGCAAGGCTCGGACTTGTTCGGGGTTTTCTTCGATCCCCCTGGCATGGACGAATCCCAAAAACTTTCCTGATGACACCCCGAAGGAGCACTTTAGAGGATTCAGCTTCATTCCATATTGGCGGAGTACTTGGAACATCTCGTCCAGGTGGCTTACATGATCGTTGGCTTTTCTTGATTTAACCAGCATGTCATCCACATAGACCTCCATAGTTCGTCCCACCAATTCCGCAAACATCTTGTTGACGAGGCATTGGTAAGTTGCTCCGGCGTTCTTAAGTCCGAAAGCCATTACTCTGTAGCAGTACAACCCCCGGTCCATGATGAAACTGGTGTGGTCCTGATCGGGGGCGTGCATAGGGATTTGTTTATATCCGGAGTAGGAATCCATGAAAGATAAGAGCTCGTGCCCGGCGGTACTGTCCACAAGTTGATCGATTCGGGGAAGGGTGAAGCAATCCTTTGGGCAAACATCATTTAGGTTGGAGAAGTCAATGCATGTCCGCCACTTCCCATTAGCCTTCTTTACCAGTACCGAGTTAGCGATCCATTCTGGGTAGATGGCTTCTCGTATGAAGTTATTGGCAAGCAGGTTCTTTATCTCTTCTTCGAGGGCTGCCGATCGTTCTGCCCCCATACTTCTCTTCTTTTGCTTTGCCGGTACCTTGGTAGGATCGATGTTTAGTGCGTGGCATGCTATGTCCGGGGAGATTCCAGTCATATCAGTGTGTGTCCATGCAAGCACATCCAAGTTGTGGTGAAGGAAATCAATAAGTTGGTCTTTCAATTCTGTTTTTAACTGAGACCCGATTCTCAATAGTCTACTCGAGTCACATTTGTCTACAGATACAAACTCCATAGCCTCTGCGGGCTCGGCGGTGGTCTCCTCCTCTCTGTCCCTAGGGTCTAATTCATTAAAGGGATCACTGGTATATCGAGGAGGAGGGGCCTTCTTTAGTTGCTATGCTTCCAAGTTTTTCTTGCAGAGAGCAGTCTCTGCATTCTTCCCTTTATCTCTCCTGCGATTATTGCGAAGTTTGGTTACATAGCAGTCCCGAGCGGCGTCTTGATCCCCTTCTACTTCTCCCACTCCATTATCCATTGGGAACTTCATCTTCAGGCACCATGGGGCAAGGACAATTTGGAAGTCGGACAAGGCTGGTCTTCCTAAAAAGGCATTGTAGGCTGAGTGGTTGTCTATTAGCACGAATGTTTTTTCCCGAATGGTGGAGCGGGGATAACTTGCCAATTCAATAAAGAGATCCAATTGTCCGAGGGGCATCTTTGCTTCTCCAGTGAAACCGTGCAGCAGTTTGTTGCAGGGAGACACGTCCTTCATTGACAGCTTCATTTTGTCGAAAGCATGCTTGAACAGAATATTCACTGAGCTTCCAGTATCTACTAGGATTCAAAATACTTCAGCTGGGCCGAACCAGGCAGAGATGACTATAGGATCCATATGAGGGTATTGCCTTCCTTCTAGGTCGCACCCACTGAATATGATGTCATTATTTTCCTTCCGCTTAGGGTGGCGTTCTTCCATAACAGAATTGACGCAGTCTCCCTCGCTTCTGAGTGAGTTTCCATATCTTTCCATTTCTGCCCAGCTCTTGTCGGCGATGTGTGTCCCTCCTGATATTGTATGGACCACTATCTTCTCTTGGCTGGGACCGCTGGTGTTGCGATTTCCTCCGCCTGTCTCTGGGTGGAGCTGCCTTGGGTTTTCCTTGGCGGGAGCTGGAGTCCTGTCTTGGCCCTTTACATAGCGTTCCAGCTTCTTTCTCCTGATGTGTTCTTCAATTAGGTCTCGGAGATGGCGGCATTCATTGGTATCATGCCCATGAGACTCGTGGAAACGGCAGAATTTTCCGGACTGGATTGCGCGATCTGACTCTTTCTTGTACGGGGGGCGCTTGTATGTAAGTTCTTCCTGGGTGGCCAGGAAGATGTTCTCGACTGTTTCATTCAATGGAGTGTAAGCGTCAAATCTCGATCCTGGTCGGTACAAGCGCTTTTCTCCCTTCTTTCCCCCTGCATTGTCACTGGAGTCGTTTCTCCGAATGTCCTTCGCTGCGGCGGGGGCGTTTCCATGAGCCTTCTTAGCCTGTGGTCCTGTCTGCCTTTCAGTGGCAGCCTCTTCGAGTCTCATGTACTTCCCAGCTTCATGGAAGAAATCGGGCAAGGTAGCTAGTTTTTCTTTTGTTAGTCTTCTAGCAAACTTAGTATCTGGGTGCATACCACTACAGAGGGCCATTAGGGTGAGTTTCTCATCGGCATCTTGGACTGCGGCCGCTGCGGCGTTGAACCGGGTTAGATATTGTTGCATTGTCTCTTCGGATTTCTGTTTGACAGTAGATAGAGAATAAGCATCCTTGGGTTATTACACATGAATGCGGAACTGGCTAATGAACTTTTCTTTCAACATCTCCCATGAGCTGATAGATCCTTGGGGTAGATGGCAGAACTAGGAGGTAGCTAGGTCTGCTAGGAATAGCGGAAAGCATTTACAAAACACTCCTTCCGTTGCTCTGCTCATGAGCATATGCTGTGTGTATCTCTACAAGAGTACAACGGGGTCGGAAGTTCCCTTGTACGGTTCCATTGTCGGCATTTTCCATTCTCGAGGGGTGATGGCGGTTTCGATGTCGCGGGTGAAAGGGCTGGTTACCCTAGCGCCTATCCCTCGATCCCTTTGCTCCCGTCGGACGCATTCCCTGAATAATCGTGCCATTCTTTCATCAGAATTTGGAGCGGACAGAAATGAGCTTGGTTCTTCCCTGCGGGATCGATCTCGTCCAGATGACCTGCAAGGATGGTATAGTCTATCACTTCTGACGTTATCCAGTGGGTGTCTTTGGTTGCTCGGATGCATGCTAGGACCAGCTACAGTTGGCCCCTGCCTTGATCTTCCCTGTGGGGTTCTGTTTCGAGCATTTCCATGGGGTCAACTTCGGGCTGGGTTCTAGCTCGGCTCCGTTCAGCGGGGATTTTATGATTAGGCGGCATGACTAGCTCAGCTACATCCGACCCTCGCCTGGTGCCTCCCCCATTGGGTTCGGTTCCAAGCGCTTCCTCGAGTCGGAGTTCGGGCTGAGTCCGGGCGCGGCCCCTATCATTGTTGTTCCTGTTGATAGCTTCTTCGAAGAGGGAAGACCTTTGTTGTCTCCGAGATCCTCCAGATTGAGACTCACCCCATGATTCAGTGTTGCGGTTGGATTCTTCGGCATCCCTCTAGCGTGACATGAGTTGGTTCACCAAAGCTTCTTGTTGGGATGCGAAGCGGTTAGTCACTTCAACCACAACTCTGTCCAGATCTGCCCTAGTGATTGCTGTCGGTTGTTCCGCGGCAGGGGCTGTCGGAATTGCCTGATCTACATTTGGCACTGCTGTCGTAGTGGGATGGTTCTCTTGATCTGGATCCACTGGACCTGGAGCGCCGCTGGTTGCAACGTTCTTTCCCTTGTTGGCGTCTATTCTCGGCTTGGAAGTCATGTTTCCTAGGCAATGAAGGGTGCTATTGGGAAAGAAGGTTGAATGAGGGAAGCTAAAGCTTCGAGTTCCAAGTTCTCAGTGAAAGCACCAAAAATGTTTGCACAAAAAATGGGCAAACACCTCCAAGTCGTATTTTTTAGTCGATTTTATATGGTTTTCAATGATTTGGGTGACTTATGCAAATATGTAAAAAGCAGGGACTAAACTGTAAAAGACACACAGATTTATAGTGGTTCGGCCAGAACATGCCAACATCCACTTTATATGTTATTATCCTTTTTCTTTCAAATTACAAGTACAAAGCTTTGCATACAAGTATATGAAAGTTGTTTGAAAGTTCCCTCCATGCTTGAGCTCTCAAACTTGTCTGCCATTGTTGTACCCCTGCCCCTCTATTTATAGAGTGAGGTCGGTGGCAGGGGTCCTGGAAGTATATAGCAGCTGGCGGGCCTAGGCTGAAGCAATCTGGCCTGAAAGCGTTCTGGTTCGGCGAGGCTTCATTCGGCATGGAACTTGGACCGGTGATGGAGTGGACCGGTGGTAGGTGGTTTGGAGGTTCATTCGGTAGTGGGTTTAGAGGTGTTGGTTCGGCATGAAGGCGGTGTTGGTCCGGCACGGAGCTTGGACCGGCGATGGGTGGTTCGGTGGGGGAGTGTATATGTGTCGGTCCGGTGAGGCCTGCGACCGGATGGAGCTTGACCGGATGGCCTTTGGTTCGGCAAAGAGGTGTTGTTTTGCTCGATGGGCTTGGTTCGACGAAGGATGGAAACTCATGGGTGGAAACACGCCCAACACTTACGAGACCCGATTGAGATTCGGGTTGTCCTTTTTAGGCATTAATCTATCCGTTGATGGCTGAAAGCAGTCCAAGCCGTAGAACTCATCGAGGCCTTCGTTTTGATAGGTTATGGCTCCCGTAACTCTAAACGAGCCAGAAGTTATGGCCGTCCGAATAATCGACATCTATAGGGTGCAACATCCACGGTGCAAGGTGCAACATCCGTCCGAAATGGAGAAACAGTGCCGTACGACTTTTAGAAATACGTGCATGGATTTGAAACGGAACAGTACCATGGTGCATCACTCTTCAGCGATGGAAAGTCGAAGACGGGCCACGGTAACCCCGTTTTACCGTAAAAATCCACGTGTCGAAAAAACGAAGGGTAAAAAACTTACGAGACGCGATTGAGATTCGGGTTGTCCATTTTGGGCATTAATCTATCCGCTGACGGTTGAGAGCTGTCAAAGCCGTAGAACTCATTGAGGCCTTCATTTTGATAGGTTATGGCTCCCGTAACTCTAAACGAGCCAGAAGTTATGGCCGTCCGAATAATCGATATCTACAGGGTGCAACATCCACGGTGCAAAGTGCAACATCCGTCCGAAATGGCGAAACAGTGTCGTACGACTTTTAGAAACGCGTTCATGCATTTGAAACGGAACAGTACCATGGTGCACCACTCTCCAGTGATGGTAAATTGAAGACCAGCCACGGTAATCCCGTTTTGCCGTAAAAATCCACATGTCGAAAAAACGAAGGGTAAAAAACTTACGAGACCCGATTGAGATTCGGGTTGACCTTTTTGGGCATTAATATATCCGTTGATGGCTGAAAGCTATCAAAGCCGTAAAACTCATTGAAGCCTTCGTTTTGACAGGTTATGGCTCCCGTAACTCTAAACGAGCCAGAAGTTATGGCCGTCCGAATAATCGATATCTACAGGGTGCAACATCCACGGTGCAAGGTGCAACATCCGTCCGAAATGGCGAAATAGTGTCGTACGACTTTTAGAAATGCGTGCATGGATTTGAAATGGAACAGTACCTTGGTACACCACTCTCCAGCGATGGGAAGTCGAAGACGGGCCATGGTAATCCCGTTTTACCGTAAAAATCCACGTGTCGAAAAAACGAAGGGTAAAAAACTTACGAGACCCGATTGAGATTCGACTTGTCCTTTTTGGGCATTAATCTATCCGTTGACGGCTGAAATCTGTCAAAACCGTAGAACTCATCGAGGCCTTCGTTTTTACAGGTTATGGCTTACGTAACTCTAAACGAGCCAGAAGTTATAACCATCCGAATAATCGATATCTACAGGGTGCAACATCCACGGTGCAACGTGCAGCATCAGTCCGAAATGGCGAAACAGTGTCGTACGACTTTTCGAAAAGCGTGCATGGATTTGAAACGGAACAGTACCATGGTGCACCACTCTCCAGCGATGGGAAGTCGAAAACGGGCCACGGTAGTCCCGTTTTACCGTAAAAATCCACATGTCGAAAAAACGAAGGGTAAAAAACTTGCGAGATCCGATTGAGATTCGGGTTGACCTTTTTGGGCATTAATATATCCGTTGACGGCTGAAAGCTGTCAAAGCCGTAGAACTCATCGAAGCCTTCGTTTTGACAGGTTATGGCTCCCGTAACTCTAAACGAGCCAGAAGTTATGGCCGTCCGAACAATCGATATCTACAGGGTGCAACATCCACGGTGCAAGGTGCAACATCCGTCCGAAATGGCGAAACAGTGCCGTACGACTTCTAGAAATGTGTGCATGGATTTGAAATGGAACAGTACCATGGTGCACCACTCTCCAGCGATGTGAAGTCGAAGATGGGCCACGGTAATCCTGTTTTGCCGTAAAAATCCACGTGTCGAAAAAACGAAGGGTAAAAAACTTACGAGACCCGATTGAGATTCGGGTTGTCCTTTTTGGGCATTAATCTATCCGTTGACGGCTGAAATCTCTCAAAGTCGTAGAACTCATCGAGGTCTTCGTTTTGACAGGTTATGGCTTACGTAACTCTAAACGAGCCAGAAGTTATAGCCGTCCGAATAATCGATATTTACAGGGTGCAACATCCACGGTGCAAGGTGCAACATCAGTCCGAAATGGCGAAACAGTGTCGTGCGACTTTTCGAAAAGCGTGCATGGATTTGAAACGGAACAGTACCATGGTGCACCACTCTCCAGCGATGGGAAGTCGAAAACGGGCCACGGTAGTCCCGTTTTACCGTAAAAATCCACGTGTCGAAAAAACGAAGGGTAAAAAACTTACGAGACACGATTGTGATTCGGGTTGTCCTTTTTGGGCATTAATCTATCCATTGACAACTGAAAGCTGTCAAAGCCGTAGAACTCATCGAGGCCTTCGTTTCGACAGGTTATGGCTCCCGTGACTCTAAACGAGCTAGAAGTTTTGGCCGTCCGAATAATCGACATCTACAGGGTGCAACATCCACGGTGCAAGGTGCAACATCCGTCCGAAATGGAGAAACAGTGTCGTACGGCTTTTAGAAATGCGTGCATGGTTTTGAAACGGAACAGTACCATGGTGCACCACTATCCAGCGATGGTAAATCGAAGAGCAGCCACCGTAATCCTGTTTTACCGTAAAAATCCACGTGTCGAAAAAACGAAGGGTAAAAAACTTACGAGACCCGATTGAGATTCGGGTTGTCCTTTTTGGGCATTAATCTATCCGTTGATGGCTGAAAGCTGTCAAAGACGTAGAACTCATCGAGGTCTTCATTTTGACAGGTTATGGCACCCGTAACTCTAAACGAGCCAGAAGTTATGGCCCTCCGAATAATCGATATCGACAGGGTGCAATATCCACGGTGCAAGGTGCAACATCCGTCCGAAATGGCGAAACAGCGCCGTACGACTTTTAGAAATGCGTGCATGGATTTGAAACGGAACAGTACCATGGTGCACCACTCTCCAGCGATGGTAAATCGAAGACCAGCCACCGTAATCCTGTTTTACCGTAAAAATCCACGTGTCGAAAAAACGAAGGGTAAAAAACTTACGAGAACCGATTGAGATTCGGTTTGTCCTTTTTGGGCATTAATCTATCCGTTGACGGCTGAAAGCTGTCAAAACCGTAGAACTCATCGAGTCCTTCGTTTTGACAGGTTATTGCTCCCGTAACTCTAAACGAGCCAGAAGTTATGGCCGTCCGAATAATCGATATCTACAGGTTGCAACATCCACGGTGCAAGGTGCAACATCCGTCCGAAATGGCAAAACAGTGCCGTAAGACTTTTAGAAATGCATGCATGGATTTGAAGTGCACCACTCTCCAGCGATGGTAAATCGAAGACCAGCCACCGTAATCCCGTTTTACCGTAAAAATCCACGTGTCGAAAAAACGAAGGGTAAAAAACTTACGAGACCCGATTGAGATTCGGGTTGTCCATTTTGGGCATTAATCTATCCATTGACGGCTGAAAGCTGTCAAAGCCGTAGAACTCATCGAGGCCTTCGTTTTGACAGGTTATGGCTCCCGTAACTCTAAACGAGCCAGAAGTTATGGCCGTCCGAATAATCGACATCTATAGGGTGCAACATCCACGGTGCAAGGTGCAACATCCGTCCGAAATGGAGAAACAGTGCCGTACGACTTTTAGAAATACGTGCATGGATTTGAAACGGAACAGTACCATGGTGCATCACTCTTCAGCGATGGAAAGTCGAAGACGGGCCACGGTAACCCCGTTTTACCGTAAAAATCCACGTGTCGAAAAAACGAAGGGTAAAAAACTTACGAGACGCGATTGAGATTCGGGTTGTCCATTTTGGGCATTAATCTATCCGCTGACGGTTGAGAGCTGTCAAAGCCGTAGAACTCATCGAGGCCTTCATTTTGATAGGTTATGGCTCCCGTAACTCTAAACGAGCCAGAAGTTATGGCCGTCCGAATAATCGATATCTACAGGGTGCAACATCCACGGTGCAAAGTGCAACATCCGTCCGAAATGGCGAAACAGTGTCGTACGACTTTTAGAAACGCGTTCATGCATTTGAAACGGAACAGTACCATGGTGCACCACTCTCCAGTGATGGTAAATTGAAGACCAGCCACGGTAATCCCGTTTTGCCGTAAAAATCCACATGTCGAAAAAACGAAGGGTAAAAAACTTACGAGACCCGATTGAGATTCGGGTTGACCTTTTTGGGCATTAATATATCCGTTGATGGCTGAAAGCTATCAAAGCCGTAAAACTCATTGAAGCCTTCGTTTTGACAGGTTATGGCTCCCGTAACTCTAAACGAGCCAGAAGTTATGGCCGTCCGAATAATCGATATCTACAGGGTGCAACATCCACGGTGCAAGGTGCAACATCCGTCCGAAATGGCGAAATAGTGTCGTACGACTTTTAGAAATGCGTGCATGGATTTGAAATGGAACAGTACCTTGGTACACCACTCTCCAGCGATGGGAAGTCGAAGACGGGCCACGGTAAT
The DNA here is from genome assembly GCA_030765085.1 of Allium cepa. Taxonomy (NCBI): domain Eukaryota; kingdom Viridiplantae; phylum Streptophyta; class Magnoliopsida; order Asparagales; family Amaryllidaceae; genus Allium; species Allium cepa. Next base: position 41,233,508 of record CM060941.1, on the reverse strand, counting down.
CCCGTTTTACCGTAAAAATCCACGTGTCGAAAAAACGAAGGGTAAAAAACTTACGAGACCCGATTGAGATTCGACTTGTCCTTTTTGGGCATTAATCTATCCGTTGACGGCTGAAATCTGTCAAAACCGTAGAACTCATCGAGGCCTTCGTTTTTACAGGTTATGGCTTACGTAACTCTAAACGAGCCAGAAGTTATAACCATCCGAATAATCGATATCTACAGGGTGCAACATCCACGGTGCAACGTGCAGCATCAGTCCGAAATGGCGAAACAGTGTCGTACGACTTTTCGAAAAGCGTGCATGGATTTGAAACGGAACAGTACCATGGTGCACCACTCTCCAGCGATGGGAAGTCGAAAACGGGCCACGGTAGTCCCGTTTTACTGTAAAAATCCACATGTCGAAAAAACGAAGGGTAAAAAACTTGCGAGATCCGATTGAGATTCGGGTTGACCTTTTTGGGCATTAATATATCCGTTGACGGCTGAAAGCTGTCAAAGCCGTAGAACTCATCGAAGCCTTCGTTTTGACAGGTTATGGCTCCCGTAACTCTAAACGAGCCAGAAGTTATGGCCGTCCGAACAATCGATATCTACAGGGTGCAACATCCACGGTGCAAGGTGCAACATCCGTCCGAAATGGCGAAACAGTGCCGTACGACTTCTAGAAATGTGTGCATGGATTTGAAATGGAACAGTACCATGGTGCACCACTCTCCAGCGATGTGAAGTCGAAGATGGGCCACGGTAATCCTGTTTTGCCGTAAAAATCCACGTGTCGAAAAAACGAAGGGTAAAAAACTTACGAGACCCGATTGAGATTCGGGTTGTCCTTTTTGGGCATTAATCTATCCGTTGACGGCTGAAATCTCTCAAAGTCGTAGAACTCATCGAGGTCTTCGTTTTGACAGGTTATGGCTTACGTAACTCTAAACGAGCCAGAAGTTATAGCCGTCCGAATAATCGATATTTACAGGGTGCAACATCCACGGTGCAAGGTGCAACATCAGTCCGAAATGGCGAAACAGTGTCGTGCGACTTTTCGAAAAGCGTGCATGGATTTGAAACGGAACAGTACCATGGTGCACCACTCTCCAGCGATGGGAAGTCGAAAACGGGCCACGGTAGTCCCGTTTTACCGTAAAAATCCACGTGTCGAAAAAACGAAGGGTAAAAAACTTACGAGACACGATTGTGATTCGGGTTGTCCTTTTTGGGCATTAATCTATCCATTGACAACTGAAAGCTGTCAAAGCCGTAGAACTCATCGAGGCCTTCGTTTCGACAGGTTATGGCTCCCGTGACTCTAAACGAGCTAGAAGTTTTGGCCGTCCGAATAATCGACATCTACAGGGTGCAACATCCACGGTGCAAGGTGCAACATCCGTCCGAAATGGAGAAACAGTGTCGTACGGCTTTTAGAAATGCGTGCATGGTTTTGAAACGGAACAGTACCATGGTGCACCACTATCCAGCGATGGTAAATCGAAGAGCAGCCACCGTAATCCCGTTTTACCGTAAAAATCCACGTGTCGAAAAAACGAAGGGTAAAAAACTTACGAGACCCGATTGAGATTCGGGTTGTCCTTTTTGGGCATTAATCTATCCGTTGATGGCTGAAAGCTGTCAAAGACGTAGAACTCATCGAGGTCTTCATTTTGACAGGTTATGGCACCCGTAACTCTAAACGAGCCAGAAGTTATGGCCCTCCGAATAATCGATATCGACAGGGTGCAATATCCACGGTGCAAGGTGCAACATCCGTCCGAAATGGCGAAACAGCGCCGTACGACTTTTAGAAATGCGTGCATGGATTTGAAACGGAACAGTACCATGGTGCACCACTCTCCAGCGATGGTAAATCGAAGACCAGCCACCGTAATCCTGTTTTACCGTAAAAATCCACGTGTCGAAAAAACGAAGGGTAAAAAACTTACGAGAACCGATTGAGATTCGGTTTGTCCTTTTTGGGCATTAATCTATCCGTTGACGGCTGAAAGCTGTCAAAACCGTAGAACTCATCGAGTCCTTCGTTTTGACAGGTTATTGCTCCCGTAACTCTAAACGAGCCAGAAGTTATGGCCGTCCGAATAATCGATATCTACAGGTTGCAACATCCACGGTGCAAGGTGCAACATCCGTCCGAAATGGCAAAACAGTGCCGTAAGACTTTTAGAAATGCATGCATGGATTTGAAGTGCACCACTCTCCAGCGATGGTAAATCGAAGACCAGCCACCGTAATCCCGTTTTACCGTAAAAATCCACGTGTCGAAAAAACGAAGGGTAAAAAACTTACGAGACCCGATTGAGATTCGGGTTGTCCATTTTGGGCATTAATCTATCCATTGACGGCTGAAAGCTGTCAAAGCCGTAGAACTCATCGAGGCCTTCGTTTTGACAGGTTATGGCTCCCGTAACTCTAAACGAGCCAGAAGTTATGGCCGTCCGAATAATCGATATCTACAGGGTGCAAAATCCACGGTGCAAGATGCAACATCCGTCCGAAATGGCGAAACAGTGTCGTACGACTTTTAGAAATGCGTTCATGCATTTGAAATGGAACAGTACCATGGTGCACCACTCTCCAGCGATGGTAAATTGAAGACCAGCCACGGTAATCCCGTTTTGCCGTAAAAATCCACGCGTCGAAAAAACGAAGGGTAAAAAACTTACGAGACCCGATTGAGATTTGGGTTGTCCTTTTTGGGCATTAATCTATCCGTTGATGGCTGAAAGCTGTCAAAGACGTAGAACTCATCGTGGCCTTCGTTTTGACAGGTTATGGCTCCCGTAACTCTAAACGAGCCAGAAGTTATGGCCGTCCGAATAATCGATATCTACAGGGTGCAACATCCACGGTGCAAGGTGCAATATCCGTCCGAAATGGCGAAACAGTGCCGTACGACCTTTAGAAATGCGTGCATGGATTTGAAATGTTACAGTACCATGGTGCACCACTCTTCAGCGATGGGAAGTCGAAGACGGGGCACGGTAATCCCGTTTTACCATAAAAATCCACGTGTCGAAAAAACGAATGGTAAAAAACTTACGAGACCCGATTTAGATTCGGGTTGTCCTTTTTGGGCAATAATCTATCCGTTGACGGCTGAAAGCTGTCAAAGCCGTAGAACATATCGAGGCCTTCATTTTGACAGGTTACGGCTCCCGTAACTCTAAATGATCCAGAAGTTATGGCCGTCCGAATAATCCATATCTACAGGGTGCAACATCCACGGTGCAAGGTGCAACATCCGTCCGAAATGGAGAAACAATGCCGTATGACCTTTAGAAATGCGTGCATGGATTTGAAATGGAACAGTACCTTGTTGCACCACTCTTCAGCGATGGGAAGTCGAAGACGGGGCACCGTAATCCCGTTTTACCGTAAAAATCCACATGTCGAAAAAACGAATGGTAAAAAACTTACGAGACCTGATTGAGATTCGGGTTGTCCTTTTTGGGCATTAATCTATCCGTTGACGGCTGAAAGCTGTCAAAGCCATAGAACTCATCGAGGCCTTTGTTTTGACAGGTTATGTCTCCCGTAACTCTAAACGAGCCAGAAGTTATGGCCGTCGGAATAATCGACATCTACAGGGTGCAACATCCACGGTGCAAGGTGCAACATCCGTCCGAAACGGAGAAACAGTGTCGTACGACTTTTAGAAATGCATGCATGGATTTGAAATGGAACAGTACCATGGTGCATCACTCTTCAGCGATGGGAAGTCGAAGACGGGCCACGGTAATCCCGTTTTACCGTACAAATCCACGTGTCGAAAAAACGAAGGGTAAAAAACGTACAAGACCCGATTGAGATTCGGGTTGTACTTTTTGGGCATTAATCTATCCGTTGACGGCTGAAAGCTGTCAAAACCATAGAACTCATCGAGGCCTTCGTTTTGACAGGTTATGGCTCCCGTTACTCTAAACGAGCCAGAAGTTATGGCCGTCCGAATAATCGATATATACAGGGTGCAACATCCACGGTGCAAGTTGCAACATCCGTCCGAAATGGCGAAACAGTATCGTACGACTTTTAGAAATGCGTGCATGGATTTGAAACGGAACAGTACCATGATGCACCACTCTCCAGCGACGGGAAGTCGAAGACGGGCCACGGTAGTCCCGTTTTACCGTAAAAATCCACGTGTCGAAAAAACGAAGGGTAAAAAACTTACGAGACCCGATTGAGATTCGGGTTGTCCTTTTTGGGCATTAATCTATCCGTTGACGGCTGAAAGCAGTCAAAGCCGTAGAACTCATCGAGGCCTTCGTTTTGACAGGTTATGGCTCCCGTAACTCTAAACGAGCCAGAAGTTATCGCCGTCCGAATAATCGATATCTACAAGGTGCAACATCCACGGTGCAAGGTGAAACATCCGTCCGAAATGGCGAAACAGTGCCGTACGACTTTTGAAATGCGTGCATGGATTTGAAACGGAACAGTACCATGGTGCACCACTCTCCAGCGATGGTAAATCGAAGACCAGCCACCGTAATCCTCGTTTTACCGTAAAAATCCACGTGTCGAAAAAACGAAGGGTAAAAAACTTACGAGACCCGATTGAGATTTGGGTTGTCCTTTTTGGGCATTAATCTATCCGTTGACGGCTGAAAGCTGTCAAAGCCGTAGAACTCATCGAGGCCTTTGTTTTGACAGGTTATTGCTCCCGTAACTCTAAACGAGCCAGAAGTTATGGCCGTCCGAACAATCGATATCTACAGGGTGCAACATCCACGGTGCAAGGTGCAACATCCGTCCGAAATGGCGAAACAGTGTCGTACGACTTTTAGAAATGCGTGCATGGATTTGAAACGGAACAGTACCATGGTGCACCACTCTCCAGCGATGGTAAATCGAAGACCAGCCGCCGTAATCCCGTTTTACCGAAAAAATCCACGCGTCGAAAAAACGAAGGGTAAAAAACTTACGAGACCCGATTGAGATTCGGGTTGTCCTTTTTGGGCATTAATCTATCCGTTGACGGCTGAAAGCTGTCAAAGCCGTAGAATATATCGAGGCCTTCATTTTGACATGTTACGGCTCCCGTAACTCTAAATGATACAGAAGTTATGGCCGTCTGAATAATCGACATCTACAGGGTGCAACATCCACGGTGCAAGGTGCAACATCCGTCCGAAACGGAGAAACAGTGTCGTACGACTTTTAGAAATGCGTGCATGGATTTGAAATGGAACAGTACCATGGTGCATCACTCTTCAGCGATGGGAAGTCGAAGACGGGCCACGGTAATCCCGTTTTACCGTAAAAATCCACGTGTGGAAAAAACGAAGGGTAAAAAACTTACGAGACCCGATTGAGATTCGGGTTGTCCTTTTTGGGCATTAATCTATCCGTTGACGGCTGAAAGCTGTCAAAGCCATAGAACTCATCGAAGCCTTCATTTTGACAGGTTATGGCTCCCGTAACTCTAAACGAGCCAGAAGTTATGGCCGTCCGAACAATCGATATCTACAGGGTGCAACATCCACGGTGCAAGGTGCAACATCCGTCCGAAATGGCGAAACAGTGTCGTACGACTTTTAGAAATGTGTGCATGGATTTGAAATGGAACAGTACCATGGTGCACCACTCTCCAGCGATGTGAAGTCGAAGATGGGCCACGGTAATCCTGTTTTGCCGTAAAAATCCACGTGTCGAAAAAACGAAGGGTAAAAAACTTACGAGACCCGATTGAGATTCGGGTTGTCCTTTTTGGGCATTAATCTATCCGTTGACGGCTGAAATCTGTCAAAGTCGTAGAACTCATCGAGGCCTTCGTTTTGACAGGTTATGGCTTACGTAACTCTAAACGAGCCAGAAGTTATAGCCGTCCGAATAATCGATATTTACAGGGTGCAACATCCACGGTGCAAGGTGCAACATCAGTCCGAAATGGCGAAACAGTGTCGTACGACTTTTCGAAAAGCGTGCATGGATTTGAAACGGAACAGTACCATGGTGCACCACTCTCCAGCGATGGGAAGTCGAAAACGGGCCACGGTAGTCCCGTTTTACCGTAAAAATCCACGTGTCGAAAAAACGAAGGGTAAAAAACTTACGAGACACGATTGAGATTCGGGTTGTCCTTTTTGGGCATTAATCTATCCATTGACGACTGAAAGCTGTCAAAGCCGTAGAACTCATCGAGGCCTTCGTTTCGACAGGTTATGGCTCCCGTGACTCTAAACGAGCCAGAAGTTTTGGCCGTCCGAATAATCGACATCTACAGGGTGCAACATCCACGGTGCAAGGTGCAACATCCGTCCGAAATGGAGAAACAGTGTCGTACGGCTTTTAGAAATGCGTGCATGGTTTTGAAACGGAACAGTACCATGGTGCACCACTACCTAGCGATGGTAAATCGAAGAGCAGCCACCGTAATCCCGTTTTACCGTAAAAATCCACGTGTCGAAAAAACGAAGGGTAAAAAACTTACGAGACCCGATTGAGATTCGGGTTGTCCTTTTTGGGCATTAATCTATCCGTTGACGGCTGAAAGCTGTAAAAGCCGTAGAACTCATCGAGGTCTTCATTTTGACAGGTTATGGCTCCCGTAACTCTAAACGAGCCAGAAGTTATGGCCGTCCGAATAATCGATATCTACAGGGTGCAATATCCACGGTGCAAGGTGCAACATCCGTCCGAAATGGCGAAACAGTGCCGTACGACTTTTAGAAATGCGTGCATGGATTTGAAACGGAACAGTACCATGGTGCACCACTCTCCAGCGATGGTAAATCGAAGACCAGCCACCGTAATCCCGTTTTTACCGTAAAAATCCACGTGTCGAAAAAAGAAGGGTAAAAAACTTACGAGAACCGATTGAGATTCGGGTTGTCCTTTTTGGGCTTTAATCTATCCGTTGACGGCTGAAAGCTGTCAAAACCGTAGAACTCATCGAGTCCTTCGTTTTGACAGGATATTGCTCCCGTAAATCTAAACGAGCCAGAAGTTATGGCCGTCCGAATAATCGATATCTACAGGGTGTAACATCCACGGTTCAAGGTGCAACATCCGTCCGAAATGGCAAAACAGTGCCTTAAGACTTTTAGAAATGCATGCATGGATTTGAAATGCACCACTCTACAGCGATGGTAAATCGAAGACCAGCTACCGTAATCCCGTTTTACCGTAAAAATACACGTGTCGAAAAAACGAAGGGTAAAAAACTTACGAGAGCCGATTGAGATTCGGGTTGTCCTTTTTGAGCATTAATCTATCCGTTGATGGCTGAAAGCTGTCAAAGCCGTAGAACTCATCGAGGCCTTCGTTTTGACAGGTTATGGCTCCCGTAACTCTAAACGAGCCAGAAGTTATGGTCGTCCGAATAATCGATATCTACAGGGTGCAAAATCCACGGTGCAAGGTGCGACATCCGTCCGAAATGGCGAAACAGTGTCGTACGACTTTTAGAAATGCGTGCATGGATTTGAAACGGAACAGTACCATGATGCACCACTCTCCAGCGATGGGAAGTCGAAGACGGGCCACGGTAGTCCCGTTTTACCGTAAAAATCCACGTGTCGAAAAAACGAAGGGTAAAAAACTTACGAGACCCGATTGAGATTCGGGTTGTCCTTTTTGGGCATTAATCTATCCGTTGACGGCTGAAAGCAGTCAAAGCTATAGAACTCATCGAGGCATTCGTTTTGACAAGTTATGGATCCCGTAACTCTAAACGAGCCAGAAGTTATAGCCGTCCGAATAATCGATATCTACAAGGTGCAACATCCACGGTGCAAGGTGTAACATCCGTCCGAAATGGCGAAACAGTGCCATACGACTTTTTGAAATGCGTGCATCGATTTGAAACGGAACAGTACCATGGTGCACCACTCTCCAGCGATGGTAAATCGAAGACCAGCCACCGTAATCCTCGTTTTACCGTAAAAATCCACGTGTCAAAAAAACGAAGGGTAAAAAACTTACGTGACCCGATTGAGATTTGGGTTGTCCATTTTGGGCGTTAATCTATCCGTTGACGGCTGAAAGCTGTCAAAGCCGTAGAACTCATCGAGGCCTTTGTTTTGACAGGTTATTGCTCCCATAACTCTAAACGAGCCAGAAGTTATGGCCGTCCGAATAATCGATATCAACAGGGTGCAACATCCACGGTGCAAGGTGCAACATCCGTCCGAAATGGCGAAACAGTGTCGTACGACTTTTAGAAATGCGTGCATTGATTTGAAACGGAATAGTACCATGGTGCACCACTCTCCAGCGATGGTAAATTGAAGACCAGCCACCGTAATCCCGTTTTACCGTAAAAATCCACGCGTCGAAAAAACGAAGGGTAAAAAACTTACGAGACCCGATTGAGATTTGGGTTGTCCTTTTTGGGCATTAATCTATCCGTTGATGGCCGAAAGCTGTCAAAGACGTAGAACTCATCGTGGCCTTCGTTTTGACAGGTTATGGCTCCCGTAACTCTAAACGAGCCAGAAGTTATGGCCGTCCGAATAATCGATATCTACAGGGTGCAACATCCACGGTGCAAGGTGCAACATCCGTCCGAAATGGCGAAACAGTGCCGCACGACCTTTAGAAATGCGTGCATGGATTTGAAATGGAACATTACCATGGTGCACCACTCTTCAGCGATGGGAAGCCGAAGACGGGGCACCGTAATCCCGTTTTACCATAAAAATCCACGTGTCGAAAAAACAAATGGTAAAAAACTTACGAGACCCGATTGAGATTCGGGTTGTCCTTTTTGGGCAATAATCTATCCGTCGATGGCTGAAAGCTGTCAAAGCCATAGTACATATCGAGGCCTTCATTTTGATAGGTTACGGCTCCCGTAACTCTAAATGATCCAGAAGTTATGGTCGTCCGAATAATCGATATCTACAGGGTGCAACATCCACGGTGCAAGGTGCAACATCCGTCCGAAATGGAGAAACAGTGCCGTATAACCTTTAGAAATGCGTGCATGGATTTGAAATGGAACAATACCATGTTGCACCACTCTTCAGCGATGGAAAGCCGAAGACGGGGCACCGTAATCCCGTTTTACCGTAAAAATCCACATATCGAAAAAACGAAGGGTAAAAAACTTACGAGACCTGATTGAGATTCGGGTTGTCCTTTTTGGGCATTAATCTATCCGTTGACGGCTGAAAGCTGTCAAAGCCATAGAACTCATCGAGGACTTTGTTTTGACAGGTTATGGCTCCCGTAACTCTAAACGAGCCAGAAGTTATGGCCGTCTGAGTAATCGACATCCACAGGGTGCAACATCCACGGTGCAAGGTGCAACATCCGTCCGAAACGGAGAAACAGTGTCGTACGACTTTTAGAAATGCGTGCATGGATTTGAAATGGAACAGTACCATGGTGCATCACTCTTCAGCGATGGGAAGTCGAAGACGGGCCACGGTAATCCCGTTTTACCGTAAAAATTCACGTGTCGAAAAAACGAAGGGTAAAAAACTTACGAGACCCGATTGAGATTCGGGTTGTCCTTTTTGGACATTAATCTATCCGTTGATGGCTGAAAGCTGTTAAAGCCGTAGAACTCATCGAGCCCTTCGTTTTGACAGGTTATGGCTCCCGTAACTCTAAACGAGCCAGAAGTTATGGCCGTACGAATAATCGATATCTACAGGGTGCAAAATCCACGGTGCAAGGTGCAACATCCGTCCGAAATGGCGAAACAGTGTCGTACGACTTTTAGAAATGTGTGCATGGATTTGAAACGGAACAGTACCGTGATGCACCACTCTCCAGCGATGGGAAGTCGAAGACGGGCCACGGTAGTCCCGTTTTACCGTAAAAATCCACGTGTCGAAAAAACGAAGGGTAAAAAACTTACGAGACCCGATTGAGATTCGGGTTGTCCTTTTTGGGCATTAATCTATCCGTTGACGGCTGAAAGCAGTCAAAGCTATAGAACTCATCGAGGTCTTCGTTTTGACAAGTTATGGCTCCCGTAACTCTAAACGAGCCAGAAGTTATAGCCGTCCGAATAATCGATATCTACAAGGTGCAACATCCACGGTGCAAGGTGCAACATCCGTCCGAAATGGCGAAACAGTGCCGTACGACTTTTTGAAATGCGTGCATCGATTTGAAACGGAACAGTACCATGGTGCACCACTCTCCAGCGATGGTAAATCGAAGACCAGCCACCGTAATCCTCGTTTTACCGTAAAAATCCACGTGTCGAAAAAACGAAGGGTAAAAAACATACGTGACCCGATTGAGATTTGGGTTGTCCTTTTTGGGCGTTAATCTATCCGTTGACGGCTGAAAGCTATCAAAGCCGTAGAACTCATCGAGGCCTTTGTTTTGACAGGTTATTGCTCCCATAACTCTAAACGAGCCAGAAGTTATGGCCGTCCGAATAATCGATATCTACAGGGTGCAACATCCACGGTGCAAGGTGCAACATCCGTCCGAAATGGCGAAACAGTGTCGTACGACTTTTAGAAATGCGTGCATGGATTTGAAACGGAATAGTACCATGGTGCACCACTCTCCAGCGATGGTAAATTGAAGACCAGCCACCGTAATCCCGTTTTACCGCAAAAATCCACGCGTCGAAAAAACGAAGGGTAAAAAACTTACGAGACCCGATTGAGATTTGGGTTGTCCTTTTTGGGCATTAATCTATCCGTTGATGGCCGAAAGCTGTCAAAGATGTAGAACTCATCGTGGCCTTCGTTTTGACAGGTTATGGCTCCCGTCACTCTAAACGAGCCAGAAGTTATGGCCATCCGAATAATCGATATCTACAGGGTGCAACATCCACGGTGCAAGGTGCAACATCCGTCCGAAATGGAGAAACAGTGCCGCACGACCTTTAGAAATGCGTGCATGGATTTGAAATGGAACATTACCATGGTGCACCACTCTTCAGCGATGGGAAGTCGAAGACGGGGCACCGTAATCCCGTTTTACCATAAAAATCCACGTGTCGAAAAAACAAATGGTAAAAAACTTACGAGACCCGATTGAGATTCGGGTTGTCCTTTTTGGGCAATAATCTATACGTCGACGGCTGAAAGCTGTCAAAGCCATAGCACATATCGAGGCCTTCATTTTGACAGGTTACGGCTCCCGTAACTCTAAATGATCCAGAAGTTATGGTCGTCCGAATAATCGATATCTACAGGGTGCAACATCCACGGTGCAAGGTGCAACATCCGTCCGAAATGGAGAAACAGTGCCGTATGACCTTTAGAAATGCGTGCATGGATTTGAAACGGAACAGTACCATGGTGCACCACTCTCCAGCGATGGGAAGTCGAAGACGGGCCACGGTAATCCCGTTTTACCGTAAAAATCTACGTGTCGAAAAAAGGAAGGGTAAAAAACTTACGAGACCCGATTGAGATTCGGGTTGTCCTTTTTGGGCATTAATCTATCCGCTGACAGTTGAAAGCCATCAAAGCCGTAGAACTCATCGAGGCCTTCGTTTTGACAGGTTATGGCTCCCGTAACTCTAAACGAGCCATAAGTTATGGTCGTCCGAATAATCGATATCTACAGGGTGCAACATCCACGGTGCAAGGTGCAACATCTGTCCGAAATGGCGAAACATTGCCGTACGACTTTTAGAAATGCATGCATGGATTTGAAACAGAACACTACCATGGTGCACCACTCTCCAGCGATGGGAAGTCGAAGACGGGCCACGGTAATCCCGTTTTACCGCAAAAATCCATGTGTCGAAAAAACGAAGGGTAAAAAACTCACGAGACCTGATTGAGATTCAGGTTGTCCTTTTTGGGCATTAATCTATCCGTTGATGGCTGAAAGCTGCCAAAGCCGTAGAAATCATCGAGGCCTTCGTTTTGACAGGTTATGGCTCATGTAACTCTAAACGAGCCAGAAGTTATCGCCGTCCGAATAATCGATATCTACAGGGTGCAACATCCACGGTGCAAGGTGCAACATCCGTCCGAAATGGTGAAACGGTGCCGTACGACTTTTAGAAATGTGTGCATGGATTTGAAACGGAACAGTACCAGGGTGCACCATTCTCTTGCGATGGGAAGTCGAAGACGGGCCACGGTAATCCCGTTTTACCATAAAAATCCACGTGTCGAAAAAACGAAGGGTAAAAAACTTTCGAGACCCGATTGAGATTCGGGTTGTCCTTTTTGGGCATTAATCTATCCGTTGACAGCTGAAAGCTATCACAGCCGTAGAACTCATCGAGGCCTTCGTTTTGATAGGTTATGGCTCCCGTAACTCTTAATGAGCCAGAAGTTATGGCCGTCCGAATAATCGATATCTACAGGGTGCAACATCCACGGTGCAAGGTGCAACATCCGTCCGAAATGGCGAAACAGTGCCGTACGACTTTTAGAAATGCGTGCATGGATTTGAAACAGAACAGTACCATGGTGCACCACTCTCCAGCGACGTGAAGTCGAAGACGGGCCACGGTAATCCTGTTTTACCGTACAAATCCACGTGTCGAAAAAACGAAGGGTAAAAAACTTGCAAGACCCGATTGAGATTCGTGTTGTCCTTTTTGGGAACTAGTCTATCCGTTGACGGCTGAAAGCTATCAAAGCCGTAGAAATCATCGAGGCCTTCGTTTTGACAGGTTATGGCTCCCGTAACTCTAAACGAGCCAGAAGTTATGGCCGTCCGAATAATCGATATTTATAGGGTGCAACATCCACGGTGCAAGGTGCAACATCCGTCCGAAATGGCGAAGCAACGCCGTACGACTTTTAGAAATGCGTGCAAGGATTTGAAACGGAAAATTACCATGGTGCACCACTCTTCAGCGATGGGAAGTCGAAGATGGGCCACGGTAATCCTGTTTTACCGTAAAAATCCACGTGTCGAAAAAACGAAGGGTAAAAAACTTACGAGACCCGATTGAGATTCAGGTTGTCCTTTTTGGGCATTAATCTATCCGTTGATGGCTGAAAGCCGTCAAAGCCGTAGAAATCATCGAGGTCTTCGTTTTGACAGGTTATGGCTACTGTAACTCTAAACGAGCCAGAAGTTGTGGCCGTCCGAATAATCGATATCTGCAGGGTGCAACATCCACGGTGCAAGGTGCAACATCCGTCCGAAATGGCGAAACAGTGTCGTACGACTTTTAGAAATGCGTGCATGGATTTGAAACGGAACAGTACCATGGTGCACCACTCTCCAGCGATGTGAAGTCGAAGACGGGCCACGGTAATCCCGTTTTACCGTAAAAATCCACGTGTCGAAAAAACGAAGGGTAAAAAACTTACGAGATCCGATTGAGATTCGGGTTGTCCTTTTTGGGCATTAATCTATCCGTTGAGGACTGAAAGCCGTCAAAGCCATAGAACTCATCGAGGCCTTCGTTTTGACAGGTTATGGCTCCCGTAACTCTAAACGAGCCAGAACTTATGGTTGTCCGAATAATCGATATCTACAGGGTGCAACATCCACGGTGGAAGGTGCAATATCCGTCCGAAATGGAGAAACAGGGCCGTACGACTTTTAGAAATGCGTGCATGGATTTGAAACAGAACACTACCATGGTGCACCACTCTCCAGCGATGGAAAGTCGAAGACGGGCCACGGTAATCCCGTTTTACCGCAAAAATCCACGTGTCGAAAAAACGAAGGGTAAAAAACTTACGAGACCCGTTTGAGATTCAGGTTGTACTTTTTGGGCGTTAATCTATCCGTTGACGGCAGAAAGCCGTCAAACCCGTAGAACTCATCGAGGTCTTCGTTTTGACAGGTTATGGCTCACGTAACTCTAAATGAGCCAAAAGTTATCGCCGTCCGAATAATCGATATCTACAGGGTGCAACATCCACGGTGCAAGGTGCGACATCCGTACGAAATGGCGAAACGGTGCCGTACGACTTTTAGAAATGCGTGCATGGATTTGAACGGAACAGTACTATGGTGCACCATTCTCTTGCGATGGGAAGTCGAAGGCGGGCCACGGTAATCCCGTTTTACCGTAAAAATCCACGTGTCGAAAAAACGAAGGGTAAAAAACTTACGAGACCCGATTGAGATTCGGGTTGTCCTTTTTGGGCATTAATCTATCCGTTGACCGCTGAAAGCCGTCAAAGCCGTAGAACTCATCGAGGCCTCCGTTTTGACAGCTTATGGCCCCGTAACCCTAAACGAGCCAAAAGTTATGGTCGTCCGAATAATCGATATCTACAGGGTGCAACATCCACGGTGCAAGGTGCAACATCCGTCCGAAATGGTGAAACAGTGCCGTACGACTTTCAGAAATGCGTGCATGAATTTGAAACGGAACACTACCATGGTGCACCACTCTCCAGCGATGGGAAGTCGAAGACGGGCCACGGTAATCCCGTTTTACCGCAAAAATCCACATGTCGAAAAAACGAAGGGTAAAAAACTTACGAGACCCGATTTAGATTCAGGTTGTCCTTTTTGGGCATTAATCTATCCGTTGACGGCTGAAAGCGGTCAATGCCGTAGAAATTATCGAGGCCTTCGTTTTGACAGGTTATGGCTACGGTAACTCTAAACGAGCCAGAAGTTACCGCCGTCCGAATAATCGATATCTACAGGGTGCAACATCCACGGTGCAAGGTGCAACATCATGCCGAAATGGCGAAACGGTGCCGTACGACTTTTAGAAATGCGTGCATGGATTTGAAACGGAACAGTACCATGGTGCACCACTCTCCAGCGATGGGAAGTCGAAGACGGGCCACGGTAATCCCGTTTTACCGTAAAAATCTACGTGTCGAAAAAAGGAAGGGTAAAAAACTTACGAGACGCGATTGAGATTCAGTTTTCCTTTTTGGGCATCAATCTATCCGTTGATGGCTGAAAGCGATCAAAGCCGTAGAACTCATCGAGGCCTTCGTTTTGACAGGTTATGGCTCCCGTAACTCTAAACGAGGCAGAAGTTATGGCCGTTTGAATAATCGATATCTACAGGGTGAAACATCCACGGTGCAAGGTGCAACATCCGTCCGAAATGGAGAAACAGTGCCGTACGACTTTTAAAAATGCGTGCATGGATTTGAAACGGAACAGTACCATGGTGCACCACTCTTCAGCGAAGGGAAGTCGAAGACGAGCCACGGTAATCCCGTTTTACCGCAAAAATCCACGTGTCGAAAAAACGAAGGGTAAAAAACCTACGAGACCCGATTGAGATTCGGGTTGTCCTTTTTGGGCATTAATCTATCCGTTGACGGCTGAAAGCTATCAAAACCGTAGAACTCATCGAGGCCTTCGTTTTGACAGGTTATGGCTCCCGTAACTCTAAACGAGCCAGAAGTTACGGCCGTCCGAATAATTGATATCTATAGGGTGCAACATCCACGGTGCAAGGTGCAACATCCGTCCGAAATGGCGAAACAGTGCCGTACGACTTTTAGAAATGCGTGCATGGATTTGAAACGGAACAGTACCATGGTGCACCACTCTCCAGCGATGGGAAGTCGAAGACGGGCCACGGTAATCCCGTTTTACCGTAAAAATCTACGTGTCGAAAAAAGGAAGGGTAAAAAACTTACGAGACCCGATTGAGATTCGGGTTGTCCGTTTTGGGCATTAATCTATCCGCTGACGGTTGAAAGCCATCAAAGCCGTAGAACTCATCGAGGCCTTCGTTTTGAAAGGTTATGGCTCCCGTATCTCTAATCGAGCCAGAAGTTATGGTCGTCCGAATAATCGATATCTACAGGGTGCAACATCCACGGTGCAAGGTGCAACATCCGTCCGCAATGGCGAAACAGTGTCGTACGACTTTTAGAAATGCGTGCATGGATTTGAAACGGAACACTACCATGGCTCACTGCTCTACAGCGATGGGAAGTCGAAGACGGGCCACGGTAATCCCGTTTTACCGTAAAAATCCACGTGTCGAAAAAACGAAGGGTAAAAAACTTACGAGACCCGATTGAGATTCAGGTTGTCCTTTTTGGGCATTAATCTTTGCGTTGACGGCTGAAAGCTGTCAAAGCCGTAGAACACATCGAGTTCTTCGTTTTGACAAGTTATGGCTCCCGTAACTCTAAACGAGCCAGAAGTTATGGCCATCCGAATAATCGATATCTACAGGGTGCAACATCCACGGTGCAAGGTGCAACATCCGTCCGAAATGGCGAAACAGTGCCGTACCACTTTTAGAAATGCGTGCATGGATTTGAAACGGAACACTACCATGGTGCACCACTCTCCAGCGATGGGAAGTCGAAGACGGGCCACGGTAATCCCGTTTTACCGTAAAAATTCACGTGTCAAAAAAACGAAGGGTAAAAAACTTACGAGACTCGATTGTGATTCGGTTTGTCGTTTTTGCGCATTAATCTATCCATTGACGACTAAAAGCCGTCAAAGCCGTAGAAATCATTGAGGCCTTCGTTTTGACAGGTTATGGCTCCCGTAACTCTAAACGAGCCAGAAGTTATGGTCGTCCGAATAATCGATATCTACAGGGTGCAGCATCCACGGTGTAAGGTGCAACATCCGTCTGAAATGGCGAAACAGTGCCGTACGACTTTTAGAAATGCATGCATGGATTTGAAATGGAACACTACCATGGTGCACCACTCTCCAGCGATGGGAAGTCGACGACGGGCCACGGTAATCCCGTTTTACCGCAAAAATCCACGTGTCGAAAAAACGAAGGGTAAAAAACTTACGACACCCGATTGAGATTCAGGTTGTCCTTTTTGGGCATTAATCTATCCGTTGATGGCTGAAAACTGTCAAAGCCGTTGAAATCATCGAGGCCTTCGTTTTGAGAGGTTACGGCTCACGTAACTGTAAAAGAGCCAGAAGTTATCTCCGTCCGAATAATCCATATCTACAGGGTGCAACATCTACGGTGCAAGGTGCAACATCCGTCTGAAATGGAGAAACGGTTCCGTACGACTTTTAGAAATGCGTGCATGGATTTGAAATGGAACAGTACCATGGTGCACCATTCTTTTGCGATGGGAAGTTGAAGACGGGCCACGGTAATCCCGTTTTACCGTAAAAATCCACGTGTCGAAAAAACGAAGGGTAAAAAACTTACGAGACCCGATTGAGATTCGGGTTGTCCTTTTTGGGCATTAATCTATCCGTTGACGGTTAAAAGCTGTCAAAGTCATAGAACTCATCGAGGCCTTCATTTTGACAGGTTATGGCTCCCGTAACTCTAAACGAGCCAGAAGTTATGGCCGTCCGAATAATCGATATCTACAGGGTGCAACATCCACGGTGCGAGGTGCAACATCCGTCCGAAATGGCGAAACAGTGCCGTACGACTTTTAGAAATACGTGCATGGATTTGAAACGGAACTGTACCATGGTGCACCACTCTCCAGCGATGGAAAGTCGAAGACGGGCCACGGTAATCCTGTTTTACCGCACAAATCCACGTGTCGAAAAAACGAAGGGTAAAAAACTTACGAGACCCGATTGAGATTAGGGTTGTCCTTTTTGGGCATTAATCTATCCATTGATGGCAGAAAGCTATCAAAGCCGTAGAACTCGTCGAGGCCTTCGTTTTGACAGGTTATGGCTCCCGTAACTCTAACCGGGGCAGAAGTTATGGCCGTTTAAATAATCGATATCTACAAGGTGCAACATCCACGGTGCAAGGTGCAACATCCGTCCGAAATGACGAAACAATGCCGTACGACTTTTAGAAATGCGTGCATGGATTTGAAACGGAACAGTACCATGGTGCCCCACTCTCCAGTGATGGAAAGTCGAAGACGGGCCACGGTAATCCTGTTTTACCGTACAAATCCACGTGTCGAAAAAACGAAGGGTAAAAAACTTACGAAACCCGATTGAGATTCGGGTTGTCCTTTTTGGGCATTAATCTATCCGTTGACGGCTGAAAGCTATCAAAGCCATCGAACTCATCGAGGCCTTCGTTTTGACAGGTTATGGCTCCCATAACTCTAAACGAGCCAGAAGTTGTGGCCGTCCGAATAATCGATATCTACAGGGTGCAACATCCACGGTGCAAGGTGCAACATCCGTCCGAAATGGTGAAACAGCGCCGTACGACTTATAGAAATGCGTGCATGGATTTGAAACGGAACAGTACCATGGTGCACCACTCTCCAGCGATGGGAAGTCGAAGACGGGCCACGGTAATCCCGTTTTACCGTAAAAATCCACGTGGAGAAAAAACGAAGGGTAAAAAACTTACGAGACCCGGTTGAGATTCAGGTTGTCCTTTTTGGGCATTAATCTATCCGTTGACGGCTGAAAGCCGTCAAAGCCGTAGAACTCATCGAGGTCTTCGTTTTGACAGGTTATGGCTCCCGTAACTCTAAACGAGCCAGAAGTTATGGCCGTCCGAATAATCGATATCTATAGGGTGCAACATCCACGGTGCAAGGTGCAACATCCGTTCGAAATGGCGAAACAGTGCCGTACGACTTTTAGAAATGCGTGCATGGATTTGAGACGGAACAGTACCGTGGTGCATCACTCTCCAGCGATGGGTGTAACGACCCGTATTTTACGTGTCGATATATCGTAGAATTGGCAGGTTGTTAGTGTTGTTGATGTTGTCTCTAGCCTGAGTCGTTTAGGAAGTTAATTCATGTGCTTAAGTGTTAAGTCGTGGCCGAGTTAACAAGGCTTGGGTCGTGTTCGAGTTAGGAAGTGAGTCGCATACGAGTTAACAAGTTAAGGCAGTGAACGGCTCATGGATGAGTCGTGTACGACTTAAGGGAATGGGTCGTGCACGAGTTGTAAAGTTAACTCGTGTGATGATGAGTCGTGACCGAGTCAGTGGAGCCATAGGCTTACGAGTTAACACGATATGAGTTGAGTCGTTAACGACTTGTAGGTGTTAGCGAGTTATAGGTTAGACCGACTCATAGCTTGGACGAGTCAGTGGCCTTGAGTCGTTAGCGAGTTATAGTGTGCAGGGTAGCTAACGAGTTAGTGTTCTTTACGTGTTACCGGGTTAAAGAGTTACCGAGGTAAGGATTAACTCGTGTACGAGTTAGTAGATATGGCCGAGTTAACAGGTTAGAAAGTTAGGTCGTAAGTCGTCTGGAACGACCTAACGTGTTTGCGACCTAACGAGTTAGTAAGGCTTGTGTGTTAGCGAGTTACGAGTTAGCAGAGTGTTAGGTCGGCGGCGAGTTAAGGAGATAGGTTGTTAAGTCGTTTGAACGACTTAAGAGTTGAGTCGCTTTGGTGTTAGGTCGGCATATAGTTATCTCGTATCTCGTAGCTCGTCTCCGAGTTAGGGTATATGTCGTTAGGTCGTAAGCCTTTTAGTGTTGGGTCGTATCTTTGATAGGTCGTTGGGTTCTTGAGTCGGCAGGGTTGATGAGTCGTTAACGACTCATGGCTTAGGTCGTGACCGACTCATGGGCGTACGAGTTAGTGAAGTTTCAGCCTATAAATAGTGGACTTTGGCTCACTTTTTGGCACCGGTTTTTGAAGCGATGAAGTGCTGCCATTTTGGAGACTCGACTACAGCATTTTTCTTCACTTCTTTCTCCACTTCAATCAAGTGCTAACATCCATTGAAGATTGAAGATCAAGATCAAAGATCGAAGATCCAAAGTTGAAGATTTTCATCCGAAGAAGCTAGATTTCACCGTTTCAAGTGAAATTTCTCCGGATCAAGCTCAAGTCCTTGCTGTCCAGATCTGAAGTTGATTGATTTTAGGTTGTTTTGGTGATTTGGTGAGTGGTAGTTATCTCTCACGCGGATCCAAAGGAGTATATTGGATTGGTGGCATGTTTGGGTGTTAAAGTTAGAGATTTCATGCATTTTTCTTAGATCGAAGTCTAGATCCATGGTTTTTGAAGATGTTTACTTATGCAAGTTTGTTTAATAAGCATTAGAGACAAAACCCATGTTTTATAATTGATAGATCTATGCTAAAAACCATGATTTCACATATGTTGGACTTTTGCTCGTTTATTTACGAAATTCCCATTATAGTTGATATTGCTTAAATTGCTTAATAGATCTTGTTTGAATGATTGATTATTTGAATGTATGATTGATTTGATTGTTTCCAAGTTAGCTAGTAGTTGATTTGGAACAAGATGATGAAAGAGGATTCAAAAGCTATGGAAGAAGGCTCTTGAATGGTGAAAGCTGCTTAAGGCATATGTAGCGGATGTTGAAGCTCATATGTATAGATTGGATGATGTTGAGATGGGACTTTGCCATGATTTGATGAGGCAAACCATGTTGTTGAGTTGAGACTTTGCTTTGATGCGATGAAGCGAAGTATGATGTGAGTCTTGGCTTAATCCAAGCAGGGATCATTCCAAGCATGTTGATAACTTGAAGAGTAGTTCAAGTTGGGTGATAATGGATTGTTCAAGAGGTAGCTTGAGCTTGTATGAGGATAGTCGTCAAGAAGGATGGCTAGGAGGCTTGGATCTCGTCGTTGTTGAAGGTTCTAGCATGCTCAAAAGCAAGAGTACATGGGGCGCCCATAACGACTACAGGTAGGTAGTCGGGACACCCAAAAGACTACAGGTAGGTAGTTGAGTACTCTGGGCAAAGTAGATAAGTCCTAGGCACAAGGCAGTGTGCGGAGTTATGGTTAGAACCGGGGTTACCATTAGCCCTTGACAGATGGTCATTCAACTAACGGTGAAATCGAGGCAAGGATAACAGTGATAGCCAGAGTCATGGATGTTTGGTTGTATTATCATTCGGCTTCAAGAGCGGTGTTTTCTGGGTGCTTATCTGATCTTGGTTTAGGCCTTGGGGGTTTGTATTTGGAAAACATCGTCCTTGACTCGAGTGGTATTCGCTTTACCTTAATTGTCTATGTTGTTATGCTTGCTTCTCCTTAGTGTATGTCTGGGGCTATCACTGTAGAAAGAGGTGGAGTGGGATGGTTTGGTTCCTAGTCCTTTTATCCTTTATGCTCTTTTGGTATGTTTGATAGTTAATTTACTGCTCACTAAGACTTTGTCTGACTCAAGGTTTTATGTCTCCTCTTATTACCTTGGGCTGTTCATCCATGTTTGGGATGGGCAGACTAGGTAGCAGGTGACAGGTGCTGTGCTAGGAGTTCTACGCTGAAGATGACGAAGACGAGCAGGAGGCTTTGCATATTAGTTTTCTTACTATATGTACTGGGTATCCGCTGCTGTATTTGGTTGAGTGATTTGTAGTGAGGCTTTCATGTATGGATTTGTGTAGATGATTGTATAAAACTACTGTGATGCTTATATGATGATGTTCTGTTCTATGGAGCTTCACTATATTATATTTCTCTATTGTATTTTATCCATGCGCTGTGAGTTGTACGATAGAGATTCTTTTGTTTTTGTTTTACCCTGACTATCGTCCATGGCTGCCTGGCACGCCTTTCAGCGCATTATTTCCTTGTTTTGGTGCGGGAGTCATGGGCGGTCGTCACATTTGGTATCAGAGCTTTGGTTAATCGATTTTAGCCAACGCTCGCTGATGTAACTACGTAAGAGAGACGTAATTGTAATTTGATGGATGATTACTATATATAATATAGTAGTTTAGAAGGGTTTGAACTCCTTATGCAGTTGTTTCTTAAGGTGTTCTAATCATTCTTATTTACAGATATTAAGGATGAGTCGAAGTGAGAGACAAGCTGCGAGGGGTAGCCGTGATCCTAGGGAAGCTGTTGATTATGCTCCTATGTTTGAGGCCATGATGACTTCAATCATGAGGAGAATACCAGCTTCAGGATCATCTGTGGATGTGGGAGTTCAAGTCCAAGCTCCGAGACCGGTGGATTTTGCCAAGCTTTGCAAGGATTATACTGCTCTTGGAGGGAAAGTTTTCTTGGGGACGGAGTCGACTATTGAGGTGCAGAGATGGATTGATGCTTGCAAAAGAATCTTTGGTGACTTAGGGATTGAAGATGCAACTAAGAGGAAGCTTGCATCGAGACAGCTTCAGGGAAGAGCTGCTGATTGGTGGAATTCTATCACCATCGATACTCCAGAAGAAGAGATTACTTGGGAGCAATTCCAAGTTAGATTTGGAGCTAAGTTCATCTCTACTTCTCAGAAATCTGTCTTGTTTAAGAAGTTTGTAGAGCTCAAGCAAGGGGGGAGACCTGTTCTTGAGTATATTTCTGAGTTTGAAGCCTTATCTAAGTATGCCAGATCGTATATTGATTCTCCCTACCAGAAGAATGAAAAGTTTGTGACAGGCCTGGATGCTTATCTTGGGAGGCAGTTGGTGGATCATTTGGACGATCCATTTGAGAGGCTTGTGGAGAAAGCTCTCAGGCATGAGAGTTTGTTTCCTAAGGAGATGACTGTTGTTGCTGTGACTAAGGAGGAATCTAAACCACAGCAGGGTGGATTTAAGAAGAGGAAACAGCAACAGCAGAAGGGGAAGAATGGCCAGAAGAAGCCGAAGGGCGAAGTGACCTGCTACAACTGCCAGCAGAAGGGCCATCTTTACAAAGATTGTAAGAATCCCAAAGTGCCGGGAAAGTGTTACAACTGTGATAAGCTGGGACATATCAAGAAGGATTGTCCAGAACCGAGGAAAGATAGGCAGGTTGTGCAAGCCTATGCTTTGGGGGCTGTTCCATCGTCTTCGAAAGCTCCTACTGCTGAAGAGAAGGGGAAGAGTGTGGTTGTTCAAGGTACTCTTTCTATTTGTGGTGTTCCAGTTAGAGTGTTGTTTGATACTGGAGCGTCGCATTCTTTTGTTTGTGATGATTTGGTAAGCCGGTTAGGTATGAAACCGGATATTGTTGATAGGCCATTGGTTGTGACTAATCCAGTGGGGGGTTCGTCATGTTTGTGTATGATATGCCGTGGTCTAGTTGTGTCGAGTCATGATTGCTCGTTTGTTTGTGATTGCTTTGTTCTGAACTTTGCGGGGTTCGGAATTATTTTGGGTATGGACTGGCTTAGGAAGTATGCGGCTAGGATTGATTGTGAGAGGCTTGAGGTGACAGTCGGGAATGTGGAAGGGCGAAAGGTTGTGATACGATGTAAGCATGAAGAAGGCGTCTTCATGAGCTTCATGTATTCGCTAGTTGTTCCACGGGATGGACTGTCATCGGTGCCTATTGTGAATGAGTTTGAGAATGTCTTTGAGGAAGTCAAAGGGTTGCCGCCGCATAGGGAGATCGAGTTTCGTATCGATCTAGTTGAGGGAGCCAGACCTGTTGTGATGCCTCTTAGGCGGATGGCACCGAGGGAGCAGCAAGAGCTGAAGGTGCAAGTTGATGACCTTTTGCAGAAAGGATTCATTCGGAGAAGTGTGTCCGAATGGGGTGCGCCAGTTGTGTTCGCAACCAAAGCGGATGGATCGTTGAGGTTGTGTGTGGATTATCGTGAGCTGAATAAGGTGACTAAGAAGAACAAGTATCCATTGCCGAGAATAGATGACTTGTTTGATCAGCTTCACGAGGCGAAGGTGTTTTCTCAGATGGATTTGGCAACGGGGTTTCACCAGTTGAGAGTGGCGAAGGATAGTGTGCCGAAGACTGCTTTCAGGACACCATCTGGTTTTTATGAGTGGCTGGTTATGCCGTTTGGATTGACTAACGCACCAGCATATTTTGTGGATCTTATGAATAGGGTGTTCAGAGATCAATTGAACAAGTTCGTGCTTGTGTTCGTGGATGATATTCTGATTTACTCCAGAACTGAGGAAGAGCATAAGACACACTTGAGGATTGTGTTGGAAATCTTGCGGAAACATCAGCTGAAGGCTAAGTTTTCGAAGTGTCACTTCTGGAAGAGTGAAGTGAGATTCTTAGGTCATGTTATTTCTGGAAATGGAATAGCGGTTGATCCCGCTAAGGTGGCAGCGATCCAGGATTGGATTAGACCTAAGAATGCATCTGATGTGAGAAGTTTTCTTGGATTAGCAGGATATTATCGTCGGTTTATCAAAGACTTCTCTAAGATAGCTGCACCGTTGACAGGATTGACAAAGAAGAATCAGGTGTTCAGTTGGGATGCTAAGTGTGAGCAAGCCTTTGGAATCCTGAAAGAGCGACTGACCAGTGCTCCTGTTTTGACTATTCCAAGTGGGAATGAAGAGATGGTAGTTTACACCGATGCATGTGGTACTGGACTTGGAGCAGTGCTGATGCAGAAGGATAGAGTTGTAGCATATGCAAGTCGACAACTGAAGCAGCATGAAAGGAATTACCCGACTCATGATTTGGAGTTGGCGGCGATTGTGTTTGCTCTGAAGATGTGGAGACATTATCTATTGGGAGTTCGATTTGAGTTGTTTACGGATCACAAGTCATTGAAGTATCTTTTCTCCCAAAAAGATTTGAATCTTCGGCAGCAACGATGGTTGGAATTTTTAGCATCGTATGATTTTGGTATAGCTTATACTCCGGGAAAAGGTAACGCAGTGGCAGATGCGTTAAGTCGAAGACATGCAGGATTGGGAGCTATGTTTTCGGAATGGAAGAGTCTTGAGTATATAGCTGGATTTGATTTCAGGCCCAGATGCGAATTGGAACCTGAGATGTTGGCAAACTTATCAATAAGGCCTACTCTTGTGGAAAGAATTGGCGAGGGTCAAAAGCAAGACGATAAGCTTGTCAAGGTTATCCGAGATTTGGAATCTGGATTGGACCCAGAGAAGAATAAAGGATTTGAAGTCGATCGAGAGGGTTGGCTTCGAAAGCAAGGGCGACTAGTTGTTCCCGATGTAGATGGATTGAGAGATGAAGTTCTGAGGGAGAGTCATCACTCGAAGTTGACAATTCATCCAGGTGGAAATAAGATGTATCGGGATATGAAGAGAACCTACTACTGGGAAGGTATGAAGAAGGATGTTGGAAATTTTATTTCCAAGTGTATGAATTGCCAGTTGGTGAAAGCTGAGCAGAAGAAGCCCAGTGGATTGCTTCAGCCATTAGAGGTTCCTACATGGAAGTGGGAGCAAGTGTCGATGGACTTTATCGATGGTCTACCTAGGACAAGAGCAGGGAATGAAGGGATTTGGGTCATAGTAGATCGTTTGACCAAGAGTGCAAGGTTCATTCCTGTTCGATCGACTAGGACTGCATCGAAGTTGGCTGAATTATATGTGAAGTGGATAGTTCGTTTCCATGGTATTCCGAAGAGTATAGTGAGCGATCGAGATCCATTGTTCACTAGTGGATTTTGGAAGAGCTTCCAGGAGGTTTTGGGAACCGAGTTGTGTTTGAGTACAGCTTATCACCCTCAAACAGATGGTCAGACTGAGAGAGTCAACCGGGTTTTGGAAGATCTTCTTAGAGCTTGTGTTTTGGACTTCGGGGGATCATGGGAAGATCACCTTCATTTGGTGGAGTTTGCATATAACAACAGTTATCAGTCTAGCATTGGTATGGCACCATATGAAGCCTTGTACGGAAGACCGTGTAACTCTCCGACATGTTGGTTGGAAGCTGGAGAAAAGCTGATGCTTGGGCCAGAGATGATTCGTCAAACTACGGATTGTATAGAGATCATTCGACAACGAATGAAGGCAGCCCAGGATCGTCAGAAAAGTTATGCAGATAAACGTCGAAAGGATTTGGAGTTCGATGTGGGTGATATGGTCTTTGTGAAGATTTCTCCTTTGAAGAATGTTATTCGATTTGGGAAGAAAGGGAAGTTAACTCCGAGATTTGTTGGACCATTCCCGATCATCGAGCGTATTGGAAAGCTCGCTTATAGATTGGAGTTACCGGAAAAGATGGCGGGTGTGCACAGTGTTTTTCATGTATCTTATCTACGGAAGTATATGCACGACCCAACTACGGTGGTTTCTGCTGATAGCTGTGAAGACTTGGAGGTTGATCCAGTTGTTTCGAGACCTCGTAAGCCGCTTCGTATTGTTGAAACCGATACGAAACAGCTTAGGAGGAAGACGATTACGTTGCTCAAGGTACAATGGAGTGATGATGTTAACGACTGTACGTGGGAGGAGGAAGAGAGGATGAAGGCAGCTCATCCCGAACTCTTCGAGGTATGGCCCTTAAGTGTCGTGACATCTCATGAATTTGCATCTTGATTTCTATCTTAGAATTCTGCATGCTAGGCTAGAATTGGATGCATGGTTTGTTGTTTGCTATGGATGGTAGGCATGCGGAATATCTTTGATTGCTGTTGTTTGCTTGGAATTTCGGGGGCGAAATTCCTAAGGGGGAGAGAATGTAACGACCCGTATTTTACGTGTCGATATATCGTAGAATTGGCAGGTTGTTAGTGTTGTTGATGTTGTCTCTAGCCTGAGTCGTTTAGGAAGTTAATTCGTGTGCTTAAGTGTTAAGTCGTGGCCGAGTTAACAAGGCTTGGGTCGTGTTCGAGTTAGGAAGTGAGTCGCATACGAGTTAACAAGTTAAGGCAGTGAACGGCTCATGGATGAGTCGTGTACGACTTAAGGGAATGGGTCGTGCACGAGTTGTAAAGTTAACTCGTGTGATGATGAGTCGTGACCGAGTCAGTGGAGCCATAGGCTTACGAGTTAACACGATATGAGTTGAGTCGTTAACGACTTGTAGGTGTTAGCGAGTTATAGGTTAGACCGACTCATAGCTTGGACGAGTCAGTGGCCTTGAGTCGTTAGCGAGTTATAGTGTGCAGGGTAGCTAACGAGTTAGTGTTCTTTACGTGTTACCGGGTTAAAGAGTTACCGAGGTAAGGATTAACTCGTGTACGAGTTAGTAGATATGGCCGAGTTAACAGGTTAGAAAGTTAGGTCGTAAGTCGTCTGGAACGACCTAACGTGTTTGCGACCTAACGAGTTAGTAAGGCTTGTGTGTTAGCGAGTTACGAGTTAGCAGAGTGTTAGGTCGGCGGCGAGTTAAGGAGATAGGTTGTTAAGTCGTTTGAACGACTTAAGAGTTGAGTCGCTTTGGTGTTAGGTCGGCATATAGTTATCTCGTATCTCGTAGCTCGTCTCCGAGTTAGGGTATATGTCGTTAGGTCGTAAGCCTTTTAGTGTTGGGTCGTATCTTTGATAGGTCGTTGGGTTCTTGAGTCGGCAGGGTTGATGAGTCGTTAACGACTCATGGCTTAGGTCGTGACCGACTCATGGGCGTACGAGTTAGTGAAGTTTCAGCCTATAAATAGTGGACTTTGGCTCACTTTTTGGCACCGGTTTTTGAAGCGATGAAGTGCTGCCATTTTGGAGACTCGACTACAGCATTTTTCTTCACTTCTTTCTCCACTTCAATCAAGTGCTAACATCCATTGAAGATTGAAGATCAAGATCAAAGATCGAAGATCCAAAGTTGAAGATTTTCATCCGAAGAAGCTAGATTTCACCGTTTCAAGTGAAATTTCTCCGGATCAAGCTCAAGTCCTTGCTGTCCAGATCTGAAGTTGATTGATTTTAGGTTGTTTTGGTGATTTGGTGAGTGGTAGTTATCTCTCACGCGGATCCAAAGGAGTATATTGGATTGGTGGCATGTTTGGGTGTTAAAGTTAGAGATTTCATGCATTTTTCTTAGATCGAAGTCTAGATCCATGGTTTTTGAAGATGTTTACTTATGCAAGTTTGTTTAATAAGCATTAGAGACAAAACCCATGTTTTATAATTGATAGATCTATGCTAAAAACCATGATTTCACATATGTTGGACTTTTGCTCGTTTATTTACGAAATTCCCATTATAGTTGATATTGCTTAAATTGCTTAATAGATCTTGTTTGAATGATTGATTATTTGAATGTATGATTGATTTGATTGTTTCCAAGTTAGCTAGTAGTTGATTTGGAACAAGATGATGAAAGAGGATTCAAAAGCTATGGAAGAAGGCTCTTGAATGGTGAAAGCTGCTTAAGGCATATGTAGCGGATGTTGAAGCTCATATGTATAGATTGGATGATGTTGAGATGGGACTTTGCCATGATTTGATGAGGCAAACCATGTTGTTGAGTTGAGACTTTGCTTTGATGCGATGAAGCGAAGTATGATGTGAGTCTTGGCTTAATCCAAGCAGGGATCATTCCAAGCATGTTGATAACTTGAAGAGTAGTTCAAGTTGGGTGATAATGGATTGTTCAAGAGGTAGCTTGAGCTTGTATGAGGATAGTCGTCAAGAAGGATGGCTAGGAGGCTTGGATCTCGTCGTTGTTGAAGGTTCTAGCATGCTCAAAAGCAAGAGTACATGGGGCGCCCATAACGACTACAGGTAGGTAGTCGGGACACCCAAAAGACTACAGGTAGGTAGTTGAGTACTCTGGGCAAAGTAGATAAGTCCTAGGCACAAGGCAGTGTGCGGAGTTATGGTTAGAACCGGGGTTACCATTAGCCCTTGACAGATGGTCATTCAACTAACGGTGAAATCGAGGCAAGGATAACAGTGATAGCCAGAGTCATGGATGTTTGGTTGTATTATCATTCGGCTTCAAGAGCGGTGTTTTCTGGGTGCTTATCTGATGTTGGTTTAGGCCTTGGGGGTTTGTATTTGGAAAACATCGTCCTTGACTCGAGTGGTATTCGCTTTACCTTAATTGTCTATGTTGTTATGCTTGCTTCTCCTTAGTGTATGTCTGGGGCTATCACTGTAGAAAGAGGTGGAGTGGGATGGTTTGGTTCCTATTCCTTTTATCCTTTATGCTCTTTTGGTATGTTTGATAGTTAATTTACTGCTCACTAAGACTTTGTCTGACTCAAGGTTTTATGTCTCCTCTTATTACCTTGGGCTGTTCATCCATGTTTGGGATGGGCAGACTAGGTAGCAGGTGACAGGTGCTGTGCTAGGAGTTCTACGCTGAAGATGACGAAGACGAGCAGGAGGCTTTGCATATTAGTTTTCTTACTATATGTACTGGGTATCCGCTGCTGTATTTGGTTGAGTGATTTGTAGTGAGGCTTTCATGTATGGATTTGTGTAGATGATTGTATAAAACTACTGTGATGCTTATATGATGATGTTCTGTTCTATGGAGCTTCACTATATTATATTTCTCTATTGTATTTTATCCATGCGCTGTGAGTTGTACGATAGAGATTCTTTTGTTTTTGTTTTACCCTGACTATCGTCCA
Source organism: Allium cepa (assembly GCA_030765085.1). Classification (NCBI taxonomy): domain Eukaryota; kingdom Viridiplantae; phylum Streptophyta; class Magnoliopsida; order Asparagales; family Amaryllidaceae; genus Allium; species Allium cepa. The sequence goes on along the minus strand of CM060941.1, from coordinate 41,204,610 downwards.
TGGCTGCCTGGCACGCCTTTCAGCGCATTATTTCCTTGTTTTGGTGCGGGAGTCATGGGCGGTCGTCACAATGGGAAGTCGAAGACGGGCTACGGTAATCCCGTTTTACCGTAAAAATCCACATGTCGAAAAAACGAAGGGTAAAAAACTTACGAGATCCGATTGAGATTCGGGTTGTCCTTTTTGGGCATTTATCTATCCGTTGACGGCTGAAAGCGGTCAAAGCCATAGAACTCATCGAGGCCTTCGTTTTGACAGGTTATGGCTCCCGTAAATCTAAACGAGCCAGAAGTTATGGTCGTCCGAATAATCGATATCTACAGGGTGCAACATCCACGGTGCAAGGTGCAACATCCGCCCTAAATGGCGAAACAGTGTCGTACGACTTTTAGAAATGCGTGCATGGTTTTGAAACGGAACACTACCATGGTGCAACACTCTCCAGCGATGGGAAGTCGAAGACGGGCCACGGTAATCCCATTTTACCGCAAAAATCCACGTGTCGAAAAAACGAAGGGTTAAAAACTTACGAGACCCGATTGTGATTCAGGTAGTCCTTTTTGGGCATTAATCTATCCGTTGACGGCCGAAAGCTGTCAAAGCCGTAGAAATCATCGAGGCCTTCTTTTTGACAGGTTATGGCTCACGTAACTCTAAACGAAGCAGAAGTTATCGCCGTCCGAATAATCGATATCTACAGGGTGCAACATCCACGGTGCAAGGTGCAACATCCGTCCGAAATGGCGAAACGGTGTCGTACGACTTTTAGAAATGCGTGCATGGATTTGAAACGGAACAGTACCATGGTGCACCATTCTTTTACGATGGGAAGTCGAAGACGGGCCACGGTAATCCCGTTTTGCCGTAAAAATCCACGTGTCGAAAAAACGAAGGGTAAAAAACTTACGAGACCCGATTGAGATTCGGGTTGTCCTTTTTGTGCATTAATCTATTCGTTGACCGCTGAAAGCAGTCAAAGCCGTCAAACTCATCGAGGCCTTCGTTTTGACAGGTTATGGCTCCCGTAACTCTAAACGAGCCAGAAGTTATGGCTGTTTGAATAATCGATATCTACAGGGTGCAACATCCACGGTGCAAGGTGCAATATCCGTCCGAAATGGTGAAACAGTGCCGTACGACTTTTTGAAATGCGTGCATGGATTTGAAACGGAACAGTACCATGGTGCACCATTCTCCAGCGATGGGAAGTCGAAGACGGGCCACGGTAATCCCGTTTTACCGTAAAAATCCACGTGCCGAAAAAACGAAGGGTAAAAAACTTACGAGATCCGATTGAGATTCGGGTTGTCTTTTTATGCATTATCTATCCGTTGACGGCTGAAAGCTGTCAAAGCCGTTGAACTCATCGAGGCCTTCGTTTGACAGGTTATGGCTCCCGTAGCTCTAAACGAGCAAGAAGTTATGGCCGCCCGAATAATCGATATCTACAGGGTGCAACATCCACGGTGCAAGGTGCAACATCCGTCCGAAATGGCGAAACAGTGACGTACGACTTTTAGAAATGTGCGCATGGATTTGAAACGGAACACTACCATGGTGCACCACTCTCCAACGATGGGAAGTCGAAGACGGGCCACGGTAATCCTGTTTTACTGTAAAAATCCACGTGTCGAAAAAACGAAGGGTAAAACACTTACGAGACCCGATTGAGATTCGGGTTGTCCTTTTTGGGCATTAATCTATCCGTTGATGGCTGAAAGCTTTCAAAGCCGTAGAACTCATCGAGGCCTTCGTTTTGACAGGTTATGGCTCCCGTAACTCTAAACGAGCCAGAAGTTATGGCCGTTTGAATAATCGATATCTACATGGTGCAACATCCACGGTGCAAGGTGCAATATCCGTCCGAAATGGTGAAACAGTGCAGTACGACTTTTAGAAATGCGTTCATGGATTTGAACGGAACAGTACCATGGTGCACCACTCTCTGGCGATGGGAAGTGGAAGACGGGCCACGGTAATCCCGTTTTACCGTAAAAATCCACGTGTCGAAAAAACGAAGGGTAAAAATCTTACGAGACCCGATTGAGATTCGGATTGTCCATTTTGGGCATTAATCTATCCATTGACGGCTGAAAGCTATCAAAGCCGTATAACTCATCGAGGCCTTCGTTTTGACAGGTTATGGCTCCCGTAACTCTAAACGAGCCAGATGTTATGGCCGTCCGAATAATCGATATCTACAGGGTGGAACATCCACGGTGCAAGGTGCAACATCCGTCCGAAATGGCGGAACAGTGCCGTACGATTTTAGAAATGCGTGCATGGATTTGAAACGAACAGTACCATGATGCACTACTCTCCAGCGATGAGAAGTCAAAGACGGGCCGCGGTAATCCCGTTTTACCGTAAAAATCCACGTGTCGAAAAAACGAAGGATAAAAAACTTACGAGACCCGATTGAGATTCGGGTCGTACTTTTTAGGCATTAATCTATCCATTGGCGGCTAAAAGCGGTCAAAGCCGTAGAACTCATCGAGGCCTTCGTTTTGACAGGTTATGGCTCCCGTAACTCTAAACGAGCCAGAAGTTATGGTCGTCCGAATAATCGATATCTACATGGTGCAACATCCACGGCGCAAGGTGCAACATCCGTCCGAAATGGCGAAACAGTGCCGTACGACTTTTATAAATGCGTGCATGGATTTGAAACGGAACAGTACCATGGTGCACCACTCTCCAGCGCTGGGAAGTCGAAGACGGGCCACGGTAATCCCGTTTTACCGTAAAAATCCACGTGTCGAAAAAACGAAGGGTAAAAAACTTACGAGACCCGATTGAGATTCGGGTTGTCCTTTTTGGGCATTAATCTATCCGTTGACGGCTGAAAGCTGTCGAAGCCGTAGAACTCATCGAGGCCTTCGTTTTGACAGGTTATGGCTCCCGTAACTCTAAACGAGCCAGAACTTATGGTCGCCCGAATAATCGATATCTACAGGGTGCAACATCCACGGTGCAAGGTGCAACATCCGTCCGAAATGGCAAAACAGTGCCGTACGACTTTTAGAAATGCGTGCATGGATTTGAAACAGAAAACTACCATGGTGCACCACTCTCCAGCAATGGGAAGTCGAAGACGGGCCACGATAATCCCGTTTTATTGTAAAAATCCACGTGTCGAAAAAACGAAGGTAAAAAACTTACGAGACCCGATTGAGATTCGGGTTGTCCTTTTTGGGCATTAATCTATCCGTTGACAACTGAAAGCTGTCGAAGCCGTAGAACTCATCGAGGCCTTCGTTTTGACAGGTTATGGATCCCGTAACTCTAAACGAGCCAGAAGTTATGGCCGTTCGAATAATCGATATCTATAGGGTGCAACATCCACGGTGCAATGTGCAACATCCGTCCGAAATGGCGAAACAGTCCCGTACGACTTATAGAAATGCGTGCATGGATTTGAAACGGAACAGTACCATGGTGCACCACTCTCTCACGATGGGAAGTCGAAGACGGGCCACGGTAATCCTGTTTTACCGTAAAAATCCACATGTCGAAAAAACGAAGGGTAAAAAACTTACGAGACCCGATTGAGATTCGGGTTGTCCTTTTTGGGCATTAATCTATCCGTTGACGGCTGAAAGCAGTAGAAGCCATAGAACTCATCGAGGCCTTCGTTTTGACAGGTTATGGCTCCCGTAAGTCTAAACGAGCCAGAAGTTATGGCCGTTTGAATAATCGATATCTACAGGGTGCAACATCCACGGTGCAAGGTGCAACACCCTTCCGAAATGGCGAAACAGTGCCGTACGACTTTTAGAAATGCATGCATGGATTTGAAACGGAATAGTACCATGGTGCACCACTCTCCAGCGATGGTAAGTCGAAGACGGGCCACGGTAATCCCGTTTTACCGTAAAAATCCACGTTTCAAAAAAACGAAGGGTAAAAAACTTACGAGACCCGATTGAGATTCGGGTTGTCCTTTTTGAGCATTAATCTATCTGTTGATGGCTAAAAGCTATCAAAATCATAGAACTCATCGAGGCCTTCATTTTTACAGGTTATGGCTTCCGTAACTCTAAACGAGCCAGAAGTTATGGCCGTCCGAATAATCGATATCTACAGGGTGCAACATCCACGGTGCAAGTTGCAACATCTGTCCGAAATGGCGAAACAGTGCCGTACGACTTTTAGAAATGCATGCATGGATTTGAAACGGAACAGTACCATGGTGCACCACTCTCCAGCGATGGGAAGTCGAAGACGGGCCACGGTAATCTCGTTTTACCGTAAAAATCCACGTGTCGAAAAAACGAAGGGTAAAAAACTTACGAGACCCGATTGAGATTCGGGTTGTCCTTTTTGGGCATTAATCTATCCGTTGACGGCCTAAAGCCGTCAAAGCCATAGAACTCATCGAGGCCTTCCTTTTGACAGGTTATAGCTCCCGTAACTCTAAACGAGCCACAAGTTATTGTCGTCCGAATAATCGATATCTACAGGGTGCAACATCCACGGTGCTAGGTGCAACATCCGTCCGAAATGGCGGAACAGTGTCGTACGACTCTTAAAAATGCGTGCATGGATTTGAAACAGAACAGTACCATGGTGCACCACTCTCCAGCTATGGGAAGTCGAAGACGGGCCACGGTAATCCCGTTTTACCGTAATAATCCACGTGTCGAAAAAACGAAGGGTAAAAAACTTACGAGACCCGATTGAGATTCGGGTTGTCCTTTTCGGGCATTAATCTATCCGTTGACGGCTGAAAGCCATCAAAGATGTAGAACTCATCGAGGCCTTCGTTTTGACAGTTTATGGCTCCCGTAACTCTAAACGAGCCAGAAGTTATGGTCGTCCGAATAATCGATATCTACAAGGTGCAACATCCACGGTGCAAGGTGCAACATCCGTCCGAAATGGCGAAACAGTGCCGTACGACTTTTAGAAATGCGTGCATGGATTTGAAATGGAACACTACCACGGTGCACCACTCTCCGGCGATGGGAAGTCGAAGACAGGCCACGGTAATCCCGTTTTACCGCAAAAATCCACGTGTCGAAAAAACGAAGCGTAAAAATCTTACGAGACCCGATCGAGATTCAGGTTATCCTTTTTGGGAATTAATCTATCCGTTGACGGTTGAAAGCTGTCAAAGCCGTATAAATCATCGAGACCTTCGTTTTGACAGGTTATGGCTCCCGTAACTCTAAACGAGCCAATAGTTATGGTCGTCCGAATAATCGATATCTACAGGGTGCAACATCCATGGTGCAAGGTGCAACATCCGTCCGAAATGGCGAAACGGTGCCGTACGACTTTTAGAAATGCGAGGATGGATTTGAAACGGAGCAGTTCCATGGTGCACCACTCTCCAGCGATGGGAAGTCGAAGACGGGCCACGGTAATCCCGTTTTACCGTAATAATCCACGTGTCCAAAAAACGAAGGGTAAAAAACTTACCAGATCCGATTGAGATTCGGGTTGTCCTTTTTGGGCATTAATCTATCCGTTGATGGCTGAAAGCTGTCAAAGCCCTAGAACTCATCGAGGCCTTCGTTTTGACAGGTTATGGCTTCCGTAAATCTAAACGAGCCAGAAGTTATGGCCATCCGAATAATCGATATCTACAGGGTGCAACATCCACGGTGCAAGGTGCAACATCCGTCCGATATGGCGAAACAGTGACGTATGACGTTTAGAAATGCGTGCATGAATTTGAAACAGAACAATACCAAGGTGCACCACTCTCCAGCGATGGGAAGTCGAAGACGGGCCACGGTAATCCCGTTTTACCGTAAAAATCAACGTGTCGAAAAAACGAAGGGTAAAACACTTACGAGACCCGATTGAGATTCGGGTTGTCCTTTTTGGGCATTATTCTATCCGTTGACGGCTGAAAGCTATCAAAGCCGCAGAACTCATCGAGGCCTTCGTCTTGACAGGTTATGGCTCCCGTAACTCTAAACGAGCCAGAAGTTATGGCCGTTTGAAAAATCGATATCTACAACGTGCAACATCCACGGTGCAAGGTGCAATATCCGTCCGAAATGGTGAAACAGTGCCGTACGACTTTTAGAAATGCGTGCATGGATTTGAAATGGAACAGTACCATGGTGCACCACTTTCCAGCGATGGGAAGTCGAAGACGGGCCACGGTAATCCTGTTTTACCGTAAAAATTCACATGTCGAAAAAACGAAGGGTAAAAAACTTACGAGACCCGATTGAGATTCGGGTTGTCCTTTTTGGGCATTAATCTATCCGTTGACGGCTGAAAGCTATCAAAGCCGTATAACTTATCGAGGCCTTCGTTTTGACAGGTTATGGCTCCCGTAACTCCGAACGAGCCAGAAGTTATGGCCGTCCGAATAATCGATATCTACAGGGTGCAACATCCACGGTGCAAGGTGCAACATCCGTCCGAAATGGCGAAACAGTGCCGTACGACTTTTAGAAATGCGTTCATGGATTTGAAACGGAACAGTACCATGGTGCACCACTCTCCAGCGATGGTAAATCGAAGGCCAGCCATGGTAATCCTGTTTTACCATAAAAATCCACGTGTCGAAAAAACGAAGGGTAAAAAACTTGCGAGACCCGATTGAGATTCGGGTTGTACTTTTTGGGCATTAATCTATCCGTTGACGGTTGAAAGCCATCAAAGCCGTAGAACTCATCGAGGCCATCGTTTTGATAGGTTATGGCTCCCGTAACTCTAAATGAGCCAGAAGTTATGGCCGTCCGAATAATCGATATCTACAGGGTGCAACATCCACGGTGCAAGGTGCAACATCCGTCCGAAATGGCGAAATAGTGCCGTACGACTTTTAGAAATGCGTGCATGTACTTCAAATGGAACACTACCATGGTGCACCACTCTCCAGCGATGGGAAGTCGAAGACGGGCCACGGTAATCCTGTTTTACCGTACAAATCCACGTGTCGAAAAAACGAAGGGTAAAAAACGTACGGGACCTGATTGAGATTCAGGCTGTCCTTTTTGGGCATTAATCTATCCGTTGATGGCTGAAAGCTGTCAAAGCCGTAGAACTCATCGAGGCCTTCGTTTTGACAGGTTATGGCTCTCGTAACTCTAAACGAGCCAGAAGTTATGGTCGTCCGAATAATCGATATCTACAGGGTGCAACATCCATGGTGCAAGGTGCAACATCCATCCGAAATGGCGAAACAGTGCCATACGACTTTTAGAAATGCTTGCATGAATTTGAAATGGAACAGTACCATGGTGCACCACTCTCCAGCGATGGGAAGTCGAAGACGGGCCACGGCAATCCCGTTTTACCGTAAAAATCCTCGTGTCAAAAAAACGAAGGGTAAAAAACTTACGAGACCCGATTGAGATTCGGGTTGTCCATTTTGGACATTAATCTATCCGTTGACGGCTGAAAGGTGTCAAAGCCGTAGAACTCATCGAGGCCTTTGTTTTGACAGGTTATGACTCCCGTAACTCCAAACGAGCCAGAAGTTATGGCCGTCCGAATAATCGATATCTGCAAGGTGCAACATCCACGGTGCAAGGTGCAACATCCGTCCGAAATGGCGAAACAGTGTCGTACGACTTTTAGAAATGCGTGCATGGATTTGAAACGGAACATTACAATGGTGCACCACTCTCCAGCGATGGGAAGTCGAAGACGGGCCACGGTAATCCCGTTTTACCGTAAAAATCCACGTTTTGAAAAAACGAAGGGTAAAAAACTTACGAGACCTGATTGAGATTCGGGTTGTCCTTTTTGGGCATTAATCTATCCGTTGATGGCTGAAAGCCATCAAAGCCATAGAACTCATCGAGGCCTTCGTTTTGATAGGTTATGGCTCGCGTAACTCTAAACGAGCTAGAAGTTATGGTCGTCCGAATAATCGATATCTACAGGGTGCAACATCCACGGTGCTAGGTGCAACATCCGTCCGAAATGGCGAAACCGTGCCGTACGACATTTAGAAATGCGTGCATGGATTTGAAACAGAACAGTACCATGGTACACCACTCTCCAGCGATGGGAAGTCGAAGACGGGCCACGGTAATCCTCTTTTACCGAACAAATCCACGTGTCGAAAAAACGAAGGGTAAAAAACTTACGGGACCCGATTGAGATTCAGGTTGTCCTTTTTGGGCATTAATCTATCCGTTGACGGCTGAAAGCAGTCAAAGCCGTAGAAATCATCGAGGCCTTCGTTTTGACAGGTTATGGCTCCTGTAACTCTAAACGAGCCAGAAGTTATGGCCGTCCGAATAATCGATATCTACAGGGTGCAACATCCACGGTGCAAGGTGCAACATCCGTCCGAAATGGCGAAACTGTGCCATACGACTTTTAGAAATGCGTGGATAGATTTGAAACGGAACAGTACCATGGTGCACCACTCTCCAGCGATGGGAAGTCGAAGACGGGCCACGGTAATCCTCTTTTACCGTACAAATCCACGTGTCGAAAAAACGAAGGGTAAAAAACTTACGGGACCCGATTGAGATTCAGGTTGTCCTTTTTGGGCATTAATCTATCCGTTGATGGCTGAAAGCTGTCAAAGCCGTAGAACTCATCGAGGCCTTCGTTTTGATAGGTTATGGCTCCCATAACTCTAAACGAGCCAGAAGTTATGGCCGTCCGAATAATCGATATCTACAGGGTGCAACATCCATGGTGCAAGGTGCAACATCCGTCCGAAATGGCGAAACAGTGCCGTACGACTTTTAGAAATACGTGCATGAATTTGAAACGGAACAGTACCATGGTGCACCACTCTCCAGCGATGGAAAGTCGAAGACGGGCCACGGTAATCCCGTTTTACCGTAAAAATCCACGTGTCGAAAAAACGAAGGGTAAAAAACTTACGAGACCCGATTGAGATTCGGGTTATCCATTTTGGACATTAATCTATCCGTTGACGGCTGAAAGCTATCAAAGCCATAGAACTCATCGAGGCCTTCGTTTTGACAGGTTATGACTCCCGTAACTCCAAACGACCCAGAAGTTATGGCCGTCCGAATAATCGATATCTGCAGGGTGCAACATCTACGGTGCAAGGTGCAACATCCGTCCGAAATGGCAAAACAGTGCCGTACGACTTTTAGAAATGCGTGCATGGATTTGAAACGGAACAGTACCATGATGCACCAATCTCCAGCGATGGGAAGTCGAAGATGGGCCACGGTAATCCCGTTTTATCGTAAAAATCCACGTTTTGAAAAAACGAAGGGTAAAAAACTTACGAGACCCGATTGAGATTCGGGTTGTCCATTTTGGGCATTAATCTATCCGTTGACGGCTGAAAGCCGTCAAAGCCGTAGAACTCATCGAGGCCTTCGTTTGGACAGGTTATGGCTCCCGTAACTCTAAACGAGCCAGAAGTTATGGTCGTCCGAATAATCGATATCTATAGGGTGCAAAATCCATCCGAAATGGCGAAACAGTGCCGTACGACTTTTAGAAATGCGTGCATGGATTTGAAACAGAACAGTACCATGGCGCACCACTCTCCAGCGATGGGAAGTTGAAGACGGGCCACGGTAATCACGTTTTACCGTAATAATCCACGTGTCGAAAAACGAAGGGTAAAAAACTTACGATACCCGATTGAGATTCGGCTTGTCCTTTTTTTGCATTAATCTATCCGTTGACGGCTGAAAGCCATCAAAGCCATAGAACTCATCGAGGCCTTCGTTTTGATAGTTTATGGCTCCTGTAACTCTAAACGAGCCAGAAGTTAGGGTCGTCCGAATAATCGATATCTACAGGGTGCAACATCCACGGTGCAAGGTGAAACATCCGTCCGAAATGGCGAAACAGTGTCGTACGACTTTTAGAAATGCGTGCATGGATTTGAAACGGAACACTACCACGGTGCACCACTCTCCGGCGACGGGAAGTCGAAGACTGGACACGGTAATCCCGTTTTACCAAAAAAATCCACGTGTCGAAAAAACGAAGGGTAAAAAACTTACGAGACCCGATCGAGATTCAGGTTGTCCTTTTTAGGCATTAATCAATCCGTTGACGGCTGAAAGTAGTCAAAGCCGTAGAAATCATCGAGGCCTTCGTTTTGACAGGTTATGTCTCCCGTAACTCTAAACGAGCCAGAAGTTATGGCCGTCCGAATAATCGATATCTACAGGGTGCAACATCCACGGTGCAAGGTGCAACATCCGTCCGAAATGGCGAAACAGTGCCGTACGACTTTTAGAAATGCGTGCATGGATTTGAAACGGAACAGTACCATGGTGCACCACTCTCCAGCGATGGAAAGTCGAAGACGGGCCACGGCAATCCCGTTTTACCGTAAAAATCCACGTGTCGAAAAAACGAAGGGTAAAAAACTTACAAGATCCGTTTGAGATTCGGGTTGTCCTTTTTGGGCATTAATCTATCCCTTGACGGCTGAAAGCGGTCAAGGCCGTAGAACTCATCGAGGCCTTCGTTTTGACAGGTTATGGCTCCCGTAACTCTAAACGAGCCAGAAGTTATGGCCGTCCGAATAATCGATATCTACAGGGTGCAACATCCACGGTGCAAGGTGCAACATCCGTCCGATATGGCGAAACAGTGACGTACGACTTTTAGAAATGCATGCATGGATTTGAAACGGAACACTACCATGGTGCACCACTCTCCAGTGATGGAAAGTCGAAGACGGGCCACGGTAATCCTGTTTTACCGTAAAAATCCACGTGTCAAAACGAAAGGTAAAACACTTACGAGACCCGATTGAGATTCGGGTTGTCCTTTTTGGGCATTAATCTATTCGCTGACGGCTGAAAGCTATCAAAGCCGTAGAACTCATCGAGGCCTTCGTTTTGACAGGTTATGGCTCCCGTAACTCTAGACGAGCCAGAAGTTATGGCCGTTTGAATAATCGATATCTACAGGGTGCAACATCCACGGTGCAAGGTGCAACATCCGTCCGAAATGGCGAAACAGTGCCGTACGACTTTTAGAAACGCGTGCATGGATTTGAAGTGGAACAGTACCATGGTGCACCACTACCCAGCGATGGAAAGTCGAGGACGGGCCACGGTAATCCCGTTTTACCGTAAAAATCCACGTGTCGAAAAAACGAAGGGTAAAAAACTTACGAGACCCGATTGAGATTAGGGTTGTCCTTTTTGGGCATTAATCTATCCGTTGATGGCTGAAAGCTATCAAAGCCGTATAACTTATCGAGGCCTTCGTTTTGACAGGTTATGGCTCCCGTAACTCCAAACGAGCCAGAAGTTATGGCCGTCCGAATAATCGATATCTACAGGGTGCAACATCCACGGTGCAAGGTGCAACATCCGTCTGAAATGGCGAAACAGTGCCGTACTTCTTTTAGAAATGCGTGCATGGATTTGAAACGGAACAGTACCATGGTGCACCACTCTCCAGCGATGGTAAATCGAAGGCGGGCCACGGTAATCTCTTTTTACCGTAAAAATCCAAGTGTCGAAAAAACGAAGGGTAAAAAACTTACGAGACCCGATTGAGATTCGGGTTGTCCTTTTTGGACATTAATCCATACGTTGATGGCTGAAAGCTATCAAAGCCGTATAACTTATCGAGGCCTTCGTTTTGACAGGTTATTGCTCCCGCAACTCCAAACGAGCCAGAAGTTATGGCCGTCCGAATAATCGATATCTACAGGGTGCAACATCCACGGTGCAAGGTGCAACATCCGTCCGAAATGGCGAAACAGTGCCGTACGACTTTTAGAAATGCATGCATGAATTTGAAACGGAACAGTACCATGGTGTACCACTCTCCAGCGATGGTAAATCGAAGGCCAGCCACGGTAATCCTGTTTTACCGTAAAAATCCACGTGTCGAAAAAACGAAGGGTAAAAAACTTGCGAGACCCGATTGAGATTCGGGTTGTCCTTTTTGGGCATTAATCTATCCGTTGACGGTTGAAAGCCGTAAAAGCCGTAGAACTCATCGATGCCTTCGTTTCGACAGGTTATGGCTCCCGTAACTCTAAATGAGGCAGAAGTTATGGTCGTCCGAATAATCGATATCTACAGGGTGCAACATTCACGGTGCAAGGTGCAACATCCGTCCGTAATGGCCAAACAGTGCCGTACGACTTTTAGAATTGCGTGCATGGATTTCAAATGGAACACTACCATGGTCTACCACTCTCCAGCGATGGGAAGTCGACGACGGGCCACGGTAATCCTGTTTTACCGTAAAAATCCACGTGTCGAAAAAACGAAGGGTAAAAAACTTACGAGACCCGATTGAGATTCGGGTTGTCCTTTTTGGGCATTAATCAATCCGTTGACGACTGAAAGCCGTCAAAGTCGTAGAACTCATCGAGGCCTTCGTTTTGACAGGATATGGCTCCCGTAACTCTAAACGAGCCAGAAGTTATGGTCGTTCGAATAATCGATATCTACAGGGTGCAACATCCACGGTGCAAGGTGAAACATCCGTCCGAAATGGCGAAACAGTGTCGTACGACTTTTAGAAATGCGTGCATGGATTTGAAATGGAACACTACCACGGTGCACCACTCTCCGGCGACGGGAAGTCGAAGACTGGACACGGTAATCCCGTTTTACCAAAAAAATCCACGTGTCGAAAAAACGAAGGGTAAAAAACTTACGAGACCCGATCGAGATTCAGGTTGTCCTTTTTAGGCATTAATCAATCCGTTGACGGCTGAAAGTAGTCAAAGCCGTAGAAATCGTCGAGGCCTTCGGTTTGACAGGTTATGTCTCCCGCAACTCTAAACGAGCCAGAAGTTATGGCCGTCCGAATAATCGATATCTACAGGGTGCAACATCCACGGTGCAAGGTGCAACATCCGTCCGAAATGGCGAAACGGTGTCGTACGACTTTTAGAAATGCGTGCATGGATTTGAAACGGAACAGTACCATGGTGCACCACTCTCCAACGATGGGAAGTCGAAGACGGGCCACGGCAATCCCGTTTTACCGTAAAAATCCACGTGTCGAAAAAACGAAGGGTAAAAAACTTACAAGATCCGATTGAGATTCGGGTTGTCCTTTTTGGGCATTAATCTATCCCTTGACGGCTGAAAGCGGTCAAGGCCGTAGAACTCATCGAGGCCTTCGTTTTGACAGGTTATGGCTCCCGTAACTCTAAACGAGCCAGAAGTTATGGCCGTCCGAATAATCGATATCTACAGGGTGCAACATCCACGGTGCAAGGTGCAACATCCGTCCGATATGGCGAAACAGTGACGTACGACTTTTAGAAATGCATGCACGGATTTGAAACGGAACACTACCATGGTGCACCACTCTCCAGTGATGGAAAGTCGAAGACGGGCCACGGTAATCCTGTTTTACCGTAAAAATCCACGTGTCAAAACGAAGGGTAAAACACTTACGAGACCCGATTGAGATTCGGGTTGTCCTTTTTGGGCATTAATCTATTCGCTGACGGCTGAAAGCTATCAAAGCCGTAGAACTCATCGAGGCCTTCGTTTTGACAGGTTACGGCTCCCGTAACTCTAAACGAGCCAGAAGTTATGGCCGTTTGAATAATCGATATCTACAGGGTGCAACATCCACGGTGCAAGGTGCAACATCCATCCGAAATGGCGAAACAGTGCCGTACGACTTTTAGAAATGCGTGCATGGATTTGAAGTGGAACAGTACCATGGTGCACCACTCTAAAGCGATGGGAAGTCGAGGACGGGCCACGGTAATCCCGTTTTACCGTAAAAATCCACGTGTCGAAAAAACGAAGGGTAAAAAACTTACGAGACCCGATTGAGATTAGGGTTGTCCTTTTTGGGCATTAATCTATCCGTTGATGGCTGAAAGCGATCAAAGCCGTATAACTTATCGAGGCCTTCGTTTTGACAGGTTATGGCTCCCGTAACTCCAAACGAGCCAGAAGTTATGGCCGTCCGAATAATCGATATCTACAGGGTGCAACATCCACGGTGCAAGGTGCAACATCCGTCCGAAATGGCGAAACAGTGCCGTACGACTTTTAGAAATGCGTGCATGGATTTGAAACGGAACAATACCATGGTGCACCACTCTCCAGCGATGGTAAATCGAAGGCGGGCCACGGTAATCTCGTTTTACCGTAAAAATCCAAGTGTCGAAAAAACGAAGGGTAAAAAACTTACGAGACCCGATTGAGATTCGGGTTGTCCTTTTTGGACATTAATCCATCCGTTGATGGCTAAAAGCTATCAAAGCCGTATAACTTATCGAGGCCTTCGTTTTGACAGGTTATGGCTCCCGTAACTCCAAACGAGACAGAAGTTATGGCCGTCCGAATAATCGATATCTACAGGGTGCAACATCCACGGTGCAAGGTGCAACATCCGTCCGAAATGGCGAAACAGTGCCGTACGACTTTTAGAAATGCATGCATGGATTTGAAACGGAACAGTACCATGGTGCACCACTCTCCAGTGATGGTAAATCGAAGGCCAGCCACGGTAATCCTGTTTTACCGTAAAAATCCACGTGACGAAAAAACGAAGGGTAAAAAACTTGCGAGACCCGATTGAGATTCGGGTTGTCCTTTTTGGGCATTAATCTATCCGTTGACGGTTGAAAGCCGTCAAAGCCGTAGAACTCATCGATGCCTTCGTTTCGACAGGTTATGGCTCCCGTAACTCTAAATGAGGCAGAAGTTATGGTCGTCCGAATAATCGATATCTACAGGGTGCAACATTCACGGTGCAAGGTGCAACATCCGTCCGTAATGGCCAAACAGTGCCGTACGACTTTTAGAATTGCGTGCAGGGATTTCAAATGGAACATTACCATGGTCCACCACTCTCCAGCGATGGGAAGTCGACGACGGGCCACGGTAATCCTGTTTTACCGTACAAATCCACATGTCGAAAAAACGAAGGGTAAAAAACTTACGAGACCCGATTGAGATTCGGGTTGTCCTTTTTGGGCATTCATCTATCCGTTGACGACTGACAGTGGTCAAAGCCGTAGAACTCATTGAGGCCTTCGTTTTGACAGGTTATGGCTCCCGTGACTCTAAACGAGCCAGAAGGTACGGCCTTCCGAATAATCGATATCTACAGGGTGCAACATCCACGGTGCAAGGTGCAACATCCATCCGAAATGGTGAAACAGTGTCGTGCGACTTTTAGAAATGCGTGCATGGATTTGAAACGGAACAGTACCATGGTGCACCACTCTCGAGCGATGGAAACTCGAAGATGGGCCACGGTAATCCTGTTTTACCGTAAAATTCCACGTGTCGAAAAAACGAAGGGTACAAAACTTACGAGACCCGATTGAGATTCGGGTTGTCTTTTTTGGGCATTAATCCATCCGTTGACGGCTGAAAGCTGTCAAAGCCGTAGAACTCATCGAGGCCTTCGTTTTGACAAGTTATGGCTCCCGTAACTCTAAACGAGCCAGAAGTTATGGCCGTCCGAATAATCGATATCTACAGGGTGCAACATCCACGGTGCAAGGTGCAAGATCCGTCCGAAATGGCGAAACAGTGTCGTACGACTTTTAGAAATGCGTGCATGGATTTGAAATAGAACACTACCATGGTGCACCACTCTCCAATGATGAGAAGTCGAAGACGGGCCACGGTAATCCCCTTTTACCGTAAAAATCCACGTGTCGAAAAAACGAAGGGTAAAAAACTTACGAGACCCGATTGAGATTCAGGCTGTCCTTTTTGGGCATTAATCTATCCATTGATGGCTGAAAGCTGTCAATGCCGTAGAACTCATCGAGGCCTTCGTTTTGACAGGTTATGTCTCCCGTAACTCTAAACGAGCCAGAAGTTATGGCCGTCCGAATAATCGATATCTACAGGGTGCAACATCCATGGTGCAAGGTGCAACATCCATCCGAAATGGCGAAACAGTGCCATACGACTTTTAGAAATGCGTGTATGAATTTGAAGTGGAACAGTACCATGGTGCACCACTCTCCAGCGATGGGAAGTCGAAGACGGGCCACGGTAATCCCGTTTTACCGTAAAAATCCGCGTGTCGAAAAAACGAAGGGTAAAAAACTTACGAGACCCGATTGAGATTCGGGTTGTCCATTTTGGACATTAATCTATCCGTTGACGGCTGAAAGCTATCAAAGCCGTAGAACTCATCGAGGCCTTCGTTTTGACAGGTTATGACTCCCGTAACTCCAAACGAGCCAGAAGTTATGGCCGTCCGAATAATCGATATCTGCAAGGTGCAACATCCCCGGTGCAAGGTGCAACATCCGTCCGAAATGGCGAAACAGTGCCGTACGACTTTTAGAAATGCGTGCATGGATTTGAAACGGAACAGTACCATGGTGCACCACTCTCCAGCGATGGGAAGTCGAAGACGGGCCATGGTAATCCCGTTTTACCGTAAAAAAAAACGTTTTGAAAAAACGAAGGGTAAAAAACTTACGAGACCTGATTGAGATTCGGGTTGTCCTTTTTGGGCATTAATATATCCGTTGATGGCTGAAAGCCATCAAAGCCGTAGAACTCATCGAGGCCTTCGTTTTGACAGGTTATGGCTCCCGTAACTCTAAACGAGCTAGAAGTTATGGTCGTCCGAATAATCGATATCTACAGGGTGCAACATCCACGGTGCTAGGTGCAACATCCGTCCGAAATGGCGAAACAGTGTCGTACGACATTTAGAAATGCGTGCATGGATTTGAAACAGAACAGTACCATGGTACACCACTCTCCAGCGATGGGAAGTCGAAGACGGGCCACGGTAATCACGTTTTACCGTAATAATCCACGTGTCGAAAAACGAAGGGTAAAAAACTTACGAGACCCGATTGAGATTCGGGTTGTCCTTTTTTTGCATTAATCTATCCGTTGACGGCTGAAAGCCATCAAAGCCGTAGAACTCATCGAGGCCTTCGTTTTGATAGTTTATGGCTCTCGTAACTCTAAACGAGCTTGAAGTTATGGTCGTCCGAATAATCGATATATACAGGGTGCAACATCCACGGTGAAAGGTGCAACATCCGTCCGAAATGGCGAAACAGTGTCGTACGACTTTTAGAAATGCGTGCATGGATTTGTAACGGAACACTACCACGGTGAACCACTCTCCGGCGACGGGAAGTCGAAGACAGGACAAGGTAATCCCGTTTTACCGCAAAAATCCACGTGTCGAAAAAACGAAGGGCAAAAAACTTACGAGACCAGATCGAGATTCAGGTTGTCCTTTTTGGGCATTAATCTATCCGTTGACGGCTGAAAGCAGCCAAAGCCGTAGAAATCATCGTGCCCTTCGTTTTGACAGGTTATGGATCCTGTAACTCTAAACGAGCCAGAAGTTATGGCCGTCCGAATAATCGATATCTACAGGGTGCAACATCCACGGTGCAAGGTGCAACATCCGTCCGAAATGGCGAAACTGTGCCATACGACTTTTAGAAATGCGTGGATGGATTTGAAACGGAACAGTACCATGGTGCACCACTCTCCAGTGATGGGAAGTCGAAGACGGGCCACGGTAATCCTCTTTTACCCTACAAATCCACGTGTCGAAAAAACGAAGGGTAAAAAACTTACGGGACCCGATTGAGATTCAGGTTGTCCTTTTTGGGCATTAATCTATCCGTTGATGGCTGAAAGCTGTCAAAGACGTAAAACTCATCGAGGCCTTCGTTTTGACAGGTTATGGCTCCCATAACTCTAAACGAGCCAGAAGTTATGGCCGTCCGAATAATCGATATCTACAGGGTGCAACATCCATGGTGCAAGGTGCAACATCCGTCCGAAATGGCGAAACAGTGCCATACGACTTTTAGAAATGCGTGCATGAATTTGAAACGGAACAGTACCATGGTGCACCACTCTCCAGCGATGGAAAGTCGAAGACGGGCCACGGTAATCCCGTTTTACCGTAAAAATCCACGTGTCGAAAAAACGAAGGGTAAAAAACTTACGAGACCCGATTGAGATTCGGGTTATCCATTTTGGACATTAATCTATCCGTTGACGGCTGAAAGCTATCAAAGCCATAGAACTCATCGAGGCCTTCGTTTTGACAGGTTATGACTCCCGTAACTCCAAACGAGCCAAAAGTTATGGCCGTCCGAATAATCGATATCTGCAGGGTGCAACATCCACGGTGCAAGGTGCAACATCCGTCCGAAATGGCGAAACAGTGCCGTACGACTTTTAGAAATGCGTGCATGGATTTGAAACGGAACAGTACCATGGTGCACCAATCTCCAGCGATGGGAAGTCGAAGATGGGCCACGGTAATCCCGTTTTATCGTAAAAATCCACGTTTTGAAAAAACGAAGGGTAAAAAACTTACGAGACCCGATTGAGATTCGGGTTGTCCTTTTTGGGCATTAATCTATCCGTTGACGGCTGAAAGCCGTCAAAGCCATAGAACTCATCGAGGCCTTCGTTTGGACAGGTTATGGCTCCCGTAACTCTAAACGAGCCAGAAGTTATGGTCATCCGAATAATCGATATCTATAGGGTGCAACATCCACGGTGCTAGGTGCAACATCCACGGTGCTAGGTGCAACATCCGTCCGAAATGGCGAAACAGTGCCGTACGACTTTTAGAAATGCATGCATGGATTTGAAACGGAACAGTACCATGGCGCACCACTCTCCAGCGATGGAAAGTCGAAGAGGGGCCACGGTAATCACGTTTTACCGTAATAATCCACGTGTCGAAAAACGAAGGGTAAAAAACTTACGATACCCGATTGAGATTCGGCTTGTCCTTTTTTTGCATTAATCTATCCGTTGACGGCTGAAAGCCATCAAAGCCATAGAACTCATCGAGGCCTTCGTTTTGATAGTTTATGGCTCCCGTAACTCTAAACGAGCCAGAAGTTGTGGTCGTCCGAATAATCGATATCTACAGGGTGCAACATCCACGGTGCAAGGTGAAACATCCGTCCGAAATGGCGAAACAGTGTCGTACGACTTTTAGAAATGCGTGCATGGATTTGAAACGGAACACTACCACGGTGCACCACTCTCCGGCGACGGGAAGTCGAAGACAGGACACGGTAATCCCGTTTTACCAAAAAAATCTACGTGTCGAAAAAACGAAGGGTAAAAAACTTACGAGACCCGATCGAGATTCAGGTTGTCCTTTTTAGGCATTAATCTATCCGTTGACGGCTGAAAGTAGTCAAAGCCGTAGAAATCATCGAGGCCTTCGTTTTGACAGGTTATGTCTCCCGTAACTCTAAACGAGCCAAAAGTTATGGCCGTCCGAATAATCGAATACAGGGTGCAACATCCACGGTGCAAGGTGCAACATCCGTCCGAAATGGCGAAACGGTGCCGTACGACTTTTAGAAATGCGTGCATGGATTTGAAACGGAACAGTACCATGGTGCACCACTCTCCAGCGATGGGAAGTCGAAGACGGGCCACGGCAATCCCGTTTTACCATAAAAATCCACGTGTCGAAAAAACGAAGGGTAAAAAACTTACAAGATCCGATTGAGATTCGGGTTGTCCTTTTTGGGCATTAATCTATCCCTTGACGGCTGAAAGCGGTCAAGGCCGTAGAACTCATCGAGGCCTTCGTTTTGACAGGTTATGTCTCCCGTAACTCTAAACGCGCCAGAAGTTATGGCCGTCCGAATAATCGATATCTACAGGGTGCAACATCCACGGTGCAAGGTGCAACATCCGTCCGATATGGCGAAACAGTGACGTACGACTTTTAGAAATGCATGCATGGATTTGAAACGGAACACTACCATGGTGCACCACTCTCCAGTGATGGAAAGTCGAAGACGGGCCACGGTAATCCTGTTTTACCGTAAAAATCCACGTGTCAAAACGAAGGGTAAAACACTTACGAGACTCGATTGAGATTCGGGTTGTCCTTTTTGGGCATTAATCTATTCGCTGACGGCTGAAAGCTATCAAAGCCGTAGAACTCATCGAGACCTTTGTTTTGACAGGTTATGGCTCCCGTAACTCTAAACGAGCCAGAAGTTATGGCCGTTTGAATAATCGATATCTACAGGGTGCAACATCCACGGTGCAAGGTGCAACATCCGTCCGAAATGGCGAAACAGTGCCGTACGACTTTTAGAAATGCGTGCATGGATTTGAAGTGGAACAGTACCATGGTGCACCACTCTCCAGCGATGGGAAGTCGAAGACGGGCCACGGTAATCCCGTTTTACCGTAAAAATCCACGTGTCGAAAAAACGAAGGGTAAAAAACTTACGAGACCCGATTGAGATTAGGGTTGTCCTTTTTGGGCATTAATCTATCCGTTGATGGCTGAAAGCCATCAAAGCCGTATAACTTGTCGAGGCCTTCGTTTTGACAGGTTATGGCTCCCGTAACTCCAAACGAGCCAGAAGTTATGGCCGTCCGAATAATCGATATCTACAGGGTGCAACATCCACGGTGCAAGGTGCAACATCCGTCTGAAATGGCGAAACAGTGCCGTACGACTTTTAGAAATGCGTGCATGGATTTGAAACGGAACAGTACCATGGTGCACCACTCTTCAGCGATGGTAAATCGAAGGCGGGCCACGGTAATCTCGTTTTACCGTAAAAATCCAAGTGTCGAAAAAACGAAGGGTAAAAAACTTACGAGACCCGATTGAGATTCGGGTTGTCCTTTTTGGACATTAATCCATCCGTTGATGGCTGAAAGCTATCAAAGCCGTATAACTTACCGAGGCCTTCGTTTTGACAGGTTATGGCTCCCGTAACTCCAAACGAGCCAGAAGTTATGGCCGTCCGAATAATCGATATCTACAGGGTGCAACATCCACGGTGCAAGGTGCAACATCCGTCCGAAAAGGCGAAACAGTGCCGTACGACTTTTAGAAATGCGTGCATGGATTTGAAACGGAACAGTACCATGTTGCACCACTCTCCAGCGATGGTAAATCGAAGGCCAGCCACGGTAATCCTGTTTTACGGTAAAAATCCACGTGTCGAAAAAACGAAGGGTAAAAAACTTGCGACACCCGATTGAGATTCGGGTTGTCCTTTTTGGGCATTAATCTATCCGTTGACGGTTGAAAGCCGTCAAAGCCGTAGAACTCATCGATGCCTTCGTTTCGACAGGCTATGGATCCCGTAACTCTAAATGAGGCAGAAGTTATGGTCGTCCGAATAATCGATATCTACAGGGTGCAACATTCACGGTGCAAGGTGCAACATCCGTCCGTAATGGCGAAACAGTGCCGTACGACTTCTAGAGTTGCGTGCATGGATTTCAAATGGAACACTACCATGGTCCACCACTCTCCAGCGATGGGAAGTCGACGACGGGCCACGGTAATCCTGTTTTACCGTACAAATCCACGTGTCGAAAAAATGAAGGATAAAAAACTTACGAGACCCGATTGAGATTCGGGTTGTCCTTTTTGGGCATTAATCTATCCGTTGACGACTGAAAGTGGTCAAAGCCGTAGAACTCATTGAGGCCTTCGTTTTGACAGATTAGGGCTCCTGTAACTCTAAACGAGCCAGAAGTTACGGCCGTCCGAATAATCGATATCTACAGGGTGCAACATCCACGGTGCAAGGTGCAACATCCATCCGAAATGGTGAAACAGTGTCGTGCGACTTTTAGAAATGCGTGCATGGATTTGAAACGGAACAGTACCGTGGTGCACCACTCTCGAGCGATGGAAAGTCGAAGACGGGCCACGGTAATCCTGTTTTACCGTAAAATTCCACGTGTCGAAAAAACGAAGGGTAAAAAACTTACGAGACCCGATTGAGATTCGGGCAGTCTTTTTTGGGCATTAATCCATCCGTTGACGGCTGAAAGCTGTCAAAGCCGTAGAACTCATCGAGGCCTTCGTTTTGACAGGTTATGGCTCCCGTAACTCTAAACGAGCCAGAAGTTATGGCCGTCCGAATAATCGATATCTACAGGGTGCAACATCCACGGTGCAAGGTGCAGCATCCGTCCGAAAAGGCGAAACAGTGCCGTACGACTTTTAGAAATGCGTGCATGGATTTGAAACGGAACAGTACCATGTTGCACCACTCTCCAGCGATGGTAAATCGAAGGCCAGCCAAGGTAATCCTGTTTTACGGTAAAAATCCACGTGTCGAAAAAACGAAGGGTAAAAAACTTGCGAGACCCGATTGAGATTCGGGTTGTCCTTTTTGGGCATTAATCTATCCGTTGACGGTTGAAAGCCGTCAAAGCCGTAGAACTCATCGATGCCTTCGTTTCGACAGGCTATGGATCCCGTAACTCTAAATGAGGCAGAAGTTATGGTCGTCCGAATAATCGATATCTACAGGGTGCAACATTCACGGTGCAAGGTGCAACATCCGTCCGTAATGGCGAAACAGTGCCGTACGACTTCTAGAGTTGCGTGCATGGATTTCAAATGGAACACTACCATGGTCCACCACTCTCCAGCGATGGGAAGTCGACGACGGGCCACGGTAATCCTGTTTTACCGTACAAATCCACGTGTCGAAAAAATGAAGGGTAAAAAACTTACGAGACCCGATTGAGATTCGGGTTGTCCTTTTTGGGCATTAATCTATCCGTTGACGACTGAAAGTGGTCAAAGCCGTAGAACTCATTGAGGCCTTCGTTTTGACAGATTAGGGCTCCTGTAACTCTAAACGAGCCAGAAGTTACGGCCGTCCGAATAATCGATATCTACAGGGTGCAACATCCACGGTGCAAGGTGCAACATCCATCCGAAATGGTGAAACAGTGTCGTGCGACTTTTAGAAATGCGTGCATGGATTTGAAACGGAACAGTACCGTGGTGCACCACTCTCGAGCGATGGAAAGTCGAAGACGGGCCACGGTAATCCTGTTTTACCGTAAAATTCCACGTGTCGAAAAAACGAAGGGTAAAAAACTTACGAGACCCGATTGAGATTCGGGTAGTCTTTTTTGGGCATTAATCCATCCGTTGACGGCTGAAAGCTGTCAAAGCCATAGAACTCATCGAGGCCTTCGTTTTGACAGGTTATGGCTCCCGTAACTCTAAACGAGCCAGAAGTTATGGCCGTCCGAATAATCGATATCTACAGGGTGCAACATCCACGGTGCAAGGTGCAGCATCCGTCCGAAATGGCGAAACAGTGCCGTACGACTTTTAGAAATGCGTGCATGGATTTGAAACAGAACACTACCATGGTGCACCACTCTCCAGCGATGAGAAGTCGAAGACGGGCCACGGTAATCCCCTTTTACCGTAAAAATCCACGTGTCGAAAAAACGAAGGGTAAAAAACTTACGAGACCCGATTGAGATTCGGGTTGTCTTTTTTGGGCATTAATCTATTCGTTGACGGCTGAAAGCCATCAAAGCCGTAGAACTCATCGATGCCTTCGTTTCGACAGGTTATGGCTCCCGTAACTCTAAATGAGGCAGAAGTTATGGTCGTCCGAATAATCGATATCTATAGGGTGCAACATTCACGGTGCAAGGTGCAACATCCGTCCGTAATGGCGAAACAGTGCCGTACGACTTTTAGAATTGCGTGCATGGATTTCAAATGGAACACTACCATGGTCCACCACTCTCCAGCGATGGAAAGTCGACGACTGGCCACGGTAATCCTGTTTTACCGTACAAATCCACGTGTCGAAAAAACGAAGGGTAAAAAACTTACGAGACCCGATTGAGATTCGGGTTGTCCTTTTTGGGCATTAATCTATCCGTTGACGACTGAAAGTGGTCAAAGCCGTAGAACTCATTGAGGCCTTCGTTTTGACAGGTTATGGCTCCCGTAACTCTAAACGAGCCAGAAGTTACGGCCGTCCGAATAATCGATATCTACAGGGTGCAACATCCACGGTGCAAGGTGCAACATCCATCCGAAATGGTGAAACAGTGTCGTGCGACTTTTAGAAATGCGTGCATGGATTTGAAACGGAACAGTACCATGGTGCACCACTCTCTAGCGATGGAAAGTCGAAGACGGGCCACGGTAATCCTGTTTTACCGTAAAATTACACGTGTCGAAAAAACGAAGGGTAAAAAACTTACGAGACCCGATTGAGATTCGGGTTGTCTTTTTTGGGCATTAATCCATCCGTTGACGGCTGAAAGCTGTCAAAGCCGTAGAACTCATCGAGGCCTTCGTTTTGACAGGTTATGGCTCCCGTAACTCTAAACGAGCCAGAAGTTATGGCCGTCCGAATAATCGATATCTACAGGGTGCAACATCCACGGTGCAAGGTGCAACATCCGTCCGAAATGGCGAAACAGTGCCGTACGACTTTTAGAAATGCGTGCATGGATTTGAAACAGAACACTACCATGGTGCACCACTCTCCAGCGATGAGAAGTCGAAGACGGGCCACGGTAATCCCCTTTTACCGTAAAAATCCACGTGTCGAAAAAACGAAGGGTAAAAAACTTACGAGACCCGATTGAGATTCGGATTGTCTTTTTTGGGCATTAATCTATCCGTTGACGGCTGAAAGCCGTCAAAGCCGTAGAACTCATCGATGCCTTCGTTTCGACAGGTTATGGCTCCCGTAACTCTAAATGAGGCAGAAGTTATGGTCGTCCGAATAATCGATATCTACAGGGTGCAACATTCACGGTGCAAGGTGCAACATCCGTCCGTAATGGCGAAACAGTGCCGTACGACTTTTAGAATTGCGTGCATGGATTTCAAATGGAACACTACCATGGTCCACCACTCTCCAGCGATGGGAAGTCGACGACGGGCCACGGTAATCCTGTTTTACCATACAAATCCACGTGTCGAAAAAACGAAGGGTAAAAAACTTACGAGACCCGATTGAGATTCGGGTTGTCCTTTTTGGGCATTAATCTATCCGTTGACGACTGAAAGTGGTCAAAGCCGTAGAACTCATTGAGGCCTTCGTTTCGACAGGTTATGGCTCCCGTAACTCTAAACGAGCCAGAAGTTACGGTCGTCCGAATAATCGATATCTACAGGGTGCAACATCCATGGTGCAAGGTGCAACATCCATCCGAAATGGTGAAACAGTGTCGTGCGACTTTTAGAAATGCGTGCATGGATTTGAAACGGAACAGTACCATGGTGCACCACTCTCTAGCGATGGAAAGTCGAAGACGGGCCACGGTAATCCTGTTTTACCGTAAAATTCCACGTGTCGATAAAACGAAGGGTAAAAAACTTACGAGACCCGATTGAGATTCGGGTTGTCTTTTTTGGGCATTAATCTATCCGTTAACGGCTGAAAGCTGTCAAAGCCGTAGAACTCATCGAGGCCTTCGTTTTGACAGGTTATGGCTCCCGTAACTCTAAATGAGCCAGAAGGTATGGTCGTCCGAATAATCGATATCTACAGGGTGCAACATCCACGGTGCAAGGTGCAACATCCGTCCGAAATAGCGAAACAGTGCCGTACGACTTTTAGAAATGCGTGCATGGATTTGAAATAGAACACTACCATGGCGCACCACTCTCCAGCGATGAGAAGTCGAAGACGGGCCACGGTAATCCCCTTTTACCGTAAAAATCCACGTGTCGAAAAAACGAGGGGTAAAAAACTTACGAGACCTGATTGAGATTCAGGTTGTCCTTTTTGGGCATTAATCTATCCGTTGACGGCTGAAAGCTGTCAAAGCCGTAGAACTCTTCTAGGCCTTCATTTTGACAGGTTATGGCTCCCGTAACTCTAAAGGAGCCAGAAGTTATGGCCGTTCGAATAATCGATATCTACAGGGTGCAACATTCACGGTGCAAGGTGCAACATCTGTCCAAAATGGCGAAACAGTGCCGTACGACTTTTAGAAATGCGTGCATGGATTTGAAACGGAACTATACCATGATGCACCACTCTCCAGCGATGGGAAGTCGAAGACGGGCCACGGTAATCCCGTTTTACCGTAAAAATCCACGTGTCGAAAAAACGAAGAATAAAAAACTTACGAGACCCGATTGAGATTCGGGTCATCCTTTTTGGGCATTAATCTATCCATTGACGACTGAAAGCGGTCAAAGCCGTAGAACTCGTCGAGGCCTTCGTTTTGACAGGTTATGGCTCTCATAACTCTAAACGAGCCAGAAGTTATGGCCGTCCGAATAATCGATATCTACAGGGTGCAACATCCACGGTGCAAGGTGCAACATCCGTCCGAAATGGCGAAACAGTGCCGTACGACTTTTAGAAATGCGTGCATGGATTTGAAATGGAACAGTACCATGGTGCACCACTCTCCAGCGATGGGAAGTCGAAGACGGGCCACGGTAATCCCGTTTTACCGTAAAAATCCACGTGTCGAAAAAACGAAGGGTAAAAAACTTACGAGACCCGGTTGAGATTCGGGTTGTCCTTTTTGGGCATTAATCTATTCGTTGACGGCTGAAAGCTGTCGAAGCCGTAGAACTCATCGAGGCCTTCGTTTTGATGGGGTATGGCTCCCGTTACTCTAAACGAGCCAGAAGTTATGGCCGTCCGAATAATCGATATCTACAGGGTGCAACATCCACGGTGCAAGGAGCAACATCCGTCCGAAATGGCGAAACAGTGCCGTACGACTTTTAGAAATGCGTGCATGGATTTGAAATAGAAAACTACCATGGTGCACCACTCTTCAGCGACAGGAAGTCGAAGACGGGCCATGGTAATCCCGTTTTACCGTAAAAATCCACGTGTCGAAAAAACGAAGGGTAAAAAACTTACGAGACCCGATTGAGATTCGGGTTGTCCTTTTTGGGCATTAATCTATCCGTTGACAACTGAAAGCTGTCGTAGCTGTAGAACTCATCGAGGCCTTCGTTTGACAGGTTATGGCTCCCGTAACTCTAAACGAGCCAGAAGTTATGGCCGTCCGAATAATCGATATCTACAGGGTGCAACATCCACGGTGCAAGGTGCAACATCCGTCCGAAATGGCGAAACAGTGCCGTACGACTTATAGAAATGCATGCATGGA
Organism: Allium cepa; assembly: GCA_030765085.1. Taxonomy (NCBI): domain Eukaryota; kingdom Viridiplantae; phylum Streptophyta; class Magnoliopsida; order Asparagales; family Amaryllidaceae; genus Allium; species Allium cepa. Next base: position 41,177,836 of record CM060941.1, on the reverse strand, counting down.
TTTGAAACGGAACTGTACCATGGTGCACCACTTTCTAGCGATGCGAAGTCGAAGACGGGCCACGGTAATACTGTTTTACCGTAAAAATCCACGTGTCGAAAAAACGAAGGGTAAAAAACTTAAGAGACCCGATTGAGATTCGGGTTGTCCTTTTTGGGCATTAATCTATCAGTTGACGGTTGAAAGCCATCAAAGCCGTAGAACTCATCGAGGCCTTCGTTTTGACAGGTTATGGCTCCCGTAACTCTAAACGAGCTAGAAGTTATGGCCGTTTGAATAATCGATATCTACAGGGTGCAACATCCACGGTACAAGGTGCAACATCCGTCCGAAATGGCGAAACAGTGCCGTACGACTTTTAGAAATGCGTGCATCGATTTGAAACGGAACAGTACCATGGTGCACCACTCTCCAGCGATGGTAAGTCGAAGAAGTGCCACGGTAATCCCGTTTTACCGTAAAAATCCACGTGTCGAAAAAACGAAGGGTAAAAAAGTTACGTGACCCGATTGAGATTCGGGTTGTCCTTTTTGGGCATTAATCTATTTGTTGACGGCTGAAAGCTGTCAAAGCCATAGAACTCATCGAGGCTTTCGTTTTGACAGGTTACGGCTCCCGTAACTCTAAACGAGCAACAAGTTATGGCCGTCCGAATAATCGATATCTACAGGGTGCAACATCCATGGTGCAAGGTGCAACATCCGTCCGAAATGGCGAAACAGTGCCGTACGACTTTTAGAAATGCGTGCATGGATTTGAAACGGAACAGTACCATGGTGCACCACTCTCAAGCGATGGGAAGCCGCAGACGGGCCACGGTAATCCTGTTTTACCGTAAAAATCCACGTGTCGAAAAAACGAAGGGTTAAAAACTTATGAGACCCGATTGAGATTCGGGTTGTACTTTTTGGGCATTAATCTATCCGTTGACGGCTGAAAGCCGTCAAAGCCGTAGAACTCATCGAGGCCTTCGTTTTGACAGGTTATGGCTCCCGTAACTCTTAACGAGCCATAAGTTATGGCCATCCGAATAAACGATATCTACAGGGTGCAACATCCACGGTGCAAGGTGCAACATCCGTCCGAAATGGCGAAACAGTTCCGTACGACTTCTAGAAATGCGTGCATGGATTTGAAACGGAACACTACCATGGTGCACCACTCTCCAGCGATGGGAAGTCGAAGACGGGCCACGATAATCTCGTTTTACCGTAAAAATCCACGTGTCGAAAAAATGAAGGGTAAAAAACTTACGAGACCCGATTGAGATTCGTGTTGTCCTTTTTGGGCATTAATCTATCCGTTGACGGCTGAAAGTGATCAAAGCTGTAGAACTCATCGAGGCCTTCGTTTTGACAGGTTATGGCTCCTGTAATTCTAAACGAGCCAGAAGTTATGGCCGTCCGAATAATCGATATCTACAAGGTGCAACATCCACGGTGCAAGGTGCAACATCCATCCGAAATGGCGAAACAGTGCCGTACGACTTTTAGAAATGCGTGCATGGATTTGAAACGGAACAGTACCATGGTGCACGACTCTCCAGCGATGGAAGTCGAAGACGGGCCACGGTAATCCCGTTTTACCGTAAAAATCCACGTGTCGAAAAAAGGAAGGGTAAAAAACTTGCGAGACCCGATTGAGATTCGGGTTGTCCTTTTTGGGCATTAATCTATCCGTTGACGGCTGAAAGTGGTCAAAGCCGTAGAACTCATTGAGGCCTTCGTTTTGACAGGTTATGGCTCCCGTAACTCTAAACGAGCCAGAAGTTACGGCCGTCCGAATAATCGATGTCTACAGGGTGCAACATCCACGGTGCAAGGTGCAACATCCATCCGAAATGGTGAAACAGTGTCGTACGACTTTTAGAAATGCGTGCATGGATTTGAAACGGAAAAGTGCCATGGTGCACCACTCTCCAGCGATGGGAAGTCGAAGACGGGCCACGGTAATACTGTTTTACCGTAAAAATCCACGTGTCGAAAAAACGAAGGGTAAAAAACTTACGAGACCCGATTGAGATTCGGGTTGTCTTTTTTGGGCATTAGTCTATCCGTTGACGGCTGAAAGCCGTCAAAGCCGTAGAACTCATCGAGGCCTTCGTTTTGACAGGTTATGGCTCCCGTAACTCTAAACGAGCTAGAAGTTATGGCCGTTTGAATAATCGATATCTACAGGGTGCAACATCCACGGTGCAAGGTGCAACATCCGTCCGAAATGGCGAAACAGTGCCGTACGACTTTTAGAAATGCGTGCATCGATTTGAAACGGAACAGTACCATGGTGCACCACTCTCCAGCGATGGTAAGTCGAAGAAGGGCCACGGTAATCCCGTTTTACCGTAAAAATCCACGTGTCGAAAAAACGAAGGGTAAAAAAGTTACGTGACCCGATTGAGATTCGGGTTGTCCTTTTTGGGCATTAATCTATTTGTTGACGGCTGAAAGCTGTCAAAGCCATAGAACTCATCGAGGCTTTCGTTTTGACAGGTTACGGCTTCCGTAACTCTAAACGAGCAACAAGTTATGGCCGTCCGAATAATCGATATCTACAGGGTGCAACATCCACGGTGCAAGGTGCAACATCCGTCCGAAAAGGTGAAACAGTGCCGTACGACTTTTAGAAATGCGTGCATGGATTTGAAACGGAACAGTACCATGGTGCACCACTCTCAAGCGATGGGAAGCCGCAGACGGGCCACGGTAATCCTGTTTTACCGTAAAAATCCACGTGTCGAAAAAACGAAGGGTTAAAAACTTATGAGACCCGATTGAGATTCGGGTTGTACTTTTTGGGCATTAATCTATCCGTTGACGGCTGAAAGCCGTCAAAGCCGTAGAACTCATCGAGGCCTTCGTTTTGACAGGTTATGGCTCCCGTAACTCTTAACGAGCCATAAGTTATGGCCATCCGAATAATCGATATCTACAGGGTGCAACATCCACGGTGCGAGGTGCAACATCCGTCCGAAATGGCGAAACAGTTCCGTACGACTTCTAGAAATGCGTGCATGGATTTGAAATGGAACACTACCATGGTGCACCACTCTCCAGCGATGGGAAGTCGAAGACGGGCCACGATAATCTCGTTTTACCGTAAAAATCCACGTGTCGAAAAAATGAAGGGTAAAAAACTTACGAGACCCGATTGAGATTCGGGTTGTCCTTTTTGGGCATTAATCTATCCGTTGACGGCTGAAAGCGATCAAAGCTGTAGAACTCATCGAGGCCTTCATTTTGATAGGTTATGGCTCCTGTAATTCTAAACGAGCCAGAAGTTATGGCCGTCCGAATAATCGATATCTACAAGGTGCAACATCCACGGTGCAAGGTGCAACATCCATCCGAAATGGCGAAACAGTGCCGTACGACTTTTAGAAATGCGTGCATGGATTTGAAACGGAACAGTACCATGGTGCACCACTCTCCAGCGATGGAAGTCGAAGACGGGCCACGGTAATCCCGTTTTACCGTAAAAGTCCACGTGTCGAAAAAAGGAAGGGTAAAAAACTTGCGAGACCCGATTGAGATTCGGGTTGTCCTTTTTGGGCATTAATCTATCCGTTGACGGCTGAAAGTGGTCAAAGCCGTAGAACTCATTGAGCCCTTCGTTTTGACAGGTTATGGCTCCCGTAACTCTAAACGAGCCAGAAGTTACGGCCGTCCGAATAATCGATATCTACAGGGTGCAACATCCACGGTGCAAGGTGCAACATCCATCCGAAATGGTGAAACAGTGCCGTACGACTTTTAGAAATGCGTGCATGGATTTGAAACGGAACAGTACCATGGTGCACCACTCTCCAGCGATGGGAAGTCGAAGACGGGCCACAGTAATCCTGTTTTACCGTAAAATTCCACGTGTCGAAAAAACGAAGGGTAAAAAACTTACGAGACCCGATTGAGATTCGGGTTGTCTTTTTTGGGCATTAGTCTATCCGTTGACGGCTGAAAGCTGTCAAAGCCGTAGAACTCATCGAGACTTTCGTTTTGACAGGTTATGTCTCCCGTAACTCTAAAGGAGCCAGAAGTTATGGCCGTCCGAATAATCGATATCTACAGGGTGCAACATCCACGGTGCAAGGTGCAACATCCGTCCGAAAAGGCGAAACAGTTCCGTACGACTTTTAGAAATGCATGCATGGATTTGAAACGGAACAGTACCATGGTGCACCACTCTCCAGCGATGGTAAATCGAAGGCCAGCCACGGTAATCCTGTTTTACCGTAAAAATCCACGTGTCGAAAAAACGAAGGGTAAAAAACTTACGAGACCCAATTGAGATTCGGGTTGTCCTTTTTGGGCATTAATCTCTCCGTTGACGGCTGAAAGCCATCAAAGCCGTAGAACCCATCATGGCCTTCGTTTTGATAGGTTATGGTTCCCGTAACTCTAAACGAGTCAGAAGTTATGGTCGTCCGAATAATCAATATCTACAGGGTGCAACATCCACGGTGCAAGGTGCAACATCCGTCCGAAATGGAGAAACAGTGCCGTACGACTTTTAGAAATGCGTGCATGGATTTGAAACGGAACAGTACCATGGTGCACCACTCTCCAGCGATGGAAAGTCGAAGACGGGCCACGGTAATCCCGTTTTACCGTAAAAATCCACGTGTCGAGAAAACGAAGGGTAAAAAACTTACAAGACCCGATTGAGATTCGGGTTGTGCTTTTTGGGCATTAATCTATCCGTTAACGGCTGAAAACTGTCGAAGCCTTCGTTCTGACAGGTTATGGCTCCCGTAACTCTAAACGAGCCAGAAGTTATGGCCGTCCGAATAATCAATATCTACAAGATGCAACATCCACGGTGCAAGGTGCAACATCCGTCCGAAATGGCGAAACAGTGCCGTACGACTTTTAGAAATACGTGCATGGATTTGAAACGGAAAACTACCATGGTGCACCACTCTCCAATGATGGGAAGTCGAAGACGGGCCACGGTAATCCCGTTTTACCGTAAAAATCCACGTGTCGAAAAAACGAAGGGTAAAAAACTTACGAGACCCGATTGAGATTCGGGTTGTCCTTTTTGGGCATTAATCTATCCATTGACAACTGAAAGCTGTCGAAGCCGTAGAACTCATCGAGGCCTTCGTTTTGACAGGTTATGGCTCCCGTAACTCTAAACGAGCCAGAAGTTATGGGCGTCCGGATAATCGATATATACAGGGTGCAACATCCATGGTGCAAGGTGCAACATCCGTCCGAAATGGAGAAACAGTGCCGTACGACTTTTAGAAATGCATGCAAGGGTTTGAAACGGAACAGTACCATGGTGCAACACTCTCCAGCGATGGGAAGTCGAAGATAGGCCACGGTAATCCTTTTTTACCGTAAAAATCCACATGTCGAAAAAACGAAGGGTTAAAAACTTACGAGACCCGATTGAGATTCGGGTTGTCCTTTTTGAGCATTAATCTATCCGTTGAGGGCTGAAAGCTGTCAAAGCCGTAGAACTCATCGAGGCCTTCGTTTTGACAGGTTTTGGCTCCGTAACTCTAAACGAGCCAGAAGTTATGGCCGTCCGAATAATCGATATCTACAGGGTGCAACATCCACGGTGCAAGGTGCAACATCCGTCCGAAAAGGCGAAACAGTTCTGTACGACTTTTAGAAATGCGTGCATGGATTTGAAACGGAACAGTACCATGGTGCACCACTCTCCAGCGATGGTAAATCGAAGGCCAGCCACGGTAATCCTGTTTTATAGTAAAAATCCACGTGTCGAAAAAACGAAGGGTAAAAAACTTACGAGACCCGATTGAGATTCGGGTTGTCCTTTTTGGGCATTAATCTCTCCGTTGACGGCTGAAAGCCATCAAAGCCGTAGAACCCATCATGGCCTTCGTTTTGATAGGTTATGGCTCCCGTAACTCTAAACGAGTCAGAAGTTATGGTCGTCCGAATAATCAATATCTACAAGGTGCAACATCCACGGTGCAAGGTGCAACATCCGTCCGAAATGGAGAAACAGTGCCGTACGACTTTTAGAAATGCGTGCATGGATTTGAAACGGAACAGTACCATGGTGCACCACTCTCCAGCGATGGAAAGTCGAAGACGGGCCACGGTAATCCCGTTTTACCGTAAAAATCCACGTGTCGAGAAAACGAAGGGTAAAAAACTTACAAGACCCGATTGAGATTCGGGTTGTGCTTTTTGGGCATTAATCTATCCGTTGACGGCTGAAAACTGTCGAAGCCTTCGTTCTGATAGGTTATGGCTCCCGTAACTCTAAACGAGCCAGAAGTTATGGCCGTCCGAATAATCAATATCTACAAGATGCAACATCCACGGTGCAAGGTGCAACATCCGTCCGAAATGGCGAAACAGTGCCGTACGACCATTAGAAATACGTGCATGGATTTGAAACGGAAAACTACCATGGTGCACCACTCTCCAATGATGGGAAGTCGAAGACGGGCCACGGTAATCCCGTTTTACCGTAAAAATCCACGTGTCGAAAAAACGAAGGGTAAAAAACATACGAGACCCGATTGAGATTCGGGTTGTCCTTTTTGGGCATTAATCTATCCATTGACAAATGAAAGCTGTCGAAGCCGTAGAGCTCATCGAGGCCTTCGTTTTGACAGGTTATGGCTCCTGTAACTCGAAACGAGCCAGAAGTTATGGGCGTTCGAATAATCGATATCTACAGGGTGCAACATCCACGGTGCAAGGTGCAACATCCATCCGAAATGGCGAAACAGTGCCGTACGACTTTTAGAAATGCATGCAAGGGTTTGAAACGGAACAGTACCATGGTGCAACACTCTCCAGCGATGGGAAGTCGAAGACAGGCCACGGTAATCCTTTTTTACCGTAAAAATCCACATGTCGAAAAAATGAAGGGTTAAAAACTTACGAGACCCGATTGAGATTCGGGTTGTCCTTTTTGAGCATTAATCTATCCGTTGAGGGCTGAAAGCTGTCAAAGCCGTAGAACTCATCGAGGCCTTCGTTTTGACAGGTTATGGCTCCGTAACTCTAAACGAGCCAGAAGTTATGGCCGTTTGAATAATCGATATTTACAGTGTGCAACATCCACGGTGCAAGGTGCAACATCCGTCCGAAATGGCGAAACAGTGTCGTACCACTTTTAGAAATGCTGCATGGATTTGAAACGGAACAGTACCATGGTGCACCACTCTCGAGCGATGGGAAGTCGAAGACGGGCCACGGTAATCCCGTTTTACCGTAAAAATCCACGTGTTGAAAAAACGAAGGGTAAAAAACTTACGAGACCCGATTGAGATTCGGGTTGTCCTTTTTGGGCATTAATCTATCCGTTGACGGCTGAAAGCTATCAAAGCCGTAGAACTCATCGAGGGCTTCTTTTTGACAGGTTATGGCTCCCGTAACTCTAAACGAGCCAGAAGTTATGGCCGTCCGAATAATCGATATCTACAGGGTGCAACATCCACGGTGCAAGGTGCAACATCCGTCCGAAATGGCGAAACAGTTCCGTACGAATTTTAGAAATGTATGCATGGATTTGAAATGGAACAGTACCATGGTGCACCACTCTCCAGCGATTGTAAATCGAAGGCTAGCCACGGTAATCCAGTTTTACCGTAAAAATCCACGTGTCGAAAAAACGAAGGGTAAAAAACTTACGAGTCCCGATTGAGATTCGGGTTGTCCTTTTTGGGCATTAATCTATCCGCTGATGACTGAAAGCCGTCAAAGTCGTAGAACTCATCGAGGCCTTCATTTTGACAGGATATGGCTCCCGTAACTCTAAACGAGCCAGAAGTTATGGTCGTCCGAATAATCGATATCTACAGGGTGCAACATCCACGGTGCAAGGTGCAACATCCGTCCGAAATGGAGAAACAGTGTCGTACGACTTTTAGAAATGCGTGCATGGATTTGAACCGGAACAGTACAATGGTGCACCACTCTCCAGCGATGGGAAGTCGAAGACGGGCCACGGTAATCCCATTTTACCGTAAAAATCCACGTGTCGAAAAAACGAAGGGTAAAAAACTTACGAGTCCCGATTGAGATTCGGGTTGTCCTTTTTGGGCATTAATCTATCCATTGACAACTGAAAGCTGTCGAAGCCGTAGAACTCATCGAGGCCTTCGTTTTGACAGGTTATGGCTCCCGTAACTCTAAACGAGCCAGAAGTTATGTGCGTCCGAATAATCGATATCTACAGGGTGCAACATCCACGGTGCAAGGTGCAACATCCGTCCGAAATGGCAAAACAGTGCCGTACGACTTTTAGAAATGCATGCAAGGGTTGAAACGGAACAGTACCATGGTGCGAGACTTCCAGCGATGGGTAGTCGAAGACAGGCCACGGTAATCCTTTTTTACCGTAAAAATCCACATGTCGAAAAAACGAAGGGTTAAAAACTTACGAGACCCGATTGAGATTCGGGTTGTCCTTTTTGAGCATTAATCTATCCGTTGAGGGCTGAAAGCTGTCATCGAGGCCTTAGTTTTGACAGGTTATGGCTCCTAACTATAAACGAGCCAGAAGTTATGGCCGTTTGAATAATCGATATTTACAGTGTGCAACATCCACGGTGCAAGGTGCAACATCCGTCCGAAATGGCGAGACAGTGTCGTACCACTTTTAGAAATGCGTGCATGGATTTAAAATGGAACAGTACCATGGTGCACCACTCTCGAGCGATGGGAAGTCGAAGACGGGCCACGGTAATCCCGTTTTACCGTAAAAATCCACGTGTCGAAAAAACGAAGGGTAAAAAACTTACGAGACCCGATTGAGATTCGGGTTGTCCTTTTTGGGCATTAATGTATCCGTTGACGGCTGAAAGCTGTCAATGCCGTAGAACTCATCGAGGCTTTCGTTTTGACACGTTATGGCTTCCGTAACTCTAAACGAGCCAGAAGTTATGGCCGTCCGAATAATCGATATCTACAGGGTGCAACATCCACGGTGCAAGGTGCAACATCCGTCCGAAATGGCGAAACAGTTCCGTACGACTTTTAGAAATGCATGCATGGATTTGAAACGGAACAGTACCATGGTGCACCACTCTCCAGCGATGGTAAATCGAAGGCTAGCCACGGTAATCCAGTTTTACCGTAAAAATCCACGTGTCGAAAAAACGAAGGGTAAAAAACTTACGAGACCCGATTGAGATTCGGGTTGTCCTTTTTGGGCATTAATCAATCCGTTGACGACTGAAAGCCGTCAAAGTCGTAGAACTCATCGAGGCCTTCGTTTTGACAGGATATGGCTCCCGTAACTCTAAACGAGCCAGAAGTTATGGTCGTCCGAATAATCGATATCTACAGGGTGCAACATCCACGGTGCAAGGTGCAACATCCGTCCGAAATGGCGAAACAGTGTCGTACGACTTTTAGAAATGCGTGCATGGATTTGAAACGGAACAATACAATGGTGCACCACTCTCCAGCGACGGAAAGTCGAAGACGGGCCACGGTAATCCTGTTTTACCGTAAAAATCCACGTGTCGAAAAAACGAAGGGTAAAAAACTTACGAGACCCGATTGATATTCGGGTTGTCCTTTTTGGGTATTAATCAATCCGTTGACGGCTGAAAGCCATCAAAGCCGTAGAACTCATCGAGGCCTTCGCTTTGACAGGTTATGGCTCCCGTAACTCTAAACGAGCCAGAAGTTATGGTCGTCCGAATAATCGATATCTACAGGGTGCAACATCCACGGTGCAAGGTGCAACATCCGTCCGAAATGGCGAAACAGTGCCGTACGACTTTTAGAAATGCGTGCATGGATTTGAAGTGGAACAGTAACATGGTGCACCACTCTCGAGCGATGGGAAGTCGAAGACGGGCCACGGTAATCCCGTTTTACCGTAAAAATCCACGTGTCGAAAAAACGAAGGGTAAAAAACTTACGAGACCCGATTGAGATTCGGGTTGTCCTTTTTGGGCATTAATCTATCCGTTGACGGCTGAAAGCTGTCAATGCCGTAGAACTCATCGAGACTTTCGTTTTGACACGTTATGGCTTCCGTAACTCTAAACGAGCCAGAAGTTATGGCCGTCCGAATAATCGATATCTACAGGGTGCAACATCCACGGTGCAAGGTGCAACATCCGTCCGAAATGGCGAAATAGTTCCGTACGACTTTTAGAAATGCATGCATGGATTTGAAACGGAACAGTACCATGGTGCACCACTCTCCAGCGATGGTAAATCGAAGGCTAGCCACGGTAATCCAGTTTTACCGTAAAAATCCACGTGTCGAAAAAACGAAGGGTAAAAAACTTACGAGACCCGATTGAGATTCGGGTTGTCATTTTTGGGCATTAATCAATCCGTTGACGACTGAAAGCCGTCAAAGTCGTAGAACTCATCGAGGCCTTCATTTTGACAGGATATGGCTCCCGTAACTCTAAACGAGCCAGAAGTTATGGTCGTCCGAATAATCGATATCTACAGGGTGCAACATCCACGGTGCAAGGTGCAACATCCGTCCGAAATGGCGAAACAGTGTCGTACGACTTTTAGAAATGCGTGCATGGATTTGAAACGGAACAATACAATGGTGCACCACTCTCCAGCGACGGAAAGTCGAAGACGGGCCACGGTAATCCTGTTTTACCGTAAAAATCCACGTGTCGAAAAAACGAAGGGTAAAAAACTTACGAGACCCGATTGATATTCGGGTTGTCCTTTTTGGGTATTAATCAATCCGTTGACGGCTGAAAGCCATCAAAGCCGTAGAACTCATCGAGGCCTTCGCTTTGACAGGTTATGGCTCCCGTAACTCTAAACGAGCCAGAAGTTATGGTCGTCCGAATAATCGATATCTACAGGGTGCAACATCCACGGTGCAAGGTGCAACATCCGTCCGAAATGGAGAAACAGTGCCGTACGACTTTTAGAAATGCGTGCATGGATTTGAAATGGAACGGTACCATGGTGCAACACTCTCCTACGATGGTAAGTCGAAGACGGGCCACAGTAATTCCGTTTTACAGTAAAAATCCACGTGTCGAAAAAACGAGGGTAAAAAACTTACGAGACCCGATTGAGATTCGGGTTGTCCTTTTTGGGAATTAATCTTTCCATTGACGGCTGAAAGCTATCAAAGACGTAGAACTCATCGTGGCCTTCGTTTTGACAGGTTATGGCTCCCATAAGTCTAAACGAGCCAGAAGTTATGGCCGTCCGAATAATCGATATCTACAGGGTGCAACATCCACAGTGCAAGGTGCAACATCCGTCCGAAATGGCGAAACAATGCCGTACGACTTTTAGAAATGCGTGCATGGGTTTGAAAAGGAACAGTACCATGGTGCAACACTCTCCAGCGATGGGAAGTCGAAGACAGGCCACGGTAATCCTTTTTTACCGTAAAAATCCACATGTCGAAAAAACGAAGGGTTAAAAACTTACGAGAGCCGATTGAGAATCGGGTTGTCCTTTTTGAGCATTAATCTATCCGTTGAGGGCTGAAAGCTGTCAAAGCCGTAGAACTCATCGAGGCCTTTGTTTTGACAGGTTATGGCTCCGTAACTCTAAACGAGCCAGAATTTATGGCCGTTTGAATAATCGATATTTACAGTGTGCAACATCCACGGTGCAAGGTGCAACATCCGTCCGAAATGGCGAAACAGTGCCGTACGACTTTTAGAAATGCGTGCATGGATTTGAAACGGAACAGTACCATGGTGCACCACTCTCCAGCAATGGGAAGTCGAAGACGGGCCACGGTAATCCCGTTTTACCGTAAAAATCCACGTGTCGAAAAAACGAAGGGTAAAAAACTTACGAGACCCGATTGAGATTCAGGTTGTCATTTTTGGGCATTAATCTATCCGTTGACGGCTGAAAGCGGTCGAATCCGTAGAACTCATCGAGGCCTTCGCTTTGACAAGTTATGGCTCCCGTAACTCTAAACGAGCCAGAAGTTATGGCCGTCCGAATAATCGATATCTACAGGGTGCAACATCCACGGTGCAAGGTGCAACATCCATCCGAAATGGTGAAACAGTGTCGTACGACTTTTAGAAATGCGTGCATGGATTTAAAACGGAACAGTACCATTGTGCACCACTCTCCAGCGATGGGAAGTCGAAGACGGGCCACGGTAATCCCGTTTTAGCGTAACATTCCACGTGTCGAAAAAAAGAAGGGTAAAAAACTTACGAGACCCGATTGACATTCGAGTTGTCCTTTTAGGGCATTAATCTATCCTTTGACGGCTGAAAGCTGTCAAAGCCAAAGAACTCATCGATGCTTTTGTTTTGACAGGTTATGGCTCCTGTAACTCTAAACGAGCCAGAAGTTATGGCCGTCCGAATAATCGATATCTACAGGGTGCAACATCCACGGTGCAAGGTGCAACATCCGTCCGAAATGGCGAAACAGTTCCGTACGACTTTTAGAAATGCGTGCATGGATTTGAAACGGAACAGTACCATGGTGCACCACTCTCCAGCGATGGTAAATCGAAGGCCAGCCACGGTAATTCTGTTTTACCGTAAAAATCCACGTGTCGAAAAAACGAAGGGTAAAAAACTTACGAGACCCGATCGAGATTCGGGTTGTCCCTTTTGGGCATTAATCTATCCGTTGACGGCTCAAAGCCGTCAAAGCCGTAGAACTCGTCGAGGCCTTCGTTTTGACAGGTTATGGCTCTCGTAACTCTAAACGAGCCAGAAGTTATGGTCGTCCGAATAATCGATATCTAAAGGGTGCAACATCCACGGTGCAAGGTGCAACATCCGTCCGAAATGGCGAAACAGTGCCGTACGACCTTTAGAAATGCGTGCATGGATTTGAAACGGAACAGTACCATGGTGCACCACTCTCCTGCGATGGTAAGTCGAAGACGGACCACGATAATCCCGTTTTACCGTAAAAATCCAAGTGTCGAAATACGAAGGGTAAAAAACTTACGACACCCGATTGTGATTAGGGTTGTCCTTTTTGGAAATTAATCTTTCCGTTGACGGCTGAAAGCTGTCAAAGCCGTAGAACTCATCGAGGCCTTCGTTTTGACAGGTTATGGCTCCCGTAACTCTAAACGAGCCAGAAGTTATGGCCGTCCGAATAATCGATATCTACAGGGTGCAACATCTACGGTGCAAGGTGCAACATCCGTCCGAAATGGACAAACAGTGCTGTACGACTTTTAGAAATGCGTGCATGGATTTGAAACGGAACAGTACCATGGTTCACCACTCTCCAGCGATGGGAAGTCGAAGACAGGCCACGGTAATCCATTTTTACCGTAAAAATCCTCATGTCGAAAAAACGAAGGGTCAAAAACTTACGAGATCCGATTGAGATTCGGGTTGTCCTTTTTGAGCATTAATATATCCGTTGAGCGTTGAAAGCTGTCAAAGCCGTAGAACTCATCGAGGCCTTCGTTTTGACAGGTTATGGCTCCGTAACTCTAAACGAGCCAGAAGTTATGGCCGTTTGAATAATCGATATCTATAGGGTGCAACATCCACGGTGCAAGGTGCAACATACGTCCGAAACGGCGAAACAGTGCCGTACGACTTTTAGAAAAGCATGCATGGATTTGAAACGGAACACTACCATGGTGCACCACTCTCCAGCAATGGGAAGTCGAAGACGGGCCACGGTAATCCCGTTTTACCGTAAAAATTCACGTGTCGAAAAAATGAAGGGTAAAAAACTTACGAGACCCGATTGATATTCGGGTTGTCCTTTTTGGGCATAAATCTATCCGTTGACGGCTGAAAGCTGTCAAAGCCGTAGAACTCATCGAGGCCTTCATTTTGACAGGTAATGGCTCCCGTAACTCTAAACGAGCCAGAAGTTATGGCCGTCCGAATAATCGATATCTACAGGGTGCAACATCCACGGTGCAAGATGCAACATCCGTCCGTAATGGCGAAACAGTGCCGTACGAGTTTTAGAAATGCGTGCATGGATTTGAAACGGAACAGTAACATGGTGCACCACTCTCCAGCGATGGTAAATCGAAGACCAGCCACAATAATCCCGTTTTACTGTAAAAATCCAAGTGTCGAAAAAACGAAGGGTTAAAAACTTACGAGACCCGATTTAGATTCGGGTTGTCCTTTTTGGGCATTAATCTATCCGTTGACGGCTAAAAGCAGTCAAAGCCATAGAACTCATCGAGGCCTTCGTTTTGACAGGTTATGGCTCCCGTAACTCTAAACGAGCCAAAAGTTATGGCCGTCCGAATAATCGATATCTACAGGGTGCAACATCCACGGTGCAAGGTGCAACATCCGTCCGAAATGGCGAAACAGTTCCGTACGACTTTTAGAAATGCGTGCATGGATTTGAAACAGAACACTACCATGGTGCACCACTCTCCAGCGATGGGAAGTCGAAGACGGGCCATGGTAATCCCGTTTTACCGTAAAAATCCACGTGTCGAAAAAACGAAGGGTAAAAAACTTAAGAGACCCGATTGAGATTCGGGTTGTCCTTTTTGGCATTAATCTATCCGTTGACGGCTGAAAGCAGTCAAAGCCGTAGAACTCATCGAGGCCTTCGTTTTGACAGGTTATGGCTCCCGTAACTCTAAACGAGCCAAAAGTTATGGCCGTCCGAATAATCGATATCTACAGGGTGCAACATCCACGGTGCAAGGTGCAACATCCATCCAAAATAGTGAAACAGTGTCGTACGACTTTTAGAAATGCGTGCATGGATTTGAAATGGAATAGTACCATGGTGCACCACTCTCCAGCGATGGGAAGTCGAAGACGGGCCACGGTAATCCCGTTTTACCTTAAAATTCCACGTGTCGAAAAAACGAAGGGTAAAAAACTTACGAGACCCGATTGAGATTCGGGTTGTCCTTTTTGGGCATTAATCTATCCGTTGACGACTGAAAGCTATCAAAGCCGTAGAACTCATCGAGGCTTTTGTTTTGACAGGTTATGGCTCCCGTAACTCTAAACGAGCCAGAAGTTATGGCCGTCCGAATAATCGATATCTACAGGGTGCAACATCCACGGTGCAAGGTGCAACATCCGTCCGAAATGGCGAAACAGTTCCGTACGACTTTTAGATATGCGTGCATGAATTTGAAACGGAACAGTACCATGGTGCACCACTCTCTAGCGATATTAAATCGAAGGCCAGCCACGGTAATCCAGTTTTACCGTAAAAATCCATGTGTCGAAAAAACGAAGGGTAAAAAACATACGAGACCCGATTGAGATTCAGGTTGTCCTTTTTGGGCATTAATCTATCCGTTGACGACTGAAAGCCGTCAAAGTCGTAGAACTCATCGAGGCCTTCGTTTTGACAGGTTATGGCTCCCGTAACTCTAAACGAGCCAGAAGTTATGGTCGTCCGAATAATCGATATCTACAGGGTGCAACATCCACGGTGCAAGGTGCAACATCCGTCCGAAATGGCGAAACAGCGCCGTACGACTTTTAGAAATGCGTGCATGGATTTGAAACGGAACAGTACAATGGTGCACCACTCTCCAGCGATGGGAAGTCGAAGACGGGCCACGGTAATCCTGTTTTACCGTAAAAATCCACGTGTCGAAAAAACGAAGGGTAAAAAACTTTCGAGACCCGACTGATATTCAGGTTGTCCTTTTTGGGCATTAATCAATCCGTTGACGGCTGAAAGCCGTCAAAGCCGTAGAACTCATCGAGGCCTTCGTTTTGACAGGTTATGACTCCCGTAACTCTAAACGAGCCATAAGTTATGGTCGTCCGAATAATCGATATCTACAGGGTGCAAGATCCACGGTGCAAGGTGCAACATCCGTCCGAAATGGCGAAACAGTGCCGTACGACTTTTAGAAAAGCGTGCATGGATTTGAAACGGAATAGTACCATGGTGCACCACTCTTCTGCGATGGTAAGTCGAAGACGGGCCACGGTAATCCCGTTTTACCTTAAAAATCCACGTGTCGAAAAAACGAGGGTAAAAAACTTACGAGACCCGATTGAGATTCGGGTTGTCCTTTTTGGGAATTAATCTTTCCATTGACGGCTGAAAGCGGTCAAAGCCGTAAAACTCATCGAGGCCTTCGTTTTGATAGGTTATGGCTCCCATAACTCTAAACAAGCCAGAATTTATGGCCGTCCGAATAATCGATATCTACAGGGTGCAACATCCACGGTGCAAGGTGCAACATCCGTCCGAAATGGCGAAACAGTGTCGTACGACTTTTAGAAATGCGTGCATGGGTTTGAAACGGAACTGTACCATGGTGCAACACTCTCCAGCGATGGGAAGTCGAAGACAGGCCGCGGTAATCCTTTTTTACCGTAAAAATCCACATGTCGAAAAAACGAAGGGTTAAAAACTTACGAGACCCGATTGAGATTCGGGTTGTCCTTTTTGAGCATTAATCTATCCGCTGAGGGCTGAAAGCTGTCAAAGCCGTAGAACTCATCGAGGCCTTCTTTTTGACAGGTTATGGCTCCGTAACTCTAAACGAGCCAGAAGTTATGGTCGTCCGAATAATCGATATCTACAGGGTGCAACATCCACGGTGCAAGGTGCAACATCCGTCCGAAATGGCGAAACAGTGCCGTACGACTTTTAGAAATGCGTGCATGGATTTGAAATGGAACGGTAACATGGTGCAACACTCTCCTGCGATGGTAGGTCGAAGACGGGCCACAGTAATCCCGTTTTACAGTAAAAATCCACGTGTCGAAAAAACGAGGGTAAAAAACTTACGAGACCCGATTGAGATTCGGGTTGTCCTTTTTGGGAATTAATCTTTCCATTGACGGCTGAAAGCTATCAAAGACGTAGAACTCATCGTGGCCTTCGTTTTGACAGGTTATGGCTCCCATAACTCTAAACGAGCCAGAAGTTATGGCCGTCCGAATAATCGATATCTACAGGGTGCAACATCCACAGTGCAAGGTGCAACATCCGTCCGAAATGGCAAAACAATGCCGTACGACTTTTAGAAATGCGTGCATGGGTTTGAAAAGGAACAGTACCATGGTGCAACACTCTCCAGCGATGGGAAGTCGAAGACAGGCCACGGTAATCCTTTTTTACCGTAAAAATCCACATGTCGAAAAAACGAAGGGTTAAAAACTTACGAGAGCCGATTGAGAATCGGGTTGTCCTTTTTGAGCATTAATCTATCCGTTGAGGGCTGAAAGCTGTCAAAGCCGTAGAACTCATCCAGGCCTTTGTTTTGACAGGTTATGGCTCCGTAACTCTAAACGAGCCAGAATTTATGGCCGTTTGAATAATCGATATTTACAGTGTGCAACATCCACGGTGCAAGGTGCAACATCCGTCCGAAATGGCGAAACAGTGCCGTACGACTTTTAGAAATGCGTGCATGGATTTGAAACGGAACAGTACCATGGTGCACCACTCTCCAGCAATGGGAAGTCGAAGACGGGCCACGGTAATCCCGTTTTACCGTAAAAATCCACGTGTCGAAAAAACGAAGGGTAAAAAACTTACGAGACCCGATTGAGATTCGGGTTGTCATTTTTGGGCATTAATCTATCCGTTGACGGCTGAAAGCGGTCGAATCCGTAGAACTCATCGAGGCCTTCGTTTTGACAAGTTATGGCTCCCGTAACTCTAAACGAGCCAGAAGTTATGGCCGTCCGAATAATCGATATCTACAGGGTGCAACATCCACGGTGCAAGGTGCAACATCCATCCGAAATGGTGAAACAGTGTCGTACGACTTTTAGAAATGCGTGCATGGATTTAAAACGGAACAATACCATGGTGCACCACTCTCCAGCGATGGGAAGTCGAAGACGGGCCACGGTAATCCCGTTTTAGCGTAACATTCCACGTGTCGAAAAAAAGAAGGGTAAAAAACTTACGAGACCCGATTGAGATTCGAGTTGTCCTTTTAGGGCATTAATCTATCCTTTGACGGCTGAAAGCTGTCAAAGCCAAAGAACTCATCGATGCTTTTGTTTTGACAGGTTATGGCTCCCGTAACTCTAAACGAGCCAGAAGTTATGGCCGTCCGAATAATCGATATCTACAGGGTGCAACATCCACGGTGCAAGGTGCAACATCCGTCCGAAATGGCGAAACAGTTCCGTACGACTTTTAGAAATGCGTGCGTGGATTTGAAACGGAACAGTACCATGGTGCACCACTCTCCAGCGATGGTAAATCGAAGGCCAGCCACGGTAATTCTGTTTTACCGTAAAAATCCACGTGTCGAAAAAACGAAGGGTAAAAAACTTACGAGACCCGATCGAGATTCGGGTTGTCCTTTTTGGGCATTAATCTATCCGTTGACGGCTCAAAGCCGTCAAAGCCGTAGAACTCGTCGAGGCCTTCGTTTTGACAGGTTATGGCTCTCGTAACACTAAACGAGCCAGAAGTTATGGTCGTCCGAATAATCGATATCTAAAGGGTGCAACATCCACGGTGCAAGGTGCAACATCCGTCCGAAATGGCGAAACAGTGCCGTACGACCTTTAGAAATGCGTGCATGGATTTGAAACGGAACAGTACCATGGTGCACCACTCTCCTGCGATGGTAAGTCGCAGACGGACCACGATAATCCCGTTTTACCATTAAAATCCAAGTGTCGAAATACGAAGGGTAAAAAACTTACGAGACCCGATTGTGATTAGGGTTGTCCTTTTTGGAAATTAATCTTTCCGTTGACGGCTGAAAGCTGTCAAAGCCGTAGAACTCATCGAGGCCTTCGTTTTGACAGGTTATGGCTCCCGTAACTCTAAACGAGCCAGAAGTTATGGCCGTCCGAATAATCGATATCTACAGGGTGCAACATCCACGGTGCAAGGTGCAACATCCGTCCGAAATGGACAAACAGTGCCGTACGACTTTTAGAAATGCGTGCATGGATTTGAAACGGAACAGTACCATGGTTCACCACTCTCCAGCGATGGGAAGTCGAAGACAGTCCACGGTAATCCTTTTTTACCGTAAAAATCCTCATGTCGAAAAAACGAAGGGTCAAAAACTTACGAGATCCGATTGAGATTCGGGTTGTCCTTTTTGAGCATTAATATATCCGTTGAGCGTTGAAAGCTGTCAAAGCCGTAGAACTCATCGAGGCCTTCGTTTTGACAGGTTATGGCTCCGTAACTCTAAACGAGCCAGAAGTTATGGCCGTTTGAATAATCGATATCTACAGGGTGCAACATCCACGGTGCAAGGTGCAACATACGTCCGAAACGGCGAAACAGTGCCGTACGAATTTTAGAAAAGCATGCATGGATTTGAAACGGAACACTACCATGGTGCACCACTCTCCAGCAATGGGAAGTCGAAGACGGGCCACGGTAATCCCGTTTTACCGTAAAAATTCACGTGTCGAAAAAATGAAGGGTAAAAAACTTACGAGACCTGATTGAAATTCGGGTTGTCCTTTTTGGGCATAAATCTATCCGTTGACGGCTGAAAGCTGTCAAAGCCGTAGAACTCATCGAGGCCTTCATTTTGACAGGTAATGGCTCCCGTAACTCTAAACGAGCCAGAAGTTATGGCCGTCCGAATAATCGATATCTACAGGGTGCAACATCCACGGTGCAAGATGCAACATCCGTCCGTAATGGCGAAACAGTGCCGTACGAGTTTTAGAAATGCGTGCATGGATTTGAAACGGAACAGTAACATGGTGCACCACTCTCCAGCGATGGTAAATCGAAGACCAGCTACAATAATCCCGTTTTACTGTAAAAATCCAAGTGTCGAAAAAACGAAGGGTTAAAAACTTACGAGACCCGATTTAGATTCGGGTTGTCCTTTTTGGGCATTAATCTATCCGTTGACGGCTAAAAGCAGTCAAAGCCATAGAACTCATCGAGGCCTTCGTTTTGACAGGTTATGGCTCCCGTAACTCTAAACGAGCCAAAGTTATGGCCGTCCGAATAATCGATATCTACAGGGTGCAACATCCACGGTGCAAGGTGCAACATCCGTCCGAAATGGCGAAACAGTTCCGTACGACTTTTAGAAATGCGTGCATGGATTTGAAACAGAACACTACCATGGTGCACCACTCTCCAGCGATGGGAAGTCGAAGACGGGCCATGGTAATCCCGTTTTACCGTAAAAATCCACGTGTCGAAAAAACGAAGGGTAAAAAACTTAAGAGACCCGATTGAGATTCGGGTTGTCCTTTTTGGCATTAATCTATCCGTTGACGGCTGAAAGCAGTCAAAGCCGTAGAACTCATCGAGGCCTTCGTTTTGACAGGTTATGGCTCCCGTAACTCTAAACGAGCCAAAAGTTATGGCCGTCCGAATAATCGATATCTACAGGGTGCAACATCCACGGTGCAAGGTGCAACATCCATCCAAAATAGTGAAACAGTGTCGTACGACTTTTAGAAATGCGTGCATGGATTTGAAATGGAACAGTACCATGGTGCACCACTCTCCAGCGATGGGAAGTCGAAGACGGGCCACGGTAATCCCGTTTTACCTTAAAATTCCACGTGTCGAAAAAACGAAGGGTAAAAAACTTACGAGACCCGATTGAGATTCGGGTTGTCCTTTTTTGGCATTAATCTATCCGTTGACGACTGAAAGCTGTCAATGCCGTAGAACTCATCGAGGCTTTTGTTTTGACAGGTTATGGCTCCCGTAACTCTAAACGAGCCAGAAGTTATGGCCGTCCGAATAATCGATATCTACAGGGTGCAACATCCACGGTGCAAGGTGCAACATCCGTCCGAAATGGCGAAACAGTTCCGTACGACTTTTAGATATGCGTGCATGAATTTGAAACGGAACAGTACCATGGTGCACCACTCTCTAGCGATATTAAATCGAAGGCCAGCCACGGTAATCCAGTTTTACCGTAAAAATCCATGTGTCGAAAAAACGAAGGGTAAAAAACATACGAGACCCGATTGAGATTCGGGTTGTCCTTTTTGGGCATTAATCTATCCGTTGACAACTGAAAGCCGTCAAAGTCGTAGAACTCATCGAGGCCTTCGTTTTGACAGGTTATGGCTCCCGTAACTCTAAACGAGCCAGAAGTTATGGTCGTCCGAATAATCGATATCTACAGGGTGCAACATCCACGGTGCAAGGTGCAACATCCGTCCGAAATGGCGAAACAGTGCCGTACGACTTTTAGAAATGCGTGCATGGATTTGAAACGGAACAGTACAATGGTGCACCACTCTCCAGCGATGGGAAGTCGAAGACGGGCCACGGTAATCCTGTTTTACCGTAAAAATCCACGTGTCGAAAAAACGAAGGGTAAAAAACTTTCGAGACCCGACTGATATTCAGGTTGTCCTTTTTGGGCATTAATCAATCCGTTGACGGCTGAAAGCCGTCAAAGCCGTAGAACTCATCGAGGCCTTCGTTTTGACAGGTTATGACTCCCGTAACTCTAAACGAGCCATAAGTTATGGTCGTCCGAATAATCGATATCTACAGGGTGCAAGATCCACGGTGCAAGGTGCAACATCCGTCCGAAATGGCGAAACAGTGTCGTACGACTTTTAGAAAAGCGTGCATGGATTTGAAACGGAATAGTACCATGGTGCACCACTCTTCTGCGATGGTAAGTCGAAGACGGGCCACGGTAATCCCGTTTTACCTTAAAAATCCACGTGTCGAAAAAACGAGGGTAAAAAACTTACGAGACCCGATTGAGATTCGGGTTGTCCTTTTTGGGAATTAATATTTCCATTGACGGCTGAAAGCGGTCAAAGCCGTAAAACTCATCGAGGCCTTCGTTTTGACAGGTTATGGCTCCCATAACTCTAAACAAGCCAGAATTTATGGCCGTCCGAATAATCGATATCTACAGGGTGCAACATCCACGGTGCAAGGTGCAACATCCGTCCGAAATGGCGAAACAGTGTCGTACGACTTTTAGAAATGCGTGCATGGGTTTGAAACGGAACTGTACCATGGTGCAACACTCTCCAGCGATGGGAAGTCGAAGACAGGCCGCGGTAATCCTTTTTTACCGTAAAAATCCACATGTCGAAAAAACGAAGGGTTAAAAACTTACGAGACCCGATTGAGATTCGGGTTGTCCTTTTTGAGCATTAATCTATCCGTTGAGGGCTGAAAGCTGTCAAAGCCGTAGAACTCATCGAGGCCTTCTTTTTGACAGGTTATGGCTCCGTAAGTCTAAACGAGCCAGAAGTTATG
This sequence comes from Allium cepa, assembly GCA_030765085.1. Classification (NCBI taxonomy): domain Eukaryota; kingdom Viridiplantae; phylum Streptophyta; class Magnoliopsida; order Asparagales; family Amaryllidaceae; genus Allium; species Allium cepa. Next base: position 41,155,778 of record CM060941.1, on the reverse strand, counting down.
GTCGTCCGAATAATCGATATCTACAGGGTGCAACATCCACGGTGCAAGGGGCAACATCCGTCCGAAATGGCGAAACAGTGCCGTACGACTTTTAGAAATGCGTGCATGGATTTGAAATGGAACGGTACCATGGTGCAACACTCTCCTGCGATGGTAAGTCGAAGACGGGCCAAAGTAATCCCGTTTTACAGTAAAAATCCACGTGTCGAAAAAACGAGGGTAAAAAACTTACGAGACCCGATTGAGATTCGGGTTGTCCTTTTTGGGAATTAATCTTTCCATTGACGGCTGAAAGCTATCAAAGACGTAGAACTCATCGTGGCCTTCGTTTTGACAGGTTATGGCTCCCATAACTCTAAACGAGCCAGAAGTTATGGCCGTCCGAATAATCGATATCTACAGGGTGCAACATCCACAGTGCAAGGTGCAACATCCGTCCGAAATGGCGAAACAATGCCGTACGACTTTTAGAAATGCGTGCATGGGTTTGAAAAGGAACAGTACCATGGTGCAACACTCTCCAACGATGGGAAGTCGAAGAGAGGCCACGGTAATCATTTTTTACCGTAAAAATCCACATGTCGAAAAAACGAAGGGTTAAAAACTTACGAGAGCCGATTGAGAATCGGGTTGTCCTTTTTGAGCATTAATCTATCCGTTGAGGGCTGAAAGCTGTCAAAGCCGTAGAACTCATCGAGGCCTTTGTTTTGACAGGTTATGGCTCCGTAACTCTAAACGAGCCAGAATTTATGGCCGTTTGAATAATCGATATTTACAGTGTGCAACATCCACGGTGCAAGGTGCAACATCCGTCCGAAATGGCGAAACAGTGCCGTACGACTTTTAGAAATGCGTGCATGGATTTGAAACGGAACAGTACCATGGTGCACCACTCTCCAGCAATGGGAAGTCGAAGACGGGCCACGGTAATCCCGTTTTACCGTAAAAATCCACGTGTCGAAAAAACGAAGGGTAAAAAACTTACGAGACCCGATTGAGATTCGGGTTGTCATTTTTGGGCATTAATCTATCCGTTGACGGCTGAAAGCGGTCGAATCCGTAGAACTCATCGAGGCCTTCGTTTTGACAAGTTATGGCTCCCGTAACTCTAAACGAGCCAGAAGTTATGGCCGTCCGAATAATCGATATCTACAGGGTGCAACATCCACGGTGCAAGGTGCAACATCCATCCGAAATGGTGAAACAGTGTCGTACGACTTTTAGAAATGCGTGCATGGATTTAAAACGGAACAGTACCATGGTGCACCACTCTCCAGCGATGGGAAGTCGAAGACGGGCCACGGTAATCCCGTTTTAGCGTAACATTCCACGTGTCGAAAAAAAGAAGGGTAAAAAACTTACGAGACCCGATTGAGATTCGAGTTGTCCTTTTAGGGCATTAATCTATCCTTTGATGGCTGAAAGCTGTCAAAGCCAAAGAACTCATCGATGCTTTTGTTTTGACAGGTTATGGCTCCTGTAACTCTAAACGAGCCAGAAGTTATGGCCGTCCGAATAATCGATATCTACAGGGTGCAACATCCACGGTGCAAGGTGCAACATCCGTCCGAAATGGCGAAACAGTTCCGTACTACTTTTAGAAATGCGTGCATGGATTTGAAACGGAACAGTACCATGGTGCACCACTCTCCAGCGATGGTAAATCGAAGGCCAGCCACGGTAATTCTGTTTTACCGTAAAAATCCACGTGTCGAAAAAACGAAGGGTAAAAAACTTACGAGACCCGATCGAGATTCGGGTTGTCCTTTTTGGGCATTAATCTATCCGTTGACGGCTCAAAGCCGTCAAAGCCGTAGAACTCGTCGAGGCCTTCGTTTTGACAGGTTATGGCTCTCGTAACACTAAACGAGCCAGAAGTTATGGTCGTCCGAATAATCGATATCTAAAGGGTGCAACATCCACGGTGCAAGGTGCAACATCCGTCCGAAATGGCGAAACAGTGCCGTACGACCTTTAGAAATGCGTGCATGGATTTGAAACGGAACAGTACCATGGTGCACCACTCTCCTGCGATGGTAAGTCGCATACGGACCACGATAATCCCGTTTTACCATTAAAATCCAAGTGTCGAAATACGAAGGGTAAAAAACTTACGAGACCCGATTGTGATTAGGGTTGTCCTTTTTGGAAATTAATCTTTCCGTTGACGGCTGAAAGCTGTCAAAGCCGTAGAACTCATCGAGGCCTTCGTTTTGACAGGTTATGGCTCCCGTAACTCTAAACGAGCCAGAAGTTATGGCCGTCCGAATAATCGATATCTACAGGGTGCAACATCCACGGTGCAAGGTGCAACATCCGTCCGAAATGGACAAACAGTGCCGTACGACTTTTAGAAATGCGTGCATGGATTTGAAACGGAACAGTACCATGGTTCACCACTCTCCAGCGATGGGAAGTCGAAGACAGGCCACGGTAATCCTTTTTTACCGTAAAAATCCTCATGTCGAAAAAACGAAGGGTCAAAAACTTACGAGATCCGATTGAGATTCGGGTTGTCCTTTTTGAGCATTAATATATCCGTTGAGCGTTGAAAGCTGTCAAAGCCGTAGAACTCATCGAGGCCTTCGTTTTGACAGGTTATGGCTCCGTAACTCTAAACGAGCCAGAAGTTATGGCCGTTTGAATAATCGATATCTACAGGGTGCAACATCCACGGTGCAAGGTGCAACATACGTCCGAAACGGCGAAACAGTGCCGTACGAATTTTAGAAAAGCATGCATGGATTTGAAACGGAACACTACCATGGTGCACCACTCTCCAGCAATGGGAAGTCGAAGACGGGCCACGGTAATCCCGTTTTACCGTAAAAATTCACGTGTCGAAAAAATGAAGGGTAAAAAACTTACGAGACCTGATTGAAATTCGGGTTGTCCTTTTTGGGCATAAATCTATCCGTTGACGGCTGAAAGCTGTCAAAGCCGTAGAACTCATCGAGGCCTTCATTTTGACAGGTAATGGCTCCCGTAACTCTAAACGAGCCAGAAGTTATGGCCGTCCGAATAATCGATATCTACAGGGTGCAACATCCACGGTGCAAGGTGCAACATCCGTCCGAAATGGCGAAACAGTGTCGTACGACTTTTAGAAATGCGTGCATGGGTTTGAAACGGAACTGTACCATGGTGCAACACTCTCCAGCGATGGGAAGTCGAAGACAGGCCGCGGTTAATCCCGTTTTACTGTTAAAATCCAAGTGTCGAAAAAACGAAGGGTTAAAAACTTACGAGACCCGATTTAGATTCGGGTTGTCCTTTTTGGGCATTCATCTATCCGTTGACGGCTAAAAGCAGTCAAAGCCATAGAACTCATCGAGGCCTTCGTTTTGACAGGTTATGGCTCCCGTAACTCTAAACGAGCCAAAAGTTATGGCCGTCCGAATAATCGATATCTACAGGGTGCAACATCCACGGTGCAAGGTACAACATCCGTCCGAAATGGCGAAACAGTTCCGTACGACTTTTAGAAATGCGTGCATGGATTTGAAACAGAACACTACCATGGTGCACCGCTCTCCAGCGATGGGAAGTCGAAGACGGGCCATGGTAATCCCGTTTTACCGTAAAAATCCACGTGTCGAAAAAACGAAGGGTAAAAAACTTAAGAGACCCGATTGAGATTCGGGTTGTCCTTTTTGGCATTAATCTATCCGTTGACGGCTGAAAGCAGTCAAAGCCGTAGAACTCATCGAGGCCTTCGTTTTGACAGGTTATGGCTCCCGTAAATCTAAACGAGCCAAAAGTTATGGCCGTCCGAATAATCGATATCTACAGGGTGCAACATCCACGGTGCAAGGTGCAACATCCATCCAAAATAGTGAAACAGTGTCGTACGACTTTTAGAAATGCGTGCATGGATTTGAAATGGAACAGTACCATGGTGCACCACTCTCCAGCGATGGGAAGTCGAAGACGGGCCACGGTAATCCCGTTTTACCTTAAAATTCCACGTGTCGAAAAAACGAAGGGTAAAAAACTTACGAGACCCGATTGAGATTCGGGTTGTCCTTTTTGGGCATTAATCTATCCGTTGACGACTGAAAGCTGTCAAAGCCGTAGAACTCATCGAGGCTTTTGTTTTGACAGGTTATGGATCCCGTAACTCTAAACGAGCCAGAAGTTATGGCCGTCCGAATAATCGATATCTACAGGGTGCAACATCCACGGTGCAAGGTGCAACATCCGTCCGAAATGGCGAAACAGTTCCGTACGACTTTTAGATATGCGTGCATGAATTTGAAACGGAACAGTACCATGGTGCACCACTCTCTAGCGATATTAAATCGAAGGCCAGCCACGGTAATCCAGTTTTACCGTAAAAATCCATGTGTCGAAAAAACAAAGGGTAAAAAACATACGAGACCCGATTGAGATTCGGGTTGTCCTTTTTGGGCATTAATCTATCCGTTGACGATTGAAAGCCGTCAAAGTCGTAGAACTCATCGAGGCCTTCGTTTTGACAGGTTATGGCTCCCGTAACTCTAAACGAGCCAGAAGTTATGGTCGTCCGAATAATCGATATCTACAGGGTGCAACATCCACGGTGCAAGGTGCAACATCCGTCCGAAATGGCGAAACAGTGCCGTACGACTTTTAGAAATGCGTGCATGGATTTGAAACGGAACAGTACAATGGTGCACCACTCTCCAGCGATGGGAAGTCGAAGACGGGCCACGGTAATCCTGTTTTACCGTAAAAATCCACGTGTCGAAAAAACGAAGGGTAAAAAACTTTCGAGACACGATTGATATTCAGGTTGTCCTTTTTGGGCATTAATCAATCCGTTGACGGCTGAAAGCCGTCAAAGCCGTAGAACTCATCGAGGCCTTCGTTTTGACAGGTTATGACTCCCGTAACTCTAAACGAGCCATAAGTTATGGTCGTCCGAATAATCGATATCTACAGGGTGCAAGATCCACGGTGCAAGGTGCAACATCCGTCCGAAATGGCGAAACAGTGCCATACGACTTTTAGAAAAGCGTGCATGGATTTGAAACGAAATAGTACCATGGTGCACCACTCTTCTGCGATGGTAAGTCGAAGACGGGCCACGGTAATCCCGTTTTACCTTAAAAATCCACGTGTCGAAAAAACGAGGGTAAAAAACTTACGAGACCCGATTGAGATTCGGGTTGTCCTTTTTGGGAATTAATCTTTCCATTGACGGCTGAAAGCGGTCAAAGCCGTAAAACTCATCGAGGCCTTCGTTTTGACAGGTTATGGCTCCCATAACTCTAAACAAGCCAGAATTTATGGCCGTCCGAATAATCGATATCTACAGGGTGCAACATCCACGGTGCAAGGTGCAACATCCGTCCGAAATGGCGAAACAGTGTCGTACGACTTTTAGAAATGCGTGCATGGGTTTGAAACGGAACTGTACCATGGTGCAACACTCTCCAGCGATGGGAAGTCGAAGACAGGCCGCGGTAATCCTTTTTTACCGTAAAAATCCACATGTCGAAAAAACGAAGGGTTAAAAACTTACGAGACCTGATTGAGATTCGGGTTGTCCTTTTTGAGCATTAATCTATCCGTCGAGGGCTGAAAGCTATCAAAGCCGCAGAACTCATCGAGGCCTTCTTTTTGACAGGTTATGGCTGGTCGTTTGAATAATCGATATCTACAGTGTGCAACATCCACGGTGCAAGGTGCAACATCCGTCCGAAACGGCGAAACAGTGTCGTACGACTTTTAGAAATGCGTGCATGGATTTGAAACGGAACACTACCATGGTGCACCACTCTCCAGCAATGGGAAGTCGAAGACGGGCCACGGTAATCCCGTTTTACCGTAAAAATCCACGTGTCGAAAAAACGAAGGGTAAAAAACTTACGACACCCGATTGAGATTCGGGTTGTCATTTTTTGGCATTAATCTATCCGTTGACGGCTGAAAGCGGTCGAAGTCGTATAACTCATCGAGGCCTTCGTTTTGACAGGTTATGGCTCCCGTAACACTAAACGAGTCAGAAGTTATGGCCGTCCGAATAATCGATATCTACAGGGTGCAACATCCACGGTGCAAGGTGCAACATCCATCCGAAATGGTGAAACAGTGCCGTACGACTTTTAGAAATGAGTGCATGGATTTGAAACGGAATAGTACCATGGTGCACCACTCTCCAGCGAAGGGAAGTCGAAGACGGGCCACGGTAATCCCGTTTTACCGTAAAATTCCACGTGTCGAAAAAACGAAGAGTAAAAAACTTACGAGACCCGATTGAGATTCGGGTTGTCCTTCGTGGGCATTAATCTATCCGTTGACGGCTGAAAGTGGTCAAAGCCGTAGAACTCATCGAGGCCTTCGTTTTGACAGGTAATGGCTCCCGTAACTCTAAACGAGCCAGAAGTTATGGCCGTCCGAATAATCGATATCTACAGGGGGCAACATCCACGGTGCAAGGTGCAACATCCATCCGAAATGGTGAAACAGTGCCGTACGACTTTTATAAATGCGTGCATGGATTTGAAATGGAACAGTACCATGGTGCACCACTCTCCAGCGATGGGAAGTCGAAGACGTGCCACGGTAATCCCGTTTTACCGTAAAATTCCACGTGTCGAAAAAACGAAGGGTAAAAAACTTACGATACCCGATTGAGATTCGGGTTGTCCTTTTTGGGCATTAATCTATCCGTTGATTATTGAAAGTTGTCAAAGCCGTAGAACTCATCTAGGCTTTTGTTTTGACAGGTTATGGCTCCCGTAACTCTAAACGAGCCAGAAGTTATGGCCGTCCGAATAATCGATATCTATAGGGTGCAACATCCACGGTGCAAGGTGCAACATCCGTCCGAAATGGCGAAACTGTGCCGTACGACTTTTAGAAATGCGTGCACGGATTTGAAACGGAACAGTACCATGGTGCACCACTCTCCAGCGATGGTAAATCGAAGACCAGCCACAGTAATCCCGTTTTACCGTAAAAATCCACGTGTCGAAAAAACGAAGGGTTAAAAACTTACGAGACCCGATTGAGATTCGGGTTGTCCTTTTTGGGCATTAATCTATCCGTTGACGGCTGAAAGCAGTCAAAGCCGTAGACTCATCGAGGCCTTCATTTTGACAGGTTATGGCTCCCGTAACTCTAAACGAGCTAGAAGTTATGGCCGTTTTAATAATCGATATCTACAGGGTGCAACATCCACGGTGAAAGGTGCAACATCCGTCCAAAATGGTGAAACAGTGCCGTACGACTTTTAGAAATGAGTGCATGCATTTGAAACGGAACAGTACCATGGTGAACCACTCTCTGGCGATGGGAAGTCGAAGACGGGCCACGGTAATCCCGTTTTACCGTAAAAATCCACGTGTCGAAAAAACGAAGGGTAAAAATCTTACGAGACCAGATAGAGATTCGGGTTGTCCTTTTAGGGCATTAATCTATCCGTTGACGGCTGAAAGCGGTCAAAGCCGTAGAACTCATCGAGGCCTTCGTTTTGACAGGTAATGGCTACCGTAACTCTAAACGAGCCAGAAGTTATGGCCGTCCGAATAATCGATATCTACAGGGTGCAACATCCACGGTGCAAGGTGCAACATCCATCCGAAATGGTGAAACAGTGCCGTACGACTTTTAGAAATGCGTGCATGGATTTGGAATGGAACAGTACCATGGTGCACCACTCTCCAGCGATGGGAAGTCGAAGACGTGCAACGGTAATCCCGTTTTACCGTAAAATTCCACGTGTCGAAAAAACGAAGGGTAAAAAACTTACGAGACCCGATTGAGATTCGGGTTGTCCTTTTTGGGCATTAATCTATCTGTTGACTACTGAAAGCTGTCAAAGCCGTAGAACTCATCGAGGCTTTTGTTTTGACAGGTTATGGCTCCCGTAACTCTAAACGAGCCAGAAGTTATGGCCGTCCAAATAATCGATATCTACAGGGTGCAACATCCACGGTGCAAGGTGCAACATCCGTCCGAAATGGCGAAACTGTGCCGTACGACTTTTAGAAATGCATGCATGGATTTGAAACGGAACAGTACCATGGTGCACCACTCTGCAGCGATGGGAAGTCGTAGACGGGCCACGGTAATCCTGTTTTACCGTAAAAATCCACGTGTCGAAAAAACGAAGGGTTAAAAACTTACGAGACCCGATTGAGATTCGAGTTGTCCTTTTTGGGCATTAATCTATCCATTGACGGCTGAAAGCTGTCAAAGCCGTAGAACTCATCGAGGCCTTCGTTTTGACAGGTTATGGCTCTCGTAACTCTAAACGAGCCAGAAGTTATGGCCGTCCGAATAATCGATATCTACAGGGTGCAACATCCACGGTGCAAGGTGCAACATCCGTCCGAAATGGCGAAACGGTTCTGTACGACTTCTAGAAATATGTGCATGGATTTGAAACAGAACACTACCATGGTGCACCACTCTCCAGCGATGGGAAGTCGAAGACGGGCCACGGTAATCCCGTTTTGTCGTAAAAATCCATGTGTCGAAAAAACGAAGGGTAAAAAACTTACGAGACCCGATTGAGATTCGGGTTGTCCTTTTTGGGCATTAATCTATCTGTTGACGGCTGAAAGAGGTCAAAGCCGTAGAACTCATCGAGGCCTTCGTTTTGACAGGTTATGGCTCCCGTAACTCTAAACGAGCCAGAAGTTATGGCCGTCCGAATAATCGATATCTACAGGGTGCAACATCCACGGTGCAAGGTGCAACATCCATCCGAAATGGTGAAATAGTGCCGTACGACTTTTAGAAATGCGTGCTTGGATTTGAAACGGAACAGTACCATGGTGCCCCACTCTCCAGCGATGGGAAGTCGAAGACGGACACGGTAATCCCGTTTTACCGTAAAATTCCACGTGTCGAAAAAACGAAGGGTAAAAAACTTACGAGACCCGATTGAGATTCGGGTTGTCCTTTTTGGGCTTTAATCTATCCGTTGACGGCTGAAAGCGGTCAAAGCCATAGAACTCATTGAGGCCTTCGTTTTGACAGGTTATGGCTCCCGTAACTCTAAATGAGCCAGAAGTTATGGCCGTCCGAATAATCGATATCTACAGGGTGCAACATCCACGGTGCAAGGTGCAACATCCATCCGAAATGGCGAAACAGCGCCGTACGACTTTTAGAAATGCGTGCATGGATTTGAAACGGAACAGTACCATGGTGCACCACTTTCCGGCGATGGTAAGTCGAAGACGGGCCACGGTAATCCCGTTTTACCGTAAAAATCCACGTGTCGAAAAAACGAAGGGTAAAAAACTTACGAGACCCGATTGAGATTCGGGTTGTCCTTTTTGGGAATTAATATTTCCGTTGATGGCTGAAAGCTGTCAAAGCCGTAGAACTCATCGAGGCCTTCGTTTTGACAGGTTATGGCTCCCGTAACTCTAAACGAGCCAGAAGTTATGGCCATCCGAATAATCGATATCTACAGGGTGCAACATCCACGGTGCAAGGTGCAACATCCATCCGAAATAGCGAAACAGTGCCGTACGACTTTTAGAAATGCGTGCATGGATTTGAAATGGAACAGTACCATGGTGCAACACTCTCCAGCGATGGGAAGTCGAAGACAGGCCACGGTAATCCTTTTTTACCGTAAAAATCCAAATGTCGAAAAAACGAGGGGTTAAAAACTTACAAGACCCGATTGAGATTCGGGTTGTCCTTTTTGAGCATTAATCTATCCGTTGAGGGCTGAAAGCTGTCAAAGCCGTAGAACTCATCGAGGCCTTCGTTTTGACTGGTTATGGCGCCGTAAATCTAAACGAGCCAGAAGTTATGGCCGTTTGAATAATCGATATCTACAGGGTGCAACATCCACGGTGCAAGGTGCAACATCCGTCCGAAATGGCGAAACAGTGCCATGCGACTTTTAGAAATGCGTGCATGGATTTGAAACAGAACAGTACCATGGTGCACCATTCTCTAGCGATGGAAAGTCGAAGACAGGCCACGGTAATCCCGTTTTACCGTAAAAATCCACGTGTCGAAAAAACGAAGGTTAAAAAACTTACGAGACCCGATTGAGATTCGGGTTGTTCTTTTTGGGCATTAATCTATCCGTTGACGGCTGAAAGTGGTCAAAGCCGTAGAACTCATCGAGGCCTTCGTTTCGACAGGTTTTGGCTCCCGTAACTCCAAACGAGCCAGAAGTTATGGCCGTCCGAATAATCGATATCTACAGGGTGCAACATCCATGGTGCAAGGTGCAACATCCATCCGAAATGGTGAAACAGTGCCCTACGACTTTTAGAAATGCTTGCATGGATTTGAAACGGAACAGTACCATGGTGCACCACTCTCCAGCGATGGGAAGTCGAAGACGGGCCACGGTAATCCCGTTTTACCGTAAAATTCCACGTGTCGAAAAAACGAAGGGTAAAAAACTTACGAGACCCGATTGAGATTCGGGTTGTCCTTTTTGGGCATTAATCTATCCGTTGTTGGGTGAATTCTCACCCAGGAGATCTCGAGACCAAGAAGCATCAGTTCCATCGGGGTTTGCCCACTCCATTCGTTCCATTCCATCCGGTACTCAAGCTCATCCGGTACACAGGCAACCACCGAACCACCTATCCGCCGAACCAAAAACAACACCGGTCCAAAACCACATCAATGCCGAACCAGCTCGTCCCCCCTACATGCCGAACCAAACTCCACTACCAAGTGCCTGCCGAACCAACATACCTCCAACAACCACCGAACCAAACCTCCCCATATGACTGCCGAACCGGCTTTCCCTCCGTGCCTGCCGAATCAACCCACCTCACCTACCTGCCGAATCAACTTTCTCCACTTCAATACCGAACTAAACCTATTCCCCTCACTACCGAGCCATCCATCACCGGACCAAACCACCACCGGACCAATCCCCTTCACACACCACTGGTCCAAGACCACGCCAAACCAACCTCCTCGCCTCTACAACCGAATCAAGCTACGCTTCCACCACCGAGTCAACGCTTCCAACAAATACCGAACCAAGCTCTGCCGAATCAGATATGCCAGGCCAAATTGCTTCAGCCCGGGCCCATCAGCAGCTATATACATCCAAGACCCCTGCCCCCAGCCTCACTCTATAAATAAAGGGGCAGGGGTACAACAATGGTAGACAAGTTTGAGAGCTCAAGCACGGAAGGAACTTTCAAACCACTTTCATATACTTGTATACAAAGCTTTGTACTTGTAATCTGAAAGAAAAGAGGGAATAGCATATAAAGTGGACGTAGGCACGTTCTGCCGAACCACTATAAATCTGCGTGTCTTTTTACAATTTAGCCCCTGTTTTTTATTTATTTGTATAACTCACCCAAATTACTAAGAACAACATAAAATCAACTAAATCATACGACTTTGAGGTGTTTTCCATTTTTTGTGCAAACATTTTTGGTGATTTCACTGAGAACTTGGAACTCGAAGCTTCAGCTTCCCTCATTCAACCTTCTTTCCCAATTGCACCCTTCATTGCCTAGGAAACATGACTTCTAGTCCGAGAAAAGACGCCAAAAAGGGAAAGAACGTTGCAACCAGCGGCGCTCCAGATCCAGTGGATCCAGATCAAGAGAACCAACCCACTACGACAGCGTGCCAAATGTAGATCAGGCAATTCCGACAGCCCCTGCCGCGGAACCACCGGCAGCAATCACTAGGGCAGACTTAGACAGAGTTGTGGTTGAAGTGACTAACCGCTTCGCATCCCACAAGAAGCTTTGGTGAACCAATTCATGTCACGCTTAAGGGATGCCGAAGAATCCAACCGCAACACTGAATCATGGGGTGAGTCTCAATCTGGAGGATCTCGGAGACAACAAAGGTCTTCCCTCTTCGAAGAAGCTATCAACAGGAACAACAATGATCGGGGCCGCGCCCGGACTCAGCCCGAACTCCGACTCGAGGAAGTGCTTGGAACCGAACCCAATGGGGGAGGCACCAGGCGAGGGTCGGATGTAGCTGAGCCAGTCATGCCGCCTAATCATAGAAACCCCGCTGAACGGACCCGAGCTAGAACCCAGCCCGAAGTTGACCCCATGGAAATGCTCGAAACAGAACCCCACAGGGGAATATCAAGGCAGGGGCCAACTGTAGCTGGTCCTAGCATGCATCCGAGCAGCCAAAGACAGCCACTGGATAACGTCAGAAGTGATAGATTATACCATCCCTACAGGTCATCTGGACGAGATCGATCCCCTAGGGAAGAACCAAGCTCATTTTTGTCCGCTCCAAATTCTGATGAAAGAATGGCACGATTATTCAGGGAATGCGTCCGACGGGAGCAAAGGGATCGAGGGATAGGCGCTAGGGTAACCAGCCCTTTCACTCGCGACATCGAAACCGCCATCACCCCTCGAGAATGGAAAATGCCGATGATGGAACCGTACAAGGGAACTTCCGACCCCGTTGTACACTTGCAGAGATACACACAGCATATGCTCATGAGCGGAGCAACGGAAGGAGTGTTGTGTAAATTCTTTCTGCTATTCCTAGCAGACCTAGCTACCTCCTGGTTCTGCCATCTACCCCAAGGATCTATCAGCTCATGGGAGATGTTGAAAAAAAAGTTCATTAGCCAGTTCCGCATTCATGTGGGACAACCCAAGGATGCATATTCTCTATCTACTGTCAAACAGAAATCCGGAGAGACACTGCAACAATATCTAACCCGGTTCAACGCCGCAGCGGCCGCAGTCCAAGATGCCGATGAGAAACTCACCCTAATGGCCCTCTGTAGTGGTGTGCACCCAGATACCAAGTTTGCTAGAAGACTAACTAAAGAAAAACCAGCTACCTTGCCCGATTTCTTCGATGAAGCTGGGAAGTACATGAGACTCGAAGAGGCTGCCACTGAAAGGCAGATAGGACCACAGGCTAAGATGGCTCATGGAAACGCCCCTGCCGCAGCAAAGGACATTCGGAGAAACGACTCCAGAGACAATGCAGGGGGCAAGAAGGGAGAAAAGCGCTTGTACCGACCAGGACCGAGATTCGACGCTTACACTCCCTTGAATGAAACGGTCGAGAACATCTTCCTGGCCACCCAGGACGAACTTACATACAAGCGCCCCCCGTACAAGAAGGAGTCAGATCACGCAATCCAGTCCGTAAAGTTCTGTCGTTTCCACGAATCTTATGGACATGATACCAATGAATGTCGCCACCTCCGCGACCTAATCGAAGAACACATCAGGAGAAAGAGGCTGGAACGCTATGTAAAGGGCCAGGACAGGACTCCAGCTCCAGCCAGGGAAAACCCGGGGCAGCTCCACCCGGAGACAGGCGGAGGAAATCGCAACACTAGCGGTTCCAGCCAAGAGAAGATAGTGGTCCATACAATATCTGGAGGGCCACACATCGCCGACAAGAGCTGGGCAGTAATGGAAAGATATGGAAACTCACTCAGAAGTGAGGGAGACTGCATCAATTCTGTTATGGAAGAACGCCACCCTAAGCGGAAGGAAAATAATGACATCACATTCAGTGGGCGCGACCTAGAAGGAAGGCAATACCCTCATATGGATTCTATGGTCATCTCTGCCTGGTTCTGCCCAGCTGAAGTTTTTCGAATCCTAGTAGACACTAAAAGCTCAGTGAATATTCTGTTCAAGCATGCTTTCGATAAAATGAAGCTGTTAATGAAGGATGTATCTCCCTGCAACAAACCACTACATGGTTTCACTGGAGATGCAAAGTTACCCCTCGGGCAACTGGACCTCTTTGTCGAAATAGGCAGCCATCCCCGCTCCGCTGTGCGAAAACAAACGTTCGTACTAATAGAGAACCATTCGGCCTACAACGCCTTCTTGGGAAGACCAGCCTTGTCCGACTTCCAAATTGTCCTAGCCCCACGGTGCCTGAAGATGAAATTTCCCACAGATAACGGAATAGGAGAAGTGGAGGGAGATCAAGACTCTTCTCGAGACTGCTATGTGACCGAACTTCGCAATAATCGCAGAAAAGATAAAGGGAAAAATGCAGAGACTACTCTCTGCATGAAAAGCTTGGAAGCATAGCAACTAAAGAAAGCCCCTCCTCTTCGATATACCAGTGATCCTTTCAACGAATTAGACCCCAGGGACAAAGAGGAGGAGGCCACCGCCAAGCCTGTAGAGGCTATGGAATTCGTAGCTGTAGACAAACATGACTCGAGTAGACTATTGAAGATCGGATCTCAACTAAAAGAAGAATTAAAGAATCAACTCATTGATTTTCTTCGCCACAACATGGATGTATTTGCATGGACGCACGCTGACATGACTGGAATCTCCCTGGACATAGCATGCCACGCACTAAACATCGATCCTACCAAGGTACCGGTAAAGCAAAAGAAGAGAAGTATGGGGGCAGAACGATCAGCAGCCCTCGAGGAAGAAGTAAAGAACTTACTTGCCAATGACTTCATACGTGAAGCCATCTACCCGGAATGGATCGCCAACCCGGTACTGCTAAAGAAAGCTAATGGGAAGTGGCGAACATGCATCGATTTCTCCAACTTAAATGACGCTTGCCCGAAAGACTGCTTCTCACTCCCCCGAATCGACCAACTCGTGGACAGCACTGCCGAACACGAACTTTTATCCTTTATGGACGCATACTCAGGATATAACCAGATCCCTATGCACGCCCCCGATCAAGACCACACTAGCTTCATCACCGACTGAGGATTGTACTGCTACAAGGTAATGCCATTTGGACTTAAAAACGCCGGAGCTACTTATCAGTGCCTCGTCAACAAGATGTTTGCAGAACTGATAGGACGAACTATGGAAGTTTATGTGGATGACATGCTGGTAAAATCGAGGAAAGCCAACAACCATATAAGCCACTTGGACGAGATGTTTCAAGTACTTCGCCATTATGAAATGAAATTGAACCCTCTGAAGTGCTCCTTCGGGGTATCATCGGGAAAGTTCTTGGGATTCATCGTTCATGCCAGGGGGATTGAAGCAAACCCCGAACAAGTTCGAGCTTTTCAAGATATCAAGATACCATCCACTCGAAGAGAGATGCAAAGCCTAAACGGGAAAGTGGCCTCCCTAAGTAGGTTCATCTCTAAAGCAACGGACAAATGCATCCCATTCTTCAAACCTTTAAAGAAAGACAAAGGAAAGTTCAAATGGACTGACGAATGCTCGACAGCCTTCCTTAACTTAATCGGACACCTCCAGAGACCACCAATGCTCTCAACTCCAAATGAAGGCGAGGAACTATACCTATACCTTGCTGTATCGTCCCACGCCTTGAGCGCCGCTTTGGTGAGAGAAGACAACCGCGCGCAGCGACCCGTATACTTTGTAAGCAAGAAATTCACAGGGGCAGAAGCCATATACCCTAAACTTGAAAAGCTAGCATACTGTTTTCTCATCACGTCACGGAAACTACGACACTATTTCCAGTTTCATTCCATCAGAGTTTTAACCGATCAACCGCTAAGGCAAGTGCTCCATCGCCCCTACACTTCTGGGCGATTACTTAAGTGGTGCATCGAACTAAGTCAATATGATATCACTTACCATCCTCGCACCGCTATCAAGGGGCAGGCCACAGCTGATTTCATTGCCGAATTCACTACTAATGAAGGTAAGGACCAATCTGAAATAGCAAAAGATATCAAGTGGAATCTCTTCGTAGATGGAGCGTCAAACGAACAAGGCTCGGGGGCAGGTGTTGTGATAATCACCCCCAGGGGAAGGAAGCTGCACTACGCCCTAAGGTTGGAATTCGCTGCCACCAACAATGACGCAGAGTATGAAGCGGTGATAGCTGGATTAGAACTGGCCTTGGAGATTGGAGTCGGCTCTTTAGGTCTCCATAGTGATTCTCAACTCATTGTAAATCAAATACTTGGAGGCTTCCAGACTCGAGGAGAGCGACTTACAGCATATCTGAAAAAGACCAAGCTGCTGCTCAATCAATTGGATCACTATCTAATCAAATACATTCCTCGAGAAGAGAACCAAGAGGCCGATGAACTAGCAAAGCAAGCTAGTATGGAGAACATCACTATTTTAGGAGCATTAACCATCTCAAAACAGCTGGCACCAAGTTTCGAGCGAGTGAATCTGATAGCTGCAATCGACGAAGAAACTTGGATGACTCCTATCCGGAAATATTTACAAGATGGCACACTGCCTGACAGGCATAACGAAACCAAGAAACTTTTAAGGAAAGCTTCCCGCTATACATTACAAGAAGGCATCCTCTATCGGCGCGGCTTCTCCAATCCCTTATTAAGGTGTATCGCTGGAAGGGAAGCCAGGGAAGTCTTATCCAACATCCATTAAGGAAGTTGCGGAGATCACACTGGAGGGCAGACTCTGGGAAAGAAGATCCTCCGATATGGATATTACTGGCCCACTTTAAACAAAGGCGTCTTGGACTTTGTCAAGAAATGCGACAGATGTCATAAATTTGCCAAGATCCCTCGACTACCCACAAATGAGATTACTCAAATGACCAGCCCTTGGACCTTTGCGGTATGGGGGATTGACTTAATTGGCGAACTGCCAACGGGCCGAGGCGGAGCCAAATATGCTATAGTGGCAATTGACTATTTCACCAAATGGGTGGAGGCGGAACCTCTAAATAAAATATCCTCGGCAAAAGTTATCAACTTCTTGATCAAAAATATTCTGTGCAGGTACGGAGTCCCACTCAAGATCATATCAGAAAACGGACTCCAATTTGACAGCGAAGAATTCGCCGATTGGTGCCAAGAGCACGGAATTCACAAAAGCTTATCATCTATAGCTTATCCTCAAGCAAACGGACAAGTCGAAGCTGTCAACAAGATCCTCAAAACCTTAATCAAGAAGAAACTTGAAAAGTCGAAAGGCGCTTGGGTGGACGAACTTCCTACGGCACTTTGGGCTTATCGCACATCTTACAGAACTTCAACAGGGCATACTCCTTTCTCTTTGGCATACAGATCGGAGGCCATGCTCCCAGTTGAAACTATAGTGCCCTCTCACCGTAGGATCCACTACAGCCCGGAAGAGAAAGAAGAACTTCTCCTCATGTCTTTGGATCTAATTGAGGAGGGAAGAATTGATGCAGCACTCAAAGCAGCAGCTCACAGACAAAAAATGGCAGCACTATACAACTCCAAAGTCAAACATCGCAGCTTACAAGAAGGAGATCTTGTCCTCAAGCGAATCTTTCCGCGCCCAGGAGCGCTGGATCCAATCTGGGACGGACCATATGTAATTCATAAAGATCTCCATAACGGAGCTTATATTTTGTCAACAGTGGACGGAGAGGTGTTCCAGAGGGCATGGAACATCCGACACCTCCGTCAATACTTTTCTTAACTTGTACTGCCCATATGAAGTGAATTAACAAAGAGAATCAGTGGACGTAGACATTTTCGTGCCGAACCACTTTAAAAAAACTTGGCTCTTGTTAACTTGTTCCTTTATATCTTGGATACTTGTTAAGCTTTATACTTTGCTGTTGAACAAAATCCTTTGCAGATGACATTTCAATTCCGAGCTTCACAACACAACTCCACCTGGACAAAATCTAACAGGTACGCTACGATCCTATGCCCTCGCCAATGAGACACTTTGCTCCGGTATCCCTCTACCACGAGTTAACTCATTGTTTGGCTCGGCCCTTAAAGCCGACTTTAATAAGCCGAGTATAAGCCACCGAGAAGGCCGATTATGCCATGGCAGCTCATTACAGCGATTCGGCTCGCCGGCAACTGTGAACCGATCATAAGCCCCAACGTAAGGTGTGGCCAGCCAGGGGCAGTTCACAGTTGACGATCGGCCCCCACGCTAGCCGGCGACAGTAAATCGAATAATACCCGCGATTACGGGCCATAATGGCCCGGGTAGTTACTGTGCGCGATCGGCTCCGATGAGTCTTAAGTGCGGCTGTGGTAAAAAGAAAACTCCCTGCAGAGGCGTAAGATGGGTGACAAATGTCTCCAAGACCCACAGCTAGGGAAAGTGACTACAAAACCCGTTTGCCACGAACTTAAGCACATCGACGGCCTTCCGTGACTGGAAGTTTTACTTTTCCTATATTTCCATTTCATTTAAAAAATTTCTCCTATTTCCGTAACGGTGCTTGAAAGTACAGGACATGAAATAGGGAACGCTCGCTAATGGGAACAGAAACTTACAATCGGATGACGAGACACTCAATAGCATTCCGTGCTTAGTCTTACAGGGCGCACGAAGTTGCCGTCCACAACCGAAACATGAAGGGCGGTACCTTCTACTTTTATACATTAATGCGTAGCTGCAGTTCATATTCACACATCACATTTACGTTGCAAAATGAGAAAATTATACTTTAAGCAAAAAACTTGGCATCAGGCATAGTAAAGCCACTAGTAACATGCATAGTTACATCACTTACACAGCACAACAAAATAGCAATAACATTCCAACATAAAGGAATCAGCTTATGTTATGAAATTACATAAAGTCATTCATCATAAACAATATTATTGTAGTCACATCAATGTTTTCGACTAACATAAACAGCGATAAAAGGAAATCAAAAGGTGACCGAATCCGGACAAATAACCAGCTGCATCAGTGCTCCACCCTCATTCTACCAGCTCTCCGAATCTACCTGGCTGCAGGATCGGAACTCCCAACATGTTGACCAGAGGTGCCACCTGTCCAATTCAAGAAAAGAATCCACTAAACAAACAATAGACGGCCGAGTTATGAAAAGATGAGAAGGGAAAACTCACCAGCATCCGCTCCTTGGTCCTCATCCTCCAACTGCACGCCAACCTCCTCAGCAGCAGGCAGCCGCATGTCCTCTTTCACCGCCACTTTCTCCTCCTCAGTAAACTGGGCCATATCCATCCACTAGTAATCTCGGGATGGGTCTTGGTCGTCCCGGTCCTGGCTGGGCTGGGGGCACAACAGGGGACTCTCTTCTGTCCTTAATCTGATCGAGTTTCCACTTTATGGGACATTTATCTGCAACTCAAGGAAGTGCATCATTGAAACGGAAGGTATAAACATGCAAGTATCATAGTCTGAAATTTTGCCCGAACTCCTGGTGTGATTCGGTAAAGCAAATATAAAAGTCCATCCGGTAAGGAGTTCATTCAACACCCGGAATCCCCGAGTTCATTCGGCAAGGCCCAACCTAGAGACTTATGCTCGTTCAGCATACTCAACCCAAAGTTCATTCGGCACAAGAGACTTAAGCTCATTCGGCGGCAAAAGGCATACCCGACTCGGCACAATGTATATTCGACACAAGGTCGATTCGGCACTCAATAGATATGGTTTTCTCTTCGATTCAGCAAGGAATAACAAGGTGGGGTGTAGCCCCTACTTATAGGCGAACACAGATACGACCGGACCAACAGATTCGACACTTGAGGCCGAATGAAAGTGCCTGGGCTGAATAATCTAAAACAAAGCGCGACATATACAGGCATATGCCCCACTTTGGGGGGCAAATGTTGTGTGAATTCTCACCCAGGAGATCTCGAGACCAAGAAGCATCAGTTCCATCTGGGTTTGCCCACTCCATTCGTTCCATTCCATCTGGTACTCAAGCTCATCCGGTACACAGGCAACCACCGAACCACCTATCCGCCGAACCAAAAACAACACCGGTCCAAAACCACATCAATGCCGAACCAGCTCGTCCCCCCTACATGCCGAACCAAACTCCATTACCAAGTGCCTGCCGAACCAACATACCTCCAACAACCACCGAACCAAATCTCCCCATATGACTGCCGAACCGGCTTTCCCTCCATGCCTGCCGAATCAACCCACCTCACCTACCTACCGAATCAACTTTCTCTACTTCAATACCGAACTAAACCAATTCCCCTCACTACCGAGCCATCCATCACCGGAACAAACCACCACCGGACCAATCCCCTTCACACACCACCGGTCCAAGACCACGCCGAACCAACCTCCTCGCCTCTACAACCGAATCAAGCTACGCTTCCACCACCGAGTCAACGCTTCCAACAAATACCGAACCAAGCTCTGCCGAATCAGATATGCCAGGCCAAATTGCTTCAGCCCGGGCCCATCAGCAGCTATATACATCCAGACCCCTGCCCCCAGCCTCACTCTATAAATAGAGGGGCGGGGGTACAACAATGGCAGACAAGTTTGAGAGCTCAAGCACGAAAGGATCTTTCAAACCACTTTCATATACTTGTATACAAAGCTTTGTACTTGTAATCTGAAAGAAAAGAGGGAATAACATATAAAGTGGACGTAGGCACGTTCTGGCCGAACCACTATAAATCTGCGTGTCTTTTTACAATTTAGCCCATGTTTTTTATTTATTTGCATAACTCACCCAAATTACTAAGAACAACATAAAATCAACTAAATCATACGACTTTGAGGTGTTTGTCCATTTTTTGTGCAAACATCCGTTGACGGCTGATAGCTGTCAAAGCCGTAGAACTCATCGAGGTTTTCGTTTTGACAGGTTATGGCTCCCATAACTCTAAAGGAGCCAGAAGTTATGGCCGTCCGAATAATCGATATCTACAGGGTGCAACATCCACGGTGCAAGGTGCAACATCCGTCCGAAATGGTGAAACAGTTCCGTACGACTTTTAGAAATGCGTGCATGGATTTGAAACGGAACAGTACCATGGTGCACCACTCTCCGACGATGGTAAATCGAAGGCCAGCCACGGTAATCTCGTTTTACCGTAAAAATCCACGTGTCGAAAAAACGAAGGGTAAAAAACTTACGAGACCCGATTGAGATTCGGGTTGTCCTTTTTGGGCATTAATCTATCCGTTGACGGCTGAAAGCCGTCAAAGCCGTAGAACTCATCGAGGCCATAGTTTTGACAGGTTATGGCTCTCGTGACTCTAAACGAGCCAGAAGTTATGGTCGTCCGAATAATCGATATCCACAGGGTGCAACATCCACGGTGCAAGGTGCCACATCCGTCCGAAATGGCGAAACAGTGCCGTACGACTTTTAGAAATGCGTGCATGGATTTGAAACAGAACAGTACCATGGTGCACCACTCTCCTGCGATGGTAAGTCGAAGACGGGCCACGGTAATCCCGTTATACCGTAAAAATCCACGTGTCGAAAAACGAAGGGTAAAAAACTTACGAGACCCGATTGTGATTCGGGTTGTCATTTTTGGGAATTAATCTTTCCGTTGACGGCTGAAAGCTGTCAAAGCCGTAGAACTCATCGAGGCCTTCGTTTTGACAGGTTATGGCTCCCGTAACTCTAAACGAGCCAGAAGTTATGGCCGTCCGAATAATCGATATCTACAGGGTGCAACATCTACAGTGTAAGGTGCAACATCCGTCCGAAATGGCGAAACAGTGCCGTACAACTTTTAGAAATGCGTGCGTGGATTCGAAACGGAACAGTACCATGGTGCACCACTCTCCAGCGATGGTAAGTCGAAGACAGGCCACGGTAATCCTTTTTTACCGTAAAAATCCACATGTCGAAAAAACGAAGGGTTAAAAACTTACGAGACCCGATTGAGATTCGGGTTGTCCTTTTTGGGCATTAATCTATCCGTTGGCGGCTGAAAGCTGTCAAAGCCATAGAACTCATCGAGGCCTTCATTTTGATAGGTTATGGCTCCCGTAACTCTAAACAAGCCAGAAGTTATGGTCGTCCGAATAATCGATATCTACAGGGTGCAACATCCACGGTGCAAGATGCAACATCCGTCCGAAATGGCGAAACAGTGCCGTACGAATTTTATAAATGCGTGCATGGATTTGAAATGGAACAGTACTATGGTGCACCACTCTCCAGCGATTGGAAGTCGAAGACAGGCCACGGTAATCCTGTTTTACCGTAAAAATCCACGTGTCGAAAAAACGAAGGGTTAAAAACTTACGAGACCCGATTGAGATTCGGGTTGTCCTTTTTGGGCATTAATCTATCCGTTGACGGTTGAAAGCTTTCAATGCCGTAGCACTCATCGGGGCCTTCGTTTTGACAGGTTATGGCTCCCGTAACTCTAAACGAGCCAGAAGTTATGGCCGTCCGAATAATCGATATCTACAGGGTGCAACATCCACGGTGCAAGGTGCAACATCCGTCCGAAATGGCGAAACAGTTCCGTACGACTTCTAGAAATGCGTGCATGGATTTGAAACGGAACACTACCATGGTGCACCACTCTCCAGCGATGGGAAGTCGAAGACGGGCCACGGTAATCCCGTTTTACCGTAAAAATCCACGTGTCAAAAAAATGAAAGGTATAAAACTTACGAGACCCGATCGAGATTCGGGTTGTCCTTTTTGGGCATTAATCTATCCGTTGATGGATGAAAGCTGTCAAAGCCGTAGATCGAGGCCTTCGTTTGGACAGGTTATTGCTCCCGTAACTCTAAACGTGCCAGAAGTTATGGCCGTCCGAATAATCGATATCTACAGGGTGCAACATCCACCGTGCAAGGTACAACATCCGTCCTAAATGGCGAAACAGTGCCGTACAACTTTTAGAAATGCGTGCATGGATTTGAAACGGAACAGTACCATGGTGCACCACTCTCCAGCGATGGTAAGTCGAAGACAGGCCACGGTAATCCTTTTTTACCGTAAAAATCCACATGTCGAAAAAACGAAGGGATAAAAACTTACGAGACCCGATTGAGATTCGGGTTGTCCTTTTTGGGCATTAATCTATCCGTTGATGGCGGAAAGCTGTCAAAGCCGTAGAACTCATTGAGGACTTCATTTTGATAGGTTATAGCTCCCGTAGCTCTAAACAAGCCAGAAGTTATGGCCGTCCGAATAATCGATATCTACAGGGTGCAACATCCACGGTGCAAGATGCAACATCCGTCCGAAATGGCGAAACAGTGTCGTACGACTTTTAGAAATGCGTGCATGGATTTGAAACGGAACAGTACCATGGTGCACCACTCTCCAGCGATGGGAAGTCGAAGACGGGCCACGGTAATCCTGTTTTACCGTAAAAATCCACGTGTCGAAAAAACGAAGGGTTAAAAACTTACAAGACCCGATTGAGACTCGGGTTGTCCTTTTTGGGCATTAGTCTATCCATTGACGGTTGAAAGCTGTCAATGCCGTAGCACTCATCGGGGCCTTCGTTTTGACAGGTTATGGCTCCCGTAACTCTAAACGAGCCAGAAGTTATGGCCGTCCGAATAATCGATATCTACAGGGAGCAACATCCACGGTGCAAGGTGCAACATCCGGCCGAAATGGCGAAACAGTTCCGTACGACTTCTAGAAATGCGTGCATGGATTTGAAACGGAACACTACCATGGTGCACCACTCTCCAGTGATGGGAAGTCGAAGACGGGCCACGGTAATCCCGTTTTACCGTAAAAATCCACGTGTCAAAAAAATGAAGGGTAAAAAACTTACGAGACCCGATCGAGATTCGGGTTGTCCTTTTTGCGCATTAATCTATCCGTTGATGGCTGAAAGCTGTCAAAGCCGTAGATCGAGGCCTTCGTTTTGATAGGTTATGGCTCCCGTAACTCTAAACATGCCAGAAGTTATGGCCGTCCGAATAATCGATATCTACAGGGTGCAACATCCACAGTGCAAGGTGCAACATCCGTCCGAAATGGCGAAACAGTGCCGTACAACTTTTAGAAATGCGTGCATGGATTTGAAACGGAACAGTACCATGGTGCAGCACTCTCCAGCGATGGTAAGTCGAAGACAGGCCACGGTAATCCTTTTTTACCGTAAAAATCCACATGTCGAAAAAACGAAGGGTTAAAAACTTACGAGACCCGATTGAGATTCGGGTTGTCCTTTTTGGGCATTAATCTATCCATTGACGGCTGAAAGCTGTCAAAGCCGTAAAACTCATCGAGGCCTTCATTTTGATAGGTTATGGCTCCCGTAACTCTAAACAAGCCAGGAGTTATGGCCGTCCGAATAATCGATATCTACAGGGTGCAACATCCATGGTGCAAGATGCAACATCCGTCCGAAATGGCGAATCAGTGCCGTACGACTTTTAGAAATGCGTGCATGGATTTGAAATGGAACAGTACCATGGTGCACCACTCTCCAGCGATGGGAAGTCGAAGACGGGCCACGGTAATCCTGTTTTACCGTAAAAATCCACGTGTCGAAAAAACAAAGGGTTAAAAACTTACGAGACCCGATTGAGATTCGGGTAGTCCTTTTTGGGCATTAATCTATCCGTTGACGGTTGAAAGCTGTCAATGCCGTAGCACTCATCGGGGCTTTCGTTTTGACAGGTTATGGCTGCCGTAAATCTAAACGAGCCAGAAGTTATGGCCGTCCGAATAATCAGTATCTACAGGGTGCAACATCCACGGTGCAAGGTGCAACATCCGTCCGAAATGGCGAAACAGTTCCGTACGACTTCTAGAAATGCGTGCATGGATTTGAAACGGAACACTACCATGGTGCACCACTCTCCAGCGATGGGAAGTCGAAGACGGGCCACGGTAATCCCGTTTTACCGTAAAAATCCACGTGTCAAAAAAATGAAGGGTAAAAAACTTACGAGACCCGATCGAGATTCGGGTTGTCCTTTTTGGGCATTAATCTATCCGTTGATGGCTGAAAGCTGTCAAAGCCGTAGATCGAGGACTTCGTTTTGACAGGTTATGGCTCCCGTAACTCAAAACGTGCCAGAAGTTATGGCCGTCCGAATAATCGATATCTACAGGGTGCAACATCCACGGTGCAAGGTGCAACATCCGTCCGAAATGGCGAAACAGTGCCATACGACTTTTAGAAATGCGTGCATGGATTTGAAACGGAACAGTACCATGGTGCACCACTCTCCGGCGATGGTAAGTCGAAGACGGGCCACGGTAATCCTGTTTTACTGTAAAAATCCACGTGTCGAAAAAACGAAGGGTAAAAAACTTACGAGACCCGATTGAGATTCGGGTTGTCCTTTTTGGGCATTAATCTATCCATTGACGGATGAAAGCGGTCACAGCCGTAGAACTCATCGAGGCCTTCGATTTGACAGGTTATGGCTCCCGTAACTCTAAACGAGCCAGAAGTTATGGCCTTCCGAATAATCGATATCTACAGGGTGCAACATCCACGGTGCAAGGTGCAACATCCATCCGAAATGGCGAAACAGTGCCGTACGACTTTTAGAAATGCGTGCATGGATTTGAAACGGAACAGTACCATGGTGAACCACTCTCCGGCGATGGTAGTCGAAGACGGGCCATGGTAATCCCGTTTTACCATAAAAATCCACGTGTCGAAAAAACGAAGGGTAAAAAACTTACGAGACCCGATTGAGATTCGTGTTGTCCTTTCCGTTGACGGGTGAAAGCTGTCAAAGCCGTAGAACTCATCGAGGCCTTCGTTTTGACAGGTTATGGCTCCCATAACTCTAAACGAGCCAGAATTTATGGCCGTCCGAATAATCAATATCTACAGGGTGCAACATCCACGGTGCAAGGTCCAACATCAGTCCGAAATGGCGAAACAGTGCCGTACGACTTTTAGAAATGCATGCATGGATTTGAAACGGAACAGTACCATGGCGCAACACTCTCCAGCGATGGTAAGTCGAAGACAGGCCACGGTAATCCTTTTTTACCGTAAAAATCCACATGTCGAAAAAACGAAGGGTTAAAAACTTACGAGACCCGATTGAGATTCGGGTTGTCCTTTTTGGGCATTAATCTATCCATTGACGGCTGAAAGCTGTCAAAGCCGTAAAACTCATCGAGGCCTTCATTTTGATAGGTTATGGCTCCCGTAACTCTAAACAAGCCAGGAGTTATGGCCGTCCGAATAATCGATATCTACAGGGTGCAACATCCATGGTGCAAGATGCAACATCCGTCCGAAATGGCGAATCAGTGCCGTACGACTTTTAGAAATGCGTGCATGGATTTGAAATGGAACAGTACCATGGTGCACCACTCTCCAGCGATGGGAAGTCGAAGACGGGCCACGGTAATCCCGTTTTACCGTAAAAATTCCCGTGTCGAAAAAACGAAGGGTAAAAAACTTACGAGACCCGATTGAGATTCGGGTTGTCCTTTTTGGGCATTAATCTATCCGTTGACGTATGAAAGCCGTCAAAGCCGTAGAACTCATCGAGGCCTTCGTTTTGACAGGTTATGGCTCCCATAACTCTAAACGAGCCAGAAGTTATGGCCGTCCGAATAATCGATATCTACAGGGTGCAACATCCACGGTGCAAGGTGCAACATCCATCCGAAATGGCGAAACAGTGCCGTACGACTTTTAGAAATGAGTGCATGGATTTGAAACGGAACAGTACCATGGTGCACTACTCTCCGGCGATGGGAAGTCGAAGACGGGCCACGGTAATCCTTTTTTACCGTAAAAATCCACATGTCGAAAAAACGAAGGGTTAAAAACTTACGAGACCCGATTGAGATTCGGGTTGTCCTTTTTGGGCATTAATCTATCCGTTAACGGCTGAAGCTGTCAAAGCTGTAGAACTCATCGAAGCCTTCATTTTGATAGGTTATGGTTCCCGTAACTCTAAACAAGCCAGAAGTTATGGCCGTCCGAATAATCGACATCTACAGAGTGCAACATCCACGGTGCAAGATGCAACATCCGTCCGAAATGGCGAAACAGTGCCGTACGACTTTTAGAAATGCGTGCATGGATTTGAAACGGAACAGTACCATGGTGCACCACTCTCCAGCGATGGGAAGTCGAAGACGGGCCACAGTAATCCTGTTTTACCGTAAAAATCCACGTGTCGAAAAAACGAAGGGTTAAAAACTTACGAGACCCGATTGAGATTCGGGTTGTCCTTTTTGGGCATTAATCTATCCGTTGACGGTTGAAAGCTGTCAATGCCGTAGCACTCATCGGGGCCTTCGTTTTGACAGGTTATGGCTCCGTAACTCTAAACGAGCCAGAAGTTTTCGCCGTCCGAATAATCGATATCTAGAGGGTGCATCATCCACGGTGTAAGGTGCAACATCCGTCCGAAATGGCGAAACAGTTCCGTACGACTTCTAGAAATGCGTGCATGGATTTGAAATGGAACACTACCATGGTGCACCACTCTCCAGCGATGGGAAGTCGAAGACGGGCCACGGTAATCCCGTTTTACCATAAAAATCCACGTGTCAAAAAAATGAAGGGTAAAAAACTTACGAGACCCGATCAAGATTCGGGTTGTCCTTTTTGGGCATTAATCTATCCGTTGATGGCTGAAAGCTGTCAAAGCCGTAGATCGAGGCCTTCGTTTTGACAGGTTATGGCTCCCGTAACTCTAAACGTGCCAGAAGTTATGGCCGTCCGAATAATCGATATCTACAGGGTGCAACATCCACGGTGCAAGGTGCAACATCCATCCGAAATGGCGAAACAGTGCCATACGACTTTAAGAAATGCGTGCATGGATTCGAAACGGAACAGTACCATGGTGCACCACTCTCCGGCGATGGTAAGTCAAAGACGGGCCACGGTAATCCTGTTTTACCGTAAAAATCCACGTGTCGAAAAAACGAAGGGTAAAAAACTTACGAGACCCGATTGAGATTCGGGTTGTCCTTTTTGAGCATTAATCTATCCGTTGACGGATGAAAGCGGTCAAAGCCGTAGAACTCATCGAGGCCTTCGTTTTGACAGGTTATGGCTCCCGTAACTCTAAACGAGCCAGAAGTTATGGCCGTCCGAATAATCGATATCTACAGGGTGCAACATCCACAGTGCAAGGTGCAACATCCATCCGAAATGGCGAAACAGTGTCGTACGACTTTTAGAAATGCGTGCATGGATTTGAAACGGAACGGTACCATGGTGCACCACTCTCCGGCGATGGTAAGTCGAAGACAGGCCAAGGTAATCCCGTTGTACCGTAAAAATCCACGTGTCGAAAAAACGAAGGGTAAAAAACTTACGAGACCCGATTGAGATTCGTGTTGTCCTTTTTGGGATTAATCTTTCCGTTGACGGCTGAAAGCTGTCAAAGCCGTAGAACTCATCGAGGCCTTTGTTTTGACAGGTTATGGCTCCCATAACTCTAAACGAGCCAAAAGTTATGGCCATCCGAATAATCGATATCTACAGGGTGCAACATCCACGGTGCAAGGTCCAACATCAGTCCGAAATGGCGAAACAGCGCCATACGACTTTTAGAAATGCGTGCATGGATTTGAAACGGAACAGTACCATGGTGCAACACTCTCCAGCGATGGAAAGTCGAAGACAGGCCACGGTAATCCCGTTTTACGGTAAAAATCCACGTGTCGAAAAAACGAAGGTTAAAAAACTTACGAGACCCGATTGAGATTCGGGTTGTCCTTTTTGGTCATTAATCTATCCGTTGACGTATGAAAGCTGTCAAAGCCGTAGAACTCATCGACTCCTTCGTTTTGACAGGTTATGGCTCCCGTAACTCTAAACGAGCCAGAAGTTATGGCCGTCCGAATAATCGATATCTACAAGGTGCAACATCCACGGTGCAAGGTGCAACATCCATCCGAAATGGCAAAACAGTGCCGTACGACTTTTAGAAATGCGCGCATGGATTTGAAACGGAACAGTACCATGGTGCACCACTTTCCAGCGATGGTAAGTCGAAGACGGGCCACGGTAATCCTTTTTTACCGTAAAAATCCACATGTCGAAAAAACGAAGGGTTAAAAACTTACGAGACCCGATTGAGATTCGGGTTGTCCTTTTTGGGCATTAATCTATCCGTTGACGGCTGAAAGCGGTCAAAGCCGTAGAACTCATCGAGGCCTTCGTTTTGACAGGTTATGGCTCCCGTAACTCTAAACGAGCCAGAAGTTATGGCCGTTCGAATAATCGATATCTACAGGGTGCAACATCCACGGTGCAAGGTGCAACATCCATCCGAAATGGTGAAACAGTGCCGTACGACTTTTAGAAATGCGTGCATGGATTTGAAACGGAATAGTACCATGGTGCACCACTCTCCAGCGATGGAAAGTCGAAGACGGGCCACGGTAATCCCGTTTTACCGTAAAAATTCACATGTCGAAAAAACGAAGGGTAAAAAATTACGAGACCCGATTGAGATTCGGGATGTCCTTTTTGGGCATTAATCTATCCGTTGACGGCTGAAAGCTGTCAAAGCCGTAGAACTCATCAAGGCCTTTGTTTTGCCAGGTTATGGCTCCCGTAACTCTAAACGAGCCAGAAGTTATGGCCGTCCGAATAATCGATATCTACAGGGTGCAACATCCACGGTGCAAGGGGCAACATCCGTCCGAAATGGTGAAACAGTGCCGTATGACTTTTAGAAATGCGTGCATGGATTTGACACGGAACACTACCATGGTGCACCACTCTCCAGCGATGGGAAGTCGAAGACGGGCCACGGTATTCCCGTTTTACCGTAAAAATCCACGTGTCGAAAAAAGGAAGGGTAAAAAACTTACGAGACCCGATTGAGATTCGGGTTGTCCTTTTTGGGCATTAATCAATCCGTTGACGGCTGACAGCTGTCAAAGCCGTAGAACTCATCGAGGCCTTTTTTTTGACAGGTTATGGCTCCCATAACTCTAAATGAGCCAGAAGTTATGGCCGTTTGAATAATCGATATTTACAGGGTGCAACATCCACGGTGAAAGGTGCAACATCCGTCTGAAATGGCGAAACAGTGATGTACGACTTTTAAAAATGCGTGCATGGATTTGAAATGGAACACTACCATGGTGCACCACTCTCCAGCGATGGGAAGTCGAAGACGGGCCACGGTAATCCCGTTTTACCGTAAAAATCAACGTGTCGAAAAAATGAAGGGTAAAAAACTTACGAGACCCGATTGAGATTCGGGTTGTCCTTTTTGGGCATTAATCTATCCATTGACGGCTGAAAGCTATCAAAGCCGTAGAACTCATCGAGGGCTTCTTTTTGACAGGTTATGGCTCCCGTAACTCTAAACGAGCCAGAAGTTATGGCCATCCGAATAATCGATATCTACAGGGTGCAACATCCACGGTGCAAGGTGCAACATCCGTCCGAAATGGCGAAACAGTGCCGTACGACTTTTAGAAATGCGTGCATGGATTTGACATGGAACACTACCATGGTGCACCACTCTCCAGCGATGGGAATTCGAAGACGGACCACGATAATCCCATTTTACCGTTAAAATCCACGTGTCGAAAAAACGAAGGGTAAAAAACTTACGAGACCCGATTGAGATTCGAGTTGTCCTTTTTGGGCATTAATCTATCCGTTGACGGCCGAAAGCTGTCAAAGCCGTAGAACTCATCGAGGCCTTTGTTTTGACAGGTTATGGCTCCCGTAACTCTAAACGAGCCAGAAGTTATGGCCGTCCGAATAATCGATATCTACAGGGTGCAACATCCACGGTGCACGGTGCAACATCCGTCCGAAATGGCGAAACAGTGCCGTACGACTTTTAGAAATGCATGCATGGATTTGACACGGAACACTACCATGGTGCGCCACTCTCCAGCGATGGGAAGTCGAAGACGGGCCACGGTAATCCCGTTTTACCGTAAAAATCCACGTGTCGAAAAAACGAAGGGTAAAAAACTTACGAGACCCAATTGAGATTCGGGTTGTCCTTTTTGGGCATTAATCTATCCGTTGACGGATGAAAGCTGTCAAAGCCGTAGAACTCATCGAGGCCTTTGTTTTGACAGGTTATGGCTCCCGTAACTCTAAACGAGCCAGAAGTTATGGCCGTTTGAATAATCGATATCTACAGGGTGCAACATCCACGGTGCAAGGTGCAACATCCGTCCGAAATGGCGAAACAGTGCTGTACGACTTTTAGAAATGCGTGCATGGATTTTAAACGGAACACTACCATGGTGCACCTCTCTCCAGCGATGGGAAGTCGAAGACGGGCCACGGTAATCCCGTTTTGCCGTAAAAATCAACGTGTCGAAAAAATGAAGGGTAAAAAACTTACGAGACCCGATTGGGATTCGGGTTGTCCTTTTTGGGCATTAATCTATCCGTTGACGGCTGAAAGCTGTCAAAGCCGTAGAACTCATCGAGGCCTTTGTTTTGACAGGTTATGGCTCCCATAACTCTAAACGAGCCAGAAGTTATTGTCGTCCGAATAATCGATATATACAGGGTGCAACATCCACGGTGCAAGGTCCAACATCAGTCCGAAATGGCGAAACAGCGCCATACGACTTTTAGAAATGCGTGCATGGATTTGAAACGGAACAGTACCATGGCGCAACACTCTCCAGCAATGGAAAGTCGAAGACAGGCCACGGTAATCCCGTTTTACCGTAAAAATCCACGTGTCGAAAAAACGAAGGTTAAAAAACTTACGAGACCCGATTGAGATTCGGGTTGTCCTTTTTGGGCATTAATCTATCCGTTGACGTATGAAAGCTGTCAAAGCCGTAGAACTCATCGAGGCCTTCGTTTTGACAGGTTATGGCTCCCATAACTCTAAACGAGCCAGAAGTTATGGCCGTCCGAATAATCGATATCTACAGGGTGCAACATCCACGGTGCAAGGTGCAACATCCATCCGAAATGGCGAAACAGTGCCGTACGACTTTTAGAAACGAGTGCATGGATTTGAAACGGAACAGTACCATGGTGCACCACTCTCCGGCGATGGGAAGTCGAAGACGGGCCACGGTAATCCCGTTTTACCGTAAAAATCAACGTGTCGAAAAAACGAAGGGTAAAAAACTTACGAGACCAGATTGAGATTCGGGTTGTCCTTTTAGGGCATTAATCTATCCGTTGACGGCTGAAAGCGATCAAAGTCGTAGAACTCATCGAGGCCTTCGTTTTGACAGGTTATGGCTCCCGTAACTCTAAACGAGCCAGAAGTTATGGCCTTCCGAATAATCGATATCTACAAGGTGCAACATCCACAGTGCAAGGTGCAACATCCATCCAAAATGGCGAAATAGTGCCGTACGACTTTTAGAAATGCGTGCATGGATTTGAAACGGAACAGTACCATGGTGCACCACTCTCTAGCGATGGTAAGTCGAAGACAGGCCACGGTAATCCTTTTTTACCGTAAAAATCCACATGTCGAAAAAACGAAGGGTTAAAAACTTACGAGACCCGATTGAGATTCGGGTTGTCCTTTTTGGGCATTAATCTATCCGTTGACGGCTGAAAGCGGTCAAAGCCGTAGAACTCATCGAGGCCTTCGTTTTGACAGGTTATGGCTCCCGTAACTCTAAATGAGCCAGAAGTTATGGCCGTTTGAATAATCGATATCTACAGGGTGCAACATCCACGGTGCAAGGTGCAACATCCACGGTGCAAGGTGCAACATCCATCCGAAATGGTGAAACAGTGCCGTACGACTTTTAGAAATGCGTGCATGGATTTGAAATGGAACACTACCATGGTGCACCACTCTCCAGCGATGGGAAGTCGAAGACGGGCCACGGTAATCCCGTTTTACCATAAAAATCCACGTGTCAAAAAAATGAAGGGTAAAAAACTTACGAGACCCGATCAAGATTCGGGTTGTCCTTTTTGGGCATTAATCTATCCGTTGATGGCTGAAAGCTGTCAAAGCCGTAGATCGAGGCCTTCGTTTTGACAGGTTATGGCTCCCGTAACTCTAAACGTGCCAGAAGTTATGGCCGTCCGAATAATCGATATCTACAGGGTGCAACATCCACGGTGCAAGGTGCAACATCCATCCGAAATGGCGAAACAGTGCCATACGACTTTAAGAAATGCGTGCATGGATTCGAAACGGAACAGTACCATGGTGCACCACTCTCCGGCGATGGTAAGTCAAAGACGGGCCACGGTAATCCTGTTTTACCGTAAAAATCCACGTGTCGAAAAAACGAAGGGTAAAAAACTTACGAGACCCGATTGAGATTCGGGTTGTCCTTTTTGAGCATTAATCTATCCGTTGACGGATGAAAGCGGTCAAAGCCGTAGAACTCATCGAGGCCTTCGTTTTGACAGGTTATGGCTCCCGTAACTCTAAACGAGCCAGAAGTTATGGCCGTCCGAATAATCGATATCTACAGGGTGCAACATCCACAGTGCAAGGTGCAACATCCATCCGAAATGGCGAAACAGTGTCGTACGACTTTTAGAAATGCGTGCATGGATTTGAAACGGAACGGTACCATGGTGCACCACTCTCCGGCGATGGTAAGTCGAAGATAGGCCAAGGTAATCCCGTTGTACCGTAAAAATCCACGTGTCGAAAAAACGAAGGGTAAAAAACTTACGAGACCCGATTGAGATTCGTGTTGTCCTTTTTGGGATTAATCTTTCCGTTGACGGCTGAAAGCTGTCAAAGCCGTAGAACTCATCGAGGCCTTTGTTTTGACAGGTTATGGCTCCCATAACTCTAAACGAGCCAGAAGTTATGGCCATCCGAATAATCGATATCTACAGGGTGCAACATCCACGGTGCAAGGTCCAACATCAGTCCGAAATGGCGAAACAGCGCCATACGACTTTTAGAAATGCGTGCATGGATTTGAAACGGAACAGTACCATGGTGCAACACTCTCCAGCGATGGAAAGTCGAAGACAGGCCACGGTAATCCCGTTTTACGGTAAAAATCCACGTGTCGAAAAAACGAAGGTTAAAAAACTTACGAGACCCGATTGAGATTCGGGTTGTCCTTTTTGGGCATTAATCTATCCGTTGACGTATGAAAGCTGTCAAAGCCGTAGAACTCATCGACTCCTTCGTTTTGACAGGTTATGGCTCCCATAACTCTAAACGAGCCAGAAGTTATGGCCGTCCGAATAATCGATATCTACAGGGTGCAACATCCACGGTGCAAGGTGCAACATCCATCCGAAATGGCGAAACAGAGCCGTACGACTTTTAGAAATGAGTGCATGGATTTTAAACGGAACAGTACCATGGTGCACCACTCTCTGGCGATGGGAAGTCGAAGACAGGCCACGGTAATCCCGTTTTACCGTAAAAATCCACGTGTCGAAAAAATGAAGGGTAAAAAACTTACGAGACCAGATTGAGATTCGGGTTGTCCTTTTAGGGCATTAATCTATCCGTTGACGGCTGAAAGCGGTCAAAGCCGTAGAACTCATCGAGGCCTTCGTTTTGACAGGTTATGACTCCCGTAACTCTAAACGAGCCAGAAGTTATGGCCGTCCGAATAATCGATATCTACAAGGTGCAACATCCACGGTGCAAGGTGCAACATCCATCCGAAATGGCAAAACAGTGCCGTACGACTTTTAGAAATGCGCGCATGGATTTGAAACGGAACAGTACCATGGTGCACCACTCTCCAACGATGGTAAGTCGAAGACAGGCCACGGTAATCCTTTTTTACCGTAAAAATCCACATGTCGAAAAAACGAAGGGTTAAAAACTTACGAGACCCGATTGAGATTCGGGTTGTCCTTTTTGGGCATTAATCTATCCGTTGACGGCTGAAAGCGGTCAAAGCCGTAGAACTCATCGAGGCCTTCGTTTTGACAGGTTATGGCTCCCGTAACTCTAAACGAGCCAGAAGTTATGGCCGTTCGAATAATCGATATCTACGGGGTGCAACATCCACGGTGCAAGGTGCAACATCCATCCGAAATGGTGAAACAGTGCCGTACGACTTTTAGAAATGCGTGCATGGATTTGAAACGGAATAGTACCATGGTGCACCACTCTCCAGCGATGGGAAGTCGAAGACGGGCCACGGTAATCCCGTTTTACCGTAAAAATTCACATGTCGAAAAAACGAAGGGTAAAAAATTACGAGACCCGATTGAGATTCGGGATGTCCTTTTTGGGCATTAATCTATCCGTTGACGGCTGAAAGCTGTCAAAGCGGTAGAACTCATCAAGGCCTTTGTTTTTCCAGGTTATGGCTCCCGTAACTCTAAACGAGCCAGAAGTTATGGCAGTCCGAATAATCGATATCTACAGGGTGCAACATCCACGGTGCAAGGGGCAACATCCGTCCGAAATGGTGAAACAGTGCCGTATGACTTTTAGAAATGCGTGCATGGATTTGACACGGAACACTACCATGGTGCACCACTCTCCAGCGATGGGAAGTCGAAGACGGGCCACGGTATTCCCGTTTTACCGTAAAAATCCACGTGTCGAAAAAAGGAAGGGTAAAAAACTTACGAGACCCGATTGAGATTCGGGTTGTCCTTTTTGGGCATTAATCAATCCGTTGACGGCTGAAAGCTGTCAAAGCCGTAGAACTCATCGAGGCCTTTTTTTTGACAGGTTATGGCTCCCATAACTCTAAATGAGCCAGAAGTTATGGCCGTTTGAATAATCGATATTTACAGGGTGCAACATCCACGGTGAAAGGTGCAACATCCGTCTGAAATGGCGAAACAGTGATGTACGACTTTTAAAAATGCGTGCATGGATTTGAAATGGAACACTACCATGGTGCACCACTCTCCAGCGATGGGAAGTCGAAGACGGGCCACGGTAATCCCGTTTTACCGTAAAAATCAACGTGTCGAAAAAATGAAGGGTAAAAAACTTACGAGACCCGATTGAGATTCGGGTTGTCCTTTTTGGGCATTAATCTATCCATTGACGGCTGAAAGCTATCAAAGCCGTAGAACTCATCGAGGGCTTATTTTTGACAGGTTATGGCTCCCTTAACTCTAAACGAGCCAGAAGTTATGGCCATCCGAATAATCGATATCTACAGGGTGCAACATCCACGGTGCAAGGTGCAACATCCGTCCGAAATGGCGAAACAGTGCCGTATGACTTTTAGAAATGCGTGCATGGATTTGACATGGAACACTACCATGGTGCACCACTCTCCAGCGATGGGAATTCGAAGACGGACCACGATAATCCCATTTTACCGTTAAAATCCACGTGTCGAAAAAACGAAGGGTAAAAAACTTACGAGACCCGATTGAGATTCGAGTTGTCCTTTTTGGGCATTAATCTATCCGTTGACGGCCGAAAGCTGTCAAAGCCGTAGAACTCATCGAGGCCTTTGTTTTGACAGGTTATGGCTCCCGTAACTCTAAACGAGCCAGAAGTTATGGCCATCCGAATAATCGATATCTACAGGGTGCAACATCCACGGTGCACGGTGCAACATCCGTCCGAAATGGCGAAACAGTGCCGTACGACTTTTAGAAATGCATGCATGGATTTGACACGGAACACTACCATGGTGCGCCACTCTCCAGCGATGGGAAGTCGAAGACGGGCCACGGTAATCCCGTTTTACCGTAAAAATCCACGTGTCGAAAAAACGAAGGGTAAAAAACTTACGAGACCCAATTGAGATTCGGGTTGTCCTTTTTGGGCATTAATCTATCCGTTGACGGATGAAAGCTGTCAAAGCCGTAGAACTCATCGAGGCCTTTGTTTTGACAGGTTATGGCTCCCGTAACTCTAAACGAGCCAGAAGTTATGGCCGTTTGAATAATCGATATCTACAGGGTGCAACATCCACGGTGCAAGGTGCAACATCCGTCCGAAATGGCGAAACAGTGCTGTACGACTTTTAGAAATGCGTGCATGGATTTTAAACGGAACACTACCATGGTGCACCTCTCTCCAGCGATGGGAAGTCGAAGACGGGCCACGGTAATCCCGTTTTGCCGTAAAAATCAACGTGTCGAAAAAATGAAGGGTAAAAAACTTACGAGACCCGATTGGGATTCGGGTTGTCCTTTTTGGGCATTAATCTATCCGTTGACGGCTGAAAGCTGTCAAAGCCATAGAACTCATCGAGGCCTTTGTTTTGACAGGTTATGGCTCCCATAACTCTAAACGAGCCAGAAGTTATTGCCGTCCGAATAATCGATATATACAGGGTGCAACATCCACGGTGCAAGGTCCAACATCAGTCCGAAATGGCGAAACAGCGCCATACGACTTTTAGAAATGCGTGCATGGATTTGAAACGGAACAGTACCATGGCGCAACACTCTCCAGCAATGGAAAGTCGAAGACAGGCCACGGTAATCCCGTTTTACCGTAAAAATCCACGTGTCGAAAAAACGAAGGTTAAAAAACTTACGAGACCCGATTGAGATTCGGGTTGTCCTTTTTGGGCATTAATCTATCCGTTGACGTATGAAAGCTGTCAAAGCCGTAGAACTCATCGAGGCCTTCGTTTTGACAGGTTATGGCTCCCATAACTCTAAACGAGCCAGAAGTTATGGCCGTCCGAATAATCGATATCTACAGGGTGCAACATCCACGGTGCAAGGTGCAACATCCATCCGAAATGGCGAAACAGTGCCGTACGACTTTTAGAAACGAGTGCATGGATTTGAAACGGAACAGTACCATGGTGCACCACTCTCTGGCGACGGGAAGTCGAAGACGGGCCACGGTAATCCCATTTTACCGTAAAAATCAACGTGTCGAAAAAACGAAGGGTAAAAAACTTACGAGACCAGATTGAGATTCGGGTTGTCCTTTTAGGGCATTAATCTATCCGTTGACGGCTGAAAGCGATCAAAGTCGTAGAACTCATCGAGGCCTTCGTTTTGACAGGTTATGGCTCCCGTAACTCTAAACGAGCCAGAAGTTATGGCCTTCCGAATAATCGATATCTACAAGGTGCAACATCCACAGTGCAAGGTGCAACATCCATCCAAAATGGCGAAATAGTGCCGTACGACTTTTAGAAATGCGTGCATGGATTTGAAACGGAACAGTACCATGGTGCACCACTCTCCAGCGATGGTAAGTCGAAGACAGGCCACGGTAATCCTTTTTTACCGTAAAAATCCACATGTCGAAAAAACGAAGGGTTAAAAACTTACGAGACCCGATTGAGATTCGGGTTGTCCTTTTTGGGCATTAATCTATCCGTTGACGGCTGAAAGCGGTCAAAGCCGTAGAACTCATCGAGGCCTTCGTTTTGACAGGTTATGGCTCCCGTAACTCTAAACGAGCCAGAAGTTATGGCCGTTTGAATAATCGATATCTACAGGGTGCAACATCCACGGTGCAAGGTGCAACATCCACGGTGCAAGGTGCAACATCCATCCGAAATGGTGAAACAGTGCCGTACGACTTTTAGAAATGCGTGCATGGATTTGAAATGGAACAGTACCATGGTGCACCACTCTCCAGCGATGGGAAGTCGAAGACGGGCCACGGTAATCCCGTTTTACCGTAAAAATTCACATGTCGAAAAAACGAAGGGTAAAAAATTACGAGACCCGATTGAGATTCGGGATGTCCTTTTTGGGCATTAATCTATCCGTCAACGGCTGAAAGCTGTCAAAGCCGTAGAACTCATCAAGGCCTTTGTTTTGCCAAGTTATGGCTCCCGTAACTCTAAACGAGCCAGAAGTTATGGCCGTCCGAATAATCGATATCTACAGGGTGCAACATCCACGGTGCAAGGTGCAACATCCGTCCGAAATGGTGAAACAGTGCCGTATGACTTTTAGAAATGCGTGCATGGATTTGACACGGAACACTACCATGGTGCACCACTCTCCAGCGATGGGAAGTCGAATACGGGCCACGGTAATCCCGTTTTACCGTAAAAATCCACGTGTCGAAAAAACGAAGGGTAAAAAACTTACGAGACCCGATTGAGATTCGGGTTGTCCTTTTTGGGCATTAATCAATCCGTTGACGGCTGAAAGCTGTCAAAGCCGTAGAACTCATCGAGGCCTTTTGTTTGACAGGTTATGGCTCCCATAACTCTAAATGACCCAGAAGTTATGGCCGTTTGAATAATCGATATTTACAGGGTGCAACATCCATGGTGCATGGTGCAACATCCGTCTGAAATGGCGAAACAGTGATGTACGACTTTTAGAAATGCGTGCATGGATTTGAAATGGAACACTACCATGGTGCACCACTCTCCAGCGATGGGAAGTCGAAGACGGGCCATGGTAATCCCATTTTACCGTAAAAATCAACGTGTCGAAAAAATGAAGGGTAAAAAACTTATGAGACCCGATTGAGATTCGGGTTGTCCTTTTTGGGCATTAATCTATCCGTTGACGGCTGAAAGCTATCAAAGCCGTAGAACTCATCGAGGGCTTCTTTTTGACAGGTTATGGCTCCCGTAACTCTAAACGAGCCAGAAGTTATGGCCATCCGAATAATCGATATCTACAGGGTGCAACATCCACGGTGCAAGGTGCAACATCCGTCCGAAATGGCGAAACAGTGCCGTACGACTTTTAGAAATGCGTGCATGGATTTGACATGGAACACTACCATGGTGCACCACTCTCCAGCGATGGAAATTCGAAGACGGACCACGATAATCCCGTTTTACCGTTAAAATCCACGTGTCGAAAAAACGAAGGGTAAAAAACTTACGAGACCCGATTGAGATTCGGGTTGTCCTTTTTGGGCATTAATCTATCCGTTGATGGCGGAAAGCTGTCAAAGCCGTAGAACTCATCGAGGCCTTTGTTTTGACAGGTTATGGCTCCCGTAACTCTAAACGAGCCAGAAGTTATGGCCGTCCGAATAATCGATATCTACAGGGTGCAACATCCACGGTGCACGGTGCAACATCCGTCTGAAATGGCGAAACAGTGCCGTACGACTTTTAGAAATGCGTGCATGGATTCGACACGGAAAACTACCATGGTGCACCACTCTCCAGCGATGGGAAGTCGAAGACGGGCCACGGTAATCCCGTTTTTACCGTAAAAATCCACGTGTCAAAAAAACGAAGGGTAAAAAACTTACGATACCCAATTGAGATTCGGGTTGTCCTTTTTGGGCATCAATCTATCCGTTGATAGCTGAAAGCTGTCATAGCCGTAGAACTCATCGAGGCCTTTGTTTTGATAGGTTATGGCTCCCGTAACTCTAAACGAGCCAGAAGTTATGGCCGTTTGAATAATCGATATCTACAGGGTGCAACATCCACGGTGCAAGGTGCAACATCCGTCCGAAATGGCGAAACAGTGCCGTACGACTTTTAGAAATGCGTGCATGGATTTGAAATGGAACAGTACCATGGTGCACCACTCTCCAGCGATGGGAAGACGAAGACGGGCCACGGTAATCCCGTTTTACCGTAAAAATTCACATGTCGAAAAAACGAAGGGTAAAAAATTACGAGACCCGATTGAGATTCGGGATGTCCTTTTTGGGCATTAATCTATCCGTCAATGGCTGAAAGCTGTCAAAGCCGTAGAACTCATCAAGGCCTTTGTTTTGCCAGGTTATGGCTCCCGTAACTCTAAACGAGCCAGAAGTTATGACCGTCCGAATAATCGATATCTACAGGGTGCAACATCCACGGTGCAAGGTGCAACATCCGTCCGAAATGGTGAAACAGTGCCGTATGACTTTTAGAAATGCGTGCATGGATTTGACACGGAACACTACCATGGTGCACCACTCTCCAGCGATGGGAAGTCGAAGACGGGCCACGGTAATCCCGTTTTACCGTAAAAATCCACGTGTCGAAAAAACGAAGGGTAAAAAACTTACGAGACCCGATTGAGATTCGGGTTGTCCTTTTTGGGCATTAATCAATCCGTTGACGGCTGAAAGCTGTCAAAGCCGTAGAACTCATCGAGGCCTTTTGTTTGACAGGTTATGGCTCCCATAACTCTAAATGAACCAGAAGTTATGGCCGTTTGAATAATCGATATTTACAGGGTGCAACATCCACGGTGCAAGGTGCAACATCCGTCTGAAATGGCGAAACAGTGATGTACGACTTTTAGAAATGCGTGCATGGATTTGAAATGGAACACTACCATGGTGCACCACTCTCCAGCGATGGGAAGTCGAAGACGGGCCACGGTAATCCCGTTTTACCGTAAAAATCAACGTGTCGAAAAAATGAAGGGTAAAAAACTTATGAGACCCGATTGAGATTCGGGTTGTCCTTTTTGGGCATTAATCTATCCGTTGACGGCTGAAAGCTATCAAAGCCGTAGAACTCATCGAGGGCTTCTTTTTGACAGGTTATGGCTCCCGTAACTCTAAACGAGCCAGAAGTTATGGCCATCCGAATAATCGATATCTACAGGGTGCAACATCCACGGTGCAAGGTGCAACATCCGTCCGAAATGGCGAAACAGTGCCGTACGACTTTTAGAAATGCGTGCATGGATATGACATGGAACACTACTATGGTGCACCACTCTCCAGCGATGGAAATTCGAAAACGGACCACGATAATCCCGTTTTACCATTAAAATCCACGTGTGGAAAAAACGAAGGGTAAAAAACTTACGAGACCCGGTTGAGATTCGGGTTGTCCTTTTTGGGCATTAATCTATCCGTTGACGGCGGAAAGCTGTCAAAGCCGTAGAACTCATCGAGGCCTTTGTTTTGACAGGTTATGGCTCCCGTAACTCTAAACGAGCCAGAAGTAATGGCCGTCCGAATAATCGATATCTACAGGGTGCAACATCCACGGTGCACGGTGCAACATCCGTCCGAAATGACGAAACAGTGCCGTACGACTTTTAGAAATGCGTGCATGGATTTGACATGGAAAACTACCATGGTGCACCACTCTCCAGCGATGGGAAGTCGAAGACGGGCCACGGTAATCCCATTTTACCGTAAAAATCCACGTGTCGAAAAAACGAAGGGTAAAAAACTTACGAGACCCAATTGAGATTCGGGTTGTCCTTTTTGGGCATTAATCTATCCGTTGACGGCTGAAAGCTGTCAAAGCCGTAGAACTCATCGAGGCCTTTGTTTTGACAGGTTATGGCTCCAGTAACTCTAAACGAACCAGAAGTTATGGCCATTTGAATAATCGATATCTACAGGGTGCAACATCCACGGTGCAGGGTACAACATTCGTCCGAAATGGCGAAACAGTGCCGTACGACTTTTAGAAATGTGTGCATGGATTTGAAACGGAACAGTACCATGGTACACCACTCTCCAGCGATGGTAAATCGAAGACCAGCCACCGTAATCCCGTTTTACCGTAAAAATCCACGTGTCGAAAAAACGAAGGCTTAAAAACTTACGAGAACCGATTGAGATTCGGGTTGTCCTTTTTGGGCATTAATCTATCCGTTGACGGCTGAAAGCAGTCAAAGCCATAGAACTCATCAAGGTCTTCGTTTTGACAGGTTATGGCTCCCGTAACTCTAAACGAGCCAGAAGTTATGGCCGTTTAAATAATCGATATCTACAGGGTGCAACATCCACGGTGCAAGGTGCTACATCCGTCCGAAATGGTGAAACAGTATCGTACGACTTTTAGAAATGTGTGCATGGATTTGAAACGGAACACTACCATGGTGCACCACTATCCAGTGATGGGAAGTCGAAGACGGGGCCACGGTAATCCCGTTTTACCGTAAAAATCCACGTGTCGAAAAAACGAAGGGTAAAAAACTTACGACACCCGATTGAGATTCAGGTTGTCCTTTTTGGGCATTAATATATCCGTTGACGGCTGAAAGCTGTCAAAGCCGTAGAACCCATCGAGGCCTTTGTTTTGACAGGTTATGGCTACCGTAACTCTAAACGAGCCAGAAGTTATGGCCGTCCGAATAATCGATATCTACAGGGTGCAACATCCACGGTGCAAGGTGCAACATCCGTCCGAAATGGCGAAATAGTGCCGTACGACTTTTAGAAATGTGTGCATGGATTTGAAACGTAACAGTACCATGGTGCACCACTCCCAGCGATGGTAAATCGAAGGCCAGCTACGTTAATCCTGTTTTACCGTAAAAATCCACGTGTCGAAAAAACGA
Organism: Allium cepa; assembly: GCA_030765085.1. Lineage (NCBI taxonomy): Eukaryota > Viridiplantae > Streptophyta > Magnoliopsida > Asparagales > Amaryllidaceae > Allium > Allium cepa. The sequence goes on along the minus strand of CM060941.1, from coordinate 41,113,243 downwards.
AGGGTAAAAAACTTACGAGACCCGATTGAGATTCGGGTTGTCCTTTTTGGGCGTTAATCTATGCGTTGACGGCTGAAAGCTGTCAAAGCCGTAGAACTCATCGAGGCCTTCATTTTGACAGGTTATGGCTCCCGTAACTCTAAACGAGCCAGAAGTTATGGCCGTGCGAATAATAGATATCTACAGGGTGGAACATCCACGATGCAAGGTGCAACATCCGTCCGAAGTGGCGAAACAGTGCCGTACGACTTTTAAAAATGCGTGCATGGATTTGAAACAGAACAGTACCATGGTACACCACTCTCCAGCGATGGTAAATCGGAGGCCAGCCACTGTAATCCTGTTTTACCGTAAAAATCCACGTGTCGAAAAAACGAAGGGTAAAAAACTTACGAGACCCGATTGAGATTCGGGTTGTCCTTTTTGGGCATTAATTTATCTGTTGACGGCTGAAAGCTGTCAAAGCCGTAGAACTCATCGAGGCCTTCGTTTTGACAGGTTATGGCTCCCGTAACTCTAAACGAGCCAGAAGTTATGGCCGTCCGAATAATCGATATCTACAGGGTGCAACATCCACGGTGCAAGGTGCAACATCCGTCCGAAATGGCGAAACAGTGCCGTACGACTTTTAGGAATGCGTGCATGGATTTGAAACGGAACAGTACCATGGTGCACCACTCTCCAGCGATGGGAAGTCGAAGACGGGCCATGGTAATCCCGTTTTACCGTAAAAATTCACATGTCAAAAAAATGAAGGGTAAAAAATTACGAGACCCGATTGAGATTCGGGATGTCCTTTTTGGGCATTAATCTATCCGTTGACGGCTGAAAGCTGTCAAAGCCGTAGAACTCATCGAGGCCTTCGTTTTGACAGGTTATGGCTCCCGTAACTCTAAACGAGCCAGAAGTTATGGCCGTTCGAATAATCGATATCTACAGGGTGCAACATCCACGGTGCAAGGTGCAACATCCGTCCGAAATGGTGAAACAGTGCCGTACGACTTTTAGAAATGCGTGCATTGATTTGACACGGAACACTACCATGGTGCACCACTCTCCAGCGATGGGAAGTCGAAGACGGGCCACGGTAATCCCGTTTTACCGTAAAAATCCACGTGTCGAAAAACCGAAGGGAAAAAACTTACGAGACCCGATTGAGATTCGGGTTGTCCTTTTTGGGCATTAATCAATCCGTTGACGGCTGAAAGCTGTCAAAGCCGTAGAACTCATCGAGGCCTTTTTTTTGACAGGTTATGGCTCCCATTACTCTAAATGAGCCAAAAGTTATGGCCGTTTGAATAATCGATATTTACAGGGTGCAACATCCACGGTGCAAGGTGCAACATCCGTCTGAAATGGCGAAACAGTGATGTACGACTTTTTGAAATGCGTGCATGGATTTGAAATGGAACACTACCATGGTGCACCACTCTCCAGCGATGGGAAGTCGAAGACGGGCCACGGTAATCCCGTTTTACCGTAAAAATCCACGTGTCGAAAAAACGAAGGGTAAAAAACTTACGAGACCCGATTGAGATTCGGGTTGTCCTTTTTGGGCATTATTTTATCCGTTGACGGCTGAAAGCTGTCAAAGCCGTAGAACTCATCGAGGCCTTCGTTTTGACAGGTTATGGCTCCCGTAACTCTAAACGATCCAGAAGTTATGGCCGTCCGAATAATCGATATCTACAGGGTGCAACATCCACGGTGCAAGGTGTAACATCCGTCCGAAATGGCGAAACAGTGCCGTACGACTTTTAGGAATGCGTGCATGGATTTGAAACGGAACAGTACCATGGTGCACCACTCTCCAGCGATGGGAAGTCGAAGACGGGCCACGGTAATCCCGTTTTACCGTAAAAATTCACATGTCAAAAAAACGAAGGGTAAAAAATTACGAGACCCGATTGAGATTCAGGATGTCCTTTTTGGGCATTAATCTATCCGTTGACGGCTGAAAGCTGTCAAAACCGTAGAACTCATCGAGGCCTTTGTTTTGACAGGTTATGGCTCCCGTAAATCTAAACGAGCCAGAAGTTATGGCCACCCGAATAATCGATATCTACAGGGTGCAACATCCACGGTGCAAGGTGCAACATCCGTCCGAAATGGTGAAACAGTGCCGTACGACTTTTAGAAATGCGTGCATGGATTTGACACGGAACACTACCATGGTGCACCACTCTCCAGCGAAGGGAAGTCGAAGACGGGCCACGGTAATCCCGTTTTACCGTAAAAATCCACGTGTCGAAAAACCGAAGGGTAAAAAACTTACGAGAACCGATTGAGATTCGGGTTGTCCTTTTTGGGCATTAATCAATCCGTTGACGGCTGAAAGCTGTCAAAGCCGTAGAACTCAACGAGACCTTTTTTTTGACAGGTTATGGCTCCCATAACTCTAAATGAGCCAGAAGTTATGGCCGTTTGAATAATCGATATTTACAGGGTGCAACATCCACGGTGCAAGGTGCAACATCCGTCTGAAATGGCGAAACAGTGATGTACGACTTTTAGAAATGCGTGCATGGATTTGAAATGGAACACTACCATGGTGCACCACTCTCCAGCGATGGGAAGTCGAAGACGGGCCACGGTAATCCCGTTTTACCGTAAAAATCAACGTGTCGAAAAAATGAAGGGTAAAAAACTTACGAGACCCGATTGAGATTCGGGTTGTCCTTTTTGGGCATTAATCTATCCGTTAACGGCTGAAAGCTATCAATGCCGTAGAACTCATCGAGGGCTTCTTTTTGACAGGTTATGGCTCCCGTAACTCTAAACGAGCCAGAAGTTATGGCCATCCGAATAATCGATATCTACAGGGTGCAACATCCACGGTGCAAGGTGCAACATCCGTCCGAAATGGCGAAACAGTGTCGTACGACTTTTAGAAATGCGTGCATAGATTTGACATGGAACACTAGCATGGTGCACCACTCTACAGCGATGGGAATTCGAAGACGAGCCACGATAATCCCGTTTTACCGTTAAAATCCACGTATCGAAAAAACGACGGGTAAAAAACTTACGAGACCCGATTGAGATTCGGGTTGTCCTTTTTGGGCATTAATCTATCCGTTGACGGCCGAAAGCTGTCAAAGCCGTAGAACTCATCGAGGCCTTTGTTTTGACAGGTTATGGCTCCCGTAACTCTAAACGAGCCAGAAGTTATGGCCGTCCGAATAATCGATATCTACAGGGTGCAACATCCACGGTGCACGGTGCAACATCAGTCCGAAATGGCGAAACAGTGCCGTACGACTTTTAGAAATGCGTGCATGGATTTGACACGGAACACTGCCATGGTGCACCACTCTCCAGCGATGGGAAGTCGAAGACGGGCCACGGTAATCCCGTTTTACCGTAAAAATCCACGTGTCGAAAAAACGAAGGGTAAAAAGCTTACGAGACCCGATTGAGATTCGGGTTGTCCTTTTTGGGCATTAATCTATCCGTTGACAGCTGAAAGCTGTCAAACCCGTAGAACTCAACGAGGCCTTTGTTTTGACAGGTTATGGCTCCTGTAACTCTAAATAAGCCAGAAGTTATGGCCGTTTGAATAATCGATATCTACAGGGTGCAACATCCACGGTGCAAGGTGCAACATCCGTTCGAAATGGCGAAACAGTGCTGTACGACTTTTAGAAATGCGTGCATGAATTTTAAACGGAACACTACCATGGTGCACCTCTCTCCAGCGATGGGAAGTCGAAGACGGGCCACGGGAATCCCGTTTTACCGTAAAAATCAACGTGTCGAAAAAATGAAGGGGAAAAAACTTACGAGACCTGATTGGGATTCGGGTTGTCCTTTTTGGGCATTAATCTATCCGTTGACGGCTGAAAGCTGTCAAAGCCATAGAACTCATCGAGGGCTTCATTTTGACAGGTTATGGCTCCCGTAAATCTAAACGAGCCAGAAGTTATGGCCGTCCGAATAATCGATATCTACAGGGTGCAACATCCACGGTGCAAGGTCCAACATCCGTCCGAAATGGCGAAACAGTGTCGTACGACTTTCAGAAATGCATGCATGGCTTTGACACGGAACACTACCATGGTGCACCACTCTCCAGCGATGGGAAGTCGAAGACGGGCCACAGTAATCCCGTTTTACCGTAAAAATCCACGTGTCGAAAAAACGAAAGGTAAAAAACTTATGAGACCCGATTGAGATTCGGGTTGTCCTTTTTGGGCATTAATCTATCCGTTGACGGCTGAAAGCTGTCAAAGCCGTAGAACTCATCGAGGCCTTTGTTTTGACAGGTTATGGCTCCAGTAACTCTAAACGAGCCAGAAGTTATGGCCGTTTGAATAATCGATATCTACAGGGTGCAACATCCACGGTACAGGGTACAACATCCGTCCGAAATGGCGAAACAGTGCCGTACGACTTTTAGAAATGTGCGCATGGATTTGAAACGGAACAGTACCATGGTACACCACTCTCCAGCGATGGTAAATCGAAGACCAGCCACCGTAATCCCGTTTTACCGTAAAAATCCACATGTCGAAAAAACGAAGGCTTAAAAACTTACGAGAACCGATTGAGATTCGGGTTGTCCTTTTTGGGCATTAATCTATCCGTTGACGGCTGAAAGCTGTCAAAGCCATAGAACTCATCGAGGTCTTCGTTTTGACAGGTTATGGCTCCCGTAACTCTAAACGAGCCAGAAGTTATGGCCGTTTAAATAATCGATATCTACAGGGTGCAACATCCACGGTGCAAGGTGCTACATCCGTCCGAAATGGTGAAACAGTGCCGTACGACTTTTAGAAATGCGTGCATGGATTTGAAACGGAACACTACCATGGTGCACCACTATCCAGTGACGGGAAGTCGAAGACGGGGCCACGGTAATCCCGTTTTACTGTAAAAATCCACGTGTCGAAAAAACGAAGGGTAAAAAACTTACGACACCCGATTGAGATTCAGGTTGTCCTTTTTGGGCATTAATATATCCGTTGACGGCTGAAAGCGGTCAAAGCCGTAGAACCCATCGAGGCCTTTGTTTTGACAGGTTATGGCTACCGTAACTCTAAACGAGCCAGAAGTTATGGCCGTCCGAATAATCGATATCTACAGGGTGCAACATCCACGGTGCAAGGTGCAACATCCGTCCGAAATGGCGAAATAGTGCCGTACGACTTTTAGAAATGTGTGCATGGATTTGAAACGGAACAGTACCGTGGTGCACCACTCCCAGCGATGGTAAATCGAAGGCCAGCTACGGTAATCCTGTTTTACCGTAAAAATCCACGTGTAGAAAAAACGAAGGGTAAAAAACTTACGAGACCCGATTGAGATTCGGGTTGTCCTTTTTGGGCGTTAATCTATGCGTTGACGGCTGAAAGCTGTCAAAGCCGTAGAACTCATTGAGACCTTCGTTTTGACAGGTTATGGCTCCCGTAACTCTAAACGAGCCAAAAGTTATGGTCGTGCGAATAATAGATATCTACAGGGTGCAACATCCACGGTGCAAGGTGCAACATCCGTCCGAAGTTGCAAAACAGTGTCGTACGACTTTTAGAAATGCATGCATGGATTTGAAACAGAACAGTACCATGGTACACCACTCTCCAGCGATGGTAAATCGGAGTCCAGCCACTGTAATCCTGTTTTACCGTAAAAATCCACGTGTCGAAAAAACGAAGGGTAAAAAACTTACGAGACCCGATTGAGATTCGGGTTGTCCTTTTTGGGCATTAATTTATCCGTTGACAGCTGAAAGCTGTCAAAGCCGTAGAACTCATCGAGGCCTTCGTTTTGACAGGTTATGGCTCCCGTAACTCTAAACGAGCCAGAAGTTATGGCCGTCCGAATAATCGATATCTACAGGGTGCAACATCCACGGTGCAAGGTGCAACATCCGTCCGAAATGGCGAAACAGTGCCGTACGACTTTTAGGAATGCGTGCATGGATTTGAAACGGAACAGTACCATGGTGCACCACTCTCCAGCGATGGGAAGTCGAAGACGGGCCACGGTAATCCCGTTTTACCGTAAAAATCCACGTGTCGAAAAAACGAAGGGTAAAAAGCTTACGAGACCCGATTGAGATTCGGGATGTCCTTTTTGGGCATTAATCTATCCGTTGACGGCTGAAAGGTGTCAAAGCCGTAGAACTCATCGAGGCCTTTGTTTTGACAGGTTATGACTCCCGTAACTCTAAACGAGCCAGAAGTTATGGCCGTCCGAATAATCGATATCTTCAGGGTGCAACATCCACGGTGCAAGGTGCAACATCCGTCCGAAATGGCGAAACAGTGTCGTACGACTTTTAGAAATGCGTGCATGGATTTGAAACGGAACAGTACCATGGTGCACCACTCTCCACAGATGGTAAGTCGAAGACCAGCCACCGTAATCCCGTTTTACCGTAAAAATCCACGTGTCGAAATAACGAAGGGTAAAAAACTTACGAAACCCGATTGAGATTCGGGTTGTCCTTTTTGGGCATTAATCTATCCGTTGATGGTGAAAGCGGTCAAAACCGTAGAACTCATCGTGGCCTTCGTTTTGACAGGTTATGACTCCCGTAACTCTAAACGAGCCAGAAATTATGGCCGTCCGAATAATCGATATCTTCAGGGTGCAACATCCACGGTGCAAGGTGCAACATCCGTTTGAAATAGCGTAACAGTTCCGTACGACTTTTAGAAATGTGTGCATGGATTTGAAACAAAACACCACAATGGTGCACCACTCTCTGGCGATGGGAAGTCGAAGACGGGCCACGGTAATCCCGTTTTACCGTAAAAATCCACGTGTCGAAAAAACGAAGGGTAAAAAACTTACGAGACCCGACTGAGATTCTGGTTGTCCTTTTTGGGCATTAATCTATCCGTTGACAGCTGAAAGCCGTCAAAGCCATAGAACCCATCGAGGGCTTCGTTTTGACAGGTTATGGCTCCCGTAACTCTAAACGATCCAGAAGTTATGGTCGTCCGAATAATCGATATCTACAGGGTGCAACATCCACGGTGCAAGGTGCAACATCCGTCCAAAATGGCGAAACAGTGCCATACGACTTTTAGAAATGCGTGCGTGGATTTGAAATGGTACAGTACCATGGTGCACCACTCTCCAGCGAAGGTAAGTCGAAGACGGGCCACGGTAATCCCGTTTTACCGTAAAAATCCACGTATCGAAAAAAGGAAGGGTAAAAAACTTACGAGACCCGATTGAGATTCGGGTTGTCCTTTTTGGGCATTAATCTTTCCGTTGACGGCTGAAAGCTGTCAAAACCGTAGAACTCATCGAGGCCATCGTTTTGACAGGTTATGGCTCCCGTAACTCTAAACGAGCCAGAAGTTATGGCCGTCCGAATAACCGATATCTACACGGTGCAACATCCACGGTGCAAGGTGCAACATCCGTCCGAAATGGCGAAACAGTGCCGTACGACTTTTAGAAATGCGTGCATGGATTTGAAACGGAATAGCACCATGGTGCACCACTCTCCAGCGATGGGAAGTCGAAGACGGGCCACAGTAATCCTTTTTTACCGTAAAAATCCACGTGTCGAAAAAACAAAGGGTTAAAAACTTACGAGACCCGATTGAGATTCGGGTTGTCCTTTTTGGGCATTAATCTATCCGTTGAGGGCTGAAAGCTGTCAAAGCTGTAGAACTCATCGAGGCCTTCGTTTTGACAGGTTATGGCTCCCGTAACTCTAAACGAGCCAGAAGTTATGGCCGTTTGAATAATCGATATCTACAGGGTGCAACATCTACGGTGCAAGGTGCAACATCCGTCCGAAATGGCGAAACTGTACCGTACGACTTTTAGAAATGCGTGCATGGATTTGAAACGGAACACTACCATGGTGCACCACTCTCCAGCGATGGAAAGTCGAAGACGGGCCACGGTAATCCCATTTTACCGAAAAAATCCATGTGTCGAAAAAATGAAGGGCAAAAAACTTACGAGATCCGATTGAGATTCGGGTTGTCCTTTTTGGGCATTAATCTATCCGTTGACGGCTGAAAGCTGTCAAAACCGTAGAACTCATCGAGGCCTTCATTTTGACAGGTTATGGCTCCCGTAACTCTAAACGAGCCAGAAGTTATGGCCGTCCGAATAATCGATATCTACAGGGTGCAACATCCACGGTGCAAGATGCAACATCCGTCCGAAATGGTGAAACAGTGCCGTACGACTTTTAGAAATGCGTGCATGGATTTGAAACGGAACAGTACCATGGTGCACCACTCTCCAGCGATGGTAAATCGAAGACCAGCCACAGTAATCCCGTTTTACCGTAAACATCCACGTGTCGAAAAAACGAAGGGTTAAAAACTTACGAGACCCGATTGAGATTCGGGTTGTCCTTTTTGGGCATTAATCTATCCGTTGACGGCTGAAAGCAGTCAAAGCCGTACTCATCGAGGCCTTCGTTTTGACAGGTTATGGCTCCCGTAAATCTAAACGAGCCAGAAGTTATGGCCGTTTAAATAATCGATATCTACAGGGTGCAACTTCCACGGTGCAAGGTGCAACATCCGTCCGAAATGGTGAAACAGTGCCGTATGACTTTTAGAAATGCGTGCATGGATTTGAAATGGAACACTACCATGGTTAACCAATCTCCAGCGATGGGAAGTCAAAGACGGGCCACGGTAATCCCGTTTTACCGTAAAAATCCACGTGTCGAAAAAACGAAGGGTAAAAAACTTACGAGACCCAATTGAGATTCGGGTTGTCCTTTTTGGGCATTAATCTATCTGTTGATGGCTGAAAGCTGTCAAAGCCGTAGAACTCATCGAGGCCTTTGTTTTGACAGGTTATGGCTCCCGTAACTCTAAACGAGCCAGAAGTTATGGTCGTCCGAATAATCGATATCTATAGGGTGCAACATCCATGGTGCAAGGTGCAATATCCGTCCGAAATGGCGAAACAGTGCCGTATGACTTTTAGAAATGCGTGTGTTATCCCGCTTTTTGGCAAAGCCGCGATACCAAAAGATCGATCAGAAACGGAGAACAGTTCGTCTTAGAGACCGGTCATACTTCGTCTCGCTATGGATATCACTGAATTTTGTCCAAGTCCAGATTGGGCTACAATTGATAGGACACGGCAAGAAAGACCATAGGAGTTCACATCTTAAGTTTCAAGTCAATCCGAGTTCGTACGCTCGAGTTATGATCGATTCAATTTGAAGGGCAAGGTTTAGGTTTCGAACCCATCGTTGACCAAAGTTTCGAAACCATCGCGTTCGAATCCATAAGCTTCGAATCCACCGAACCACCTCGGGTTCGTCTCCATCACCTTCGAATCCATCTTGTTCGAACCCATCATGCTCGAACCGATGGGCCTCGTATCCATGGAGAAGTGACACAGTTCGTATCCATCATTGAAGCCATGTTTCGAACCCACCACAAAGCCTTGTTCGACTCCAAACACGAACCCTGGTTCGAATCCATCATTAGAAATTGCTCGAACCCATCCATGAAGTCATGTTCGAACCCATCCACGATGCCAAGTTCGAATTCATTCTGTGTAGCCTCATTCGAACCCACTGGGTCAACCAACCATGATGACGTGTTTTCCTTCGGTTTGAATTCGCCGACATATATGGGGTCGAAGCGGTTAACTCGGAGTGAAGATCGGATCGATTCGAAGTTTGCGCTCCACGTCACCACGAAGTCGCGTGCCATGATGGATTCGAAACCATCGGTTCAAAAGCATGGTTTCGAACCAAACAGCTATGCAATAAACCCCATTTCGAATCCATCATATCTCCCAATCTACTGATCCAAATGCCATGAAATTTTCACAGAAGCTTGCATACATGTTGAAGAATGTCCACGCCAAATTTCACCTCGATTGGATGAATTTTTGATCGGTTCGAATGGAGTTCGAACCGATGCCAAAGTGGGCCCAAACTTCCTGAGACCGTGCGTTTGGGCCCACTCATGTGCCAGAAGTGGTCTCCCGAGTTTTCAGCGAAATATCAGCAGCCCGCGCCTATAAATAGAGCCCCAGGGCTAACGAAAAAGGGACCTTCCGACTCTCAAGCGCCCAGGCTCTGCCGGATCGAGATCTCCATCGTTCTACATCATAATTTGACTGTTGATTTCGAATTTCCAATTTTAACTTGCTGTTGATCGCTTCAACAACTTGTAATCATTGAAAGAGAATCAATAAAATATCAAAACACTTCACAGTGGACGTAGGCAACACGCCGAACCACTATAAATCGCTTGTCTGCGCATTTAATTTATTGTTGATTGGAGTTTTTGTTAGATAATATCTGTTTTGAATTTACATTCTTGACTATTATCTCTTCAACGACTCCTGAAGAGTGTTGTGCCCAATTTTGACGCAAACACTTTGGTGCTTTCACTGAGAAAACCCATCTTTTCTCCTGCTTGTTGGATCTGTCGTCGATACCGGATTGAATAAATCTAAGAGAAAGATCAAGATCATTGAATCCAACTTCCTTCCCTTCTATTTAGATTTGCATAAAGTCTAGAAAAGGAATTCCACTATCGAGATGGTTAGCACAAGAACCACCTCGAATGCTGTCAATCAAGAAGAACAGGCTAGACAAAATCCAGCCCCTCTACTTCCATCTAATCAGGATGTCGCTGGGCACCCAGAACCATCGGGTCCGGTTACCCGGCAAGAATTGCAGTCGTTACTCCAAGAGCTGACCCAGAGTCGGCGACAACTAGAAGAACAGCTACGCGCTAGTGCTGAGCTAATCAACAAGTTGGATCGCCAGAAACGAAAGAGATCCACGAGAGATCGTGCTTCTCGCTCTTCCAGCGAAAGTTCTTCATCTTCTGATTATCATAATCGACCTCCACGATCCCAGTTAGATGGGAGTCATATGCCACCCACTGGAAACCAACCGACATTGACCGTTGGACGAATAAGAGTTGGTCCGTCAGCCAGTTTCCAAATCAGACCCTCCTCCCGAGGAGGTGCCGTTCCTTACCACGCCGCAGAATACCGCACCACTAGCGTTGCGGCTGAACCAAGGGTCGACGCTCAAGATCATTCGGACCTGGACCGTCGTCATAGCGGTCGTAGTCCTGAACCGTACGTCCGAGAAGATTATGAGCCAAGAAGGCGAGAGTTGGACCGTCGACGATATCTGGTTCAAGCCTAAAGTATGGAACGTGATCATACTCCGGCACAAATGCCGGATCTTTCAACTATGATACGTCAGATGATCCGTGAGAGTCAAGGATTCACAAACGACGATTGGGGAGTTTCCCAAAGTCACACTCCCTTTACGGACGATGTTCTCAGTGCTGAACTCCCATGGCGATTCCGAATGCCCGCTTTACCTATGTACGAGGGAAACTCCGACCCCAACCAACATATTCTAAAGTATGAATGGACGATGACCGCTGCCAGAGCCGACGATGCAGTGAAGTGTCGTAGTTTCCCCATATCCTTGGGGTGCATCGCCACCATGTGGTTCACCCGATTGCCACCTCAAACCATCTCTTCCTTCGACCAGTTAGCCACAAAATTCGTTGAGCAATTCCGCATGCACGTCGCAAGGCCAAAGGAAGTCAACACTCTATCTAGTGTCACGCAAGCTCCCGGAGGGACGCTCAGGCACTACTTAGGGAGATTCCATACTGCATGCGTGGAGATTAGTAATCCAAACGATAACTCCATCCTTATGGCGCTGACTAAGGGGATCGATGCCGATTCTGAATTCGGTAATTGGCTAGCTGCGAAACCACCTGCGTCATTGGACCGTTTCCATGCCAAAGTGACTCAATTCCTGAGACGGGAAGATGCAAAATAGTCTAGGAAGCAAACTGACGCAGGGCCAAATGCGGAAGGGACCCAAAGCAATGTTGCAATAAAACAGTCCGGTGAGAGCTCCGGAAAAGTTCAGTTGAACATTAAAAATAAACAAGCTCGGCGAAGAGAGAGCGTGAATCAACTTAAAAAACAAAATCAAAATCGCGGCCCACAACGCAAAAAATCCGAAGTTCGCCAGTTATACTCCTTCGAATACTTCACTGGAGGACTTGTATTTGCGGACCCGTAATACAATGCAATATGAAAAACATGCTCCAAGACCGTCATCAGAGAGAAAAGTACAGACGGGAAAATTTTGCAGGTTCCATGAAGGCTATGGGCACAATACGAACGAGTGTCGTCACTTACAGGATCTTGTTGAAAAACTGGTCAGAGAAAGGAAGCTGGAACAGTTTGTGCGGACGCTGCAGCCCAGAGAAGCGGGCCCATCCAATCCAATCAATGAACCCAATCGACCAAGGCAGGAGGACTTGACTTGTCCCCGTAGAAGATTGGTGATAAACGCCATCAGCGGCGGGCCTACCTACTCAGGGGCCTGGAACGACGAAGAACCTCGTCACTGTCACACATGACAGGCTCCTTCAATTTATGAATACTTTGCAGTTTCTTTTACGTTCTAAAATTTGAATTTGTAATAAGGCACTGACTTTGCCACACTTTCTTATTTCAGCAAAGAAAATGCTATCTCTTCGAACTAAAGCTGTGATTCACCGAATACAACGTTCAACAATCACGACACAGGAAGAGCTAAGTTTCATCAAACAATGGAATTTATTCAGATAGCGAGTGACTACGTTACAACCGGCCACTCACTAAGTGAAATCCCAGCTCCGGGGCAAGCCATCACATCAAATGCTGAACTGGACCAACACACGACAGTCCATTCAATAATTCGTTCCCAGAGCGCGAACGGACTCCAACTTCCCGGAGTGTGAATTGGAGTATAAACATTCCATAATTCGTTCCCAGAGCGCGAACGGACTCCAACTTCCCAGAGTGTGAATTGGAGTATAAACATTCAACAATTCGTTCCCGGAGCGCGAACGGACTCCAACTTCCCAAAGCGTGAATTGGAGTATAAACATCCCACAATTCGTTCCCTGAGCGCGAACGGACTCCAACTTCCCAGAGTGTGAATTGGAGTATAAACATTCAACAATTCATTCCCGGAGCGCGAACGGACTCCAACTTCCCAGAGCGTGAATTGGAGTATATACATTCAATAATTCGTTCCCAGAGCGCGAACGGACTCCAACTTCCCGGAGTGGGAATTGGAGTATAAACATTCCATAATTCGTTCCCAGAGCACGAAAGGACTCCAACTTCCCAGAGTGTGAACTGGAGTATAAACATTCAACAATTCGTTCCCAGAGCGCGAACGGACTCCAACTTCCCAGAGCGTGAATTGGAGTATAAACATTCAATAATTCGTTCCCAGAGCGCGAACGGACTCCAACTTCCCAGAGCGTGAACTGGAGTATAAACATTCAACAATTCGTTCCCAGAGCGCGAACGGACTCCAACTTCCCAGAGCGTGAATTGGAGTATAAACATTCAATAATTCGTTCCCAGAGCGCGAACGGACTCCAACTTCCCAGAGCGTGAATTGGAGTATAAACATTCAACAATTCGTTCCCAGAGCGCGAACGGACTCCAACTTCCTAGAATGTGAATTGTAGTATAAACATTCAATAACTCGTTCCCGGAGCACGAAAGGACTCCAACTTCCCGGAGTGTGAATTGGAGTATAAACATTCAATAACTCGTTCCCGGAGCGCGAACGGACTCCAACTTCCCAGAGTGTGAATTGGAGTATAAACATTCGATAATTCGTTCCCAGAGCGCGAACGGACTCCAACTTCCCAGAGCGTGAATTGGAGTATAAAAGTTCAATAATTCGTTCCCAGAGTGCGAACGGACTCCGACTTCCTAGAGCATGAGTTGGAGTATAAAAGTTCAATAATTCATTCCCAGAATGCGAACGGACTCCAAGTTTCCAAAGTATGAATTGGAGAATAAACATAAATTACAGGCTCCCGGAGCGCGAACCGAAGCATCAGTGCTAACTCTAGATTCCCAGAGCATGAAGTGGAGTGTAAACATTAATTCCAGGTTCCCGGAGCGCGAACCATAGTGCAAACATCGATAACTCTCAAGCTCCGTACAAACCGGATTATCGATCTCAAATTATCTTAAGTCCCCGGAATGTGGACATGTGCTTAAAATTTACAATAAACGCACCCAACCACCAAAACAAAAATGTTATTCCCCGAGACTAGGGGGCAAAAAAGCTAAGTGTTAATCGCTAATCAAAGTGATACAATGTCCGAAATTCGATTGTTCGCCGACTACGACTTGCGACCAAGATTTTCAGACTTGGCGAATAAAACAAACTCTACTTGATGGTAAAAACACCACAAATGCACCGGACTGAAAACACAACGCTACAAACATTTAGGCACAAAAGAAATGAGAGTTGAAATGAAATTTAGTTTCCAGAGTGTGAGCCAAATCCAAATTCACGGAGAGCGAATTGGAATGCGAACGCTACCTCTTGGTTCCCGAAGTGCGAACCGGAGTGTAAATGTCAACCCTAAATTTCCAGGATGCGAACCGGAGCGTTAACTTTGAAATAATTCTAAGTCCCCGGAGAATGGACCGGAGTACAAGCCTTAGCTCTAAGTTCCCAAGACATGGAATGTATCATAAACATCGATAATCATCGGGCTCTCGGGGCATGAACCAAGCTGTTGCTCGCAAATTATTCCAAGTCCCTGGAGCGTGGACATGCGTTCAAGATTCGCAAAAGAGCACGGTCGTAAACCCATCATCACAACACTTAAGTAGAAAACATAGTTGAAATAAGAAAAACAGAATTTTATTTTCAACTAACTTAAGACAAGGACTTACACGCAAATAAGTTCTTCCAAAAAAAGAATGCCTACTAGCAGGGGCCGAACCTGCATCTATACACGGCCTACTAACAAAAAGCAAAAAATACCAGTTCCTATCTACCAAAAAATTCGCTTGAGCGGCCCATCTACTTCTTCTTTTTTGAATCTTCTTATCAGTGGTTCGTCTTCGGACTCACTGGAGACAGAGATCCTTCGTTTGGAGTGCTTTCTCTCCAATGCTTGTTCTTCCGCCGAAGGCATAATGTCGACGTCTTCCTCAGAGCCTGAATCTAAATGAAGGCTCCCCGCCGGAGGGGGAGGAGGGACCGAACCCGCAACGGAAGATGAAATAGTTCCACCACCGGCACTACCGCTTTGCCCCTCAGCTTCTAATTCAGCTTGAATCTCGGCCAAAATCTCTTCATCGTGAGTCGTCTGGGCTTGACTGTGGGCAACTCCGGTCTGCACAAAAGATCTAGAGGCTGGCGGGAGCTCACTGATGATAAATGGCAAGTCCGTAGAGAGGTATCCCTGTTGACCGAGTAGTTCACTCACCATCTCTTCGTCAAGAGACAAAGAGCTTTCCTGCGCCGCTCCGGTAGACGCTGCCGTTGTCACGACAGTCGTTTCAGTAGTAATAGCCTTCTGCCCTTGACTCGGCTCCTGGGTCAAAGATGCCGGGGTGATCCTGGTCACTGGATAAAGAAGAGAAGGGGTTAAGAACAATCACTTCGAAACGAGAGTTCTAGCGAGAATGCAATTGAAATTTATTCGGAATACTTTCCCCAACTTGACTTGCGGACGACTGAGCGGCCTCAGAAGCATGCTCCCGAATGGGAGATAACCGCGGCTGTTCCGGGTCATAAGCGGGAACGGTCTGTGAACTAACCACAGATACAGGCTCAGACGGAGGCGGAGCGGTAGTTTCGAGAGCAGTGGCACGATGCTTAACGCCTGACCCTTCTCCGGCCTCCAAAGATCGACTGCCAACCATCTCCTTCTCATGAGCGATCATAGCGTCATGGAGGACCTTCTTTTCCTCATCTGTTAGCAACCGATTTTCAAGCTCGAATCGGTCGACCGATTCACCCGGGTGCGCTTCCTCTTCCTCTTCAACCAATCGTTCCCAAGCACTGTGGAGATGCACTGGGTAATCCTGAAGCCAGGCCAAGTTTCTGTGCTTCAATACATTGGCATTATAGGTGATAAGCAGATCTTCGATGTTGGCCTCTAGCCTGGCCTCGGCTTGCTGAACTCTCTCCTCAATCTCCGCCTCAACCGCTTGAACTTTGGCCACTGCCTCATCCCGTTCGGTCCGGAGTATCACAGCTTGTTCGCACGCCTCCAGGGCTGCATTGTTTGCATCGTCGCTATCCTTGGCGATTTCGACGAATTTGGATTTAAGCTCATTTAGCTCCTTTAGCACCGCATCCCTCTCGGTAGTGACCAGAGTATTCCGATGGCCCATGTCCTCCACCGTGGCGTAATGCTCACGCTTCATTCTATCCATCGTAAGCTGGGCTTCATCGGCCTTTTTGATGGCTTCCATCTCTGATTTTCTGGAAGATTCGGCCTCGGTGTTCAACACGTCGATAATACGGCTTTTTTGGGCCAACTCAGCTTGCATTTTTTCAATGGTGGCCCACGCTCGAAGGCCAGTGACGACGCCTTCTCAGCCGCCTTGTACCATGCCCTGTATTGGGCATAAAAATCGTGCACATAATCGTGCGCTGTCTGCTCGGCCTCAGGCGGAATTCTTTTCAAGTGAAGAGGGAAGATGTAGTTGTCAAAGCAAATGTTCGGAAAGTCCTTCTTTAGCTGAGCAAGCCTGATTGCCCCTTCTCCCGAAATTTCAGTGGGGGGTTGCTCCGCAACTACTGGGGGCATTGCCTCAGATCTGGGATGGCGAGGTTCATTCCTAGAAGATTGAGAGGTTGACTGATAATGCGAGGACTCAGAAGAACGAGGAACATGGACAGGAGGCTGTGTAGGAGCTTTTGGAGGAGGGGTGCGCGATCGAGACCGATGTCTGTAATCCCTATCTCTCCATTCTTGGCTAGAGTACCCGGAGTGCCTGCGATCATAACTCCTATCCCCCTCTCTTCGTTGTGAATCATAATATGAGGAAGATCTGGGAGCATGTCGTAGACTCCCACGCATCGAACCATGTCCAGTCATAATATCTGCAAAGAAAAATGAGAATAGAGTTAGTGGTTTCTCGAAACCGATCACTTAAGACTTGGGACAATGTCGTGTCGTGAAATGTGTATGAATATGCATTTCCCCCGACCAACCAGAAGTGTCGACTGAGCTAGTAATAAAAGGCTCGCTCAATTCAAGAGTACGATGAAACTCCTCCAACCCGGCGCCATGCTGAAAAGACACATCATCCGGGATTGGAAGGTCAGTAAGCCCTTCATAGAGACTTTCGGTTCGCGTAGGAGACATCTCGGAAATTCTAACTCCAGGGGAGGATCGGGCCGTGACAACCGACTTCCATCTCCCCTTCTTAGTTGGCGTGACGACGACTTCCTTGCCTTTTCTTTGCTCTTCAACATCCTGAGCCACGTCTGTAGGCCCCAACAACGGCTCATCGTCAGTGTGAGTTCTTTCAGAATCAGCCTCCTCGGCTATAATAACTTTGGGCTTCTTATGCTTGACTCGTTTCTTCAAAACGGCCTTTAATGCCCCCTCGAACAGTATGCTCTGCCCTTGCTCAATCAATCCGCAAGTTCGGAGATTCCTATCCGTCAAGAGAACCTCAATATCCCTATCTCCACTCGGGACTTCCCGAAGCACTCGCACCATCTCCCTAAAGTGCTCGCCCTCAGGACGCTGAATCGTCACTGTAAAAAAGAGAAGAAACATAAGTTTCACTTTCACAGCAATTGCCTTACTGATTACTTGATAACTCAGCTACACTCACGTCTGATTAACCATCGCCGGGCAAACCCCGGAGGACACCTGACGTAGAACCATTCCGTCCTATAGTAGCTCAGCCTGGTCCAGGACCCGGTAACCACTTGGCAGTTCCTCACCGCTTCCAGGAATGTGAAGGAAGGATAATCACCCCGAGTTTTGAAATTGAACAGGTATCTGATCTCAATCGGGAGTGGTGGTCGATGGAGATATTCCATAAATACGATGAACAAGCTATTGATCGACGCATACCCGTTCGGGTGCAGCTGAGATGGGGCGATCCTCAAAAACGACAATACTTCCCTTATATACTCATTGAACGGAGGAAGTGTCCCGGCCGCACACGCGTGGCGGTTAAATGCAGTATACCCTTCTGGCGGATTGTGCGGTCTATCATTCGGCCCCGGCAGTAACACATAATCCAGTGACAGGCCGTGCCTCAAGCATATCCTTCCCTACATGTCTTCAGAGATATTGGACGGAACGGAATCCGATGGATTTGCAATGAACGATGCATTAGGCAATTCGTCCGGGGCTGGACCGATGATCTCAGGATCGATGTCCGGAACCTCTAGTCTCGGAAAGGCTGTACCTTGAATCTCCTGCTGCTGTGAACTTGACGATTCCATAACTAGCTAACTCATGAGAAACCATCGTTAGACGACAAAGGACCTGTGCGTTCCCCAGTGTAAAGTGTATGAGTGTATGTCGTGCAGTGCCATGCATTACTTGAATGAATATCGCAGAGTTAAAGAAAATATGCAAACGACAAAGCTACGGAGTCCACTTACAATGACCGTCATCGCTGACCGTCATCGTTGAGCCGCTTGTATGACGGAAATTTGATTTGAATAGAGGTCGCTGTTGTTCCATCGACGAGCTTCGAAAGGTGGTCAAGTATGCAATTTAACATGTCCAAATATGCAAGGATGAAGCTCGCCGGAGTTATGCTCAGAAAATATCAAATTTTGGAATCCACCATAGGGGGTTCGAACCGATCACAGGCACTTCTTTCGAAACCACCCTAATATCATTTCGAATCAATGGCTTGAAATCTCGCTTCGAAACGATGAACGGGTGTCGATTTCGAATCGATCGGAAATGGTTGATTTCGAATCGATCCTTGTTTGGCAAGTTCGAACCGATCAGGAACCCCCAACTTGACATCGACGTCATTCGAATCGATTCTATTCGAATCGACATAAAACTGCAGATTTCGAACCGGTAGCCGATGGATTCGAATCCATCGATTCGAATGGATCCATCGAATCCATCAGTCGGTGCGAACTGTGTCGCCCCAAAGAACCATTCCATGGATCGATGCGAAATCCAACGGCCAAGGGCGCACCCATCATCGGTTCGAACTCGAATCCATGCATCGATTCAAAACTCCTCCAAGGGTTAGATCTGGGTTTACCAAATCCCAAGAAAGGCCGATCGATGAAGGATTGATGGGTTCGAGGTAGCTTTGCCGTGTGAATTCAAGGTTAGTGACCTAGTTTGGATGATAGGTTTGGGGAATTGAAGATTTGGATCTCAAATGCTTCAAATGCAAAAGCACGGCACCTTCTTCTCTGGAGTTTCGAGTGCACAGTAAAACAAGGCAGAAGTAAAAAAGTAAAAAGTGAAAAATGGCGAACCCTCTGCTATTTATGTGGGGAGTTGGAGATGACCGGGTCGATTCGCCACCCAGTAAACTTGACCGGTCGCAACCAGTCAAAACACGCATCGATTCGAAGTCTCCATTCGAAACCATTGGCCTAGGACCCCACCGATTCGAAGTTACCCTCGCGTTGCGTCGGTACGAAGCGCGCAGCAAGGCGACGAGCTGCATCGATGCGAAACACACGCTGGGCCCAACGGTTCGAAAAGCTCTTGCACAAATCAACTACTTCGTATCCATTCTTTCATATCGGTTTGAATGTCCATTTCGAATCCATCATAGCGTAAATGTACCTCATCCATAACAAACGCAGATTTCGAATCCATCGATGCTCTAACTCATCGGTTCGAAATGTTACACTCGCACAATGCAAATTCATTTCCTTCAACCTTCAATATCGGTTCAGGAGAGGATCGATACGAAGGGACTTTTCAGAACGACCATCGAGCGTTGTCTCAATTCAAATTTCAAAACCGGTTCGGGAGAGGATCGATACGAAGTTCAATAGCAAACAAAACTAACACGACTCAGGGACGCACGACGTTTACAAGGGTCAAAGTAACATATTGCATATATGTCAAACTAACAATCGATTTTGAACGTCTACAGGGATCAAACGCTCATCTCGTTACAAATGCAACAGCCAACGGCTAAGCACTATTATACAGCAATCAGTCATATCAACACAAGGTTACAACCATACAGCATACGAGTTTCAACAAAAAGGAGAGCAATTATTGTTCTGAAAATTGGCGGCTATTCAAAGCACTTCATGTTCCCACAAGACGTACTTTGGGGGACAAAATGTTATCCCGCTTTTTGGCAAAGCCGCGATACCAAAAGATCGATCAGAAACGGAGAACAGTTCGTCTCAGAGACCAGTCATACTTCGTCTCGCTATGGTTATCACTGAATTTTGTCCAAGTCCAGATTGGGCTACAATTGATAGGACACGGCAAGAAAGACCATAGGAGTTCACATCTCAAGTTTCAAGTCAATCCGAGTTCATACGCTCGAGTTATGATCGATTCAATTTGAAGGGCAAGGCTTAGGTTTCGAACCCATCGTTGACCAACGTTTCGAAACCATCGCATTCGAATCCATAAGCTTCGAATCCACTGAACCACCTCGGGTTTGTCTCCATCACCTTCGAATCCATCTTGTTCGAACCCATCATGTTCGAACCGATGGGCCTCGTATCCATGGAGAAGTGACACAGTTCGTATCCATCACTGAAGCCATGTTTCGAACCCACCAAAAAGCCTTGTTCGACTCCAAACAAGAACCCTGGTTCGAATCCATCATTGGACATTGCTCGAACCCACCCATGAAGTCATGTTCGAACCCATCCATGATGCCAAGTTCGAATCCATCCTGTGTAGCCTCATTCGAATCCACTGGGTCAACCAACCAAGATGACGTGTTTTCCTTCGGTTCGAATTCGCCGAGATATATGGAGTCGAAGCGGTCAACTCGGAGTGAAGACCGGATCGATTCGACGTTTGCGCTCCACGTCACCACGAAGTCGCGTGCCATGATGGATTCGAAACCATCGGTTCGAAAGCATGGTTTCGAACCAAACAGCCATGCAATAAACCCCATTTCGAATCCATCATATCTCCCAATCTACTGATCCAAATGCCATGAAATTTTCACAGAAGCTTGCATACATGTTGAAGAATGTCCACGCCAAATTTCACCTCGATTGGATAAATTCTTGATCGGTTCGAATGGAGTTCGAACCGATGCCAAAGTGGGCCCAAACTTCCTGAGACCGTGCGTGTGGGCCCCCTCACGTGCCAGAAGTGGTCTCCCGAGTTTTCAGCAAAATATCAGCAGCCCGCGCCTATAAATAGAGCCCCAGGGCCAACGAAAAAGGGAGCTTCCGACTCTCAAGCGCCCAGCCTCTGCCGGATCGAGATCTCCATCGTCCTACATCTTAATTTGACTGTTGATTTCGAATTTCCAATTGTAACTTGTTGTTGATCGCTTCAACAACTTGTAATCATTGAAAGAGAATCAATAAAATATCAAAACACTTCACAGTGGACGTAGGCAACACGCCGAACCACTATAAATAGCTTGTCTGCGCATTTAATTTATTGTTGATTGGAGTTTTTGTAAGATAATATATGTTTTGAATTTTACATTCTTGACTATTATCTCTTCAACGACTCCCGAAGAGCGTTGTGCCCAATTTTGACGCAAACAGCGTGCATGGATTTGAAACGGAACACAACCATGGTGCACCGCTCTCCAGAGATGGGAAGTCGAAGACGGGCCACGGTAATCCCGTTTTACCGTAAAAATCCACTTGTCGAAAAAACGAAGCGTAAAAAACTTACAAGACCCGATTGAGATTCGGGTTGTCTTTTTTGGGCATTAATCTATCCGTTGACGGATGAAAGCTGTCAAAGCCGTAGAACTCATCGAGGCCTTTGTTTTGACAGCTTCTGGCTCCCGTAACTCTAAACGAGCCAGAAGTTATGGTCGTTCGAATAATCGATATCTACAAGGTGCAACATCCACGGTGCAAGGAGCAACATCCGTCCGAAATGGCAAAACAGTGCCGTACGACTTTTAGAAATGCGTGTATGGATTTGAAATGGAACACTACCTTGGTGCACCACTCTACACTGATGGAAAGTCAAAGACGGGCCACGGTAATCCCGTTTTACCGTAAAAATCCACGTGTCGAAAAAATGAAGGGTAAAAAACTTACGAGACCCGATTGAGATTCGTGTTGTCCTTTTTGGGCATTAATCTATCCATTGACGGCTGAAAGCCGTCAAAGCCATAGAACTCATCGAGGCCTTCATTTTGACAGGTTATGGCTCCCGTAACTCTAAACGAGCCAGAAGTTATGGCCGTCCGAATAATCGATATCTACAGGGTGCAACATCCACGGTGCAAGGTGCAACATCCGTCCGAAATGGCGAAACAGTGCCGTACGACTTTTAGAAATGCGTGCATGGATTTGAAACAGAACAGTACCGTGGTGCACCACTCTCCAGCAATGGTAAATCGAAGACAAGCCACTGTAATCCCGTTTTACCGTAAAAATCCACGTGTCGAAAAAACGAAGGGCTAAAAACTTACGAGACCCGATTGAGATTCGGGTTGTCCTTTCTGGGCATTAATCTGTCCGTTGACGGCTGAAAGCAGTCAAAGCCATAGAACTCATCGAGGTCTTCGTTTTGACAGGTAATGGCTCCCGTAAATATAAACGAGCCAGAAGTTATGGCCGTTTAAATAATCGATATCTACAGGGTGCAACATCCACGGTGCAAGGTGCAACATCCGTCCGAAATGGTGAAATAGTGCCGTACGACTTTTAGAAATGCGTGCATGGATTTGAAACGGAACACTACCATGGTGCACCACTCTCCAGTGATGGGAAGTCGAAGACGGGCCACGGTAATCCCGTTTTAACGTAAAAATCCACGTGTCGAAAAAACGAAGGGTAAAAAACTTACGAGACCCGATTGAGATTCAGGTTGTCCTTTTTGGACATTAATCTATCCGTTGATGGCTGAAAGCTGTCAAAGCCGTAGAACTCATCGAGGCCTTTGTTTTGACAGGTTATGGGTCCCGTAACTCCATACGAGCCAGAAGTTATGGCCGTCCGAATAATCGATATCTACAGGGTGCAACATCCACGGTGCAAGGTGCAACATCCGTCCGAAATGGCTAAATAGTGCCGTACGACTTTTAGAAATGTGTGCATGTATTTGAAATGGAACAGTACCATGGTGCACCACTCTCCAGTGATGTTAAATCGAAGGCCAGCCACCGCAATCCCGTTTTACCGTAAAAATCCACGTGTTGAAAAAACGAAGGGTAAAAAACATACGAGACCCGATTGAGATTCGGGTTGTCCTATTTGGGCATTAATCTATCCGTTAACGGCTGAAAGCAGTCAAAGCCGCAGAACTCATCGAGGCCTTCGTTTTGACAGGTTATGGCTCCCGTAACTCTAAACGAGCCAGAAGTTATGGCCGTCCGAATAATCGATATCTACAGGGTGCAACATCCACGGTGCAAGGTGCAACATCCGTCCGAAATGGAGAAACAGTGTCGTACGACTTTTAGAATTGCGTGCATGGATTTGAAACAGAACAGTACCATGGTGCACCACTCTTCAGCGATGGAAAGTCGAAGACGGGCCACGGTAATCCCGTTTTACCGTAAAAATCCACGTGTCGAAAAAACGAAGGGTAAAAAACTTACGAGACCCGATTGAGATTCGGGTTGTCCTTTTTTCGTCATTAATCTATCCGTTGACGGCTAAAAGCTGTCAAAGCCATAAAACTCGTCGAGTCCTTCTTTTTGACAGGTTATGGCTCCCGTAACTCTTAAGGAGCCAGAATTTATGGCCGTCCGAATAATCGTTATCTACATGGTGCAACATCCACGGTGCAAGGTGCGACATCCGTCCGAAATGGCGAAACAGTGCCGTACGACCTTTAGAAATGCGTGCATGGATTTGAAACGGAACAGTACCATGGTGAACCACTCTCCAGGGATGGTAAATCGAAGACCAGCCACCTTAATCCCGTTTAACCGTAAAAATCCACGTGTCGAAAAACGAAGGGTAAAAAACTTACGAGACCCGATTGAGATTCGGGTTGTCCTTTTTTGGCATTAATCTATCCGTTGACGGCTGAATGCTGTCAAAGCCAAAGAACTCATAGAGGCCTTCGTTTTTACAGGTTATTGCTCCCGTAACTCTTAACGAGCCAAAAGTTATGGCCGTCCGAATAATCGATATCTACAGTGTCCAACATCCACGGTGCAAGGCGCAACATCCGTCCGACATGGCAAAACAGTGCCGTACGACTTTTAGAAATGCGTACATGGATTGTAAATGGAACAGTACCATGGTGCACCACTCTCCAGCGATGGTAAATCGAAGACCAGTCACCGTAATCCCGTTTTGCCGTAAAAATCCACGTGTCGAAAAAACGAAGGGTAAAAAACTTACGAGACCCGATTGAGATTCGGGTTGTCCTTTTTAGGCATTAATATATCCGTAGATGGCTGAAAGCTGTCAAAGGCATAGAACTCATCGAGGCCTTCGTTTTGACAGGTTATGGCTCCTGTAACTCTAAACGAGCTAGAAGTTATGCCCGTCCGAATAATCGATATCTACAGGGTACAACATCCACGGTGCAAGGTGCAACATCCGTCCGAAATGGCGAAACAGTGCCGTACGACTTTAAGAAATGCGTGTATGGATTTGAAACGGAACAGTACCATGGCGCACCACTCTCCAGCCATGGTAAATCGAAGACCAGCCACGGTAATCCTGTTTTGCCGTAAAATTCCACGTGTCGAAAAAACGAAGGGTAAAAAACTTACGAGACCCGATTGAGATTTGGGGTGTCCTTTTTAGGCATTAATCTATCCGTTGACAGCTTAAAGCTATCAAAGCCGTAGAACTCATCGAGGCCTTCGTTTTGACAGGTTATGGCTCCCGTAACTCTAAACGAGCTAGAAGTTATGGCCGTCCGAATAATCGATATCTACAGGTGCAACATCCACGGTGCAAGGTGCAACATCCGTCCGAAATGGCGAAACAGTGTCGTACGACCTTTAGAAATGCGTGTATGGATTTGAAAAAGAACAGTACCATGGTGCACCACTCTTCAGCGATGGAAAGTCGAAGACGGGCCACCGTAATCCCGTTTTACCGTAAAAATCCACGTGTCGAAAAAACGAAGGGTAAAAAACTTACGAGACCCGATTGAGATTCGGGTTGTCCTATTTGGGAATTAATCTATCCGTTGATGGCTAAAGCTGTCAAAGCCGTAGAACTCATCGGGGCCTTTGTTTTGACAGGTTATGGCTCCCGTAACTCTGAACGAGCCAGAAGTTATGGCCGTCCGAATAATCGATATCTACAGGGTGCAACATCCACGGTGCAAGGTGCAACATCCGTCCGAAATGGCGAAACAGTGCCGTACAACTTTTAGACATGCATGCATGGATTTGAAACAGAACAGTACCATGGTGCACCACTCTCCAGCGATGGTAAATCGAAGACCAGCCACCGTAATCCCATTTTACCGTAAAAATCCACGTGTCTAAAAAACGAAGGGTAAAAAACTTACGACACCCGATTAAGATTCGAGTTGTCCTTTTTGGTCATTAATCTATCCGTTGACGGCTAACAGCTGTCAAAGCCGTAAAACTCATCGAGGCCTTCTTTTTGAAAGGTTATGGCTCCCGTAACTCTTAACGAGCCAGAAGTTATGGCCGTCCGAATAATCGATATCTACAGGGTGCAACATCCACAGTGCAAGGTGCAACATCCGTCCGGAATGGCGAAACAGTGCCGTACAACTTTTAGAAATGCATGCGTGGATTTGAAACGGAACAGTACCATGGTGCACCACTCTCTAATGATGGTAAATCGAAGACCAGCCACCGTAATCCCATTTTACCGTAAAAATCCACGTGTCTAAAAAACGAAGGGTAAAAAACTTACGACACCCGATTAACATTCGGGTTGTCCTTTTTGGTCATTAATCTATCCGTTGACGGCTAAAAGCAGTCAAAGCCGTAGAACTCATCGAGGCCTTCGTTTTGACAGCTTATGGATCCCGTAACTCTTAACGAGCCAGAAGTTATGGCCGTCCGAATAATCGATATCTACAGGGTGCAACATCCACGGTGCAAGGTGCAACATCCGTCCGAAATGGCGAAACAGTGCCGTACGACCTTTAGAAATGCGTGCACGGATTTGAAACGGAACAGTACCATGGTGCACCACTCTGCAGCGATGGGAAGTCGAAGACGGGCCACGGTAATCCCGTTTTACCGTAAAAATCCACGTGTCGAAAAAACGAATTGTAAAAAACATACGAGACCCGATTGAGATTCGGGTTGTCCTTTTTGGGCTTTAATCTATCCATTGACGGCTGAAAGCTGTCAAAGACGTACAACTCGTCGCAGCCTTCGTTTTGACAGGTTATGGCTCCCGTAACTCTAATCGAGCCAGATGTTATGGCCGTCCGAATAATCGATATCTACAGGGTGCAACATCCACGTTGCAAGGTGCAACATCCGTCAGAATTCGCGAAACAGTGCCGTACGACCTTTAGAAATGCGTGCATGGATTTGAAATGGAACAGTTTCATGGTGCACCACTCTCCAGCGACGGTAAATTGAAGACCAGCCACCGTAATCCCGTTTTACCGTAAAAATCCACGTGTCGAAAAAACGAAGGGTAAAAAACTTACGAGACCCGATTGAGATTCGGGCTGTCCTTTTTGGGCATTAATCTATCCGTTAATGGCTGAAAGCTGTCAAAGCCGTAGAACTCATCGAGTCCTATGTTTTGACAGGTTATGGCTCCCGTAACTCTAAACGAGACAGAAGTTATGGCCGTCCGAATAATCGATATCTACAGGGTGCAACATCCACGGTGCAAGGTGCAACATCCGTCCGAAATGGCGAAACAGTGTCGTACGACCTTTCGAAATGCGTGCATGGATTTGAAACAGAACAGTACCATGGTACACCACTCTTTAGCGATGGGAAGTCGAAGACGGGCCAACGTAATCCCTTTTTACCGTAAAAATCCACGTGTCGAAGAAACGAAGGGTAAAAAACTTACGAGACCCGATTGAGATTCGGGTTGTCCTATTTGAGCATTAATCTATCCGTTGATGGATAAAGCTGTCAAAGCCGTAGAACTCATCGAGGCCTTCGTTTTGACAGGTTATGGCTCCCGTAACTCTAAACGAGTCAGAAGTTATGGCCGTCCGAATAATCGATATCTACAGGGTGCAACATCCACGGTGCAAGGTGCAACATCCGTCCGAAATGGCGAAACAGTGTCGTACGACCTTTAGAAATGCGTGCATGTATTTGAAACGGAACAATACTATGGTGCACCACTCTTCAGCGATGGGAAGTCGAAGACGGGCCACCGCAATCCCGTTTTACCGTAAAAATCCACGTGTCGAAAAAACGAAGGGTAAAAAACATACGAGACCCGATTGAGATTCAGGTTGTCCTATTTGGGCATTAATCTATCCGTTAACGGCTGAAAGCAGTCAAAGCCGTAGAACTCATCGAGGCCTTCGTTTTGACAAGTTATGGCTCCCGTAACTCTAAACGAGCCAGAAGTTATGGCCGTCCGAATAATCGATATCTACAGGGTGCAACATCCACGGTGAAAGGTGCAACATCCGTCCGAAATGGAGAAACAGTGTCGTACGACTTTTAGAATTGCGTGCATGGATTTGAAACGGAATAGAACCATGGTGCACCACTCTTCAGCGATGGGAAGTCGAAGACGGGCCACGGTAATCCCGTTTTACCGTAAAAATCCACGTGTCGAAAAAAGGGAGGGTAAAAAACTTACGAGACCCGATTGAGATTCGGGTTGTCCTTTTTGGGCATTAATCTATCCGTTGACGGCTGAAAGCTGTCAAATCCGTAGAACTCATCGAGGCCTTCGTTTTGAGAACTTATGGCTCCCGTAACTCTAAATGAGCCAGAAGTTATGGCCGTCCGAATAATCGTTATCAACAGGGTGCAACATCCACGGTGCAAGGTGCAACATCCATCCGAAATGGCGAAACAGTGCCGTACGACTTTTAGAAATGCGTGCATGTATTTGAAACGGAACAGTACCATTGTGCACCACTCTCCAGCGATGGTAAATCGAAGACCAGCCACCGTAATCCCGTTTTACCGTAAAAATCCACGCGTCTAAAAAACGAAGGGTAAAAAACTTACGAGACCCGATTGAGATTCGGGTTGTCCTATTTGGGAATTAATCTATCCGTTGATGGCTAAAGCTGTCAAAGCCGTAGAACTCATCGGGGCCTTTGTTTTGACAGGTTATGGCTCCCGTAACTCTGAACGAGCCAGAAGTTATGGCCGTCCGAATAATCGATATCTACAGGGTGCAACATCCACGGTGCAAGGTGCAACATCCGTCCGAAATGGCGAAACAGTGCCGTACAACTTTTAGACATGCATGCATGGATTTGAAACAGAACAGTACCATGGTGCACCACTCTCCAGCGATGGTAAATCGAAGACCAGCCACCGTAATCCCATTTTACCGTAAAAATCCACGTGTCTAAAAAACGAAGGGTAAAAAACTTACGACACCCGATTAAGATTCGAGTTGTCCTTTTTGGTCATTAATCTATCCGTTGACGGCTAACAGCTGTCAAAGCCGTAAAACTCATCGAGGCCTTCTTTTTGAAAGGTTATGGCTCCCGTAACTCTTAACGAGCCAGAAGTTATGGCCGTCCGAATAATCGATATCTACAGGGTGCAACATCCACAGTGCAAGGTGCAACATCCGTCCGGAATGGCGAAACAGTGCCGTACAACTTTTAGAAATGCATGCGTGGATTTGAAACGGAACAGTACCATGGTGCACCACTCTCTAATGATGGTAAATCGAAGACCAGCCACCGTAATCCCATTTTACCGTAAAAATCCACGTGTCTAAAAAACGAAGGGTAAAAAACTTACGACACCCGATTAACATTCGGGTTGTCCTTTTTGGTCATTAATCTATCCGTTGACGGCTAAAAGCAGTCAAAGCCGTAGAACTCATCGAGGCCTTCGTTTTGACAGCTTATGGATCCCGTAACTCTTAACGAGCCAGAAGTTATGGCCGTCCGAATAATCGATATCTACAGGGTGCAACATCCACGGTGCAAGGTGCAACATCCGTCCGAAATGGCGAAACAGTGCCGTACGACCTTTAGAAATGCGTGCACGGATTTGAAACGGAACAGTACCATGGTGCACCACTCTGCAGCGATGGGAAGTCGAAGACGGGCCACGGTAATCCCGTTTTACCGTAAAAATCCACGTGTCGAAAAAACGAATTGTAAAAAACATACGAGACCCGATTGAGATTCGGGTTGTCCTTTTTGGGCTTTAATCTATCCATTGACGGCTGAAAGCTGTCAAAGACGTACAACTCGTCGCAGCCTTCGTTTTGACAGGTTATGGCTCCCGTAACTCTAATCGAGCCAGATGTTATGGCCGTCCGAATAATCGATATCTACAGGGTGCAACATCCACGTTGCAAGGTGCAACATCCGTCAGAATTCGCGAAACAGTGCCGTACGACCTTTAGAAATGCGTGCATGGATTTGAAATGGAACAGTTTCATGGTGCACCACTCTCCAGCGACGGTAAATTGAAGACCAGCCACCGTAATCCCGTTTTACCGTAAAAATCCACGTGTCGAAAAAACGAAGGGTAAAAAACTTACGAGACCCGATTGAGATTCGGGCTGTCCTTTTTGGGCATTAATCTATCCGTTAATGGCTGAAAGCTGTCAAAGCCGTAGAACTCATCGAGTCCTATGTTTTGACAGGTTATGGCTCCCGTAACTCTAAACGAGACAGAAGTTATGGCCGTCCGAATAATCGATATCTACAGGGTGCAACATCCACGGTGCAAGGTGCAACATCCGTCCGAAATGGCGAAACAGTGTCGTACGACCTTTCGAAATGCGTGCATGGATTTGAAACAGAACAGTACCATGGTACACCACTCTTTAGCGATGGGAAGTCGAAGACGGGCCAACGTAATCCCTTTTTACCGTAAAAATCCACGTGTCGAAGAAACGAAGGGTAAAAAACTTACGAGACCCGATTGAGATTCGGGTTGTCCTATTTGAGCATTAATCTATCCGTTGATGGATAAAGCTGTCAAAGCCGTAGAACTCATCGAGGCCTTCGTTTTGACAGGTTATGGCTCCCGTAACTCTAAACGAGTCAGAAGTTATGGCCGTCCGAATAATCGATATCTACAGGGTGCAACATCCACGGTGCAAGGTGCAACATCCGTCCGAAATGGCGAAACAGTGTCGTACGACCTTTAGAAATGCGTGCATGTATTTGAAACGGAACAATACTATGGTGCACCACTCTTCAGCGATGGGAAGTCGAAGACGGGCCACCGCAATCCCGTTTTACCGTAAAAATCCACGTGTCGAAAAAACGAAGGGTAAAAAACATACGAGACCCGATTGAGATTCAGGTTGTCCTATTTGGGCATTAATCTATCCGTTAACGGCTGAAAGCAGTCAAAGCCGTAGAACTCATCGAGGCCTTCGTTTTGACAAGTTATGGCTCCCGTAACTCTAAACGAGCCAGAAGTTATGGCCGTCCGAATAATCGATATCTACAGGGTGCAACATCCACGGTGAAAGGTGCAACATCCGTCCGAAATGGAGAAACAGTGTCGTACGACTTTTAGAATTGCGTGCATGGATTTGAAACGGAATAGAACCATGGTGCACCACTCTTCAGCGATGGGAAGTCGAAGACGGGCCACGGTAATCCCGTTTTACCGTAAAAATCCACGTGTCGAAAAAAGGGAGGGTAAAAAACTTACGAGACCCGATTGAGATTCGGGTTGTCCTTTTTGGGCATTAATCTATCCGTTGACGGCTGAAAGCTGTCAAATCCGTAGAACTCATCGAGGCCTTCGTTTTGAGAACTTATGGCTCCCGTAACTCTAAATGAGCCAGAAGTTATGGCCGTCCGAATAATCGTTATCAACAGGGTGCAACATCCACGGTGCAAGGTGCAACATCCATCCGAAATGGCGAAACAGTGCCGTACGACTTTTAGAAATGCGTGCATGTATTTGAAACGGAACAGTACCATTGTGCACCACTCTCCAGCGATGGTAAATCGAAGACCAGCCACCGTAATCCCGTTTTACCGTAAAAATCCACGCGTCTAAAAAACGAAGGGTAAAAAACTTACGAGACCCGATTGAGATTCGGGTTGTCCTTTTTTCGTCATTAATCTATCCGTTGACGGCTAAAAGCTGTCAAATCCATAAAACTCGTCGAGGCCTTCTTTTTGACAGGTTATGGCACCCGTAACTCTTAAGGATCCAGAAGTTATGGCCGTCCGAATAATCGTTATCTACATGGTGCAACATCCACGGTGCAAGGTGCAACATCCGTCCGAAATGGCGAAACAGTGCCGTACGACCTTTAGAAATGCGTGCATGGATTTGAAACGGAACAGTACTGTTTGCGCCAAAATTGGTCACAAACACCCAAAATCGTGAAAGCACCCGTTTACGTGTTCAATTCGATAATATTCAACACAGAACTCAGCAACAATCAATATATAATTCAGCTCTAAGTAACAAATCGCAGTAATTCACAAACAACAATCACAAACACAAGATTTATAGTGGTTCGGCGTTCGCGCCTACGTCCACTCTGAAGGATTTCTCTTTATTGCCTTGTTCGATTCAATCGATTACAATGGATTACAGCGGACAATTGCTTTGAAATCTGAATACAACAGCGATTCTGATAGTTAAACTTGAATCCGGCAGAGTCTTGGCGTTCAATGGCGGAAAAGATCCCCTTTTCTGAAGGCTTCAGGGTGCTATTTATAGGCGTTGGAGGCCCAGATCTTGCTGAAACTTCGTGAGACTCCCTCTGGCACGTGAGTGGGCCCACGCGACCGACCCCACCAAGTTTCGTCTCGATCTGACATCGGTTCGAAGTGATTTCGAACCCATCAAGAAATGGTCCAATCGAGCTGAAACTTGGCAGGAACAATCTTTACCTCACATGGAAGATACTGTGAAAATTTGGTTGCATTTGGATCTATGGTTAAGGAGATATGCTCGGTTCGAAATTGGCCTTCTCGGTTGGCTGGGTCGTTCGAACCCATGATTTCGAACCCTTCGTTTCGAATCCATCAGTGCACGTGGGCTTGCAGTGACGTGGCGCGCAATATTCGAATCGATCCTAACTTATCTCCGAATGGACCGCTTCGACTCCGTGAACTACGGCGAACACGTCATCTAAACCAATTGACTCGGTGGATTCGAAATAGGAAGTATTCCTGGTTTCGAACGTGACTGATTCGAATCCAGGAATCTTCATGGGTTCGAACTTGATCGGTTCGAACTAGATCACTCGATGGGTTCGAAGTGAGGATGTGAGGCCGAGTGAAGTCATGGATTCGAAGGTAGGCTACTGTGGTGGGTTCGAAGGTAATGTAGTCGAAGGCGATGGAGTCGAGGCAGGCACTAACCGATGGGTTCGAATGTCGCCTGGGTTCGAAGGAAGGCTTTAGGACGGTTGCGAACCAGATGGGTTCGAAGCGGATGGTTTCGAGGCTAGGTACTAGCTGATGGGTTCGAACACCATGGGTTCGAAGGCAAGGGCACGGATGGTTTCGAACAGGATGGGTTCGAAATGGGTGGGTTCGAACTTCATGGTTTCGAACCAGACAATGACTATTTGTCTTCACACTGGATCCATCATATCTTGAGCATACGAACTCGGATTGGCTTGAAACTTGAAATGATGGCTCCTACAACCTTTCTTGTTGCGTCCTATCAATTGTGGCCTGATCCGGACTCGGGCAAAATTCATCGATATCCATAGCTAAGTGAAGTATATCCAATCTCTGAGATGAACTGTTTCCCGTTTTCGACCAATCTTTTGGTATCTCGGCTTTGCCAAAAAGCGGGATAACACTTTGCCCCCCAAAACATGCCTTGCTGTAGGAAGGTGTGTTTTGTAATGCCTTGAGTTGGATGTTCGTATCCGATCATCAACCTGCAAAGAACTCAATAGTTTCATATGTCCTCAAATGACGATCGTTCGGGATCGAGCCATTTGGGATGAAGTGCGGCCGTTCATGGTCAAGCGCTCAACTTCAAATGATGATCGTTCGTGATCGAGTCATTCGAGGGGAAGTGCGACCGTGCGCGGTCGAGCGTACAAATGCATGCTTCGATCGTTCGGGATCGTATGCTGCTTGAAGTGAATCGGGACCGTTCGCGGTCCGTGCCGTTCGTGGCATAAGATGGAATAGGACCGTTCGCGGTCGATGCCGTTCGCGGCGAATGATGAGATGGGGACCGTTCGCGGTCGACTGCCGTTCGCGGCAAATGATGATCGTTCGCGACCAAGTGCCGTTCAAGGCGAATGGTGATCGTCCGAAGTCGGATTTCATAATCGGTGAGCCATGACCGTTCGCGATCGATGGCGTTCGAGGCAGGAAGTGATCGTTCGCGATCGTGTGCCGTTCGAGGCGAATTCGTGACCGTTCGTGGTCGGATGTCGGACCTCAAGTGACGACCGTTCGCGATCAAGCCATTGAGGTAAGGTGAGTTATGACTGTTCGAAGTCGGGTGCCGTTCGAGGCGGATTGTGTGTGTGCCCGGGAGGGCTTGATGTTATCGATGCCAGGGTCACGTTCGGGTGAGATCCTGGATCATTTGTCAGGGCGGTTCATCGCCATCTCAGAGCATGCCTAAGGATCGCTCGCGACCCCCATACATGTGTACGTAGCTTAGTCATTCCAGAGTTATCAAAATCAAATAATTATTAAAAAGATGAGTTCCAAAAACAATGTCCAAATAAACAAAGTCCAAACGTTCAAATCAAAATGAAACGAAAGTAAAGCATGGATGTCCAAGTGTAAGTTCCCACTGCGAAACGGTCAATGGTCATTCAGAGCATGTCTGGAGATCGTTCGCGATCTCGCACATGTGTAAATGATTTAATTACGTTAGTGGAAGCGTACAACTTGTTCATCGTTATCTTACTCAATTGATAACCATACGGTGCCTTGATTCGGGGTCGCCCCTAGCTGATGTGGACGGTGGTCGTTCTGGCTCCGCCACAGGAGCTCGTTTCCTTACATATTGAAGGAGCATACCGTTCCTGATATGCCCTTCCACCTCATCCTTCAGGTGCCTACAATCGTTAGTATTATGACCATTTAATTCATGGAATACACAGAACTTATCTGATTTCCTTTCGTCAGAGGTAGGGTCCCTTCGCATCGGCCTACGGTACGGAATCTGTTCTTTGGTATCCTGATAAATTCGTTCCAGGCTCTCGTTTAACCCAGTGTAGGTGGTGAATCGCGGCTCCCTTCGTTGCCGCTTCGATCTGTCTCTGTCATTCTCAATCTTTCTTTTACCTCTTTCCTTGTCCGAATCCTTTTTAAGAGGCTTTTCGTCTCCAAATGCAAAAATTTCTATCCCATCTCTTTCTTCTCTCTCGGCATTCGCATCTTCTAATCGTAAAAACTTTTCCGCTTCATGATAGAATTCCTCCAGATCTGTGGGTGGATCTTTAGTCAGTGAATTCTTGAACTCTGTGCCGTCAGCTATTCCGGACACAGCTGCCATTACCACCATGGATGGATCCGCTCTATCCACTGAAGCTGCTGCTGCATTAAATCGTGCTAGGTAACTTCTCAAGGTCTCTCCGGCCTTCTGCTTTAGGGTTGCCAGAGTCATCACGTTCTTGGGTCTTGTAATATGAACCCTGAATTGCCTCATAAATCTCTCTACTAAACCATTCCAAGTTCCGATGGATCCGTTCTCCAACTGTCTAAACCATAGTGCAGCGATATCTGTCAAGTATAATGGAAAACACCGGGCCATAACCTCCTCCGATGCCCCCAGTACTTCCATATGCCTCATATATTTTGTCAGGTGGACCGTGGGGTCCGTTCTCCCGTCATACATATCCAACGATGGTAGTTTGAAATCAGGCGGGTTCCTAGCTTGCCTGATTACTGAAGTAAAAGGGCTCCTATTAACATCTTCCAAATCTTTGTTCACCATACTGTCTCTCAAAGCTCTCCTAACTATCTCTGCTAATCGGTCATTGTCTCCGAGATGTAATCCTTGTTCACTACTTCCAACCTGCCCCCCGAGTTCACGAGGTAACTCCGGGATCTGCCCCCTTGACTGAGCGTTTGCATCTCTACTACTACCGGGTTGCGCAGATGCTCCCCTTTCTCTCTCCGAAACTGGATCAACGTTCTCCAAGGGTGTGCCCCCTAATCCAGGTGCTACTCCGGATGGTCCTGCTCCGTTCTGGACTCCATTGGCTTCCCTATTCTGTGCTCCGAGCTGTCCTATCTGTTGGAGTAAACTCTGAATCATTTCCTCTTGCCTCTTCATCATAGTTTCCATCTCATCCCTAGTGATGTATATCGATGGTTGATTCGCTCCTGAGGAAGCCTCTTGGCTTCCTTGTGGTTCGCTTCTCTCAGGCCTTGGCCTCCTACTTGATTGTCTTGCCATGATTCCTAAATCTGAACTCCTGGATTTCGAAATTCAACTTCTTCCTGAATTAGCTTCTCAGTGAAAGCACCAAAATGTTTGCGCCAAAATTGGTCACAAACACCCAAAATCGTGAAAGCACCCGTTTACGTGTTCAATTCGATAATATTCAACACAGAACTCATCAACAATCAATATATAATTCAGCTCTAAGTAACAAATCGCAGTAATTCACAAACAACAATCACAAACACAAGATTTATAGTGGTTCGGCGTTCGCGCCTACGTCCACTCTGAAGGATTTCTCTTTATTGCCTTGTTCGATTCAATCGATTACAATGGATTACAGCGGACAATTGCTTTGAAATCTGAATACAACAGCGATTCTGATAGTTAAACTTGAATCCGGCAGAGTCTTGGCGTTCAATGGCGGAAAAGATCCCCTTTTCTGAAGGCTTCAGGGTGCTATTTATAGGCGTTGGAGGCCCAGATCTTGCTGAAACTTCGTGAGACTCCCTCTGGCACGTGAGTGGGCCCACGCGACCGACCCCACCAAGTTTCGTCTCGATCTGACATCGGTTCGAAGTGATTTCGAACCCATCAAGAAATGGTCCAATCGAGCTGAAACTTGGCAGGAACAATCTTTACCTCACATGGAAGATACTGTGAAAATTTGGTTGCATTTGGATCTATGGTTAAGGAGATATGCTCGGTTCGAAATTGGCCTTCTCGGTTGGCTGGGTCGTTCGAACCCATGATTTCGAACCCTTCGTTTCGAATCCATCAGTGCACGTGGGCTTGCAGTGACGTGGCGCGCAATATTCGAATCGATCCTAACTTATCTCCGAATGGACCGCTTCGACTCCGTGAACTACGGCGAACACGTCATCTAAACCAATTGACTCGGTGGATTCGAAATAGGAAGTATTCCTGGTTTCGAACGTGACTGATTCGAATCCAGGAATCTTCATGGGTTCGAACTTGATCGGTTCGAACTAGATCACTCGATGGGTTCGAAGTGAGGATGTGAGGCCGAGTGAAGTCATGGATTCGAAGGTAGGCTACTGTGGTGGGTTCGAAGGTAATGTAGTCGAAGGCGATGGAGTCGAGGCAGGCACTAACCGATGGGTTCGAACGTCGCCTGGGTTCGAAGGAAGGCTTTAGGACGGTTGCGAACCAGATGGGTTCGAAGCGGATGGTTTCGAGGCTAGGTACTAGCTGATGGGTTCGAACACCATGGGTTCGAAGGCAAGGGCACGGATGGTTTCGAACAGGATGGGTTCGAAATGGGTGGGTTCGAACTTCATGGTTTCGAACCAGACAATGACTATTTGTCTTCACACTGGATCCATCATATCTTGAGCATACGAACTCGGATTGGCTTGAAACTTGAAATGATGGCTCCTACAACCTTTCTTGTTGCGTCCTATCAATTGTGGCCTGATCCGGACTCGGGCAAAATTCATCGATATCCATAGCTAAGTGAAGTATATCCAATCTCTGAGATGAACTGTTTCCCGTTTTCGACCAATCTTTTGGTATCTCGGCTTTGCCAAAAAGCGGGATAACAAGTACCATGGTGCACCACTCTCCAGGGATGGTAAATCGAAGACCAGCCACCTTAATCCCGTTTAACCGTAAAAATCCACGTGTCGAAAAACGAAGGATAAAAAACTTACGAGACCCGATTGAGATTCGGGTTGTCCTTTTTTGGCATTAATCTATCCGTTGACGGCTGAAAGCTGTCAAAGCCAAAGAACTCATAGAGGCCTTCGTTTTGATAGGTTATTGCTCCCGTAACTCTTAACGAGCCAAAAGTTGTGGCCGTCCGAATAATCGATATCTACAGTGTCCAACATCCACGGTGCAAGGTGCAACATCCGTCCGACATGGCAAAACAGTGCCGTACGACTTTTAGAAATGCGTACATGGATTGTAAATGGAACAGTACCATGGTGCACCACTCTCCAGCGATGGTAAATCGAAGACCAGTCACCGTAATCCCGTTTTGCCGTAAAAATCCACGTGTCGAAAAAACGAAGGGTAAAAAACTTACGAGACCCGATTGAGATTCGGGTTGTCCTTTTTGGGCATTAATATATCCGTAGATGGCAGAAAGCTGTCAAAGGCATAGAACTCATCGAGGCCTTCGTTTTGACAGGTTATGGCTCCTGTAACTCTAAACGAGCTAGAAGTTATGCCCGTCCGAATAATCGATATCTACAGGGTGCAACATCCACGGTGCAAGGTGCAACATCCGTCCGAAATGGCGAAACAGTGCCGTACGACTTTAAGAAATGCGTGTATGGATTTGAAATGGAACAGTACCATGGCGCACCATTCTCCAGCGATGGTAAATCGAAGACCAGCCACGGTAATCCTGTTTTGCCGTAAAAATCCACGTGTCGAAAAAACGAAGGGTAAAAAACTTACGAGACCCGATTGAGATTCGGTTGTCCTTTTTGGGCATTAATCTATCCGTTGACAGCTTAAAGCTACCAAAGCCGTAGAACTCATCGAGGCCTTCGTTTTGATAGGTTATGGCTCCCGTAACTCTAAACGAGCTAGAAGTTATGGCCGTCCGAATAATCGATATCTACAGGGTGCAACATCCACGGTGCAAGGTGCAACATCCGTCCGAAATGGCGAAACAGTGTCGTACGACCTTTAGAAATGCGTGCATGGATTTGAAAAAGAACAGTACCATGGTGCACCACTCTTCAGCGATGGGAAGTCGAAGACGGGCCACCGTAATCCCGTTTTACCGTAAAAATCCACATGTCGAAAAAACGAAGGGTAAAAAACTTACGAGACCCGATTGAGATTCGGGTTGCCCTATTTGGGCATTAATCTATCCGTTGATGGCTAAAGCTGTCAAAGCCGTAGAACTCATCGGGGCCTTCGTTTTGACAGGTTATGGCTCCCGTAACTCTGAACGAGCCAGAAGTTATGGCCGTCCGAATAATCGACATCTACAGGGTGCAACATCCACGGTGCAAGGTGCAACATCCGTCCGAAATGGCGAAAAAGTGTCGTACGACCTTTAGAAATGCGTGCATGGATTTGAAACGGAACAATACTATGGTGCACCACTATTCAGCGTTGGGAAGTAGAAGACGGGCCATCGCAATCCGTTTACCGTAAAAATCCACGTGTCGAAAAAACGAAGGGTAAAAAACATACGAGACCCGATTGAGATTCGGGTTGTCCTATTTGGGCATTAATCTATCCGTTGACAGCTGAAAGCAGTCAAAGCCGTAAAACTCATCGAGGCCTTCGTTTTGACAAGTTATGACTCCCGTAACTCTAAACGAGCCGGAAGTTATGGCCGTCCGAATAATCGATATCTACAGGGTGCAACATCCACGGTGCAAGACGCAACATCCGTCCGAAATGGAAAAACAGTGTCGTACGACTTTTAGAATTGTGTGCATGGATTTGAAATGGAATAGTGCCATGGTGCACCACTCTTCAGCGATGGGAATTCGAAGACGGGCCACGGTAATCCCGTTTTACCGTAAAAATCCACGTGTCGAAAAAACGAAGAGTAAAAAACGTAGGAGACCCGATTGAGATTCGGGTTGTCCTTTTTGGGCATTAATCTATCCGTTGACGGCTGAAAGCTGTCAAAGCCATAGAACTCATCGAGGCCTTCGTTTTGACAGCTTATGGCTCCCGTAACTCTAAACGAGCCAGAAGTTATGGCCGTCCGAATAATCGATATCTACAGGGTGCAACATCCACGGTGCAAGGTGCAACATCCGTCCGAAATGGCGAAACAGTGTCGTACGACCTTTAGAAATGCGTGCATGGATTTGAAACGGAACAGTACCATGGTGCACCACTCTCCAGGGATGGTAAATCGAAGACCAGCCACCGTAATCCCGTTTAACCGTAAAAATACACGTGTCGAAAAAACGAAGGGTAAAAAACTTACGAGACCCGATTGAGATTCGGGTTGTCCTTTTTGGGCATTAATCTATCTGCTGACGGCTGAAAGCTGTCAAAGCCGTAGAACTCATCGAGTCCTTCGTTTTGACAGGTTATGGATCCCGTAACTCTAAACGAGCCAGGAGTTATGGCCGTCCGAATAATCGATATCTACAGGGTGCAACATCCACGGTGCAAGGTGCAACATCCGTCCGAAATGGCGAAACAATGTCGTACGACTTTTATAAATGCGTGCATGGATTTGAAACTGAACAGTACCATGTTGCACCACTCTCCAGCGATGGGAAGTCGAAGACAGGCCACGGTAATCCCGTTTTACCGTAAAAATCCACGTGTCGAAAAAACGAAGGGTAAAAAACTTACGAGACCCGATTGAGATTCGGGTTGTCCTTTTAGGGCATTAATCTATCCGTTGACGGCTGAAAGCTGTCAAAGCCGTACAACTCATCAAGGACTTTGTTTTGACAGGTTATGGCTCTCGTAACTCTAAACGAGCCAGAAGTTATGGCCGTCCGAATAATCGATATCTACAGGGTGCAACATCCACGGTGCAAGGTGCAACATCCATCAGAATTGGCGAAACAGTGCCGTACGACCTTTAGAAATGCGTGCATGGATTTGAAACGGAACAGTTTCATGGTGCACCACTCTCCAGCCATGGTAAATTGAAGACCAGCCACCGTAATCCCGTTTTACTGTAAAAATCCACGTGTCGAAAAAACGAAGGGTAAAAAACTTACAAGACCCGATTGAGATTCGGGTTGTCCTTTTTGGGCATTAATCAATCCGTTGATGGCTGAAAGCTGTCAAAGCCGTAGAACTCATCGAGGCCTTCGTTTTGA
Organism: Allium cepa; assembly: GCA_030765085.1. Classification (NCBI taxonomy): domain Eukaryota; kingdom Viridiplantae; phylum Streptophyta; class Magnoliopsida; order Asparagales; family Amaryllidaceae; genus Allium; species Allium cepa. The sequence continues at coordinate 41,073,116 of CM060941.1, read as the reverse complement.
CAGGTTATGGCTCCCGTAACTCTAAACGAGCCAGAAGTTATGGCCGTCCGAATAATCGATATCTACAGGGTGCAACATCCATGGTGCAAGGTGCAACATCCGTCCGAAATGGCGAAACAGTGCCGTATGACTTTTAGAAATGCATGCATGGATTTGAAACGGAACAGTACCATGGTGCACCACTCTCCAGCGATGGGAAGTTGAAGATGGGCCACGGTAATCCCGTTTTACCGTAAAAATCCACGTGTCGAAAAAACGAAGGGTAGAAAACTTACGAGACCCGATTGAGATTCGGGTTGTCCTATTTGGGCATTAATCTATCCGTTGACGGCTGAAAGCAGTCAAAGCCGTAGAACTCATTGAGGCCTTCGTTTTGAAAAGTTATGGCTCCCGTAACTCTAAACGAGCCAGAAGTTATGGCCGTCCGAATAATCGATATCTACAGGGTGCAACATCCACGGTGCAAGGTGCAACATCCGTCCGAAATGGAGAAACAGTGTCGTACGACTTTTAGAATTGTGTGCATGGATTTGAAACGGAATAGTACCATGGTGCACCACTCTTCAGCGATGGAAAGTCGAAGACGGGCCACGGTAATCCCGTTTTACCGTAAAAATCCACGTGTCGAAAAAACGAAGGGTAAAAAACTTACGAGACCCGATTGAGATTCGGGTTGTCCTTTTTGGGCATTAATCTATCCGTTGACGGCTGAAAGCTGTCAAAGCCGTAGAACTCATCAAGGCCTTCGTTTTGACAGCTTATGGCTCCCGTAACTCTAAACGAGCCAGAAGTTATGGCCGTCCGAATAATCGATATCTACAGGGTGCAACATCCACGGTGCAAGGTGCAACATCCGTCCGAAATGGCGAAACAGTGCCGTACAACTTTTAGAAATGCGTGCATGGATTTGAAACGGAACAGTACCACGATGCACCACTCTCCAGCGATGGTAAATCGAAGACCAGCCACCGTAATCCCATTTTACCGTAAAAATCCACGTGTCTAAAAAACAAAGGGTAAAAAACTTACGAGACCCGATTAATATTCGGGTTGTCCTTTTTGGTCATTAATCTATCCGTTGACGGCTAAAAGCGGTCAAAGCCGTAAAACTCATCGAGGCCTTCTTTTCGACAGGTTATGGCTCCCGTAACTCTTAACGAGCCAGAAGTTATGGCCGTCCGAACAATCGATATCTACAGGGTGCAACATCCACGGTGCAAGGTGCAACATCCGTCCGAAAAGGCCAAACAGAGTCGTACGACCTTTAGAAATGCGTGCATGGATTTGAAACGGAACAGTAACATGGTGCACCACTCTCCAGGGATGGTAAATCAAAGACCAGCATCCGTAATCCCGTTTAACCGTAAAAATCCACGTGTCGAAAAAACGAAGGGTAAAAAACTAACGAGACCCGATTGAGATTCGGGTTGTCCTTTTTGGGCATTAATCTATCCGTTGACGGCTGAAAGCTATCAAAGCCATAGAACTCATCGAGGCCTTCGTTTTGACAGGATATGGATCCCGTAACTCTAAACGAGCCAGAAGTTATGGCCGTCCGAATAATCGATATCTACAGGGTGCAACATCCACGGTGCAAGGTGCAACATCCGTCCGAAATAACAAAACAGTGTCGTACGACTTTTATAAATGCGTGCATGGATTTGAAACAGAACAGTACCATGGTGCACCACCCTCCAGCGATGGGAAGTCGAAGACGGGCCACGGTAATCCCGTTTTACCGTAAAAATCCACGTGTCGAAAAAACGAAGGGTAAAAAACTTACGAGACCCGATTGAGATTCGGGTTGTCCTTTTTGGGCATTAATCTATCCGTTGACGGCTGAAAGCTGTCAAAGCCGTACAACTCATCGAAGCCTTCGTTTTCACAGGTTATGGCTCCCGTAACTCTAAACGAGCCAGAAGTTATGGCCGTCCGAATAATCGATATCTACAGGGTGCAACATCCATGGTGCAAGGTGCAACATCCGTCAGAATTGGCGAAACAGTGTCGTACGACCTTTAGAAATGCGTGCATGGATTTGAAATGGAACAGTTTCATGGTGCACCACTCTCCAGCGACGGTAAATTGAAGACCAGCCACCGTAATCCCGTTTTACCTTAAAAATCCAAGTGTCGAAAAAACGAAGGGTAAAAAACTTACGAGACCCGATTGAGATTCGGGTTGTCCTTTTTGGGCATTAATCTATCCGTTGACGGCCGAAAGCCATCAAAGCCATAGAACTCATCGAGGCCTTCGTTTCGACAGGTTATGGCTCCCGTAACGCTAAACGAGCCAGAAGTTATGGCCGTCCGAATAATCGACATCTACAGGGTGCAACATCCACGGTGCAAGGTGCAACATCCGTCCGAAATGGAGAAACAGTTTCGTACGACTTTTAGAATTGCGTGCATGGATTTGAAATGGAATAGTACCATGGTGCACCACTCTTCAGCGATGGAAAGTCGAAGACGGGCCACGGTAATCCCGTTTTACCGTAAAAATCCACGTGTCGAAAAAACGATGGGTAAAATACTTACGAGACCCGATTGAGATTCGGGTTGTCCTTTTTGGCATTAATCTATCCGTTGATGGCTGAGCTGTCAAAGCCGTAGAACTCATCGAGGCCTTCGTTTTGACAGCTTATGGCTCCCGTAACTCTAAACGAGCCGGAAGTTATGGCCGTCCGAATAATCGATATCTACAGGGTGCAACATCCACGGTGCAAGGTGCAACATCCGTCCGAAATGGCGAAACAGTGCCGTACAACTTTTAGAAATGCGTGCATGGATTTGAAACGGAACAGTACCATGGTGCACCACTCTCCAGCGATGGTAAATCGAAGACCAGCCACCGTAATCCCATTTTACCGTAAAAATCCACGTGTCTAAAAAACGAAGGATAAAAAACTTACGAGACCCGATTAAGATTCGGGTTGTCCTTTTTGGTCATTAATTTATCCGTTGACGGCTAAAAGCTGTCAAAGCCGTAAAAATCATCGAGACCTTCTTTTTGACAGGTTATGGCTCCCGTAACTCTTAACGAGCCAGAAGTTATGGCTGTCCGAATAATCGATATCTACCGGGCGCAACATCCACGCAAGGTGCAACATCCGTCCGAAATGGCAAAACAGTGCCGTACGACCTTTAGAAATGCGTGCATGGATTTGAAATGGAACAGTACCATGGTGCACCACTCTCCAGGGATGGTAAATCGAAGACCAGCATCCGTAATCCCGTTTAACCGTAAAAATCCACGTGTCGAAAAAACGAAGGGTAAAAAACTTACGAGACCCGATTGAGATTCGGGTTGTCCTTTTTGGGCATTAATCTATCCGTTGACGGCTGAAAGCTGTCAAAGCCGTAGAACTCATCGAGGTTTTCGTTTTGACAGGTTATGGATCCCGTATCTCTAAGCGAGCCAGATTTATGGCCGTTCGAATAATCGATATCTACAGGGTGCAACATCCACGGTGCAAGGTGCAATATCCGTCCGAAATGACGAAACAGTGTCGTACGACTTTTATAAATGCGTGCATGGATTTGAAATGGAATAGTACCATGGTGCACCACTCTCCCGCGATGGGAAGTCGAAGACGGGCCACGGTAATCCCGTTTTACCGTAAAAATCCACGTGTCGAAAAAACGAAGGGTAAAAAACTTAAGAGACCCGATTGAGATTCGGGTTGTTCTTTTTGGGCATTAATCTATCCGTTGACGGCTGAAAGCTGTCAAAGACGTACAACTCATCGAAGCCTTCGTTTTGAAAAGTTATGGATCCTGTAACTCTAAACGAGCCAGAAGTTATGGCCATCCGAATAATCGATATCTAAAGGGTACAACATCCACGGTGCAAGGTGCAACATCCGTCAGAATTGGCGAAACAGTGCGGTACGACCTTTAGAAATGTGTGCATGGATTTGAAACGGAACAGTTTCATGGTGCACCACTCTCCAGCAATGGTAAATTGATGACCAGCCACCGTAATCCCGTTTTACCGTAAAAATCCACTTGTCGAAAAAACGAAGGGTAAAAAACTTACGAGACCCGATTGAGATTCGGGTTGTCCTTTTTGGGCATTAATCTATTCGTTGACGGCTGAAAGCTGTCAATGCCGTAGAACTCATCGAGGCCTTCGTTTTGACAGGTTATGGCTCCCGTAACTCTAAACGAGCCAGAAGTTATGGCCGTCCGAATAATCGATATCTACAGGGTGCAACATCCACGGTGCAAGGTGCAACATCTGTCCGAAATGGCGAAACAGTGTCGTACGACCTTTAGAAATGCGTGCACGGATTTGAAATGGAACAATACTATGGTGCACCACTCTTCAGCGATGGGAAGTCGAAGACGGGCCACCGCAATCCCGTTTACCGTAAAAATCCACGTGTCGAAAAAACGAAGGGTAAAAAACATACGAGACCCGATTGAGATTCGGGTTGTCCTATTTGGGCATTAATCTATCCGTTGACGGCTGAAAGCAGTCAAAGCCGTAAAACTCATCGAGGCCTTCGTTTTGACAAGTTATGACTCCCGTAACTCTAAACGAGCCGGAAGTTATGGCCGTCCGATTAATCGATATCTACAGGGTGCAACATCCACAGTGCACGGTGCAACATCCGTCCGAAATGGAAAAATAGTGTCGTACGACTTTTAGAATTGCGTGCATGGATTTGAAATGTAATAGTCCCATGGTGCACCACTCTTCAGCGATGGGAAGTCGAAGACGGGCCACGGAAATCCCGTTTTACCGTAAAAATCCACGTGTCGAAAAAACGAAGAGTAAAAAACTTACGAGACCCGATTGAGATTCCAGTTGTCCTTTTTGGGCATTAATCTATCCGTTGACGGCTGAAAGTTGTCAAAGCCATAGAAATCATCGAGGCCTTCGTTTTGACAGCTTATGGCTTCCGTAACTCTAAACGAGCCAGAAGTTATGGCCGTCCGAATAATCGATATCTACAGGGTGCAACATCCACGGTGCAAGGTGCAACATCCGTCCAAAATGGCGAAACAGTGCCGTACGACTTTTAGAAATGCGTGCATGGATTTGAAACGGAACAGTACCATGGTGCACCTCTCTCCAGCGATGGTAAATCGAAGACCAGCCACCGTAATCCCGTTTTGCCGTAAAAATCCACGTGTCTAAAAAACGAAGGGTAAAAAACTTACGAGACCCGATTAAGATTCGGGTTGTCCTTTTTGGTCATTAATCTATCCGTTGACGTCTAAAAGCTGTCAAAGCCATAAAACTCATCAAGGCCTTCTTTTTGACTGGTTATGGCTCCCGTAACTCTTAACGAGCCAGAAGTTATGGCCGTCCAAATAATCGATATCTACAGGATACAACATCCGTGGTGCAAGGTGCAACATCCGTCCGAAATGGCGAAACAGTGTCGTACGACCTTTAGAAATGCGTGCATGGATTTGAAACGGAACAGTACCATGTTGCACCACTCTCCAGGGATGGTAAATCGAAGACCAGCAACAGTAATCCCGTTTAACCGTAAAAATCCACGTGTCGAAAAAACAAAAAGCAAAAAACTTAAGAGACCCGATTGAGATTCGGGTTGTCCTTTTTGGGCATTAATCTATCCGCTGACGGCTGAAAGCTGTCAAAGCCATAGAACTCATCGAAGCCTTCGTTTTGACAGGTTATGGATCCCGTAACTCTAAACGAGCCAGAAGTTATGGCCGTCCGAGTAATCGATATCTACAGGGTGCAACATCCACGGTGCAAGGTGCAACATCCGTCCGAAATGACGAAATAGTGTCGTACGACTTTTATAAATGCGTGCATGGATTTGAAACTGAACAGTACCATGGTGCACCACTCTCCAGCGACGGGAAGTCGAAGACGGGCCACGGTAATCCCGTTTTACCGTAAAAATCCACGTGTCGGAAAAACGAAGGGTAAAAAACGTACGAGACCCGATTGAGATTCGGGTTGTCCTTTTTGGGCATTAATCTATCCGTTGATGGCTGAAAGCTGTCAAAGCCGTACAACTCATCAAGGCCTTTGTTTTGACTGTTATGGCTCCCGTAACTCTAAACGAGCCATAAGTTATGGCCGTCCGAATAATCGATATCTACAGGGTGCAACATCCACGGTGCAAGGTGCAACATCCGTCAGAATTGGCGAAACAGTGTCGTACGACCTTTAGAAATGCGTGCATGGATTTGAAATGGAACAGTTTCATGGTGCACCACTCTCCAGCGATGGTAAATTGAAGACCTGCCACCGTAATCCCGTTTTACTGTAAAAATCCACGTGTCGAAAAAACGAAGGGTAAAAAATTTACGAGACCCGATTGAGATTCGGTTGTGCTTTTTGGGCATTAATCTATCCGTTGACGGTTGAAAGCTGTCAAAGCCGTAGAACTCATCGAGGCCTTCGTTTTGACAGGTTATGGCTCCCGTAACTCTAAACGAGCCAGAAGTTATGGCCGTCCGAATAATCGATATCTACAGGGTACAACATCTACGGTGCAAGGTGCAACATCCGTCCGAAATGGAGAAACAGTGCCGTATGACTTTTAGAAATGCGTGCATGGATTTGAAACGGAACAGTACCATGGTGCACTACTCTCCAGCGATGGGAAGTCGAAGACGGGCCACGGTAATCCCGTTTTACCGTAAAAATCCACGTGTCGAAAAAACGAAGGGTAAAAAACTTACGAGACCCGATTGAGATTCGGGTTGTCCTTTTTGGGCATTAATATATCCGTTGATGGCTGAAAGTTGTCAAAGCCGTATAACTCATCTAGACCTTCGTTTTGACAGGTTATGGCTCCCGTAACTCTAAACGAGCTAGAAGTTATGCCCGTCCGAATAATCGATATCTACAGGGTGCAACATCCACGGTGCAAGGTGCAACATCCGTCCGAAATGGCGAAACAGTGCCGTACGACTTTTAGAAATGTGTGCATGGATTTGTAATGGAACAGTACCATGGTGCACCACTCTCCAGCCATGGTAAATCGAAGACGGGCCACGGTAATCCCGTTTTACCGTAAAAATCCACGTGTCGAAAAAACGAAGGGTAAAAAACTTATGAGGTCCGATAGAGATTCGGTCTGTCCTTTTTGGGCATTAATCTTTCCGTTGACTGCTGAAAGCTGTCAAAGCCGTAGAACTCATCGAGGCCTTTGTTTTGAAAGGTTATGGCTCCCGTAACTCTAAACGAACCAGAAGTTATGACCCTCCGAATAATCGATATCTACAGGGTGCAACATCCACGGTGCAAGGTGCAACATCCGTCCGAAATGGCAACAGTGCCGTACGACTTTTAGAATTGCGTGCATGGATTTGAAATGGAACAGTACCATGGTGCACCACTCTCCAGCGATGGTAAATCGAAGACCAGCCACCGTAATCCCGTTTTACCATAAAAATCCACGTGTCTAGAAAACGAAGGGTAAAAAACTTACGAGACCCGATTGAGATTCGGGTTGTCCTTTTTGGGCATTAATCTATCCGTTGACGGCTGAAAGCTGTCAAATACGTAGAACTCATTGAGGCCTTCTTTTTGACAGGTTATGGCTCCCGTAACTCTTAACGAGCCAGAAGTTATGGTCGTCCGAATAATCGATATCTACAGGGTGCAACATCCACGGTGTAAGGTGCAACATCCGTCCGAAATGGCGAAACAGTGCCGTACGACCTTTAGAAATGCGTGCATGGATTTGAAACGGAACAGTACCATGGTGCACCACTCTCCAGCGACGGTAAATTGAAGACCAGCCACCGTAATCCCGTTTTACCGTAAAAATCCACGTGTCGAAAAAACGAAGGGTAAAAAACTTACGAGGTCCGATTGAGATTCGGTCTGTCCTTTTTGGGCATTAATCTATCCGTTGACAGCTGAAAGCTGTCAATGCCGTAGAACTCATCGAGGCCTTCCATTTGAGAGGTTATGGCTTCCGTAACTCTAAATGAGCCAGAAGTTATGTCCGTCCGAATAATCGATATCTATAGGGTGCAACATCCACGGTGCAAGGTGCAACATCCGTCCGAAATGGCGAAACAGTGTCGTACGACTTTTAGAAATGCGGGCATGGATTTGAAACGGAACAGTACCATGGTGCACCACTCTCCAGCGACGGTAAATCGAAGGCCAGCCACTGTAATATTGTTTTACCGTAAAAATCAACGTGTTGAAAAAACGAAGGGCAAAAAACTTACGAGACCCGTTTGAGATTCGGGTTGTCCTTTTTGGACATTAATTTATCCGCTGACGGCTGAAAGCTGTCAAAGCCGTAGAACTCATCGAGGCCTTCGCTTTGACAGGTAATGGCTCCCGTAACTCTAAACGAGCCAGAAGTTATGGCCGTTTGAATAATCGATATCTACAGGGTGCAACATCCACGGTGCAAGGTAGAACATCCGTCCGTAATGGTGAAACAGTGCCGTAAGACTTATAGAAATGCATGCATGGATTTGAAACAGAACAGTACCATGGTGCACCACTCTCCAGCGATGGGAATACGAAGACGGGTCACGGTAATCCCTTTTTACTGTAAAAATCCACGTGTCGAAAAAACGAAGGGTAAAAAACTTACGAGGCCCGATTGAGATTCGGGTTGTCCTTTTTGGGCATTAATATATGCGTTGACGGCTGAAAGCTGTCAAAGCCATAGAACTCATCGAGGCCTTCGTTTTGACAGGTTATGGCTCCCGTAGCTCTAAAAGAGCCAGAAGTTATGGTCGTCCGAATAATCGATATCCACAGGGTGCAACATCCACGGTGCAAGGTGCAACATCCGTCCGAAATGGCAAAAACAGTGTGGTACGACTTTTAGAAATGCGTACATGGATTTGAAATGGAACAGTACTATCGTGCACCACTCTCCAGCGATGGGAAGTCGAAGACGGGCCACGGTAATCCCGTTTTATCGTAAAAATCCACGTGTCGAAAATACGAAGGGTAAAAAACTTACGAGACCCGATTGAGATTTGGGTTGTCCTTTTTGGGCATTAATCTATCCGTTGACGGATGAAAGCTGTCAAACCCGTAGAACTCATCGAGGCCTTCGTTTTGACAACTTATGGCTCCCGTAACTCTAAACGAGCCAGAAGTTATGGCCGTCCGAATAATCGATATCTACTGGGTGCAACATCCACGGTGCAAGGTGCAACATCCGTCCGAAATGGCGAAACAGTGTCGTACGACTTTTAGAAATGCGTGCATGGATTTGAAACGGAACAGTACCATGGTGCACCACCCTCCAGCGATGGTAAATCGAAGACCAGCCACCGTAATCCCGTTTTACCGTAAAAATCCACGTGTCTAAAAAACAAAGGTTTAAAAACTTACGAGACCCGATTGAGATTCGGGTTGTCCTTTTTGGTCATTAATCTATCCGTTGACGGCTAAAAGCTGTCAAAGCCGTAAAACTCGTCGAGGCCTTCTTTTTGACAGGTTTTGGCTCCCGTAACTATTAACGAGGCAGAAGTTATGGCCGTCCGAATAATCGATATCTACAGGGTGCAACATCCACGGTGCAAGGTGCAACATCCGTCCGAAATGGCAAAACAGTGCCGTACGACCTTTAGAAATGCGTGCATGGATTTGAAATGGAATAGTACCATGGTGCACCACTCTCCAGGGATGGTAAATCGAAGACCAGCCACCTTAATCCCGTTTAACCGTAAAAATCCACGTGTCGAAAAAACGAAGGGTAAAAAACTTACGAGACCCGATTGAGATTCGGGTTGTCCTTTTTTGGCATTAATCTATCCGTTGACGGCTGAAAGTTGTCAAAGCCAAAGAACTCATAGAGGCCTTCGTTTTGACAGGTTATTGCTCCCGTAACTCTTGACGAGCCAAAAGTTATGGCCGTCCGAATAATCGATATCTACAGGGTCCAACATCCACGGTGCAAGGTGCAACATCCGTCCGACATGGCAAACCAGTGCCGCACGACTTTAAGAAATGCGTGCATGGATTTGAAACGGAACAGTACCATGGCGCACCACTCTCCAGCGATGGTAAATCGAAGACCAGCCACGGTAATCCTGTTTTGCCGTAAAAATCCACGTGTCGAAAAAACGAAGGGTAAAAAACTTACGTGACCCGATTGAGATTCGGGTTGTCCTTTTTGGGCATTAATCTATCCGTTGACAGCTTAAAGCTATCAAAGCCGTAGAACTCATCGAGGCCTTCGTTTTGACAACTTATGGCTCCCGTAACTCTAAACGAGCCAGAAGTTATGGCCGTCCGAATAATCGATATCTACATGGTGCAACATCCACGGTGCAAGGTGCAACATCCGTCCGAAATGGCGAAACAGTGCCGTACGACCTTTAGAAATACGTGCATGGATTTGAAACAGAACAGTACCATGGTGCACCACTCTTCAGCGATGGGAAGTCGAAGACGGGCCACCGTAATCCCCTTTTACCGTAAAAATCCACGTGTCGAAAAAACGAAGGGTAAAAAACTTACGAGACCCAATTGAGATTTGGGTTGTCCTATTTGGGCATTAAACTATCCGTTGATGGCTAAAGCTGTCAAAGCCGTAGAACTCATCGAGGCCTTCGTTTTGACAGGTTATGGCTCCCGTAACTCTAAACGAGCCAGAAGTTATGGCCGTCCGAATAATCGATATCTACAGGGTGCAACATCCATGGTGCAAGGTGCAACATCCGTCCGAAATGGCGAAACAGTGTCGTACGACCTTTAGAAATGCGTGCACGGATTTGAAACGGAACAATACTATGGTGAACCACTCTTCAGCGATGGGAAGTCGAAGACGGGCCACCGCAATCCCGTTTACCGTAAAAATCCACGTGTCGAAAAAACGAAGGGTAAAAAACATACGAGACCCGATTGAGATTCGGGTTGTCCTATTTGGGCATTAATCTATCCGTTGACGGCTGAAAGCAGTCAAAGCCGTAAAACCCATCGAGGCCTTCGTTTTGACAAGTTATGACTCCCGTAACTCTAAACGAGCCGGAAGTTATGGTCGTCCGATTAATCGATATCTACAGGGTGCAACATCCACTATGCACGGTGCAACATCCGTCCGAAATGGAAAAACAGTGTCGTACGACTTTTAGAATTGCGTGCATGGATTTGAAATGAAATAGTACCATGGTGCACCACTCTTCAGCGATGGGAAGTCGAAGACGGGCCACGGTAATCCCGTTTTACCATAAAAATCCACGTGTCGAAAAAACGAAGAGTAAAAAACTTACGAGACTCGATTGAGATTCCAGTTGTCCTTTTTGGGCATTAATCTATCCGTTGACGGCTGAAAGTTGTCAAAGCCATAAAACTTATCGAGGCCTTCGTTTTGACAGCTTATGGCTTCCGTAACTCTAAACGAGGCAGAAGTTATGGCCGTCCGAATAATCGATATCTACAGGGTGCAACATCCACGGTGCAAGGTGCAACATCCGTCCAAAATGGCGAAACAGTGCCGTACGACTTTTAGAAATGCGTGCATGGATTTGAAACGGAACAGTACCATGGTGCACCTCTCTCCAGCGATGGTAAATCGAAGACCAGCCACCGTAATCCCGTTTTGCCGTAAAAATCCACGTGTCTAAAAAACGAAGGGTAAAAAACTTACGAGACCCGATTAAGATTCGGGTTGTCCTTTTTGGTCATTAATCTATCCGTTGACGTCTAAAAGCTGTCAAAGCCATAAAACTCATCAAGGCCTTCTTTTTGACTGGTTATGGCTCCCGTAACTCTTAACGAGCCAGAAGTTATGGCCGTCCGAATAATCGATATCTACAGGATGCAACATCCGTGGTGCAAGGTGCAACATCCGTCCGAAATGGCGAAACAGTGTCGTACGACCTTTAGAAATGCGTGCATGGATTTGAAACGGAACAGTACCATATTGCACCACTCTCCAGGGATGGTAAATCGAAGACCAGCCACCGTAATCCCGTTTAACCGTAAAAATCCACGTGTCGAAAAAACGAAGGGCAAAAAACTTAAGAGACCGGATTGAGATTCAGGTTGTCCTTTTTGGGCATTAATCTATCCGCTGACGGCTGAAAGCTGTCAAAGCCGTAGAACTCATCGAAGCCTTCGTTTTGACAGGTTATGGATCCCGTAACGCTAAACGAGCTAGAAGTTATGGCCGTCCGAGTAATCGATATCTACAGGGTGCAACATCCACGGTGCAAGGTGCAACATCCGTCCGAAATGACGAAATAGTGTCGTACGACTTTTATAAATGCGTGCATGGATTTGAAACTGAACAGTACCATGGTGCACCACTCTCCAGCGATGGGAAGTCGAAGACGGGCCACGGTAATCCCGTTTTACCGTAAAAATCCACGAGTCGGAAAAACGAAGGGTAAAAAACTTACGAGACCCGATTGAGATTCGGGTTGTCCTTTTTGGGCATTAATCTATCCGTTGATGGCTGAAAGCTGTCAAAGCCGTACAACTCATCAAGGCCTTCGTTTTGACTGTTATGGCTCCCGTAACTCTAAACGAGCCAGAAGTTATGGCCGTCCGAATAATCGATATCTACAGGGTGCAACATCCACGGTGCAAGGTGCAACATCCGTCAGAATTGGCAAAACAGTGTCGTACGACCTTTAGAAATGCATGCATGGATTTGAAATGGAACAGTTTCATGGTGCACCACTCTCCAGCGATGGTAAATTGAAGACCAGCCACCGTAATCCCGTTTTACTGTAAAAATCCACGTGTCGAAAAAACGAAGGGTAAAAAACTTACGAGACCCGATTGAGATTCGGTTGTGCTTTTTGGGCATTAATCTATCCGTTGACGGTTGAAAGCTGTCAAAGCCGTAGAACTCATCGAGGCCTTCGTTTTGCCAGGTTATGGCTCCCGTAACTCTAAACGAGCCAGAAGTTATGGCCGTCCGAATAATCGATATCTACAGGGTGCAACATCTACGGTGCAAGGTGCAACATCCGTCCGAAATGGAGAAACAGTGCCGTATGACTTTTGGAAATGCGTGCATGGATTTGAAACGGAACAGTACCATGGTGCACTACTCTCCAGCGATGGGAAGTCGAAGACGGGTCACGGTTATCCCGATTTACCGTAAAAATCCACGTGTCGAAAAAACGAAGGGTAAAAAACTTACGAGACCCGATTGAGATTCGGGTTGTCCTTTTTGGGCATTAATATATGCGTTGATGGCTGAAAGTTGTCAAAGCCGTATAACTCATCTAGACCTTCGTTTTGACAGGTTATGGCTCCCGTAACTCTAAACGAGCTAGAAGTTATGCCCGTCCGAATAATCGATATCTACAGGGTGCAACATCCACGGTGCAAGGTGCAACATCCGTCCGAAATGGCGAAACAGTGCCGTACGACTTTTAGAAATGTGTGCATGGATTTGTAATGGAACAGTACCATGGTGCACCACTCTCCAGCCATGGTAAATCGAAGACGGGCCACGGTAATCCCGTTTTACCGTAAAAATCAACGTGTCGAAAAAACGAAGGGTAAAAAACTTATGAGGTCCGATAGAGATTCGGTCTGTCCTTTTTGGGCATTAATCTTTCCGTTGACTGCTGAAAGCTGTCAAAGCTGTAGAACTCATCGAGGCCTTTGTTTTGAAAGGTTATGGCTCCCGTAACTCTAAACGAACCAGAAGTTATGACCCTCCGAATAATCGATATCTACAGGGTGCAACATCCACGGTGCAAGGTGCAACATCCGTCCGAAATGGCAACAGTGTCGTACGACTTTTAGAATTGCGTGCATGGATTTGAAATGGAACAGTACCATGGTGCACCACTCTCCAGCGATGGTAAATCGAAGACCAGCCACCGTAATCCCGTTTTACCATAAAAATCCACGTGTCTAGAAAACGAAGGGTAAAAAACTTACGAGACCCGATTGAGATTCGGGTTGTCCTTTTTGGGCATTAATCTATCCGTTGACGGCTGAAAGCTGTCAAAGCCGTAAAACTCATTGAGGCCTTCTTTTTGACAGGTTATGGCTCCCGTAACTCTTAACGAGCCAGAAGTTATGGTCGTCCGAATAATCGATATCTACAGGGTGCAACATCCACGGTGTAAGGTGCAACATCCGTCCGAAATGGCGAAACAGTGCCGTACGACCTTTAGAAATGCGTGCATGGATTTGAAACGGAACAGTACCATGGTGCACCACTCTCCAGCGATGGTAAATGGAAGACCAGCCACCGTAATCCCGTTTTACCGTAAAAATCCACGTGTCGAAAAAACGAAGGGTAAAAAACTTACGAGGTCCGATTGAGATTCGGTCTGTCCTTTTTGGGCATTAATCTATCCGTTGACAGCTGAAAGCTGTCAATGCCGTAAGACTCATCGAGGCCTTCCATTTGAGATGTTATGGCTTCCGTAACTCTAAATGAGCCAGAAGTTATGTCCGTCCGAATAATCGATATCTATAGGGTGCAACATCCACGGTGCAAGGTGCAACATCCGTCCGAAATGGCGAAACAGTGTCGTACGACTTTTACAAATGCGGGCATGGATTTGAAACGGAACTGTACCATGGTGCACCACTCTCCAGCGACGGTAAATCGAAGGCCAGCCACTGTAATATTGTTTTACCGTAAAAATCAACGTGTTGAAAAAACGAAGGGTAAAAAACTTACGAGACCCGATTGAGATTCGGGTTGTCCTTTTTGGACATTAATTTATCCGCTGACGGCTGAAAGCTGTCAAAGCCGTAGAACTCATCTAGGCCTTCGCTTTGACAGGTAATGGCTCCCGTAGCTCTAAACGAGCCAGAAGTTATGGCCGTTTGAATAATCGATATCTAACGGGTGCAACATCCACGGTGCAAGGTGGAACATCCGTCCGAAATGGTGAAACAGTGCCGTAAGACTTATAGAAATGCATGCATGGATTTGAAACAGAACAGTACCATGGTGCACCACTCTCCAGGGATGGAAAGTCGAAGACGGGTCACGGTAATCCCTTTTTACTGTAAAAATCCACGTGTCGAAAAAACGAAGGGTAAAAAACTTACGAGGCCCGATTGAGATTCGGGTTGTCCTTTTTGGGCATTAATATATGCGTTGACGGCTGAAAGCTGTCAAAGCCGTAGAACTCATCGAGGCCTTCGTTTTGACAGGTTATGGCTCCCGTAACTCTAAAAGAGCCAGAAGTTATGGTCGTCCGAATAATCGATATCCACAGTGTGCAACATCCACGATGCAAGGTGCAACATCCGTCCGAAATGGAGAAACAGTGTCGTATGACTTTTACAAATGCGTGCATGGATTTGAAATGGAACAGTACCATGATGCACCAATCTCCAGCGATGGGAAGTCGAAGACGGGCCACGGTAATCCCGTTTTACCGTAAAAATCCACGTGTCGAAAAAATGAAGGGTAAAAAACTTACGAGACCCGATTGAGATTCGGGTTGTCCTTTTTGGGCATTAATATATGCGTTGACGGATGAAAGCTGTCAAAGCCGTAGAACTCATCGAGGCCTTCGTTTTGACAGGTTATGGCTCTCGTAACTCTAAACGAGCCAGAAGTTATGGCCGTTTGAATAATCGATATCTACAGGGTGCAACATTCACGGTGCAAGGTGAACATCCGTCCGAAATGGTGAAGCAGTGCCGTACGACTTTTAGAAATGCGTGCATGGATTTGTAACGGAACAGTGCCATGGCGCACCACTCTCCAGCGATGGGAAGTCGAAGACGGGCCACGGTAATCGCATTTTACCGTAAAAATCCACGTGTCGAAAAAACGAAGGGTAAAAAACTTACGAGACCCGATTGAGATTCGGGTTGTCCTTTTTGGGCATTAATCTATCCGTTGACGGCTGAAAGCCGTCAAAGCCGTAGAACTCATCGAGGCCTTTGTTTTGACAGGTTATGGCTCCCGTAACTCTAAACGAGCCAGAAGTTATGGCCGTCCGAATAATCGATATCTACAGAGTGCAACATCCATGGTGCAAGGTGCAACATCCATCCGAAATGGCGAAACAGTGCCGTACGACTTTTACAAATGCGTGCATGGATTTGAAACGGAGCAGTACCATGATGCACCAATCTCCAGCGATGGAAAGTCGAAGACGGGCCACGGTAATCCCGTTTTACCGTAAAAATCCACGTGTCGAAAAAACGAAGGGTAAAAAACTTACGAGACCCGATTGAGATTCGGGTTGTCCTTTTTGGGCATTAATATATGCGTTGATGGCTGAAAGCCGTCAAAGACGTAGAACTCATGAGGCCTTCGTTTTGACAGGTTATGGCTCCCGTAACTCTAAACGAGCCAGAAGTTATGGCCGTCCGAATAATCGATATCTACATGGTGCAACATCCATGGTGCAAGGTACAACATCCGTCCGTAATGGCGAAACAGTCCCGTACGACTTTTAGAAATGCGTGCACGGATTTGAAACGGAACAGTACCGTGGTACACCACTCTCCAGCGACGGGAAGTCGAAGACGGGCCAACGTAATCCCGTTTTACCGTAAAAATCCACGTGTCGAAAAAACGAAGGGTTAATAACTTACGAGACCCGATTGAGATTCGGGTTGTCCTTTTTGGGCATTAATCTATCCGTTGACGGCTGAAAGCTGTCAAAGCCGTAGAACTCATCTAGGGCTTTGTTTTGACAGGTTATGGCTCCCGTAACTCCAAACGAGCCAGAAGTTATGGCCGTTTGAATAATCGATATCTACAGGGTGCAACATCCA
The DNA here is from genome assembly GCA_030765085.1 of Allium cepa. Taxonomy (NCBI): domain Eukaryota; kingdom Viridiplantae; phylum Streptophyta; class Magnoliopsida; order Asparagales; family Amaryllidaceae; genus Allium; species Allium cepa. The sequence goes on along the minus strand of CM060941.1, from coordinate 41,056,466 downwards.
CGGTGCAAGGTGCAACATCCGTCCGAAATGGTGAAACAGTGCCGTTCGACTTTTAGTAATGCATGCATGGATTTGAAATGGAACACTACCATGGTGCACCACTCTCTAGCGATGGAAAGTCGAAGACGGGCCACGGTAATCCCATTTTACCGTAAAAATCCACGTGTCGAAAAAACGAAGGGTAAAAAACTTACGAGACCCGATAGAGATTCGGGTTGTCCTTTTTGGGCATTAATCTATCCGTTGATGGCTGAAAGCCATCAAAGCCGTAGAACTCATCGAGGCCTTCGTTTTGACAGGTTATGGCTCCCGTAACTCTAAACGAGCCAGAAGTTATGGCCGTCCGAATAATCGATATCTACAGGGTGCAACATCCACGGTGCAAGGTGAGCCATCTGTCCGAAATGGCGAAACAGTGTCGTACGTCTTTTAGAAATGCATGAATGGATTTGAAACGGAACAGTACCATGGTGCACCACTCTCCAGCGATGGGAATTCGAAGACGGGCCACGGTAATCCTGTTTTACGGTAAAAATCCACGTGTCGAAAAAACAAAGGGTAAAAAACATACGAGACCCGATTGAGATTCGGGTTGTCCTTTTTGGGCATTAATCTACGGCTGAAAGCTGTCAAAGCCGTAGAACTAATCGAGGCCTTCGTTTTGATAGTTATGGCTCCCGTAACTCTAAACGAGCCAAAAGTTGTGACCGTCCGAATAATCGATATCTACAGGGTGCAACATCCACGGTGCAAGGTGCAACATCCATCCGAAATGGCGAAACAGTGTCGTACGATTTTTAGAAATGCGGGCTTGGATTTGAAACGGAACAGTACCGTGGTGCACCACTCTCCAGCGATGGTAAATCGAAGGCCAGCCACTGTAGTATTGTTTTACCGTAAAAATCAACATGTTGAAAAAACGAAGGGTAAAAAACTTACGAGACCCGATTGAGATTTGGGTTGTCCTTTTTGGACATTAATTTAACCGCTGACGGCTGAAAGCTGTCAATTCCGTAGAACTCATCGAGGCCTTCGCTTTGATAGGTAATGGCTCCCGTAACTCTAAACGAGCCAGAAGTTATGGCCGTTTGAATAATCGATATCTACAGGTTGCAACATCCACGGTGCAAGGTGGAACATCCGTCCGAAATGGTGAAACAGTGCCGTAAGACTTTTAGAAATGCATGCATGGATTTGAAACGGAATAGTACCATGGTGCACCACTCTCCAGCGACGGGAAGTCGAAGACGGGTCACGGTAATCCCTTTTTACTGTAAAAATCCACGTGTCGAAAAAACGAAAGGTAAAAAACTTACGAGGCCCGATTGAGATTCGGATTTTCCTTTTTGGGCATTAATATATGCGTTGACGGCTGAAAGCTGTCAAAGCCGTAGAACTCATCGAGACCTTCGTTTTGACAGGTTATGGCTCCCGTAAATCTAAAAGAGCCAGAAGTTATGGTCGTCCGAATAATCGATATCCACATGGTGCAACATCCACGGTGCAAGGTGCAACATCCGTCCGAAATGGCAAAACAGTGTCGTACGACTTTTAGAAATGCGTGCATGGATTTGAAACGGAACAGTACCATCGTGCACCACTCTCCAGCGACGGGAAGTCGAAGACGGGCCACGGTAATCCCGTTTTACCGTAAAAATGCACGTGTCGAAAAAACGAAGGGTAAAAAACTTACGAGACCCGATTGAGATTCGAGTTGTCCTTTTTGGGCATTAATATATGCGTTGACGGCTGAAAGCTGTCAAAGCTGTAGAACTCATCGAGGCCTTCGTTTTGACAGGTTATGGCTCCCGTAACTCTAAACGAGCCAGAAGTTATGGCCGTCCGAGTAATCGATATCTACATGGTGCAACATCCATGGTGCAAGGTACAACATCCGTCCGTAATGGCGAAACAGTCCCGTACGACTTTTAGAAATGCGTGCACGGATTTGAAACGGAACAGTACCGTGGTACACCACTCTCCAGCGACGGGAAGTCGAAGACGGGCCAACGTAATCCCGTTTTACCGTAAAAATCCATGTGTCGAAAAAACGAAGGGTTAATAACTTACGAGACCCGATTGAGATTCGGGTTGTCCTTTTTGGGCATTAATCTATCCGTTGACGGCTGAAAGCTGTCAAAGCCGTAGAACTCATCTAGGGCTTTGTTTTGACAGGTTATGGCTCCCGTAACTCCAAACGAGCCAGAAGTTATGGCCGTTTGAATAATCGATATCTACAGGGTGCAACATCCACGGTGCAAGGTGCAACATCCGTCCGAAATGGTGAAACAGTGCCGTTCGACTTTTAGTAATGCATGCATGGATTTGAAATGGAACACTACCATGGTGCACCACTCTCTAGCGATGGAAAGTCGAAGACGGGCCACGGTAATCCCATTTTACCGTAAAAATCCACGTGTCGAAAAAACGAAGGGTAAAAAACTTACGAGACCCGATAGAGATTCGGGTTGTCCTTTTTGGGCATTAATCTATCCGTTGATGGCTGAAAGCCATCAAAGCCGTAGAACTCATCGAGGCCTTCGTTTTGACAGGTTATGGCTCCCGTAACTCTAAACGAGCCAGAAGTTATGGCCGTCCGAATAATCGATATCTACAGGGTGCAACATCCACGGTGCAAGGTGAGCCATCTGTCCGAAATGGCGAAACAGTGTCGTACGTCTTTTAGAAATGCATGAATGGATTTGAAACGGAACAGTACCATGGTGCACCACTCTCCAGCGATGGGAATTCGAAGACGGGCCACGGTAATCCTGTTTTACGGTAAAAATCCACGTGTCGAAAAAACAAAGGGTAAAAAACATACGAGACCCGATTGAGATTCGGGTTGTCCTTTTTGGGCATTAATCTACGGCTGAAAGCTGTCAAAGCCGTAGAACTAATCGAGGCCTTCGTTTTGATAGTTATGGCTCCCGTAACTCTAAACGAGCCAAAAGTTGTGACCGTCCGAATAATCGATATCTACAGGGTGCAACATCCACGGTGCAAGGTGCAACATCCATCCGAAATGGCGAAACAGTGTCGTACGATTTTTAGAAATGCGGGCTTGGATTTGAAACGGAACAGTACCGTGGTGCACCACTCTCCAGCGATGGTAAATCGAAGGCCAGCCACTGTAGTATTGTTTTACCGTAAAAATCAACATGTTGAAAAAACGAAGGGTAAAAAACTTACGAGACCCGATTGAGATTTGGGTTGTCCTTTTTGGACATTAATTTAACCGCTGACGGCTGAAAGCTGTCAATTCCGTAGAACTCATCGAGGCCTTCGCTTTGACAGGTAATGGCTCCCGTAACTCTAAACGAGCCAGAAGTTATGGCCGTTTGAATAATCGATATCTACAGGTTGCAACATCCACGGTGCAAGGTGGAACATCCGTCCGAAATGGTGAAACAGTGCCGTAAGACTTTTAGAAATGCATGCATGGATTTGAAACGGAATAGTACCATGGTGCACCACTCTCCAGCGACGGGAAGTCGAAGACGGGTCACGGTAATCCCTTTTTACTGTAAAAATCCACGTGTCGAAAAAACGAAAGGTAAAAAACTTACGAGGCCCGATTGAGATTCGGATTTTCCTTTTTGGGCATTAATATATGCGTTGACGGCTGAAAGCTGTCAAAGCCGTAGAACTCATCGAGACCTTTGTTTTGACAGGTTATGGCTCCCGTAAATCTAAAAGAGCCAGAAGTTATGGTCGTCCGAATAATCGATATCCACATGGTGCAACATCCACGGTGCAAGGTGCAACATCCGTCCGAAATGGCAAAACAGTGTCGTACGACTTTTAGAAATGCGTGCATGGATTTGAAACGGAACAGTACCATCGTGCACCACTCTCCAGCGACGGGAAGTCGAAGACGGGCCACGGTAATCCCGTTTTACCGTAAAAATGCACGTGTCGAAAAAACGAAGGGTAAAAAACTTACGAGACCCGATTGAGATTCGAGTTGTCCTTTTTGGGCATTAATATATGCGTTGACGGCTGAAAGCTGTCAAAGCTGTAGAACTCATCGAGGCCTTCGTTTTGACAGGTTATGGCTCCCGTAACTCTAAACGAGCCAGAAGTTATGGCCGTCCGAATAATCGATATCTACAGGGTGCAACATCCAAGGTGCAAGGTGCAACATCCGTCCGTAATGGCGAAACAGTGCCGTATGACTTTTGGAAATGCGTGCATGGATTTGAAACGGAACAGTACCATGGTGCACCACTCTCCAGCGATGGGAAGTCGAAGACGGGCCACCGTAATCCCGTTTTACCGCAAAAATCTACGTGTCGAAAAAAAGAAGGGTTAAAAACTTACGAGACCCGATTGAGATTCGGGTTGTCCTTTTTGGGCATTAATCTATCCGTTGACGGCTGAAAGCTGTCAAAGCCGTAGAACTCATCGAGGCATTTGTTTTGACAGGTTATGGATCCCGTAACTCTAAACGAGCCAGAAGTTATGGCCGTCCGAATAATCGATATCTACAGGCTGCAACATCCACGGTGCAAGGTGCAACATCCATCCGAAATGACGAAACAGTGTCGTATGACTTTTATAAATGCGTGCATGGATTTGAAACGGAACAGTACCATGGTGCACCACTCTCCAGTGATGGTAAATCGAAGGCCAGCCACTGTAATCCTGTTTTACCGTAAAAATCCACGTGTTGAAAAAACGAAGGGTAAAAAACTTACGAGACCCGATTGAGATTCGGGTTGTCCTTTTTGGGCATTAATCTATCCGTTGACAGCTGTCAAAGCCGTAGAACTCATCGAGGCCTTCGTTTTGACAGGTTATGGCTCCCGTAACTCTAGACGAGCCGGAAGTTATGGCCGTCCGAATAATCGATATCTACAGGGTGCAACATCCACGGTGCCAGGTGCTACATCCGTCCGAAATGGAGAAACAGTGTCGTACTACTTTTAGAAATGCGTGCATGGATTTGAAACGGAACAGTACCTTGGTGCACCACTCTCCAGCGACGGTAAATCGAAGGCCAGCCACTGTAATCCTGTTTTACCGTAAAATCCACGTGTCGAAAAAACGAAGGGTAAAAAACTTACGAGACCCGATTGAGATTCGGGTTGTCCTTTTTGGGCATTAATCTATGCGTTGATGGCTGAAAGCTGTCAAAGCCGTAGAACTCATCGAGGCCTTCGTTTTGACAGGTTATGGCTCCCGTAACGCTAAACGAGCCAGAAGTTATGGCCGTCCGAATAATCAATATCTACAAGGTGCAACATCCACGGTGCAAGGTGCAACATCCGTCCGAAATGGCGAAACAGTGACGTACGACTTTTAGAAATGCGTGCATGGATTTGAAAAGGAACATTACCATGGTGCACCACTCTCCAGCGACGGTAAATCGAAGGCCAGCCACTGTAATCCTGTTTTACCGTAAAAATCCACGTGTCGAAAAAACGAAGGGTAAAAAACTTACGAGACCCGATTGAGGTTCGGGTTGTCCTTTTTGGGCATTAATCTATCCGTTGACAGCTGTCAAAGCTGTAGAACTCATCGAGGCCTTCGTTTTGACAGGTTATGGCTCCCGTAACTCTAAACGAGCCGGAAGTTATGGCCGTCCGAATAATCGATATCTACAGGGTGCAACATCCACGATGCCAGTTGCAACATCCGTCCGAAATGGCGAAACAGTGTCGTACTACTTTTAGAATACGTGCATGGATTTGAAATGGAACAGTACCATGGTGCACCACTCTCCAGCGATAGAAAATCGAGGCCAGCCACGGTATTCCTGTTTTACCGTAAAAATCCACGTGTCGAAAAAACGAAGGGTAAAAAAACTTACGTGCCCCGATTGAGATTCGGGTTGTCCTTTTTGGGCATTAATCTATGCGTTGACGGCTGAAAGCTATCAATGTCGTAGAACTCATCGAGGCCTTCGTTTTGACAGGTTATGGCTCCCGTAACTCTAAACGAGCCAGAAGTTATGGCCGTCCAAATAATCGATATCTACAAGGTGCAACATCCACGGTGCACGGTGCAACATTCGTCCGAAATGGCGAAACAATGACATACGATTTTTAGAAATGCGCTCATGGATTTGAAACGGAACAGTACCATGGTGCACCATTCTCCAGCAATGGGAAGTCGAAGTCGGGCCAACGTAATCCCGTTTTCCCGTAAAAATCCACGTGTCAAAAAAATGAAGGGTTAAAAACTTACGAGACCTTATTTAGATTCGTGTTGTCCTTTTTGGGCATTAATCTATCCGTTGACGGCTGAAAGCTGTCAAACCCATAGAACTAATTGAGGCCTTCGTTTTGACAGGTTATGGCTCCTGTAACTCTAAACGAGCCAGAAGTTATGACCGTTTGAATAATCGATATCTATAGGGTGCAACATCCACGGTGCAAGGTGCAACATCCGTCCGAAATGGTGAAACAGTGCCGTACGACTTTTAAAAATGCATGCATGGATTTGAAACGGAACAGTACCATGGTGCACCACTCTCCATCGATGTTAAATCGAAGGGCCGCCACGGTAATCCTGATTTACCGTAAAAATCCACGTGTCGAAAAAACGAAGGTTAAAAAACTTACGAGACCCGATTGAGATTCGGGTTGTCCTTTTTGGGCATTAATCTATGCGTTGACGGCTGAAAGATGTCAAAGCCGTAGAACTCATTGAGGCCTTCGTTTTGACAGGTTATGGCTCCCGTAACTCTAAACGAGCCAGAAGTTATGGTCGTCCGAATAATCGATATCTACAGGGTTCAACATCCACGGTGCAAGGTGCAACATCCGTCCGAAATGGAGAAACAGTGCCGTACGACATTTAGAAATGCGTGCATGGATTTAAAACAAAACAGTACCATTGTGCACCACTCTCCAGCGATGGTAAATCGAAGGCCAGCCACTGTAATCCTATTTTACCGTAAAAATCCACGTGTCGAAAAAACGAAGGGTAAAAAACTTACGAGACCCGATTGAGATTCGGGTTGTCCTTTTTGGGCATTTATCTATCCGTTGACAGATGTCAAAGCCGTAGAACTCATCGAGGCCTTCGTTTTGACAGGTTATGGCTCCCATAACTCTAAACGAGCCGGAAGTTATAGTCGTCCGAATAATCGATATCTACAACGTGCAACATTCACGGTGCAAGGTGCAACATCCGTCCGAAATGGAGAAACAGTGTCGTGCTACTTTTAGAAATGCGTGCATGGATTTGAAATGGAACAATACCACGGTGCACCACTCTCCAGCGATAGTAAATCGAAGGCCAGCCACGGTAATCCTGTTTTACCGTAAAAATCCACGTGTCGAAAAAGCGAAGGGTAAAAAACTTACGAGACCCGATTGAGATTCGGGTTGTCCTTTTTGGGCACTAATCTATGCGTTGACGGCTGAAATCTGTTAAAGCCATAGAACTCATCGAGGCCTACGTTTTGACAGGTTATGGCTCCTGTAACTCTAAACGAACCAGAAGTTATGGCCGTCCGAATAATCAATATCTACAAAGTGCAACATCCACGGTGCAAGGTGCAACATCCGTCCGAAATGGCGAAACAGTGCCGTACGACTTTTACAAATGCGTGCATGGATTTGAAACGGAACAGTACCATGGTGCACCACTCTCCAGCGACGGGAAGTCGAAGACGGGCCACCGTAATCCCGTTTTATCGTAAAAATCCACGTGTCGAAAAAACGAAGGGTTAAAAACTTACGAGACCCGATTGAGATTCGGGTTGTCCTTTTTGGGCATTAATCTATCCGTTGACCGCTGAAAGCTGTCAAAGCCGTAGAACTCATCGAGGGCTTTGTTTTGACAGGTTATGGCTCCCGTAACTCTAAACGAGCCAGAAGTTATGGCCGTTTGAATAATCGATATCTTCAGGGTGCAACATCCACGGTGCAAGGTGCAACATCCGTCCGAAATGGTGAAACAGTGCCGTTCGACTTTTAGTAATGAATGCATGGATTTGAAATGGAACACTACCGTGGTGCACCACTCTCTAGCAATGGAAAGTCGAAGACGGGCCACGGTAATCCCGTTTTACCGTAAAAATCCACGTGTCGAAAAAACGAAGGGTAAAAAACTTACGAGACCCGATAGAGATTCGGGTTGTCCTTTTTGGGCATTAATCTGTCCGTTGATGGCTGAAAGCCACCGAAGCCGTAGAACTCATCGAGGCCTTCGTTTTGACAGTTTATGGCTCCCATAACTCTAAACGAGCCAGAAGTTATGGCCGTCTGAATAATCGATATCTACAGGGTGCAACATCCACGGTGCAAGGTGAGCCATCTGTCCGAAATGGCGAAACAGTGTCGTACGTCTTTTAGAAATGCATGAATGGATTGGAAACGGAACAGTACCATGGTGCACCACTCTCCAGCGATGGGAATTCGAAGACGGGCCACGGTAATCCTGTTTTAAGGTAAAAATCCACGTGTCGAAAAAACAAAGGGTAAAAAACATACGAGACCCGATTGAGATTCGGGTTGTCGTTTTTGGGCATTAATCTACGGCTGAAAGCTGTCAAAGCCGTAGAACTAATCGAGGCCTTCGTTTTGACAGTTATGGCTCCCATAACTCTAAACGAGCCAGAAGTTATGACCGTCCGAATAATCGATATCTACAGGGTGCAACATCCACGGTGCAAGGTGCAACATCCATCCGAAATGGCGAAACAGTGTCGTACGATTTTTAGAAATGCGGGCTTGGATTTGAAACGGAACAGTACCATGGTGCACCACTCTCCAGCGATGGTAAATCGAAGGCCAGCCACTGTAATATTGTTTTACCGTAAAAATCAACATGTTGAAAAAACGAAGGGTAAAAAACTTACGAGACCCGATTGAGATTCGGGTTGTCCTTTTTGGACATTAATTTATCCGCTGACGGCTGAAAGCTGTCAAAGCCGTAGAACTCATCGAGGCCTTCGCTTTGATAGGTAATGGCTCCCGTAACTCTAAACGAGCCAGAAGTTATGGCCGTTTGAATAATCGATATCTACAGGTTGCAACATCCACGGTGCAAGGTGGAACATCCGTCTGAAATGGTGAAACAGTGCCGTAAGACTTTTAGAAATGCATGCATGGATTTGAAACGGAATAGTACCATGGTGCACCACTCTCCAGCGACAGGAAGTCGAAGACGGGTCACGGTAATCCCTTTTTACTGTAAAAATCCACGTGTCGAAAAAACGAAAGGTAAAAAACTTACGAGGCCCGATTGAGATTCGGGTTGTCCTTTTTGGGCATTAATATATGCGTTGACGGCTGAAAGCTGTCAAAGCCGTAGAAATCATCGAGACCTTCGTTTTGACAGGTTATGCCTCCCGTAACTCTAAAAGAGCCAGAAGTTATGGTCGTCCGAATAATCGATATCCACAGGGTGCAACATCCACGGTGCAAGGTGCAACATCCGTCCGAAATGGCAAAACAGTGTCGTACGACTTTTAGAAATGCGTGCATGGATTTGAAACGGAACAGTACCATCGTGCACCACTCTCCAGCGAGGGGAAGTCGAAGACGGGCCACGGTAATCCCGTTTTACCGTAAAAATCCACGTGTCGAAAAAAGGAAGGGTAAAAAACTTACGAGACCCGATTGAGATTCGGGTTGTCCTTTTTGGGCATTAATATATGCGTTGACGGCTGAAAGCTGTCAAAGCCGTAGAACTCATCGAGTCCTTCGTTTTGACAGGTTATGGCTCCCGTAACTCTAAACGAGCTAGAAGTTATGGCCGTCCGAATAATCGATATCTACAGGGTGCAACATCCAAGGTGCAAGGTGCAACATCCGTCCGTAATGGCGAAACAGTGCCGTATGACTTTTGGAAATGCGTGCATGGATTTGAAACGGAACAGTACCATGGTGCACCACTCTCCAGCGATGGAAAGTCAAAGACGGGCCACCGTAATCCCGTTTTACCGCAAAAATCTACGTGTCGAAAAAACGAAGGGTTAAAAACTTACGAGACCCGATTGAGATTCGGGTTGTCCTTTTTGGGCATTAATCTATCCGTTGACGGCTGAAAGCTGTCAAAGCCGTAGAACTCATCGAGGCCTTTGTTTTGACAGGTTATGGATCCCGTAAATCTAAACGAGCCAGAAGTTATGGCCGTCCGAATAATCGATATCTACAGGCTGCAACGTCCACGGTGCAAGGTGCAACATCCATCCGAAATGACGAAACAGTGTCGTATGACTTTTATAAATGCGTGCATGGATTTGAAACGGAACAGTACCATGGTGCACCACTCTCCAGTTATGGTAAATCGAAGGCCAGCCACTGTAATCCTGTTTTACCGTAAAAAACCACGTGTCGAAAAAACGAAGGGTAAAAAACTTACGAGACCCGATTGAGATTCGGGTTGTCCTTTTTGGGCATTAATCTATCCGTTGACAGCTGTCAAAGCCGTAGAACTCATCGAGGCCTTTGTTTTGACAGGTTATGGCTCCCGTAACTCTAAACGAGCCGGAAGTTATGGCCGTCCGAATAATCGATATCTACAGGGTGCAACATCCACGGTGCCAGGTGCAACATCCGTCCGAAATGGCGAAACAGAGACGTACGACTTTTAGAAATGCGTGCATGGATTTGAAATGGAACATTACCATGGTGCACCACTCTCCAGCGAAGGGAAGTCGAAGACGGGCCGCCGTAATCCCGTTTTACTGTAAAAATCAACGTGTCGAAAAAACGAAGGGTTAAAAACTTACGAGACCCTATTGAGATTCGGGTTGTCCTTTTTGGGCATTAATCTATCCGTTGACGGCTGAAAGCTATCAAAGCCGTAGAACTCATCGAGTCCTTCGTTTTGACAGGTTATGGATCCCGTAACTCTAAACGAGCCAGAAGTTATGGCCGTCCGAATAATCGATATCTACAGGGTGCAACATCCACGGTGCAAGGTGCAACATCCGTCCGAAATGACGAAACAGTGTCGTACGACTTTTATAAATGCGTGCATAGATTTAAAACGAAACAGTACCATGGGGCACCACTCTCCAGTGATGGTAAATCGAAGGCCATCCACTCTAATCCTGTTTTACCGTAAAAATCCACGTGTCGAAAAAACGAAGGGTAAAAAACTTACGAGACCCGATTGAGATTCGGGTTGTCCTTTTTGGGCATTAATCTATCCATTGACAGCTGTCAAAGCCATAGAACTCATCGAGGCCTTCGTTTTGACAGGTTATGGCTCCCGTAACTCTAAACGAGCCGGAAGTTAGGGCCGTCCGAATAATCGATATCTACAGGGTGCAACATCCACGCTGCCAGGTGCAACATCCGTCCGAAATGGCGAAACAGTGTCGTACTACTTTTAGAAATACGTGCATGGATTTGAAACGGAACAGTACCATGGTGCACCACTATCCAGCGATAGAAAATCGAGGCCAGCCACGGTATTCCTGTTTTACCGTAAAAATCCACGTGTCGAAAAAACGAAGGGTAAAAAACTTACGTGCCCCGATTGAGATTCGGGTTGTCCTTTTTGGGCATTAATCTATGCGTTGACGGCTGAAAGCCGTCAATGTTGTAGAACTCATTGAGGCCTTCGTTTTGACAGGTTATGGCTCCCGTAACTCTAAACGAGCCAGAAGTTATGGCCGTCCAAATAATCGATATCTACAAGGTGCAACATCCACGGTGCACGGTGCAACATCCGTCCGAAATGGCGAAACAATGCCGTACGATTTTTAGAAATGCGTGCATGGATTTGAAACGGAACAGTACCATGGTGCACCATTCTCCAGCAATGGGAAGTCGAAGACGGGCCAACGTAATCCCGTTTTCCCGTAAAAATCCACGTGTCGAAAAAATGAAGGGTTAAAAACTTACGAGACGCTATTGAGATTCGTGTTGTCCTTTTTGGGCATTAATCTATCCGTTGACGGCTGAAAGCTGTCAAACCCATAGAACTAATGGAGGCCTTCGTTTTGACAGGTTATGGCTCTTGTAACTCTAAACGAGCCAGAAGTTATGGCCGTTTGAATAATCGATATCTATAGGGTGCAACATCCACGGTGCAAGGTGCAACATCCGTCCGAAATAGTGAAACAGTGCCGTACGACTTTTAGAAATGCGTGCATGGATTTGAAACGAAACACTACCATGGTGCACCACTCTCCAGCGATGGGAAGTCGAAGACGGGCCACGGTAATCCCGTTTTACCGTAAAATCCACGTGTCGAAAAAACGAAGGGTAAAAAACTTAAGAGACCCGATTGAGATTCGGGTTGTCCTTTTTGGGCATTAATCTATCCGTTGGCGGCGGAAAGCTGTCAAATCCGTAGAACTCATCGAGGCCTTCGTTTTGACAGGTTATGGCTCCCGTAACTCTAAACGAGCCAGAAGTTATGGCCGTCCGAATAATCGATATCTACAGGGTGCAACATCCACGGTGCAAGGTGCAACATCCGTCCAAAATGGCGAAATTGTGCCGTACGACTTTTAAAAATGCATGCATGGATTTGAAACGGAACAGTACCATGGTGCACCACTCTCCATCGATGGTAAATCGAAGGGCCGCCACGGTAATCCTGATTTACCGTAAAAATCCACGTGTCGAAAAAACGAAGGTTAAAAAACTTACGAGACCCGATTGAGATTCGGGTTGTCCTTTTTGGGCATTAATCAATGCGTTGATGGCTGAAAGATGTCAAAGCCGTAGAACTCATTGAGGCCTTCGTTTTGACAGGTTATGGCTCCCGTAACTCTAAACGAGCCAGAAGCTATGGCCGTCCGAATAACCGATATCTACAGGGTGCAACATCCACGGTGCAAGGTGCAACATCCGTCCGAAATGGAGAAACAGTGCCGTACGACATTTAGAAATGCGTGCATGGATTTAAAACGAAACAGTACCATTGTGCACCACTCTCCAGCGATGGTAAATCGAAGGCCAGCCACTGTAATCCTGTTTTACCGTAAAAATCCACGTGTCGAAAAAACGAAGGGTAAAAAACTTACGAGACCCGATTGAGATTCGGGTTGTCCTTTTTGGGCATTAATCTATCCGTTGACAGCTGTCAAAGCCGTAGAACTCATCGAGGCCTTCGTTTTGATAGGTTATGCCTCCCATAACTCTAAACGAGCCGGAAGTTATAGTCGTCCGAATAATCGATATCTACAAGGTGCAACATTCACGGTGCAAGGTGCAACATCCGTCCGAAATGGAGAAACAGTGTCGTGCTACTTTTAGAAATGCTTGCATGGATTTGAAACGGAACAATACCATGGTGCACCACTCTCCAGCGATAGTAAATCGAAGGCCAGCCACGGTAATCCTGTTTTACCGTAAAAATCCACGTGTCGAAAAAGCGAAGGGTAAAAAACTTACGAGACCCGATTGAGATTCGGGTTGTCCTTTTTGGGCACTAATCTATGCGTTGACGGCTGAAAGCTGTTAAAGCCATAGAACTCATCGAGGCCTTCGTTTTGACAGGTTATGGCTCCTGTAACTCTAAACGAGCCAGAAGTTATGGCCGTCCGAATAATCGATATCTACAAGGTGCAACATCCACGGTGCAAGGTGCCGTCCGAAATGGCGAAACAGTTCCGTACGACTTTTAGAAATGCGTGCATGGATTTGAAACGTAACAGTACCATGGTGCACCACTCTCCAGCGAAGGAAAGTCGAAGACGGGCCACCGTAATCCCGTTTTACCGTAAAAATCCACGTGTCGAAAAAACGAAGGGTTAAAAAATTACGAGACCCGATTGAGATTCGGGTTGTCCTTTTTGGGCATTAATCTATCCCTTGACGGCTAAAAGCTGTCAAAGCCGTAGAACTCATCGAGGCCTTCGTTTTGACAGGTTATGGCTCCCGTAACTCCAAACGAGCCAGAAGTTATGGCCGTTTGAATAATCGATATCTACAGGGTGCAACATCCACGGTGCAAGGTGCAACATCCGTCCGAAATGCTGAAACAGTGCCGTACGACTTTTAGAAATGCATGCATGGATTTGAAACTGAACACTACCCTGCTGCACCACTCTCCAGCAATGGGAAGTCGAAGACGGGCCACGGTAATCCCGTTTTACCGTAAAAATCCACGTGTCGAAAAAACGAAGGGTAAAAAACTTACGAGACCCGATTGAGATTCGGGTTGTCCTTTTTGGGCATTAATCTATCCGTTGATGGCTAAAAGCCATCAAAGCCGTAGAACTCATCGAGGCCTTCGTTTTGACAGGTTATGGCTCCCGTAACTCTAAACGAGCCAGAAGTTATGGCGAAACACTGCCGTACGACTTTTAGAAATGCGTGAATGGATTTAAAACGGAACAGTACCATGGTGCACCACTCTCCAGCGATGGAAAGTCGAAGAAGGGACACGGTAATCCCGTTTTACCGTAAAAATTCACGTGTCGAAAAAACGAAGGGTAAAAAACTTACAAGACCCGATTGAGATCCGGGTTGTTCGTTTTGGGCATTAATCTACGCATTGATGGCTAAAAGCTGTCAAAGCCGTAGAACTTATCGAGGCCTTCATTTTGACAGGTTATGGCTCCCGTAACTCTAAACGAGCCATAAGTTATGGCCCTCCGAATAATCGATATCTACAGGGTGCAACATCCACGGTGCAAGGTGCAACATCCATCCGAAATGGCGAAACAGTGACGTACGACTTTTAGAAATGCGTGCATGGATTTGAAACGGAACAGTAGCACGGTGCACCACTCTCCAGCGATGGTAAATCGAAGGCCAGCTACTGTAATCCTGTTTTACCATAAAAATCCACGTGTCGAAAAAACGAAGGGTAAAAAACTTACGAGACCCGATTGAGATTCGGGTTGTCCTTTTTGGGCATTAATTTATCCGTTGACGGCTGAAAGCTGTCAAAGCCGTGGAACACATCGAGGCCTTCATTTTGACAGGTAATGGCTCCCGTTACTCTAAACGAGCCAGAAGTTACGGTCGTTTGAATAATCGATATCTACAGAGTGCAACATCCACGGTGCAAGGTGGAACATCCGTCCGAAATGGTGAAACAGTGCCGTACGACTTTTAGAAATGCGTGCATGGATTTGAAATGGAACAGTACCATGGTGCACCACTCTCCAGCGATGGGAAGTCGAAGACGGGCCACGGTAATCTTGTTTTACCGTAAAAATCCACGTGTCGAAAAAACGAAGGGTAAAAAACTTACGAGACTCGATTGAGATTCGGGTTGTCCTTTTTGGGAATTTATCTATCCGTTGATGGCTGAAAACTGTCAAAGCCATAGAACTCATTGAGGCCTTCGTTTTGACAGGTTATGGCTCCCATAACTCTAAACGAGCCAGAAGTTATGGCCGTCCTAATAATCGATATCTACAGGGTGCAACATCCACTGTGCAAGGTGCAACATCCGTCCGAAATGGGGAAACAGTGTCGTACGACTTTTGGAAATGCGTGCATGGATTTGAAACAGAACAGTACCATGGTGCACCACTCTCCAGCGATGGTAAATCGAAGGCCAGCCACTGTAATCCTGTTTTACCGTAAAAATCCACGTGTCGAAAAAACGAAGGGTAAAAAACTTACGAGACCCGACTGAGATTCAGGTTGTCCTATTTGGGCAATAATCTATCCGTTGATGGCTGAAAGCTATCAAAGCCGTAGAACCCATCGAGGCCTTCGTTTTGACAGGTTATGGCTCTCGTAACTCTAAACGAGCCAGAAGTTATGGACGTTTGAATAATCGATATCTACAGGGTGCAACATCCACGGTGCAAGGTGCAACATCTGTCCGAAATGGTGAAACAGTGCCATACGACTTTTAGAAATACGTGCATGGATTTGAAACGGAACAGTACCATGGTGCACCACTCTCTAGTGATGGGAAGTCGAAGACGGGCCATGGTAATCCCATTTTACCGTAAAAATCTACGTGTCGAAAAAACGAAGGGTAAAAAACTTACGAGACCCGATTGAGATTCGGGTTGTCCTTTTTGGGCATTAATCTATCCGTTGACGGATGAAAGCTATCAAAGCCGTAGAACTCATCGAGGGCTTCGTTTTGACAGGTTATGGCTCCCGTAACTCTAAACGAGCCAGAAGTTATGGCCGTCCGAATAATCGATATCTACAGGGTGCAACATCTACGGTGCAAGGTGGAATATCCGTCCGAAATGGTGAAACAGTGCCGTACGACTTTTAGAAATGCGTGCATGGATTTGAAACGGAACATACCACGGTGCACCACTCTCCAGCGATGGGAAGTCGAAGACGGGCCACGGTAATCCCGTTTTACCGTAAAAATACACGTGTCGAAAAAACGAAGGTAATAAACTTACGAGACCCGATTGAGATTCGGGTTATCCTTTTTGGGAATTAATATATGCTTTGACGACTGAAAGCTTTCAAAGCCGTAGAATTTATCGAGGCCTTCGTTTGACAGGTTATGGCTCCCGTAACTCTAAAAGAGCCAGAAGTTATGGTCGTCCGAATAATCGATATCCACAGGGTGCAACATCCACAGTGGAAGGTGCAACATCCGTCCGAAATGGCGAAACAGTGCCGTACGACTTTTAGAAATGAATGCATGGATTTAAAACGGAACAGTACCATGGTGCACCACTCTCGAGCGATGGGAAGTCGAAGACGGGCCACGGTAATCCCGTTTTACCGTAAAAATCCACGTGTCGAAAAAACGAAGGTTAAAAACTTACGAGACCCGATTGAGATTCGGGTTGTCCATTTTGGGCATTAATATATACGTTGATGGCTTAAAGCTGTCAAAGCCGTAGAACTCATCGAGGCCTTCGTTTTAATAGGTTACGGCTCCCGTAACTCTAAACGAGCCAGAAGTTATGGCCGTCCGAATAATTGATATCTACAAGGTGCAACATCCACGGTGTAAGGTGCAACATCCATCCGAAATGGCGAAATTGTGCCGTACGACTTTTAGAAATGCGTGCATGGATTTGAAACGGAACAGTACCATGGTGCACCACTCTCTAGCTATGGGAAGTCGAAGACGGGCCACCGTAATCCCGTTTTACCGTAAAAATCCACGTGTCGAAAAAACGATTGGTTAAAAACTTACGAGACCCGATTGAGATTCGGGTTGTCCTTTTTGGGCATTAATCTATCCGTTGACGGCTGAAAGCTGTCAAAGCCGTAGAACTCATTGAGGCCTTCGTTTTGACAGGTTATGGATCCCGTAACTCTAAACGAGCCAGAAGTTACGGCCGTCCGATTAATCGATATCTAGAGGGTGCAACATCCATGGTGCAAGGTGCAACATCCGTCCGAAATGACGAAACAGTGTCCTACGACTTTTATAAATGCGTGCATGGATTTGAAATGGAACATTACCATGGTGCACCACTCTCCAGCGATGGGAAGTCGAAGAAGGGCCACGGTAATCCCGTTTTACCGTAAAAATCCACGTGTCGAAAAAACGATGGGCAAAAAACTTACGAGACCCGATTGTTGGGCGAATTTTCACCCAGAAGATCTCGAGACCAAGAAGCCACAGTTTCACACGGGTTCGCCATCTCCGCTTTATTCAGCACGACCAGTCACCTTCCCATTCGGCCTCCTCCTCATTCGGCCTCCTTCCCATCCGGCCTCTCCATGTCATACCGGACCAGAATCCATTCGGTCAGCCCCATTCGGCCACAGAGCCAACATTCCTCCATCTCCATTCGGCATACCGAACCAGGGGCACCACCGAACCAAACCTCTTCCCCACAACCGGTCCAAGAAGCACCGAACTACCTCACCACCGGTCCACACCTATCACCGGTCCACACTAACTGCCGGTCCACATCCACACCGCTACCACCGGACAACACCTACCACCGGTCCAAGCTCCATGCCGAATGAGACCTCCCTGAACCAAACAACTGCCAGTCCAGATTGCTTCAGCCCGGGTCCACCAGCAGCTATATACATCCAAGACCCCTGCCCCCTACCTCACTCTATAAATAGAGGGGCAGGGGTACAACAATGGTAGACAAGTTTGAGAGCTCAAGCGAGGAAGGAACTTTCAAACTACTTTCATATACTTGTATACGAAGCATTGTACTTGTAATCCGAAAGAAAGAAGATAATAACATATAAAGTGGACGTAGGCATATTCCGGCCGAACCACTATAAATCTGCGTGTCTTTTACATTTCAGCCCTTACTTCTTTTATATTTACATACTCATCTAAAATCATTGAAAATCACATATAATCAACTAAATAATACGACTTGGAGGTGTTTGTCCATTTTTTGTGCAAACATTTTTGGTGCTTTCACTGAGAATAGAACTCAAGCTTCATCTTCTCCCACTCAACCTTCTTCCTAACAACATCGCTCGTTGCTTAGAAATCATGCCTTCCAAACAGAGAAGGGATGTTAACAAAGGAAAGAACATCGCAACTAGCAGCCTTCCAGATCCAGCAATCGCAGATCAGCCCACTTCAACAGCAGTACCAGATGAAAATCAGGAAAATCCAACTGGTCCCGCAACGGAACAACCAATCACTAGGGCAGATCTGGACAGGGTTGTGACTGAAGTAACTAACCGCTTCACATCCCAACAAGAAGCTTTGGTGGACCAACTCATGTCACGCTTAAGGGATGCTGAAGAGTCCAACCACAACACTGAATCATGGGGTGAGTCCCAATCCGGAGGATCTCGGAGGCAACAAAGGTCTTCCCTCTTCGAAGAAGCTATCAACAGGAACAACAATGATAGGGGCCGCGCCCGGACTCAGCCCGAATTCCGACTCGAGGAAGCCCTTGGAACCGAACCCAGCGGGGGAGGCACCGGGCGAGGGTCGGATGTAGCTGAGCCAGTCATGCCACCTAATCATAGAAACCCCGCTGAACGGAGCCGAGCTAGAACCCAGCCCGAAGTTGACCCCATGGATGTGCTCGAAACAGAACCCCACAGGGGAAGATCAAGGCAGGGGGCAACTGTAGCTGGTCCTAGCGTGCATCCGAGCAGCCAAAGACAACCACTGGATAATGCTAGAAGTGATAGACTGTACCATCCCTACAGGTCATCTGGACGAGATAGATCCCGCAGGGAAGAACCAAGCTCATTTTTGTCCGCTCCAAGTTCTGACGAAGGAATGGCACGATTATTCAGAGAATGTGTCCAACGGGAGCAAAGGGACCAGGGAATAGGCGCTACGGTCACCAGTCCCTTTACCCGAAATATCGAAACTGCCATCACTCCCCGGGAATGGAAAATGCCAACCATGGAACCTTACAAAGGAACTTCCGACCCCATCGTACACTTGCAGAGATACACCCAGCATATGCTCATGAGTGGAGCAACAGAAGGAGTATTATGTAAATGCTTTCCGCTATTCCTAGCAGATCTAGCTACCTCCTGGTTCTGCCATCTACCCCAAGGATCCATCAGCTCATGGGAGATGTTGAAAGAAAGGTTTATTAGCCAGTTCTGCATCCATGTGGAACAACCCAAGGATGCTTATTCTCTACCCAATGTCAAACAGAAATCCGGAGAGACGCTGCAACAATATCTAACACGGTTCAACGCCGCAGCGGCAGCAGTTCAAGATGCCGATGAAAAACTCACTCTAATGGCCCTCTGTAGTGGTGTACATCCAGACACCAAGTTTGCCAGAAGATTAACTAAGGAAAAACCAGCTACCTTGCCTGATTTCTTCCATGAAGCTGGAAAGTATATGAGACTTGAAGACGCTGCTACGGAGAGGCAGTCAGGGCAACAAGGCAAGATAGTTCAGGACAAGGTTCCCACTGCAGCTAAGGACGCTCGAAGAAATGAATCTAGAGACAATGCTGGGGGCAGAAAGGTCGAAAAGCGCCAATATCGACCAGGACCGAGATTTGACTCCTACACTCCTTTGAACGACACAATCGAAAATATCTTCCTAGCCACTCAGGGCGAACTAGGATACAAGCGCCCCCCGCACAAGAAAGAATCAGATAACGCACTCAAGTCCGGAAAGTTCTGTCGCTTCCACGAATCCCACGGACATGACACCAATGAATGCCACCATCTTCGGGACTTGATCGAAGAACACATTAGAAGAAGAAGACTGGAACGCTATGTGAAGGGTCAGAACAGGACGCCAACTCCAGCCAATGAGAACTCAAAGCAACCCCTCCCAGAGGTAGGCGGAGGGAATCTCAACAATCACAACACCAGTGGCTCTAGTCAAGAGAAGATAGTGGTCCTTACCATCTCAGGAGGACCACACATCGCCGACAGAAGTTGGGCAGAGATGGAAAGGTACGGCAAGTCGCTTAGAAATGCAGAAGGCTATGTTAACTCCATCACGGAAGAACGCCACCCGAAACGAAAAGAGAACGACGACATCATATTCAGTAGGCGTGATTTGGAAGGAAGACAGTACCCACATATGGATCCTATGGTCATCTCTGCCTGGTTCGGTCCAGCTAAAGTTTTTCGGATTCTAATAGACACAGGAAGCTCCGTAAATATCCTATTCAAACATGCTTTCGACAAAATGAAGTTATCAATGAAGGATGTATCCCCCTGTGACAAACCACTGCACGGTTTCACTGGAGATGCAAAAATGCCCCTCGGGCAACTTGACCTCTTCGTCGAAATAGGAAGTCATCCCCGCTCCGTTGTGCGAAAACAAACGTTCGTACTAATAGAAAACCACTCGGCTTACAACGCCTTCTTGGGAAGACCAGCCTTGTCTGACTTCCAGATTGTATTAGCCCCCTGGTGCCTGAAAATGAAACTTCCAACAGACAACGGAGTAAGAGAAGTAGAAGGGGATCAAGATGCTGCCCGAGACTGCTACGTAACTGAACTTCGCAATAACCGCAGAAAGAATAAAGGAAAAGATGCAGAGACTACTCTCTGCATGAAAAGCTTGGAGGCATAGCAACTAAAGAAAGCCCCTCCTCTTCGATACACAAGCGATCCCTTCAATGAACTAGACCCCAGGGATAAAGAGGAGGAGGCTACCGCCGAGCCTGCAGAGGCTATGGAATTCGTATCTGTAGACAAGCACGATTCAAGTAAACTATTAAAAGTCGGATCTCAGCTAAAAACGGAGTTGAAAGATCAACTCATTGACTTTCTCCGCCACAACTTAGATGTATTTTCGTGGACCCATGCCGATATGACAGGAATCTCCCCCGACATAGCATGCCACATGCTGAACATCGATCCCACCAAGGTACCAGTAAAGCAGAAAAAGAGGAGCATGGGGGCAGAGCGATCGGCAGCCCTTGATGAGGAAGTAAAGAATCTACTTGCTAATGGCTTCATACGGGAAGCCATCTACCCAGAATGGATCGCTAACCCAGTGCTAGTAAAAAAGGCCAATGGAAAGTGGCGAACATGTATTGACTTCTCCAATCTGAATGACGCTTGCCCAAAAGATTGCTTCCCACTTCCCCGAATTGACCAACTTGTGGATAGCACAGCCGGACACGAACTCCTATCTTTTATGGATGCATACTCCGGATATAACCAGATTCCCATGCAAGCTCCTGATCAAGACCACACTAGCTTCATCACCGACCGCGGACTATATTGTTACAAAGTCATGCCTTTTGGACTCCAAAATGCTGGAGCTACCTATCAGCGCCTCGTCAACAAGATGTTCGCGGAACTAATAGGACGAACTATGGAAGTGTATGTGGATGACATGTTGGTAAAGTCCAGGAAAGCCGACGACCATGTAAGCCACCTGGGCGAGATGTTTCAAGTACTTCGCCGATATGGAATGAAGCTGAATCCTCTAAAGTGCTCCTTCGGAGTATCTTCGGGAAAATTCTTAGGATTTATCGTCCACGCCAGAGGAATCGAAGCAAACCCTGAACAAATCCGGGCTCTAAAAGAAATAAGGATACCCTCCACTCGAAAAGAAATGCAGAGCCTAAACGGAAAGGTGGCCGCCCTAAGCAGATTCATTTCCAAGGCAACTGACAAGTGTGTCCCTTTCTTCGAAGCTCTCAAGAAAGACAAAGGGAGATTCGAGTGGACCGATGAATGCTTAAAAGCCTTCCTCAACCTAATCGAACACCTTCAGAGACCACCAGTACTCTCAACTCCAAATGAAGGTGAAGTGTTATACCTATACCTCGCTGTATCATCTCATGCTCTAAGCGCCGCCTTGGTAAGAGAAGAAGACCGCACACAACGCTCGGTTTACTTTGTAAGTAAGAGATTTACAGGGGCAGAGGCCAGATATCCTAAACTAGAGAAATTAGCATATTGTTTATTGATCGCGTCACGAAAACTGCGACACTACTTCCAGTCTCACTCCATCAGGGTTCTAACCGATCAACCGCTAAGACTAGTGCTCCATCGTCCTGACACTTCTGGGCGACTCCTCAAATGGTGCATCGAACTAAGTCAGTATGATATCACCTACCATCCTCGCACCGCTATCAAAGGACAAGCTATGGCCGATTTCATTGCCGAATTCACTACCAACGAAGGCAAGGAACAATCCGAAGTAGCAAAAAACATCAAGTGGAACCTCTTTGTAGACGGAGCATCGAACGAACAAGGCTCGGGGGCAGGTATTGTGATCATCACCCCCAGGGGAAGAAAGTTGTACTACGCATTAAGGTTGGAGTTCACGGCCACCAACAACGATGCTGAATATGAGGAAGTAATAGCGGGATTGGAGCTTGCCCTAGAAATTGGAATCAATTCCTTATGTCTTCATAGTGATTCTCAGCTTATCGTAAACCAGGTACTAGGAGAATTCCAGACTCGAGGAGAATGACTCATAGCATACCTAAAGAAAACCAAACTGCTGCTCGATCAATTGGACCACTATCTAATCAAACACATTCCTCGAGAAGAGAACCAAGAGGCAGATGAACTTGGAAAGCAAGCTAGTATGAAGAATAGCACCATTTCCGGAGCATTAGCCATCTCAAGGCAGCTAGCCCCAAGTTTCGAACAAGTGAATCTGATAACTGCAATCGAAGAAGGAACCTGGATGACTCCTATCCGGAAATATTTGCAAGATGGCACACTACCCGACAGGCGTGACGAAGCCAAGAGGATCTTGAGAAAAGTTCCCCACTACACAATACAAGAAGGCATCCTCTATCGGCGTGGCTTCTCTAGCCCCTTATTGAGATGCGTCGCCGGAAGGGAAGCCAAGGAGATCTTATCAAACATCCATCAGGGAGGATGCGGAGATCACACTGGAGGGCAGACTTTGGCAAGGAAGATACTCCGATATGGATATTACTGGCCCACACTAAACAAAGATGCCCTAGACTTCGTCAAGAAATGCGACAGATGTCAGAAGTTCGCCAAGATTCCTCGACTAGCCACAAACGAAATTACTCAAATGACCAGCCCTTCGCCCTTTGCTGTATGGGGAATTGACTTAATTGGCGAACTGCCAACGGGCCGAGGCGGATCCAAATATGCTATAGTGGCAGTCGATTATTTCACCAAATGGGTGGAAGCAGAACCTCTAAATAAAATATCTTCAGCAAAAGTTATAAACTTCTTGATCAAAAATATTCTGTGCAGGTACGGAGTCCTACTCAAGATCATATCAGACAACGGACTCCAGTTTGACAGCGAAGAATTTGCCGACTGGTGCCAAGAGCATGGAATTCATAAAAGCTTCTCATCAGTAGCTTATCCTCAGGCAAACGGACAAGTTGAAGCCGTCAACAAAATTCTCAAAACCCTAATCAAGAAGAAACTTGAAAAGTCAAAAGGCGCTTGGGTGGACGAACTTCCTACGGCACTATGGGCGTACCGCACATCTTTCAGAACATCAACGGGACATACTCCTTTCTCTTTGGCATATGGATCGGAGGCAATGCTCCCAGTTGAGACTATTGTGCCTTCCCACCGTAGGATCCACTACAACCCAGAGGAAAACGAAGAACTCCTCCTCATGTCTTTGGATCTGATTGAGGAAAGGAGAAACGATGCAGCGCTCAAAGCAGCAGCTCACAAACAAAAAGTGGCAGCGCTATACAATTCCAAAGTCAAGCATCGCAGCTTACAAGAAGGGGATCTTGTCCTCAGGCGAATCTTTCCGCGCCCCGGGGCACTAGACCCCATCTGGGACGGACCGTATGTAATTCATAAAGATCTCCACAACGGAGCTTATATTTTGTCAACAGTGGACGGAGAGGTGTTCCAGAGGGCATGGAACATCCGACACCTCCGTCGATACTTTTCTTAACTTGTACTGCCCATATGAAGTGAATTAACAAAGAGAATCAGTGGACGTAGGCACTTTCGTGCCGAACCACTTTAAAAAACCTTGTCTCTTTTTAGCTTGTTCCTTTATGTCTTGGCTACTTGTTAAGTTTTATCCCTTCCTGTTGAACAAAATCCTATGGCATCTCCACTCAAGACGCACCGCGGCCTCATCTGGACTAGGCCTAACAGGTACGCTACGATTCTATGCACTCGCCAATGAGACACTTTTGCTCCAGCATCCCTCTGCTGCGGGTTAACTCATTGCGCGTCTGCCCTCAAAGCCAACTGTAATGAGCCGATTATAAGTCATCATAAAGGCCGACTATAGCCGATGGCAGCTCATTACGGCGTTCGGCTCGCCGGCAACTGTGAACCTACTTTAAGCCCCAACATAAGGTGTGGCCAGCCAGGGGTAGTTCACGGCCAACGGCACCCACGCTAGCCGGCCACGGTAAATCGAATAATACCCACGATTACGGACCATAATGGTTCGGGTAGTTACCGTGCGCGATCTCGGCTCCGATGTGTCTTAAGTGCGGCTGTGGTAAAAAAGAAAACTCCCCGTGGCGGCGTAAGATGGGTGACAAATGTCTCCAAGACCCACAGCTAGGGAAAGTGACTACAAAACCCGTTTGCCACGAACTTAAGCACATCGACGGCCTTCCGTGACTGGAAGTTTTACTTTTACTATATTTCCATTTCATTTAAATACTTTTCTCCTATCCTGTATAACAAACTCTAAAGTACAGGAAACCAAATAGGAAGCATTCGCTCATAAGAAACTAAGTCTGCATACTGGGTGGCAGGGTACTCAGCTATATCCGTGAACAGTTACATAAGACACTCTAAGCTACCGCCTGCGAATGAAACATAAAGGGCGGTACTCTCTTTTCTTGTACATAAATACGTAACTATAGCTTGTTCGTACAATAACATTGCAACACATGAAATTATATTTCTAGCAAAAAACTTAGCATCAAACACAACTAGAATCACAGGCATATACATAGTTATATTTCTCACGCAGCACATCAAGATGACAACAACATTTAAACATAACAACATCAGCTTATATTATAAAATCACACGAAGTTATTCTTTGCAAATAATATTATTATAGTTACATGTCAATGACTAACGTAAACAGTGATAAAAAGAAATAAAAAGGTGGCAGCCGCGTCCACACTTCATCACCAACTTCCCCAGTCTACTTAGCCGCAGGATCAGAGCCCCCAGCGTGTGGATCAGGAGTCCCACCTGTCCAGTTCAGAAGAGGAATTCATTAAACGAACAATCAAGTTATGAAAACACGGAAAGGAAAGAAAGGGAAAAGAATAACTCACCAGCATCCGCCGCTCGATCCTCATCATCCAACTGCACGCCCGCTTCCTCTGCAGCAAGCAGCCGCATCCCCTCCTTCACCGCCGCTTGCTCCTCCTTCGAGAACTGGGCAGTAACCGCATCCAAATTGAAAGCCTCTCCGCCTTACTTACCCGCGTTCACCCTGGCCTCCTCTAAAGCCTGGAGATACACCTTGGCCATCACCCGAGGGTAATCGTCCATCCAAGACAAGCCTCCCTCCTTCCAAGTGTGGAAGTACATGTCCTGCAGCATCTCATCCATCATCCCCTCATTCTCCTCAAACTCCCTCACCCGGGCCTCGGAAGCTTGCAACTTGGCGACGGCAATGTCCCTCTCTGATTGGTATCTCAAGCAGTCCGCCTGAAGAGACCTCCGCATTTCCTCCTCCTTTAACTTGAGGGACCTCCTCATCTCCTCCTTCAACTCGGCCTGAGCCATCTCCGCAGCCTCGAGCCTCCCAGACAACTCCTCTACCCGCTCAAGATCCGCATTTCGAACCTCGTCCACCGTCGTAATGGCCATGTTAATCCGTTCCCTGCAGGCGACCTCCATCTTCCGTAATTCCGCCCTACTGGACTTCTCCATCGTCTCTTTCAGCCGCTTGGAGGCTTCCTCATGCTGAGAAATCTGGATGGCTTGATCGGCGAGCTGCTTGGCCTGATCGGCAACTTTTAACCTCAACCGAATATTAGCACTCCCGATCTCTTCCCCGGCCTTGGCCAATCTAGCATGATGCTCCATTAACTTCTTAGTCTCTGCGGCCACCCGATCGATGTTAGCCTTGGCTTCGTCCCCCATGGTGACTACCCGTGTAGTAAGTAAATCAAGATCTAAAGACTTGGCCTCGTCCAGCACTCTTACCATGGGGTTGCGGGGAAGGAGGTGCTCGCCCGTGGCCTCATCAAATGAGATATCCTGAAAGCTCGGATCTAAATCAGGATGACCGGCAAAAGGGTCACGAGGCACGGGGCGAGGCACATCAGGACGTCTTATACGAATAACAGTTGGGCTCTTGAAAGGAGGATGAGGGGGGCCGGATTCCGTGCTCTCCTCCGTAGTATCACGAGGAGGCTGAGTAGGAAGCTGCGAACCAGGGGAAGACTCAAATAAGGAACGGCTCCGCTTCTTTTTCCGAATGCCCTCTTCAATGACCCCAAGAAGAGGGCGATAACTGACTACATCCCCAGTGCGACCAGTAGAGGGTTTCGCAGACGCTCTCCTCGACTTAAACTGCTCAAGGCAGTGTCGAACGTCCGACGTTTTAACCACCTGGCCTGCCCCTGGAATAAAGAACAAGTGTTACGAACATACAATAATCCACAGTTCGAAAAATGTGTTAAGTTAAAAGGAAAGAAAAGTGAGAAGACACATCTATTATACAAACCCGGCGGAGGAGTGGGATACTGCAATAAGTCCTGGATCTCATTCCAGGACGGAAGTGAACCGTAAAAAATTTCTAAGTCCCTATCGAAAATGGAATCGGCAGAGGACAAAAGTTCACCTTGCATCGCCGGAGTCGCCTTAGCTGAGGAACCCTTAGAGGATGGGTCAGTGCCAGCCACAGCTTTGCCGGTTTCCTCTGCCTTCTCCGTTTCCGACTCTCCCTCCGACTCCCCGAAGGCCCGATGGAGAGCCTCATCCAGTTCAAGGTCTTGCTCAGAGGTTAGGGCACCAACGCCACTACCACCTTGACCGTCGCCATCCCCTCCACCCTCCGACCCTTCTCCAACCTCGCCTCCTTCCTCCTCTTCTACACCTTCCTCCTCGGGGACAGTCGGAAAAGTACTTGGAGAAGGGCCATCAGACTTCTTCAGTTTCTTCCCCCCGGCAACGGGGCGCTCTGTAAAAGGCTCCCTCTTACCGCTCTTCACCATAGCCCCCTCCTTAGCTTTGGCAGCCTTCTCCTCAGCCGTGTCTCTTTGCTTAACAACGGACTGGTGCGGTAAGATCAAATTATACTCCAAGAGGGTTGCATTCCTGATCAAGAAGGAGGCCGACCGGTCCCGTGCCGGAATAGCCTTTAGTTCAGCAGCCATTCGCACCAAGGAGTCATCCTCCACGACTGCAATACCACCTGTCGCTAGCCAGAAATAGAAGCATGTCAGAAAAAACACTACAGTCAAAACATGGAAAATATAAATGAAATCCATCTTACAGCCGGAAGTGAAAAGGCGGAAAGAAACAACATCGTCCTTGATAAAGAACCACTCTTTCTTGAACATGGTAAACTTGGAATATAAGTCCAGGACTGGTTTGAAGGGCACGGCCGCTTCCAGACTGATATACGGAGACCCCTTCTTATAGCCTCTCAGGTTGTACAAGTATCGAATTTCCCGGTTAGAAGGAGGACGCCCGTACCTCCTCTGGAAGATAACAAAGAGGCTCACCAGGATGGCATAAGAGTTAGGCTGAAGTTGGAAAGGAGCCACCTTCAAATATGTGGTGAAACTTACTATCCAAGCGTTGATAGGAGGGATAGCACCGCACATACAATGGTATCTGCTATAAGCAAAATAGCCTTCGGGAGGATTATATGGCATCACTCCATCTCCCGGCAGCAGCATAAGAGCCCTGTCTATCCCGAAGGAACGGGATATGACGTCAAGTTGCTCCTCCTTTAGGGAGCTAGGAAAGCAATCAGGGGGGGAGATCAGAAGTTCCTGTGGACCATATCCATCCACTAATGACCTCGGAACAGGTCGATGTTGCCCGGATCCTGATTGGGCTGGGGGCACAGAAGAAGGCTCTCCCCCATCCTTGGATTTCCGTCTGTCTGATCGTGTTTCTGCCTTACGAGTCATTTATCTGCATGCACAAAAGTGAAAAACATGACGTTAAAACGAAAGTATAAGCAAGCAAGCATACATAAGTCCAGAATACGAAGTTCATTCGGCACTGGGGTCCTAAGTCCATTCGGTAGTACAAGTCTTAAGTTCATTCGGTGGTACATGTCCATGTTCATTCGGCGCTAAAATCCCATTCTCATTAGGCATACATACAATTCGGTCCTAAGTCTCATTCGGCATACATATCATTCGGTCCTAAGTCTCATTCGGCTATCCAATACACACCGTATACATTCGGCAAACAGGACCATTCGGCAATAGGGTACATACCTGATTCGGTAGGAGATTGATTCGGTAGAAGATTGGTTCGGCAGAAGATTGATTCGGTAGAAGATTGGTTTGGCAGAAGATTGGTTCGGCAGAAGACTTGGTTCGGTAAGGAAAAACCAAAGGGGGGTGTAGCCTCTATATATAGTCGAGCTCAGGACCGCCGAACCAGCTGGTTCGGCCCACCGGATAGAAACACCGGACCAATACCAAACATACCGAACCAAAAGAATACCGAATGGACCCATCCATGCCGGACCAACCAAAGGACCGAATGAAGCTATCTCCACCAGCGAAAACCAGGAACAGGGGGCACGCAGGCTCCTCACTCAGATAAGTACCGAACTCTAGAACCTACTAACAAAGTAAAGAATATGATAACGATGGATGAGTCGTAAATCTCTCACCAATGTGGGTTAATCATTTACACGTGTACACGACCGCGAACGGTCCATAGGCACGCTCTGAATGGCTATTAACCCGATCGTCGTGAGAATTTGCACTTTGACATCCTTTTTAAACTCGTAGGTTAAACGGATATTTGACTCTGATAATTATGAAATGGCTAAGCTACTTACACATGTACGGGGTCGCGAACGATCCCTAGGCATTCTCTGAGCTGGCGATAAACCATCTTGACAAACGATCCAAGGATCCACTCTGACATGAACCTGGCATCGATGATGCTAAGCCCCCTCGGGGCTCACTCTCTCGTCCCGAACGACACAGTTCACTTCATCTCGAATGTTTCAATCACGAACGGTCGCTATTTGAAATAACACTAAAACTGTAAATTCCTTTGCAGGACACCAACAGGATATGAACATCCAGCCCGTGGCATTACAAAACAAACCTTCCTACCACAGGGAAACAAAGCGCGACACATGCAAGCACGTGCCCCACTTTGGGGGGCAAATGTTGGGCGAATTTTCACCCAGAAGATCTCGAGACCAAGAAGCCACAGTTTCACGCGGGTTCGCCATCTCCGCTTCATTCAGCACGACCAGTCACCTTCCCATTCGGCCTCCTCCTCATTCGGCCTCCTTCCCATCCGGCCTCTCCATGTCATACCGGACCAGAATCCATTCGGTCAGCCCCATTCGGCCACAGAGCTAACATTCCTCCATCTCCATTCGGCATACCGAACCAGGGGCACCACCGAACCAAACCTCTTCCCCACAACCGGTCCAAGAAGCACCGAACTACCTCACCACCGGTCCACACCTATCACCGGTCCACACTCACTGCCGGTCCACATCCACACCGCTACCACCGGACAACACCTACCACCGGTCCAAGCTCCATGCCGAATGAGACCTCCCTGAACCAAACAACTGCCAGTCCAGATTGCTTCAGCCCGGGCCCACCAGCAGCTATATACATCCAAGACCCCTGCCCCCTACCTCACTCTATAAATAGAGGGGCAGGGGTACAACAATGGTAGACAAGTTTGAGAGCTCAAGCGAGGAAGGAACTTTCAAACTACTTTCATATACTTGTATACGAAGCATTGTACTTGTAATCCGAAAGAAAGAAGATAATAACATATAAAGTGGACGTAGGCATATTCCGGCCGAACCACTATAAATCTGCGTGTCTTTTACATTTCAGCCCCTACTTCTTTTATATTTACATACTCATCTCACATATAATCAACTAAATAATACGACTTGGAGGTGTTTGTCCATTTTTTGTGCAAACACCGATTGAGATTCGGGTTGTCCTTTTTGGGCATTAATCTATCCGTTGACGGCTAAAAGCTATCGAAGCTAAAGAAATCATCGAGGCCTTCGTTTTGACAGGTTATGGCTCCCGTAACTCTTAACGAGCCAGAAGTTATGGCCGTCCGAATAATCGATATCTACAGGGTGCAACATCCACGGTGCAAGGTGCAACATCCGTCCGACAAGGCGAAACAGTGCCGTACGACTTTTAGAAATTCGTGCATGGATTTGAAACGGAACAGTACAATAGTGCACCACTCTCCAGCGATGGTAAATCGAAGACCAGCCACCATAATCCCGTTTTGCTGTAAAAATCCACGTGTCGAAAAAACGAAGGGTAAAAAACTTACGAGACCCGATTTAGATTCGGCTTGTCATTTTTGGGCATTAATTTTTCTGTTGATGGCTGAAAGATGTCAAAGCCATAGAACTCATCGAGGCCTTCGTTTTGACAGGTTATGACTCCCGTAACTCTAAACGAGCCAGAAGTTATGCCCGTGCGAATAATCGATATCTACAGGGTGCAACATCTGCGGTGCAAGGTGCAACATCCGTCCGAAATGTCGAAACAGTGTCGTACGACTTTTAGAAATGCGTACATGGATTTGAAACGGACCAGTACCATGGTGCACCACTCTCCAGCAATGGTAAATCGAAGACCAGCCACGGTAATCTTGTTTTACCGTAAAAATCCACGTGTCGAAAAAACGAAGGGTAAAAAACTTACGTGACCCAACTGAGATTTGGGTTGTCCTTTTTGGGCATTAATCCTTCCGTTGACGGCTGAAAGTTGTCAAAGCCGTAGAACTCATCGAGGCCTTCGTTTTGACAGGTTATGGCTCCCGTAACTCTAAACGAGCTAGAAGTTATGGCCGTCCGAATAATCGATATCTACAGGGTGCAACATCCACGGTGCAAGGTGCAACATCCGTACGAAATGGCGAAATAGTGTCTTACGACTTTTAGAAATGCGTGCATGGATTTGAAACGGAACAGTACCATGGTGCACCACTCTTCAGCGATGGGAAGTCGAAGACGGGCCACGGTAATCCCGTTTTACCGTAAAAATTCACGTGTCGAAAAAACAAAGGGCAAAAAACTTACAAGACCAGATTGAGATTCGGGTTGTCCTTTTTGGGCATTAATCTATCCGTGGACGGCTGAAAGCTGTCAAACCCAAAGAACCCATCGAGGCCTTCGTTTTGACAGGTAATGGCTCCCGTAACACTTAACGAGCCAGAAGTTATGGCCATCCGAATAATCGATATCTACAGGGTCCAACATTCACGGTGCAAGGTGCAACATACGTCCGACATCTTGAAACAGTGCCGTACGACTTTTAGAAATGCGTGCATGGATTTGAAACGGAACAGTACCATGGTGCACCACTCTCCAGCGATGGTAAATCGAAGTCCAGCCACCGTAATCCCGTTTTGCCGTAAAAATCGACGTGTCGAAAAAACGAAGGGTAAAAAACCTACGAGACCCGATTGAGATTCGGGTTGTCCTTTTTGGGCATTAATATATCCGTTGATGGCTGAAAGCTGTCAAACCCGTAGAACTCATAGAGCCCTTCGTTTTTACAGGTTATGGCTCCTGTAACTCTAAACGAGCCAGAAGTTATGCCCGTCCGAATAATCGATATCTATAGGGTGCAACATCCACGGTGCAAGGTGCAACATCCGTCCGAAATGGCGAAACAGTGCCGTACGACTTTTAGAAATGCGTGCATGGATTTGAAACGGAACAGTACCATGACGCGCCACTCTCCAACGATGGTAAATCGAAGAACAGCCACGGTAATCTTGTTTTGCCGTAAAAATCCACGTGTCGAAAAAACGAAGGGTAAAAAACTTACGTGACCCGATTGAGATTCGGGTTGTCCTTTTGGGTCATTAATCTATCCGTTGACGGCTTAAAGCTGTCAAAGCCGTAGAACTCATCGAGGCCTTCGTTTTGACAGGTTATAGCTCCTGTAACTCTAAACGAGCCAGAAGTTATGGCCGTCCGAATAATTGATATCTACAGGGTGCAACATCCACGGTGCAAGGTGCAACATCCGTCCGAAATGGCGAAACAGTGTCGTACGACCTTTAGAAATGCGTGCATGGATTTGAAATGGAACAGTACCATGGTGCACCACTCTTCAGCAATGGGAAGTCAAAGACGGGCCACCGTAATCCCGTTTTACCGAAAAAATCCACGCGTCGAAAAAACAAAGGGTAAAAAACTTACGAGACCCGATTGAGATTCGGGTTGTCCTATTTGGGCATTAATCTATCCGTTGATGGCTAAAGCTGTCAAAGCCATAGAACTCATGGAGGCCTTCGTTTTGACAGGTTATGGCTCCCGTAACTCTAAACGAGCCAGAAGTTATGGCCATCCGAATAATCGATATCTACAGGGTGCAACATCCACGTGCAAGGTGCAACATCCGTCCGAAATGGCGAAAAAGTGTAGTACGACCTTTAGAAATGCGTGCATGGATTTGAAACGGAACAATACTATGGTGCACCACTCTTCAGCGATGGGAAGACGAAGACGGGCCACCGCAATCCCGTTTTACCGTAAAAATCCACGTGTCGAAAAAACGAAGGGTAAAAAACATACGAGACCCGAATGAGATTCGGGTTGTCCTATTTGGGCATTAATCTATCCGTTGACGGCTGAAAGCAGTCAAAGCCGTAGAACTCATCGAGGCCTTCGTTTTGACAAGTTATGGCTCCCGTAACTCTAAACGAGTCAGAAGTTATGGCCGTCCGAATAATCGATATCTACAGGGTGCAACATCCACTGTGCATGGTGCAACATCTGTCCGCAATGGAGAAACAGTGTCGTACGACTTTTAGAATTGCGTGCATAGATTTGAAATGGAATAGTACCATGGTGTACCACTCTTCAGCGATGGAAAGTCGAAGACGGGCCACGGTAATCCTGTTTTACCGTAAAAATCCACGTGTCGAAAAAACGAAGGGTAAAAAATTTATGAGACCCGATTGTGATTCGGGTTGTCCTTTTTGGGCATTAATCTATCCGTTGACGGCTGAAAGCTATCAAACCCGTAGAACTCGTCGAGGCCTTCGTTTTGACAGCTTATGGCTCCCGTAACTCTAAACGAGCCAGAAGTTATGGCCGTCCGAATAATCGATATCTACAGGGTGCAACATCCACGGTGCAAGGTGCAACATCCGTCCGAAATGGCGAAACAGTGTCGTACGACTTTTAGAAATGCGTGCATGGATTTGAAAAGGAACAGTACCATGGTGCACCACTCTCCAACGATGGTAAATCGAAGACCAGCCACCGTAATCCCGTTTTACCGTAAAAATCCACGTGTCTAAAAAACAAAGGGTAAAAAACGTACGAGACCCGATGGAGATTCGGGTTGTCCTTTTTGGTCATTAATCTATCCGTTGACGGCTAAAAGCAGTCAAAGCCGTAAAACTCATCGAGGCCTTCTTTTTGACAGGTTATGGCTCCCGTAACTCTTAACGAGCCAGAAGTTATGTCCGTCCGAATAATCGATATCTACAGGGTGCAACATCCACGGTGCAAGGTGCAACATCCGTCCGAAATGGCGAAACAGTGCCGTACGACCTTTAGAAATGCGTGCATGGATTTGAAACGGAAAAGTACCATGGTGCACCACTCTCTAGGGATGGTAAATCGAAGGCCAGCCACCTTAATCCCGTTTAACCGTAAAAATCCACGTGTCGAAAAAACGAAGGGTAAAAAACTTACGAGACCCGATTGAGATTCGGGTTGTCCTTTTTTGGCATTAATCTATCCGTTGATGGCTGAAAGCTGTCAAAGCCAAAGAACTCATCGAGGCCTTCGTTTTGACAGGTTATGGCTCTCGTAACTCTTAACGAGCCAGAAGTTATGGCCGTCCGAATAATCGATATCTACAGGGTGCAACATCCACTGTGCATGGTGCAACATCCGTCCGAAATGGAGAAACAGCGTCGTACGACTTTTAGAATTGCGTGCATGGATTTGAAACGGAATAGTACCATGGTGCACCACTCTTCAGTGATGGGAAGTCGAAGACGGGCCACGGTAATCCTGTTTTACCGTAAAAATTCACGTGTCGAAAAAACGAAGGGTAAAAAACTTATGAGACCCGATTGTGATTCGGGTTGTCCTTTTTGGGCATTAATCTATCCGTTGACGGCTGAAAGCTGTCAAACCCGTAGAACTCGTCGAGGCCTTCGTTTTGACAGCTTATGGCTCCCGTAACTCTAAACGAGCCAGAAATTATGGCCGTCCGAATAATCGATATCTACAGGGTGCAACATCCACGGTGCAAGGTGCAACATCCGTCCGAAATGGCGAAACAGTGTCGTACGACTTTTAGAAATGCGTGCATGGATTTGAAACGGAACAGTACCATGGTGCACCACTCTCCAACGATGGTAAGTCGAATACCAGCCACCGTAATCCCGTTTTACCATAAAAATCCACGTGTCTAAAATACGAAGGGTAAAAAACTTACGAGACCCGATTGAGATTCGGGTTGTCCTTTTTGGTCATTATTCTATCCGTTGGCGGCTAAAAGCTGTCAAAGCCGTAAAACTCATCGAGGCCTTCTTTTTGACAGGTTATGGCTCCCGTAACTCTTAACGAGCCAGAAGTTTTGTCCGTCCGAATAATCGATATCTACAGGGTGCAACATCCACGGTGCAAGGTGCAACATCCGTCCGAAATGGCGAAACTGTGCCGTACGACCTTTAGAAATGCGTGCATGGATTTGAAACGGAACAGTACCATGGTGCACCACTCTCCAGGGATGGTAAATCGAAGACCAGCCACCTTAATCTCGTTTAACCGTAAAAATCCACGTGTCGAAAAAACGAAGGGTAAAAAACTTGTGAGACCCGATTGAGATTCAGGTTGTCCCTTTTGGGCATTAATCTATCCATTGACGGCTGAAAGCTATTAAAGCCAAAGAACTCATCGAGGCCTTCTTTTTGAAAGTTTATGGCTCCCGTAACTCTTAACGAGCCAGAAGTTATGGCCGTCCGAATAATCGATATCTACAGGGTGCAACATCCACGGTGCAAGGTGCAACATCCGTCCGAAATGGCGAAACAGTGCCGTACGACCTTTAGAAATGCGTGCATGGATTTGAAATGGAACAGTACCATGGTGCACCGCTCTCCAGCGATGGTAAATCGAAGACTAGCCACCGTAATCCCGTTTTGCCGTAAAAATCCACGTGTCGAAAAAACGAAGGGTAAAAACCTTACGAGACCCGATTGAGATTCGGTTGTCCTTTTTGGGCATTAATTTATCCATTGATGGCTGAAAGCTGTCAAAGCCGTAGAACTCATCGATGCCTTCGTTTTGACAGGTTATGGCTCCTGTAACTCTAAACGAGCCAGGAGTTATGCCCGTCCGAATAATCGATATCTACCGGGTGAACATCCACGGTGCAAGGTGCAACATCCGTCCGAAATGGCGAAACAGTGCCGTACGACTTTTAGAAATGCGTGCATGGATTTGAAACGGAACAGTACCATGGCGCACCACTCTCCAGCGATGGTAAATCGAAGACCAGCCACGGTAATCCTGTTTTGCCGTAAAAATCCACGTGTCGAAAAAACGAAGGGTAAAAAACTTACGTGACCCGATTGAGATTCGGGCTGTCCTTTTCTATCCGTTGATAGCTTAAAGCTGTCAAAGCCGTAGAACTCATCGAGGCCTTCGTTTTAACAGGTTATGGCTCCCGTAACTATAAACGAGCCAGAAGTTATGGCCGTCCGAATAATCGATGTCTACAGGGTGCAACATCCACGGTGCAAGGTGCAACATCCGTCCGAAATGGCGAAACAGTGTCGTACGACCTTTAGAAATGCATGCATGGATTTGAAACGGAACAGTACCATGGTGCACCACTCTTCAGCGATGGGAAGTCGAAGATGGGCCACCGTAATCCCGTTTTACCCTAAAAATCCACGTGTCGAAAAAACGAAGGGTAAAAAACTTACGAGACCCGATTGAGATTCGGGTTGTCCTATTTGGGCATTATTCTACCCGTTGATGGCTAAAGCTGTCAAATCCGTAGAACTCATCGAGGCCTTCGTTTTGATAGGTTATGGCTCCCATAATTCTAAACGAGCCAGAAGTTATGGCCGTTCGAATAATCGATATTTACAGGGTGCAACATCCACGGTGCAAGGTGCAACATACGTCCGAAATAGCGAAATAGTGTCGTACGACCTTTAGAAATGCGTGCATGGATTTGAAACGGAACAATACTATGGTGCACCACTCTTCAGCGATGTGAAGTCGAAGACGGGCCACCGCAATCCCGTTTTACCGTAAAAATCCACGTGTCGAAAAAACGAAGGGGAAAAACATACGAGGCCCGATTGAGATTCCGGTTGTCCTATTTGGGCATTAATCTATCCATTGATGGCTAAAAGCAGTCAAAGCCGTAGAACTCATCGAGGCCTTCGTTTTGACAAGTTATGGCTCCCGTAACTCTAAACGAGCCAGAAGTTATGGCCGTCCGAATAATCGATATCTACAGGGTGCAACATCCACGGTGCAAGGTGCAACATCCGTCCGAAATGGCGAAACAGTGTCGTACGACCTTTAGAAATGCGTGCATGGATTTGAAATGGAACAGTACCATGGTGCACCACTCTTCAGCGATGGGAAGTCGAAGACGGGCCACCGTAATCCCGTTTTACCGTAAAAATCCACGTGTCGAAAAAACGAAGGGTAAAAAACTTACGAGACCCGATTGAGATTCGGGTTGTCCTATTTGGGCATTAATCTATCCGTTGATGGCTAAAGCTGTCAAAGCCGTAGAACTCATCGGAGCCTTCGTTTTGACAGGTTATGGCTCCCGTAACTCTGAACGAGCCAGAAGTTATGGCCGTCCGAATAATCGATATCTACAGGGTGCAACATCCACGGTAGAAGGTGCAACATCCGTCCGAAATGGCGAAACAGTGCCGTACAACTTTTAGAAATGCATGCATGGATTTGAAACGGAACAGTACCATGGTGCACCACTCTCCAGCGATGGTAAATCGAAGACCAGCCACCGTAATCCCATTTTACCGTAAAAATCCACGTGTCTAAAAAACGAAGGGTAAAAAACTTACGACACCCGATTAAGATTCGGGTTGTCCTTTTTGGTCATTAATCTATCCGTTGACGGCTAAAAGCTGTCAAAGCCGTAAAACTCATCGAGGCCTTCTTTTTGAAAGTTTATGGCTCCCGTAACTCTTAACGAGCCAGAAGTTATGGCCGTCCGAATAATCGATATCTACAGGGTGCAACATCCACGGTGCAAGGTGCAACATCCGTCCGAAATGGCGAAACAGTGCCGTACGACCTTTAGAAATGCGTGCATGGATTTGAAATGGAACAGTACCATGGTGCACCACTCTCCAGGGACTGTAAATCGAAGACCAGCATCCGTAATCCCGTTTAACCGTAAAAGTCCACGTGTCGAAAAAACGAAGGGTAAAAAACTTACGAGACCCGATTGAGATTCGGGTTGTCATTTTTGGGCATTAATCTATCAGTTGACAGCTGAAAGCTATCAAAGCCGTAGAACTCGTCGAGGCCTTCATTTTGACAGGTTATGGATCCCGTAACTCTAAACGAGGCAGAAGTTATGGCCGTCCGAATAATCGATATCTAGAGGGTGCAACATCCACGGTGCAAGGTGCAACATCCGTCCGAAATGACGAAACAGTGTCGTACGACTTTTATAAATGCGTGCACGGATTTGAAACGGAACAGTACCATGGTGCACCACTCTCCAGCGATGGGAAGTCGAAGACGGGCCACGGTAATCCTGTTTTACCGTAAAAATCCACGTGTCGAAAAAACGAATTGTAAAAAACTTACGAGACCCGATTGAGATTCGGGTTGTCCTTTTTGGGCATTAATCTATCCATTGACGGCTGAAAGCTGTCAAAGCCGTACAACTCATCGCAGCCTTCGTTTTGACAGGTTATGGCTCCCGTAACTCTAAAAGAGGCAGAAGTTATGGCCGTCCGAATAATCGATATCTACAGGGTGCAACATCCACGTTGCAAGGTGCAACATCCGTCAGAATTCGCGAAACAGTGTCGTACGACCTTTAGAAACGCGTGCATGGATTTGAAATGGAACAGTTTCATGGTGCACCACTCTCCAGCGACGGTAAATTGAAGACCAGCCACCGTAATCCCGTTTTACCGTAAAAATCCACGTGTCGAAAAAACGAAGGGTAAAAAACTTACGAGACCCGATTGAGATTCGGGTTGTCCTTTTTGGGCATTAATCTATCCGTTGATGACTGAAAGCTGTCAAAGCCGTAGAACTCATCGAGGCCTACGTTTTGACAGGTTATGGCCCCCGTAACTCTAGACGAGACAGAAGTTATGGCCGTCCGAATAATCGATATCTATAGGGTGCAACATCCACGGTGCAAGGTGCAACATCCGTCCGAAATGGCGAAACAGTATCGTACGACCTTTCGAAATGCGTGCATGGATTTGAAACAGAACAGTACCATGGTACACCACTCTTTAGCGATGGGAAGTCGAAGACGGGCCAACGTAATCCCTTTTTACCGTAAAAATCCACGTGTCGAAGAAACGAAGGGTAAAAAACTTACGAGACCCGATTGAGATTCGGGTTGTCCTATTTGAGCATTAATCTATCCGTTGATGGATAAAGCTGTCAAAGCCGTAGAACTCATCGAGGCCTTCGTTTTGACAGGTTATGGCTCCCGTAACTCTAAACGAGCCAGAAGTTATGGCTGTCCGAATAATCGATATCTACAGGGTGCAACATCCACGGTGCAAGGTGCAACATCCGTCCGAAATGGCGAAACAGTGTCGTACGACCTTTAGAAATGCGTGCATGTATTTGAAACGGAACAATACTATGGTGCACCACTCTTCAGCGTTGGGAAGTCGAAGACGGGCCACCGCAATCCCGCTTTACCGTAAAAATCCACGTGTCGAAAAAACGAAGGGTAAAAAACATACGAGACCCGATTGAGATTCGGGTTGTCCTATTTGGGCATTAATCTATCCGTTAATGGTTGAAAGCAGTCAAAGCCGTAGAACTCATCGAGGCCTTCATTTTGACAAGTTATGGCTCCCGTAACTCTAAACGAGCCAGAAGTTATGGCCGTCCGAATAATCGATATCTACAGGGTGCAACATCCACGGTGAAAGGTGCAACATCCGTCCGAAATGGAGAAACAGTGTCGTACGACTTTTAGAACTGCGTGCATGGATTTGAAACGAAATAGAACCATGGGGCACCACTCTTCAGCAATGGGAAGTCGAAGACGGGCCACGGTAATCCCGTTTTACCGTAAAAATCCACGTGTCGAAAAAACGAAGGGTAAAAAACTTACGAGACCCGATTGAGATTCGGGTTGTCCTTTTTGGGCATTAATCTATTCGTTGACGGCTGAAAGCTGTCAAATCCGTAGAACTCATCGAGGCCTTCGTTTTGACAACTTATGGCTCCCGTAACTCTAAACGAGCCAGAAGTTATGGCCGTCCGAATAATCGTTATCTACAGGGTGCAACATCCACGGTGCAAGGTGCAACATCCGTCCGAAATGGCGAAACAGTGCCGTACGACTTTTAGAAATGCGTGCATGGATTTGAAACGGAACAGTACCAAGGTGCACCACTCTCCAGCGATGGTAAATCGAAGACCAGCCACCGTAATCCCGTTTTACCGTAAAAATCCACGCTTCTAAAAAACGAAGGGTAAAAAACATACGAGACCCGATTGAGATTCGGGTTGTCCTTTTTTCATCATTAATCTATCCGTTGACGGCTAAAAGCTGTCAAAGCCATAAAACTCGTCGTGGCCTTCTTTTTGACAGGTTATGGCTCCCGTAACTCTTAAGGAGCCAGAAGTTGTGGCCGTCCGAATAATCGTTATCTACGTGGTGCAACATCCACGGTGCAAGGTGCAACATCCGTCCGAATTGGCGAAACAGTGCCGTACGATCTTTAGAAATGCGTGCATGGATTTGAAACGGAACAGTACCATGGTGCACCACTCTCCAGGGATGGTAAATCGAAGACCAGCCACCTTAATCCCGTTTAACCGTAAAAATCTACGTGTCGAAAAACGAAGGTTAAAAAACTTACGAGACCCGATTGAGATTCGGGTTGTCTTTTTTGGCATTAATCTATCCGTTGACGGCTGAAAGCTGTCAAAGCCAAAGAACTCATAGAGGCCTTCGTTTTGACAGGTTATTGCTCCCGTAACTCTTAACGAGCCAAAAGTTATGGCCGTCCGAATAATCGATATCTACAGTGTCCAACATCCACGGTGCAAGGTGCAACATCCGTCCGACATGGCAAAACAGTGCCGTACGACTTTTAGAAATGCGTACATGGATTGTAAATGGAACAGTACCATGGTGCACCACTCTCCAGCGATGGTAAATCGAAGACCAGTCACTGTAATCCCGTTTTGCCGTAAAAATCCACGTGTCGAAAAAACGAAGGGTAAAAAACTTACGAGACCCGATTGAGATTCGGGTTGTCCTTTTTGGGCATTAATATATCCGTAGATGGCTGAAAGCTGTCAAAGGCAAATAACTCATCGAGGCCTTCGTTTTGACAGGTTATGGCTCCTGTAACTCTAAACGAGCTAGAAGTTATGCCCGTCCGAATAATCGATATCTACAGGGTGCAACATCCACGGTTCAAGGTGCAACATCCGTCCGAAATGGCGAAACAGTGCCGTACGACTTTAAGAAATGCGTGTATGGATTTGAAACGGAACAGTACCATGGTGCACCACTCTCCAGCCATGGTAAATCGAAGACCAGCTACGGTAATCCTGTTTTGCCGTAAAAATCCACGTGTCGAAAAAACGAAGGGTAAAAAACTTACGAGACCCGATTGAGATTCGGGTTGTCCTTTTTGGGGATTAATCTATCCATTGACAGCTTAAAGCTATCAAAGCCGTAGAACTCATCGAGGCCTTCGTTTTGACAGGTTATGGCTCCCGTAACTCTAAACGAGCCAGAAGTTATGGCCGTCCGAATAATCGATATATACAGGGTGCAACATCCACGGTGCAAGGTGCAACATCCGTCCGAAATGGCGAAACAGTGTCGTACGACCTTTAGAAATGCGTACATGGATTTGAAAAAGAACTGTACCATGGTGCACCACTCTTCAGCGATGGGAAGTCGAAGACGGGGGACCGTAATCCCGTTTTACCGTAAAAATCCACGTGTCGAAAAAACGAAGGGTAAAAAACTTACGAGACCCGATTGAGATTCGGGTTGTCCTATTTGAGCATTAATCTATCCGTTGATGGCTAAAGCTGTCAAAGCCGTAGAGCTCATCGGGGCCTTCGTTTCGACAGGT
The DNA here is from genome assembly GCA_030765085.1 of Allium cepa. Classification (NCBI taxonomy): domain Eukaryota; kingdom Viridiplantae; phylum Streptophyta; class Magnoliopsida; order Asparagales; family Amaryllidaceae; genus Allium; species Allium cepa. Next base: position 41,014,770 of record CM060941.1, on the reverse strand, counting down.
AATGGCTCCCGTAACTCTGAACGAGCCAGAAGTTATGGCCGTCCGAATAATCGATATCTACAGGGTGCAACAACCATGGTGCAAGGTGCAACATCCGTCCGAAATGGCGAAACAGTGCCGTACGACCTTTAGAAATGCGTGCATGGATTTGAAACGGAACAGTACCATGGTGCACCACTCTTTAGCGGTGGGAAGTCGAAGACGGGCCACGGTAATCCCGTTTTACCGCAAAAATCCACGTGTCGTAAAAACGAAGGGTAAAAAACTTACGAGACCCGATTGAGATTCGGGTTGTCCTTTTTGGGCATTAATCTATCCGTTGACGGCTGAAAGCTGTCAAAGCCATAGAACTTGTTGGGCGTGTTTCCACCCATGAGTTTCCATCCTTCGTCGAACCAAGCCCATCGAGCAAAACAACACCTCCTTGCCGAACCAAAGGCCATCCGGTCAAGCTCCATCCGGTCGCAGGCCTCACCGGACCAACACATATACACTCCCCCACCGAACCACCCATCACCTGTCCAAGCTCCATGCCGGACCAACACCGCCTTCATGCCGAACCAACACCTCTAAACCCACTACCGAATGAACCTCCAAACCACCTACCACCGGTCCACTCCATCACCGGTCCAAGTTCCATGCCGAATGAAGCCTCGCCGAACCAGAACGCTTTCATGCCAGATTGCTTCAGCTCAGGCCCGCCAGCTGCTATATACTTCCAGGCCCCCTGCCTCCGACCTCACTCTATAAATAGAGAGGCAGGGGTACAACAATGGCAGACAAGTTTGAGAGCTCAAGCATGGAAGGAACTTTCAAGCAACTTTCATATACTTGTATGCAAAGCTTTGTACTTGTAATCTGAAAGAAAAAGGATAATAACATATAAAGTGGATGTAGGCACGTTCTGGCCGAACCACTATAAATCTGTGTGTCTTTTACAGTTTAGTCCCTGCTTTTTACATATTTGCATAAGTCACCCAAATCATTGAAAACCATATAAAATCGACGAAATAATACGACTTGGAGGGTTTGCCTATTTTTTGTGCAAACATTTTTGGTGCTTTCATTGAGAACTTGGAACTCGAAGCTTCAGCTTCCCTCATTCAACCTTCTTTCCCAATAGCACCCTTCATTGCCCAGGAAACATGACTTCCAGGCCGAGAAAAGACGCCAACAAGGGAAATAACATTGCAACCAGCGGCGCTCCAGATCCAGTGGATCCAGATCAAGAGAACCATCCCACTACGACAGCAGTGTCAAATGTAGATCAGGCAATTCTGACAGCCCCTGTCGCGGAACAACCGGCAGCAATCACTAGGGCAGACCTAGACAGAGTTGTGGTTGAAATGACTAACCGCTTCGCATCCCAACAAGAAGCTTTGGTGAACCAACTCATGTCACGCTTAAGGGATGCCGAAGAATCCAACCGCAACACTGAAACATGGGGCGAGTCTCAATCTGGAGGATCTCGGAGACAACAAAGGTCTTCCCTCTTCGAAGAAGCTATCAACAGGAACAACAATGATAGGGGCCGCGCCCGGACTCAGCCCGAACTCCGACTCGAGGAAGCGCTTGGAACCGAACCCAATGGGGGAGGCACCAGGCGAGGGTCGGATGTAGCTGAGCCAGTCATGCCGCCTAATCATAGAAACCCCGCTGAACGGAGCCGAGCTAGAACCCAGCCCGAAGTTGACCCCATGGAAATGCTCGAAACAGAACCCCACAGGGGAAGATCAAGGCAGGGGCCAACTGTAGCTGGTCCTAGCATGCATCCGAGCAGCCAAAGACAGCCACTGGATAACGTCAGAAGTGTTAGACTATACCATCCCTACAGGTCATCTGGACGAGATCGATCCCGCAGGGAAGAACCAAGCTCATTTTTGTCCGCTCCAAATTCTGATGAAAGAATGGCACGATTATTCAGGGAATGCGTCCGACGGGAGCAAAGGGATCGAGGGATAGGCGCTAGGGTAACTAGCCCTTTCACCCGCGACATCGAAACCGCCATCACCCCTCGAGAATGGAAAATGCCGACGATGGAACCGTACAAGGGAACTTCCGACCCCGTTGTACACTTGCAGAGATACACACAGCATATGCTCATGAGCGGAGCAACGGAAGGAGTGTTGTGTAAATTCTTTCTGCTATTCCTAGCAGACCTAGCTACCTCCTGGTTCTGCCATCTACCCCATGGATCTATCAGCTCATGGGAGATGTTGAAAGAAAAGTTCATTAGCCAGTTCCGCATTCATGTGGAACAACCCAAGGATGCTTATTCTCTATCTACTGTCAAATAGAAATCCGGAGAGACACTGCAACAATATCTAACCCGGTTCAACGCCGCAGCGGCCGCAGTCCAAGATGCCGATGAGAAACTCACCCTAATGGCCCTCTGTAGTGGTGTGCACCCAGATACCAAGTTTGCTAGAAGACTAACTAAAGAAAAACCAGCTACCTTGCCCGATTTCTTCCATGAAGCTGGGAAGTACATGAAACTCGAAGAGGCTGCCACTGAAAGGCGGACAGGACCACAGGCTAAGACGGCTCATGGAAACGCCCCCGCCGCAGCGGAGGACATTCGGAGAAACGACTCCAGAGACAATGCAGGGGGAAAGAAGGGAGAAAAGCGCTTGTACCGACCAGGATCGAGATTTGACGCTTACACTCCCTTGAATGAAACAGTCGAGAACATCTTCCTGGCCACCCAGGACGAACTTACATACAAGCGCCCCCCGTACAAGAAAGAGTCAGATCGCGCAATCCAGTCCGGAAAATTCTGCCGTTTCCACGAGTCTCATGGGCACGATACCAATGAATGCCGCCATCTCCGAGACCTAATTGAAGAACACATCAGAAGAAAGAGGCTGGAACGCTATGTAAAGGGGCAGGACAGGACTCCAGCTCCCGCCAAGGAAAACCCAGGGCAGCTCCACCCAGAGACAGGAAGAGGAAATCGCAATACCACCGGTTCCATCCAAGAGAAGATAGTGGTCCATACAATATCAGGAGGGCCACACATCGCCGACAAGAGCTGGGCAGAAATGGAAAGATATGGAAACTCACTTAGAAGCGAGGGAGACTGTGTCAATTCTGTTATGGAAGAACGCCACCCTAAGCGGAAGGAAAATAATGACATCACGTTCAATGGGCGCGACGTAGAAGGAAGGCAATACCCTCATATGGATCCTATGGTCATCTCTGCCTGGTTCGGCCCAGCTGAAGTTTTTCGAATCCTAGTAGACACTGGAAGCTCAGTGAATATTCTGTTCAAGCATGCTTTCGACAAAATGAAGTTGTCAATGAAAGACGTGTCTCCCTGCAACAAACCGCTACACGGTTTCACTGGAGAAGCAAAGATGCCCCTCAGACAACTGGATGTCTTTGTTTAATTGGGATGTCATCCCCGCTCCGCCGTTCGGAAACAAACATTCGTGCTCATAGACAACCACTCGGCCTACAATGCCTTTTTAGGAAGACCAGCCTTGTACGACTTCCAAATTGTCCTTGCCCCATGGTGCCTGAAGATGAAGTTCCCAACAGATAATGGAGTGGGAGAAGTAGATGGGGATCAAGACGCCACTCGGGACTGCAATGTAACCGAACTTCGCAATAATCGCAGGAGAGATAAAGGGAAGAATGCAGAGACCGCTCTCTGCAAGAAAAACTTGGAAGCATAGCAACTAAAGAAGGCCCCTCCTCCTCGATATACCAGCGATCCATTTGATGAATTAGACCCTAGGGACAGAGAGGAGGAGGCCACCGCCGAGCCCGTAGAGGCTATGGAGTTTGTATCTGTAGATAAATGTGACTCTAGTAGACTACTGAGAATCGGGTCTCAGTTAAAAACAGAATTGAAAGACCAACTTATTGATTTCCTTCGCCACAACTTGGATGTGTTTGCATGGACACACGCTGATATGACTTGAATCTCCCCAGACATAGCATGCCACGCACTAAACATCGATCCTACCAAGGTACCGGTAAAGCAAAAGAAGAGAAGTATGGGGGCAGAACGATCGGCAGCCCTCGAAGAAGAGGTAAAGAACCTGCTTGCCAATAACTTCATACGAGAAGCCATCTACCCAGAATGGATCGCTAACCAGGTACTGGTAAAGAAGGCTAATGGGAAGTGGCGGACATGCATTGACTTCTCCAACCTAAATGATGCTTGCCCAAAGGATTGCTTCCCCCTTCCCCGAATCGATCAACTTATGGACAGTACCACCAGGCACGAGCTCTTATCTTTCATGGATGCCTACTCCGGATATAACCAAATCCCTATGCACGCCCCCGATCAGGACCACACCAGTTTCGTCATGGACCGGGGGTTGTACTGCTACAGAGTAATGCCTTTCGGACTTAAGAACGCCGGAGCTACTTACCAGCGCCTCATAAACAAGATGTTTGCGGAATTGGTGGGACGGACTATGGAGGTCTATGTGGATGACATGCTGGTTAAATCAAGAAAAGCCAACGATCATGTAAGCCACCTGGACGAGATGTTCCAAGTACTCCGCCAATATGGAATGAAGCTGAATCCTCTAAAGTGCTCCTTCGGGTGTCATCAGGAAAGTTTTTGGGATTCATCGTACATGCCAGTGGGATCGAAGCAAACCCCGAAAAAGTCCGAGGCTTGCAAGATATCAAGATACCATCCACTCGAAAAGAAATGCAAAGCCTAAACGGGAAGGTGGCCGCCCTAAGCAGATTCATCTCCAAAGCAACTGGCAAGTGTGTCCCTTTCTTCGAAGCCCTAAAGAAAGACAAAGAAAAGTTCGAATGGACTGACAAATGCCTAACGGCCTTCCATAACCTAATCGAACATCTCCAGAGACCACCGGTACTCTCAACTCCAAGTGAAGGCGAAGAGTTGTATCTATACCTTGCTGTGTCATCTCATGCTCTAAGCGCCGCTTTGGTGAGGGAGGATAACCGCACGCAACGGCCCGTATACTTCGTAAGTAAGAGGTTTACGGAGGCAGAAGCCAGATATCCTAAACTTGAGAAGCTATCGTACAGCTTACTAATCACATCACGGAAGCTGCGACACTACTTCCAGTCTCATTCCATCCGAGTTCTAACCGATCAACCACTAAGGCAAATACTTCATCGTCCCGATACTATGGGCGGTTACTTAAATGGTGCATTGAATTGAGTCGATATGATATCACCTACCACCCCCGCACCACCATCAAGGGACAAGCTATGGCCGATTTCATTACCGAATTCACCACCGGTGAAGGTAGGGAGCAATCCGAGGTGTCAGAAGACATCAAATGGAATCTCTTTGTAGATGGAGCATCAAACGAACAAGGCTCGGGGGCAGGCATCGTGATAGTCACCCCCAAGGGAAGGAAGCTGCACTATGCCCTGAGGTTGGAATTCGCCGCCACCAATAACGATGCAGAATATGAAGCAGTAATCGCCAGATTAGAACTTGCCTTGGAAATCAGAGCCCGTTCTTTATATCTTTATAGTGATTCTCAACTCATTGTAAATCAAATACTAGGAGAGTTCCAGACTCGAGGAGAACGACTCACAGCATACCTAAAGAAGACCAAGCTGCTAGTTAACCAACTGAATCACTATTTGATCAGACACATTCCTCGAGAGGAGAATCAAGAGGCCGACGAACTGGAAAAACAAGCCAACATGAAGAACAACTCCTTTTCGGGAGCAATAGACGTCTCAAAACAACTAGCCCCGAGCTTCGAACGGGAGGATCTGATAGCTGCGATTGAAGAAGAAACTTGGATGGCTCCTATCCGGAAATACTAAAAAGATGGCGCATTGCCCAGCGAGCGTAGCGAAGTCAGGAAAATCTTGAGGAAAGCTTCCCGCTACACACTGCAAGAAGGAATCCTCTACCGGCGCGGCTTCTCTAACCCCTTATTACGATGTGTCGCTGGAAGGGAGGCCAAAGAAATCTTATCCAACATCCACCAGGGAAGCTGCGGAGATCACACTAGAGGGCAGACTCTGGCAAAGAAGATACTCCGATATGGATATTTCTGGCCCACCTTGAACAAAGACGCCTTAGACTTCGTCAAAAAATGTGACAGATGTCAGAAATTTGCCAAAATTCCTCGACTACCGACAAATGAGATCACTCAAATGACTAGCCCTTGGCCCTTTGCAGTATGGGGAATTGACTTGATTGGTGAACTGCCAATGGGCCGAGGCGTTGCTAAATATGCTATAGTAGCAGTCGACTATTTCACCAAATGGGTGGAAGCAGAACCTCTAAATAAAATATCTTCGACAAAAATCATTAACTTCTTGATAAAAATTGTTCTGTGCAGGTACGGAGTACCACTCAAAATCATATCAGACAATGGACTTCAGTTTAACAGCAAGGAATTCACCGACTGGTACCAAGAGCATGGGATTCATAAAAGCTTCTCATCCGTGGCTTATCCCCAGGCAAATGGCAAAGTCGAAGCTGTCAACAAAATTCTCAAAACACTGATCAAGATGAAGCTTGAAAAGTCAAAGGGCTCTTGGGTGGATCAACTTCCTACGGCACTTTGGGCTTACCGCACATCTTTATGAACATCAACAGGACATACTCCTTTCTCTTTGGCATACGGATCGGAGGCAATGCTCCCAGTTGAGACTATTGTGCCTTCCCACCGTAGGATCCACTACAATCCAGAAGAAAATGAAGAACTCCTCCTCATGTCTTTGGATCTGATTGAGGAAAGGAGAAACGATGCAGCACTCAAAGTAGCAGCTCACAAACAAAAAGTGGTAGCCCAGTACAAATCCAAAGTCAAGCATCGCAGCTTACAAGAAGGAGATCTTGTCCTCAAACGAATCTTTCCGCGCCCCGGGGCACTGGACCCCACCTGGGACGGACCCTATGTAATTCATAAAGATCTCCACAACGGAGCTTATATTTTGTCAACAGTGGACGGAGAGGTGTTCCAGAGGGCATGGAACATCCGACACCTCCGTCGATACTTTTCTTAACTTGTACTACCCATATGAAGTGAATTAACAAAGAGAATCAGTGGACGTAGGCATTTTCGTGCCGAACCACTTTAAAAACATGGCTCTTGTTGACTTGTTCCTTTGCATCTTGGCTACTTGTTAAGCTTTATCCTTTTCTGTTGAACAAAATCCTTTGCAAATGACATTTCCATTTAGAGCTTCACAGCACAACTCCACCTGGACAAAATCTAACAGGTACGCTACGATCTTATGCCCTCGCCAATGAGACACTTTGCTCCGATATCCCTCTACCGCGAGTTAACTCATTGTTTGCCTCGGCCCTTAAAGCCGACTGTAATAAGCCGAGTATAAGCCACCGAGAAGGCCGATTATGCCATGGCAGCTCATTGCAGCGATTCGGCTCGCCGGCCACTGTGAAGCGACCATAAGCCCCAACATAAGGTGTGGCCAGCCAGGGGCAGTTCATAGTTGACGATCGGCCCCGACGCTAGCCGGCCACAGAAAATCGAATAATACCCGCGATTACGGGCCATAATGGCCCGGGTAGTTACTGTGCGCGATCGGCTCCGATGTGTCTTTAGTGCGACTGTGGTAAAAAAGAAAACTCCCCGCAGTAGGCTTAAGATGGGTGACATATGTCTCCAAGACCCACAGCTAGGGAAAGTGACTACAAAACCCGTTTGCCACGAACTTAAGCACACCGATGGCCTTCTGTAACTGGAAGTTGTACTTACCTATATTTCATTTAGAAACTTTTCTTCTATCCCCTATAACGATCCCTAAAGTACAGGTCACAAAATAGGGGAACTCTCGCTTGTGGAAATATGAACTCACATCCGGATGACTGAACACCCAGCTACATTCCATACTCAGTCACGCAAGACATTCAAAGCAACCCCCTACAACTAAAACACGAAGGGCGGTACTCTCTTCTCTTGTATACCAATTTGTAGCGTTAATTTATTCACACATCATATTGACATTACAAGAAATAATATTTTGAGCAGAAACTTAGCACCAAATCACAGGCATATGCATAACCATGTTTCTTATACAGCACATCAAAATAATAACACCATACAAAATATAACGGAATCAGCTCACGTCATGCAACATCCACGGTGCAAGGTGCAACATCCGTCCGAAATGGCGAAAAAGTGTCGTACGACCTTTAGAAATGCGTGCATGGATTTGAAATGGAACAGTACCATGGTGCACCACTCTCCAGCGATTGTAAATCGAAGACCAGCCACCGTAATCCCGTTTTACCGTAAAAATCCACGTGTCGAAAAAACGAAGGGTAAAAAACTAACGAGACCCGATTGAGATTCGGGTTGTCCTTTTTGGGCATTAATCTATTTGTTGACGGCTGAAAGCTGCCAAAGCCGTAGAACTCGTCGAGGCCTTCGTTTTGACAGTTTATGGCTCCCGTAACTCTAAACGAACCAGAAGTTATGGCCGTCCGAATAATCGATATCTACAGGGTGCAACATCCACGGTGCAAGGTGCAACATCTGTCCGAAATGGCGAAACAGTGTCGTACGACGTTTAGAAATGCATGCATGGATTTGAAACGGAACAGTACCATGGTGCACCACTCTTCAGGGATGCGAAGTCGAAGACGGGCCACCGTAATCCCGTTTTACCGTAAAAATCCACATGTCGAAAAAATGAAGGGTAAAAAACTTACGAGACACGATTGAGATTCGGGTTGTCCTATTTGGGCATTAATCTATCCGTTGACAGCTGAAAGCTGTCAAAGCCGTAGAACTCATCGAGGCCTTCGTTTTGACAGGTTACGGCTCTCGTAACTCTAAACGAGGCAGAAGTTATGGACGTCCTAATAATCGATATCTACAGGGTGCAACATCCACGGTGCAAGGTGCAACATCCGTCTGAAATGGATAAACAGTGCCGTACGACTTTTAGAAACACGTGCATGGATTTGAAACGGAATAGTACTATGGTGCACCACTCTTCAGCGATGGGAAGTCGAAGACGGGCCAGGGTAATCCCGTTTTACCGTAAAAATCCACGTGTTGAAAAAACGAAGGGTAAAAAACTTACGAGACCCGATTGAGATTCGGGTTGTCCTTTTTGGGCATCAATCTATCCGTTGATGGCTGAAAGCTGTCAAAGCCGTAGAACTCATCGAGGCCTTCGTTTTGACAGGTTATGGCTCCCGTAACTCTAAACGAGCCAGAAGTTATGGCCGTCCGAATAATCGATATCTACAGGGTGCAACATCCACGGTGCAAGGTGAAACATCCGTCTGAAATGGAGAAACAGTGCCGTACGACTTTTAGAAATGCGTGCATGGATTTGAAACGGAACAGTACCATGGTGCACCACTCTTCAGCGATGGGAAGTCGAAGGCGGGCCACCGTAATCCCGTTTTACCGTAAAAATCCACGTGTCGAAAAAACGAAGGGTAAAAAACTTACGAGACCCGATTGAGATTCGGATTGCCCTATTTGGGCATTAATCTATCCGTTGATGGCTGAAAGCTGTCAAGGTTGTAGAAATCATCGAGGCCTTCGTTTTGATAGGTTATGGCTCCCGTAACTCTTAACGATCCAGAAGTTATGGCCGTCCGAATAATCGATATCTACAGGGTGCAACATCCACGGTGCAAGGTGCAACATCAGTCCGAAATGGCAAAACAGTGCCGTATGACTTTTAGAAATGCGTTCACGGATTTAAAATGGAACAGTACCATGGTGCACCACTCTCCAGTGATGGGAAGTCGAAGACGGGCCACGGTAATCCCGTTTTACCGTAAGAATCCACGTGTCGAAAAAACGAAGGGTAAAAAACTTACGAGACCCGATTGAGATACGGGTTGTCCTTTTTGGGCATTAATCTATCCGTTGACGGCTGAAAGCTGTCAAAGCCATAGAACTCATCGAGGCCTTCGTTTTGACATGTTATGGCTCCCGTAACTCTAACGAGGCAGAAGTTATGGCCGTCGAATAATCGATATCTACAGGGTGCAACATCCACGGTGCAAGGTGCAACATCCGTCCGAAATAGCGAAACAGTGCCGTACGACTTTTAGAAATGCATGCATGGACTTGAAACGGAACAGTACCATGGTGCACCACTCTCCAGTGATGGTAAATAGAAGACCAGCCACCGTAATCCCGTTTTACCATAAAAATCCACATGTCGAAAAAACGAAGGGTAAAAAACTTACGAGACCCGATTGAGATTCGGGTTGTCCTTTTTGGGCATTAACCTATCCGTTGATGGATGAAAGCCGTCAAAGGCGTAAAACTCATTGAGGCCTTTGTTTTGACAGGTTATGGCTCTCGTAACTCTAAACGAGCCAGAAGTTATGGCCGTCCGAATAATCGATATCTACAGGGTGCAACATCCACGGTGCAAGGAGCAACATCCGTCCGAAATGGCGAAACAGTGCCGTACGACTTTTAGAAATGCGTGCATGGATTTGAAACGAAACAGTACCATGGTCCACCACTCTCCAGCGATGGTAAATCGAAGACCAGCCACGGTAATCCCGTTTTACCGTAAAAATCCACGTGTCGAAAAAACGAATGATAAAAAACTTACGTGACCCGATTGAGATTCGGGTTGTCCTTTTTGGGCATTAATCTATCCTTTGACGGCTGAAAGCTGTCAAAGACATAGAACTCATCGAGGCCTTCGTTTTGACAGGTTATGGCTCTTGTAGCTCTAAACGAGCCAGAAGTTATGGCCGTTCGAATTATCGATATCTACAGGGTGCAACATCCACGGAGCAAGGTGCAACATCCGTCCGAAATGGAGAAACAGTGTCGTACAACTTTTAGAAATGCGTGCATGGATTTAAAATGAAACAGTACCATGGTGCACCACTCTCCAGCGATGGAAAGTCGAAGACGGTCCACGGTAATCCCGTTTTATCGTAAAAATCCACGTGTCGAAAAAACGAATGGTAAAAAACCTACGAGACCCGATTGAGATTCGGGTTGTCCTTTTTGGGCATTAATCTATCTGTTGACGGCTTAAAGCTGTCAAAGCCGTAGAACTCATCGATGCCTTCGTTTTGACAGGTTATGGCTTTTGTAACTCTAAACGAGCCAGAAGTTATGGCCGTCCGAATAATCGATATCTACAGGGTGCAACATCAACGGTGCAAGGTGCAACATCCGTCCAAAATGGCGAAATAGTGCCGTACGACTTTTAGAAATGCGTGCATGGATTTGAAATGGAACAGTACCAAGGTGCACCACTCTCCAGCGATGGGAAGTCGAAGACGGGCCACGGTAATCCCGTTTTACCGTAAAAATTCACGTGTCGAAAAAACGAAGGGTAAAAAACTTACGAGACCCGATTGAGATTCGGGTTGTCCTTTTTGGGCATTAATCTATCCGTTGATGGATGAAAGCTGTCAAAGCCGTGAAACTCATCGAGGCCTTCATTTTGACAGGTTATGGCTCCCGTAACTCTTAACGAGCCAGATGTTATGGCCGTCCGAATAATCGATATCTACAGAGTGCAACATCCACGGCGCAAGGTGCAACATCAGTCCGAAATGGCAAAATAGTGCCGTACGACTTTTAGAAATGCGTGCACGGATTTAAAATGGAACGGTACCATGGTGCACCACTCTCCAGCGATGGAAAGTCGAAGACGGGCCACGGTAATCCCGTTTTACCGTAAAAATCCACGTGTCGAAAAAACGAAGGGTAAAAAACTTACGAGACCCGATTGAGATTCGGGTTGTCCTTTTTGGGCATTAATCTATCCGTTGACGGCTGAAAGCTGTCAAACCCATAGAACTCATCGAGGCCTTCGTTTTGACAGGTTATGGCTCCCATAACTCTAAACGAGCCAGAAGTTATGGCCGTCGAATAATCGATATCTACAGGGTGCAACATCCACGTGCAAGGTACAACATCCGTCCGAAATAGCGAAACAGTGCCGTACGACTTTTAGAAATGCGTGCATGGATTTGAAACGGAACAGTAACATGGTGCACCACTCTCCAGCGATGGTAAATCGAAGACCAGCCGCCGTAATCTCGTTTTACCATAAAAATCCACGTGTTGAAAAAACAAAGAGTAAAAAACTTACGAGACCCGATTGAGATTCGGGTTGTCCTTTTTGGGCATTAACCTATCCGTTGACGGCTGAAAGCCGTCAAAGGCGTAAAACTCATCAAGGCCTTCGTTTTGACAGGTTATGGCTCTCGTAACTCTAAACGAGCCAGAAGTTATGGCCGTCCGAATAATCGATATCTACAGGGTGCAACATCCACGGTGCAAGGTGCAACATCCGTCCGAAATGGCGAAATAGTGCCGTACGACTTTTAGAAATGCGTGCATGGATTTGAAACGGAACAGTACCATGGTCCACAACTCTCCATCGATGGAAAGTCGAAGACGGGCCACGGTAATCCCGTTTTACCGTAAAAATCCACGTGTCGAAAAAACGAATGGTAAAAAACTTACGAGACACGATTGAGATTCGGGTTGTCCTTTTTGGGTATTAATCTATCCGTTGAGGGCATAAAGTTGTCAAAGCCGTAGAACTCATCGAGGCCTTCGTTTTGACAGGTTATGGCTTTTGTAACTCTAAACGAGCCAGAAGTTATGGCCGTCCGAAAAATCGATATCTACAGGGTGCAACATCCACGGTGCAAGGTGCAACATCCGTTCGAAATGGCGAAACTGTCCTTTTTGGGAATTAATCTATCCGTTGACGGATGAAAGATGTCAATGTCGTATAACTCATCGAGGCCTTCGTTTTGACAGGTTATGGCTTTTGTAACTCTAAACGAGCCATAAGTTATGGCCGTCCGAATAATCGATAACTACAGGGTGCAACATCCAGGGTGCAAGGTGCAACATCCACGGTGCAAGGTGCGACATCCGTCCGAAATGGCGAAACAGTGCCGTACGACTTTTAGAAATGCGTGCATGGATTTGAAATGGAACAGTACCATGGTGCACCACTGTCCAGCGATGGGAAGTCGAAGACGGGCCACGTTAATCCCGTTTTACCGTAAAAATCCACGTGTCGAAGAAACGAAGGTTAAAAACTTACGAGACCCGATTGAGATTCGGGTTGTCGTTTTTGGACATTAATCTATCCGTTGACGGCTGAAAGCTGTCAAAGCCGTAGAACTCATCGAGGCCTTCGTTTTGACAGGTTATGGCTCCCGTAACTCTAAATGAGCCAGAAGTTATGGCCGTCCGAATAATCGATATATACAGGGTGCAACATCCATGGTGCAAGGTGCAACATCCGTCCGAAATGGTAAAACAGTGTCGTACGACTTTTAGAAATGCATGCATGGATTTGAAATGGAACAGTACCATGGTGCACCACTCTCCAGCGATGGGAAGTCGTATACGGGCCACGGTAATCCCATTTTACCGTAAAAATCCACGTGTCGAAAAAACGAATGGTAAAAAACTTACGAGACCCGATTGAGATTCGGGTTGTCCTTTTTGGGCATTAATCTATCCGTTGATGGCTTAAAGCTATCAAAGCCGTAGAACTCATCGAGGCCTTCATTTTGACAGGTTATGGCTTTTGTAACTCTAAAGGAGCCGGAAGTTATGGCCGTCCGAATAATCGATATCTACAGGGTGCAACATCCACGGTGCAAGGTGCAACATCCGTCCAAAATGGCGAAACAGTGCCGTACGACTTTTAGAAATGCGTGTATGGGTTTTAAACAGAACAGTATCATGGTGCACCACTCTCCAGCGATGGTAAATCGAAGACCAGCCACCGTAATCCCGTTTTACCGTAAAAATCCACGTGTCGAAAAAATGAAGGGTAAAAAACTCACGAGACCCGACTGAGATTCGGGTTGTCCTTTTTGGGCATTAATCTATCCGTTGAGGACTGAAAGCTGTCAAAGCCGTAGAAGTCATCGAGGCCTTCGTTTTGACAGGTTATGGCTTTTGTAACTCTAAACGAGCCAGAAGTTATGGCCGTCCGAATAATCGATATCTACAGGTTGCAACATCCACGGTGCAAGGTGCAACATCCGTCCAAAATGGCAAAACAGTGTCGTACGACTTTTAGAAATGCGTGCATGGATTTGAAACGGAACATCACCGTGGTGCGCCACTCTCAAGCGTTGGGAAGTCGAAGACGGGCCACGGTAATCCCGTTTTACCATAAAAATCCACGTGTCGAAAAAACGAAGGGTAAAAAACTTACGAGACCCGATTGAGATTCGGGTTGTCCCTTTTGGGCATTAATCTGTCCGTTGACGGCTGAAAGCTGTCAAAGCCGTAGAACTCACCGTGACCATCGTTTTGACAGGTTATGGCTCCCGTAACTCTAAACGAGCCAGAAGTTATGGCCGTCCGAATAATCGATATCTACAAGGTGCAACATCCACGGTGCAAGGTGCAACATCCGTCCGAAATGGCGAAACAGTGCCGTACGACTTTTGGAAATGCGTGCATGGATTTGAAACGGAACAGTATCATGGTGTACCACTCTCCAGCGATGGTAAATCGAAGACCAGCCACCGTAATCTCGTTTTACCGTAAAAATCCACGTGTCGAAAAAACGAAGGGTAAAAAACTTACAAGACCCGACAGAGATTCGAGTTGTTCTTTTTGGGCATTAGTCTGTCCGTTGGGGGCTGAAAGCTAACAAACCCGTAGAACTCATCGAGGCCTTCGTTTTGACAGGTTATGGCTCCCGTAACTCTAAACGAGCCGGAAGTTATGGCCGTTCGAATAATCGATATCTACAGGGTGCAACATCCACGGTGCAAGGTGCAACATCCGTCCGAAATGGCGAAATAGTGTCGTACGACTTTTAGAAACGCGTGCATGGATTTGAAACGGAATAGTACAATGGTGCACCACTCTCCAGCGAAGGGAAGTCGAAGACGGCCACCATAACCCCGTTTTACCGTAAAAATCCACGTGTCAAAAAAACGAAGGGTAAAAAACTTACGAGACCCGATTGAGATTCGGGTTGTCCTTTTTGGGAATTAATCTATCCGTTGACGGCTGAAAGCTGTCAAAGCTGTAGAACTCACCGTGACCATCGTTTTGACAGGTTATGGCTCCCGTAACTCTAAACGAGCCAGAAGTTATGGCCGTTCGAATAATCGATATCTACAACGTGCGACATCCACGGTGCAAGGTGCAACATCCGTCCGAAATGGCGAAACAGTGTCGTACGACTTTTAGAAATGCGTGCATGGATTTAAAACGGAACAGTACAATGGTGCACCACTCTCCAGCGATGGAAAGTCGAAGACGGGCCACGGTAATCCCGTTTTACCGTAAAAATCCACGTGTCGAAAAAACAAAGGGTAAAAAACTTACGAGACCCGATTGAGATTCGGGTTGTCCTTTTTGAGCATTAATCTATCCGTTGATGGATGAAAGCTTTCAAAGCCGTAGAACTCATCGAGGCCTTCGTTTTGACAGGTTATGGCTCCCGTAACTCTAAACGAGCCAGAAGTTATGGCCGTCGAATAATCGATATCTACAAGATGCAACATCCACGGTGCAAGGTGCAACATCCGTCCGAAATAGCGAAACAGTGTCGTACGGCTTTTAGAAATGCGTGCATGGATTTGAAAGGGAACAGTACCATGGTGCACCCCTCTCCCGTGATGGTAAATAGAAGACCAGCCACCGTAATCCCGTTTTACCATAAAAATCCACGTGTCGAAAAAACGAAGGGTAAAAAACTTACGAGACCCGATTGAGATTCGGGTTGTCCTTTTTGGGCATTAACCTATCCGTTGACGGCCGAAAGCCGTCAAAGGCGTAAAACTCATCGAGGCCTTTGTTTTGACAGGTTGTGGCTCTCGTAACTCTAAACGAGCCAGAAGTTATGGCCGCCCGAATAATCGATATCTACAGGGTGCAACATCCACGGTGCAAGGTGCAACATCCGTCCGAAATGGCGAAACAGTGCCGTACGACTTTTAGAAATGCGTGCATGGATTTCAAATGGAACAGTACCATGGTCCACCACTCTCCAGCGATGGTAAATCGAAGACCGGCCACGGTAATCCCGTTTTACCGTAAAAATCAACGTGTCGAAAAAACGAATCGTAAAAAACTTACGTGACCCGATTGAGATTCGGGTTGTCCTTTTTGCGCATTAATCTATCCTTTGACGGCTGAAAGCTGTCAAAGCCGTAGAACTCATCGAGGCCTTCGTTTTGACAGGTTATGGCTCTTGTAACTCTAAACGAGCCAGAAGTTATGGCCGTCCGAATTATCGATATCTACAGGGTGCAACATCCACGGTGCAAGGTGCAACATCCGTCCGAAATGGCGAAATAGTGTCGTACGACTTTTAGAAATGCGTGCATGGATTTGAAATGAAACAGTACCATGGTGCACCACTCTCCAGCGATGGAAAGTCGAAGACGGGCCACGGTAATCCCGTTTTACCGTAAAAATCCACGTGTCGAAAAACGAATGGTAAAAAACTTACGAGGCCCGATTGAGATTCTGGTTGTCCTTTTTGGGCATTAATCTATCCGTTGACGGCTTAAAGCTGTCAAAGCCGTAGAACTCATCGAGGCCTTCGTTTTGACAGGTTATGGCATTTGAAACTCTAAACGAGCCAGAAGTTATGGCCGTCCGAATAATCGATACCTACAGGGTGCAACATCCACGGTGCAAGGTGCAACATCCGTCCGAAATGGCAAAACTGTGCCGTACGACTTTTAGAAATGCGTGCATGCATTTGAAATGGAACAGTATCATGGTTCACCACTCTACAGCGATGGTAAATCGAAGACCAGCCACCGTAATCCCGTTTTACCGTAAAAATCCACGTGTCGAAAAAACGAAGGGTAAAAAACTTACGAGACCCAACTAAGATTCGGGTTGTCCTTTTTGGGCATTAATCTATCCGTTGACGTCTAAAAGCTGTCAAAGCCGTAGAACTCATTGAGGCCTTCGTTTTGACAGGTTATGGCTTTTGTAACTCTAAATGAGCCAGAAGTTATGGCCGTCCGAATAATCGATATCTACAGGGTGCAACATCCACGGTGCATGGTGCAACCTCCGTCCGAAATGGCGAAACAGTGCCGTACAACTTTTAGAAATGCGTGCATGGATTTGAAATGGAACAGTACCATCGTTCACCACTCTCCAGCGATGGGAAGTCGAAGACGGGCCACGGTAATCCCGTTTTACCGTAAAAATCCACGTGTCGAAAAAACGAAGGTTAAAAACTTACGAGACCTGATTGAAATTCGGGTTGTCGTTTTTGGGCATTAATCTATCCGTCAACAGCTGAAAGCTGTCAAAGCCGTAGAACTCATCGAGGCCTTCGTTTTGACAGGTTATGCCTTCCCTAACTCTAAATGAGCCAGAAGTTATGGCCGTCCGAATAATCGATATCTACAGGGTGCAACATCCATGGTGCAAGGTGCAACATCCGTCCGAAATGGGGAAACAGTGCCGTACGACTTTTAGAAATGCGTGCATGGATTTGAAATGGAACAGTACCATGGTGAACCACTCTCCAGCGATGGAAAGTCGAAGACGGGCCACGGTAATCCCATTTTACCGTAAAAATCCACGTGTTGAAAAAACGAATGGTAAAAAGCTTACGAGACCCGATTGAGATTCGGGTTGTCCTTTTTGGGCATTAATCTACCCGTTGACGGCTTAAAGCTGTCAAAGCCGTAGAACTCATCGAGGCCTTCGTTTTGACAGGTTATGGCTTTTGTAACACTAAACGAGCCAGAAGTTATGGCCATCCGAATAATCGATATCTACAGGGTGCAACATCCACGGTGCAAGGTGCAACATCCGTCCGAAACGGCGAAACAGCGCCGTACGACTTTTAGAAATGCGTGCATGGATTTGAAATGGAACAGTATCATGGTGCACCACTCTCCAGCGATGGTAAATCGAAGACCAGCCACAGTAATCCCGTTTTACCGTAAAAATCCATGTGTCGAAAAAACGAAGGATAAAAAACTTACGAGACCCGACCGAGATTCCGGGTGTCCTTTTTGGGCATTAATCTATCCGTTGTCGGCTGAAAGCTGTCAAAGCCGTAGAATTCATCGAGGCTTAGTTTTGACAGGTTATGCCTTTTGTAACTCTTAACGAGCCAGAAGTTATGGCCGTCCGAATAATCGATATCTACGGGGTGCAACATCCACGGTGCAAGGTGCAACATCCGTCCGAAATGGCGAAACAGTGCCGTACGACTTTTAGAAATGCGTGCATGGATTTGAAACGGAATATTACCATGGTGCATTACTTTCCAGCAGTGGGAAGTCAAAGACGGGCCACGGTAATCCTGTTTTACCGTAAAAATCCACGTGTCGAAAAAACGAAGGGTAAAAAACTTACGAGACCCGATTGAGATTCGGGTTGTCCTTTTTGGGCATTAATCTATCCGTTGACGGCTGAAAGCTGTCAAAGCCGTAGAACTCGTCGAGGCCTTCCTTTTGACAGGTTATGGATCCCCTAACTCTAAATGAGCTAGAAGTTATGGCCGTCCGAATAATCGATATCAACAGGGTGCAACATCCACGGTGCAAGGTGCAACATCCGTCCGAAATGGCGAAACAGTGCCGTACGACTTTTAGAAATGCGTGCGTGGATTTGAAACGGAACAATACCATGGTGCACCACTCTCCAACGATGGGAAGTCGAAGATGGGCCATGGTAATCCTGGTTTAAAGTAAAAATCCACGTGTCGAAAAAACGAGGGGCAAAAAATTTACGAGACCAGATTGAGATTCGGGTTGTCCTTTTTGGGCATAAATCTATCTGTTGACGGGTGAAAGCCGTCAAAGCCGTAGAACTCATCGAGGCCTTCGTTTTGACAGGTTATGGCTTTCGTAACTCTAAACGAGCCAGAAGTTATGGTCGTCCGAATAATCGATATCTACAGGGTGCAACATCCACGGTGCAAGGTGCAACATCCATCCGAAATGGCGAAACAGTGCCGTACGACTTTTAGAAATGCATGCATGGATTTGAAATGGAACAGTACCATGGTGCACCACTCTCCAGCAATGGGAAGTCGAAGACGGGCCACGGTAATCCCGTTTTACCGTAAAAATCCACGTGTCGAAAAAACGAGGGGTAAAAAATTTACGAGACCCGATTGAGATTCGGGTTGTCCTTTTTGGGCATTAATCTATCCGTTGACGGCTGAAAGCTTCAAAACCGTAGAACTCATCGAGGCCTTCGTTTTGACAGGTTATGGCTCTTGTAACTCTAAACGAGCCAGAAGTTATGGCCGTCCGAATTATCGATATCTACAGGGTGCAACATCCACGGTGCAAGGTGCAACATCCGTCCGAAATGGCGAAATAGTGTCGTACGACTTTTAGAAATGCGTGCATGGATTTGAAATGAAACAGTACCATGGTGCACCACTCTCCAGCGATGGAAAGTCGAAGACGGGCCACGGTAATCCCGTTTTACCGTAAAAATCCACGTGTCGAAAAACGAATGGTAAAAAACTTACGAGGCCCGATTGAGATTCTGGTTGTCCTTTTTGGGCATTAATCTATCCGTTGACGGCTTAAAGCTGTCAAAGCCGTAGAACTCATCGAGGCCTTCGTTTTGACAGGTTATGGCATTTGAAACTCTAAACGAGCCAGAAGTTATGGCCGTCCGAATAATCGATACCTACAGGGTGCAACATCCACGGTGCAAGGTGCAACATCCGTCCAAAATGGCAAAACTGTGCCGTACGACTTTTAGAAATGCGTGCATGCATTTGAAATGGAACAGTATCATGGTTCACCACTCTACAGCGATGGTAAATCGAAGACCAGCCACCGTAATCCCGTTTTACCGTAAAAATCCACGTGTCGAAAAAACGAAGGGTAAAAAACTTACGAGACCCAACTAAGATTCGGGTTGTCCTTTTTGGGCATTAATCTATCCGTTGACGTCTAAAAGCTGTCAAAGCCGTAGAACTCATTGAGGCCTTCGTTTTGACAGGTTATGGCTTTTGTAACTCTAAATGAGCCAGAAGTTATGGCCGTCCGAATAATCGATATCTACAGGGTGCAACATCCACGGTGCATGGTGCAACCTCCGTCCGAAATGGCGAAACAGTGCCGTACAACTTTTAGAAATGCGTGCATGGATTTGAAATGGAACAGTACCATCGTTCACCACTCTCCAGCGATGGGAAGTCGAAGACGGGCCACGGTAATCCCGTTTTACCGTAAAAATCCACGTGTCGAAAAAACGAAGGTTAAAAACTTACGAGACCTGATTGAAATTCGGGTTGTCGTTTTTGGGCATTAATCTATCCGTCAACAGCTGAAAGCTGTCAAAGCCGTAGAACTCATCGAGGCCTTCGTTTTGACAGGTTATGCCTTCCCTAACTCTAAATGAGCCAGAAGTTATGGCCGTCCGAATAATCGATATCTACAGGGTGCAACATCCATGGTGCAAGGTGCAACATCCGTCCGAAATGGGGAAACAGTGCCGTACGACTTTTAGAAATGCGTGCATGGATTTGAAATGGAACAGTACCATGGTGAACCACTCTCCAGCGATGGAAAGTCGAAGACGGGCCACGGTAATCCCATTTTACCGTAAAAATCCACGTGTTGAAAAAACGAATGGTAAAAAGCTTACGAGACCCGATTGAGATTCGGGTTGTCCTTTTTGGGCATTAATCTACCCGTTGACGGCTTAAAGCTGTCAAAGCCGTAGAACTCATCGTCGCCTTCGTTTTGACAGGTTATGGCTTTTGTAACACTAAACGAGCCAGAAGTTATGGCCATCCGAATAATCGATATCTACAGGGTGCAACATCCACGGTGCAAGGTGCAACATCCGTCCGAAACGGCGAAACAGCGCCGTACGACTTTTAGAAATGCGTGCATGGATTTGAAATGGAACAGTATCATGGTGCACCACTCTCCAGCGATGGTAAATCGAAGACCAGCCACAGTAATCCCGTTTTACCGTAAAAATCCATGTGTCGAAAAAACGAAGGATAAAAAACTTACGAGACCCGACCGAGATTCCGGGTGTCCTTTTTGGGCATTAATCTATCCGTTGTCGGCTGAAAGCTGTCAAAGCCGTAGAATTCATCGAGGCTTAGTTTTGACAGGTTATGCCTTTTGTAACTCTTAACGAGCCAGAAGTTATGGCCGTCCGAATAATCGATATCTACGGGGTGCAACATCCACGGTGCAAGGTGCAACATCCGTCCGAAATGGCGAAACAGTGCCGTACGACTTTTAGAAATGCGTGCATGGATTTGAAATGGAATATTACCATGGTGCATTACTTTCCAGCAGTGGGAAGTCAAAGACGGGCCACGGTAATCCTGTTTTACCGTAAAAATCCACGTGTCGAAAAAACGAAGGGTAAAAAACTTACGAGACCCGATTGAGATTCGGGTTGTCCTTTTTGGGCATTAATCTATCCGTTGACGGCTGAAAGCTGTCAAAGCCGTAGAACTCGTCGAGGCCTTCGTTTTGACAGGTTATGGATCCCCTAACTCTAAATGAGCTAGAAGTTATGGCCGTCCGAATAATCGATATCAACAGGGTGCAACATCCACGGTGCAAGGTGCAACATCCGTCCGAAATGGCGAAACAGTGCCGTACGACTTTTAGAAATGCGTGCGTGGATTTGAAACGGAACAATACCATGGTGCACCACTCTCCAACGATGGGAAGTCGAAGATGGGCCATGGTAATCCTGGTTTACAGTAAAAATCCACGTGTCGAAAAAACGAGGGGCAAAAAATTTACGAGACCAGATTGAGATTCGGGTTGTCCTTTTTGGGCATAAATCTATCTGTTGACGGCTGAAAGCTGTCAAAGCCGTAGAACTCATCGAGGCCTTCGTTTTGACAGGTTATGGCTTTCGTAACTCTAAACGAGCCAGAAGTTATGGTCGTCCGAATAATCGATATCTACAGGGTGCAACATCCACGGTGCAAGGTGCAACATCCATCCGAAATGGCGAAACAGTGCCGTACGACTTTTAGAAATGCATGCATGGATTTGAAATGGAACAGTACCATTGTGCACCACTCTCCAGCAATGGGAAGTCGAAGACGGGCCACGGTAATCCCGTTTTACCGTAAAAATCCACGTGTCGAAAAAACGAGGGGTAAAAAATTTACGAGACCCGATTGAGATTCGGGTTGTCCTTTTTGGGCATTAATCTATCCGTTGACGGCTGAAAGCTTCAAAGCCGTAGAACTCATCGAGGCCTTCGTTTTGACAGGCTATGGCATTTGAAACTCTAAACGAGCCAGAAGTTATGGCCGTCCGAATAATCGATATCTACAGGGTGCAACATCCACGGTGCAAGGTGCAACATCCGTCCGAAATGGCGAAACAGTGCCGTACGACTTTTAGAAATGCGTGCATGAATTTGAAATGGAACAGTACTATGGTGCACCACTCTCCGGCGATGGGAAGTCGAAGACGGGCCACGGTAATCCCGTTTGACCGTAAAAATCCACGTGTCGAAAAAACGAAGGGTAAAAAACTTACGAGACCCGATTGAGATTCGGGTTGTCCTTTTTGGGCATTAATCTATCCGTTGACAGCTGAAAGCGGTCAAAACCGTAGAACTCATCGAGGCCTTCGTTTTGACAGGTTATGGCTATGGTAACTCTAAACGAGCCAGAAGTTATGGCCGTCCAAATAATCGATATCTACAGTGTGCAACATCCGCGGTGCAAGGTGCAACATCCATCCGAAATGGCGAAACAGTGCCGTACGACTTTTAGAAATGCGTGCATGGATTTGAAACGGAACAGTACCATGCTGCACCAATCTCCAGCAATGGTAAATCGAAGATCAGCCACCGTAATCCCGTTTTACCGTAAAAATCCACGTGTCAAAAAAACGAAGGGTAAAAAACTTAGGAGACCCGATTGAGATTCGGGTTGTCCTTTTTGGGCATTAATCTATCCGTTGAAGGGTGAAAGATGTCAATGTCGTATAACTCATCGAGGCCTTCGTTTTGACAGGTTATGGCTTTTGTAACTCTAAACGAGCCAGAAGTTATGGTCGTCCGAATAATCGATATCTATAGGGTGCAACATCCACGGTGCTAGGTGCAACATCCATCCCAAATGGTGAAACAGTGCCGTACGACTTTTAGAAATGCGTGCATGGATTTGAAACGGAAAAGTACCATGGTGTACCACTCTCCAGCGAAGGGAAGTCGAAGACGGGCCACGGTAATCTTGTTTTACCGTAAAAATCCACGTGTCGAAAAAACGAAGGGTAAAAAATTTACGAGACCCGATTGAGATTCGGGTTGTCCTTTTTGGGCATTAATCTATCCGTTGACGGCTGAAAGCGGTCAAAGCCGTAGAACTCATCGAGGCCTTCGTTTTGACAGGTTATGGCTCCCCTAACTCTAAATGGGCCAGAAGTTATGGCTGTCCGAATAATCGATATCTACAGGGTGCAACATCCACGGTGCAAGGTGAAACATCCGTTCGAAATGGCGAAACAGTTCCGTACGACTTTGAAAAATGCGTGCATGGATTTGAAATGGAACAGTACCATGGTGCACCACTCTCCAGCGATGGGAAGTCGAAGACGGGCCACGGTAATCCCATTTTACCGTAAAAATCCACGTGTCGAAAAAACGAAGGGTAAAAAACTTACGAGACCCGATTGAGATTCGGTTTGTCCTTTTTGGGCATTAATCTATCCGTTGACAGCTTAAAGCTGTCAAAGCCGTAAAACTCATCGAGGCCTTCGTTTTGACAGGTTATGGCTTTTGTAACTCTAAACGAGCCAGAAGTTATGGTCGTCCGAATAATCGATATCTACAGGGTGCAACATCCACGGTGCAAGGTGCAACATCCATCCGAAATGGCGAAACAGTGCCGTACGACTTTTAGAAATGCATGCATGGATTTGAAATGGAACAGTACCATGGTGCACCACTCTCCAGCAATGGGAAGTCGAAGACGGGCCACGGTAATCCCGTTTTACCGTAAAAATCCACGTGTCGAAAAAACGAGGGGTAAAAAATTTACGAGACCCGATTGAGATTCGGGTTGTCCTTTTTGGGCATTAATCTATCCGTTGACGGCTGAAAGCTTCAAAACCGTAGAACTCATCGAGGCCTTCGTTTTGACAGGTTATGGCTCTTGTAACTCTAAACGAGCCAGAAGTTATGGCCGTCCGAATTATCGATATCTACAGGGTGCAACATCCACGGTGCAAGGTGCAACATCCGTCCGAAATGGCGAAATAGTGTCGTACGACTTTTAGAAATGCGTGCATGGATTTGAAATGAAACAGTACCATGGTGCACCACTCTCCAGCGATGGAAAGTCGAAGACGGGCCACGGTAATCCCGTTTTACCGTAAAAATCCACGTGTCGAAAAACGAATGGTAAAAAACTTACGAGGCCCGATTGAGATTCTGGTTGTCCTTTTTGGGCATTAATCTATCCGTTGACGGCTTAAAGCTGTCAAAGCCGTAGAACTCATCGAGGCCTTCGTTTTGACAGGTTATGGCATTTGAAACTCTAAACGAGCCAGAAGTTATGGCCGTCCGAATAATCGATACCTACAGGGTGCAACATCCACGGTGCAAGGTGCAACATCCGTCCAAAATGGCAAAACTGTGCCGTACGACTTTTAGAAATGCGTGCATGCATTTGAAATGGAACAGTATCATGGTTCACCACTCTACAGCGATGGTAAATCGAAGACCAGCCACCGTAATCCCGTTTTACCGTAAAAATCCACGTGTCGAAAAAACGAAGGGTAAAAAACTTACGAGACCCAACTAAGATTCGGGTTGTCCTTTTTGGGCATTAATCTATCCGTTGACGTCTAAAAGCTGTCAAAGCCGTAGAACTCATTGAGGCCTTCGTTTTGACAGGTTATGGCTTTTGTAACTCTAAATGAGCCAGAAGTTATGGCCGTCCGAATAATCGATATCTACAGGGTGCAACATCCACGGTGCATGGTGCAACCTCCGTCCGAAATGGCGAAACAGTGCCGTACAACTTTTAGAAATGCGTGCATGGATTTGAAATGGAACAGTACCATCGTTCACCACTCTCCAGCGATGGGAAGTCGAAGACGGGCCACGGTAATCCCGTTTTACCGTAAAAATCCACGTGTCGAAAAAACGAAGGTTAAAAACTTACGAGACCTGATTGAAATTCGGGTTGTCGTTTTTGGGCATTAATCTATCCGTCAACAGCTGAAAGCTGTCAAAGCCGTAGAACTCATCGAGGCCTTCGTTTTGACAGGTTATGCCTTCCCTAACTCTAAATGAGCCAGAAGTTATGGCCGTCCGAATAATCGATATCTACAGGGTGCAACATCCATGGTGCAAGGTGCAACATCCGTCCGAAATGGGGAAACAGTGCCGTACGACTTTTAGAAATGCGTGCATGGATTTGAAATGGAACAGTACCATGGTGAACCACTCTCCAGCGATGGAAAGTCGAAGACGGGCCACGGTAATCCCATTTTACCGTAAAAATCCACGTGTTGAAAAAACGAATGGTAAAAAGCTTACGAGACCCGATTGAGATTCGGGTTGTCCTTTTTGGGCATTAATCTACCCGTTGACGGCTTAAAGCTGTCAAAGCCGTAGAACTCATCGTCGCCTTCGTTTTGACAGGTTATGGCTTTTGTAACACTAAACGAGCCAGAAGTTATGGCCATCCGAATAATCGATATCTACAGGGTGCAACATCCACGGTGCAAGGTGCAACATCCGTCCGAAACGGCGAAACAGCGCCGTACGACTTTTAGAAATGCGTGCATGGATTTGAAATGGAACAGTATCATGGTGCACCACTCTCCAGCGATGGTAAATCGAAGACCAGCCACAGTAATCCCGTTTTACCGTAAAAATCCATGTGTCGAAAAAACGAAGGATAAAAAACTTACGAGACCCGACCGAGATTCCGGGTGTCCTTTTTGGGCATTAATCTATCCGTTGTCGGCTGAAAGCTGTCAAAGCCGTAGAATTCATCGAGGCTTAGTTTTGACAGGTTATGCCTTTTGTAACTCTTAACGAGCCAGAAGTTATGGCCGTCCGAATAATCGATATCTACGGGGTGCAACATCCACGGTGCAAGGTGCAACATCCGTCCGAAATGGCGAAACAGTGCCGTACGACTTTTAGAAATGCGTGCATGGATTTGAAATGGAATATTACCATGGTGCATTACTTTCCAGCAGTGGGAAGTCAAAGACGGGCCACGGTAATCCTGTTTTACCGTAAAAATCCACGTGTCGAAAAAACGAAGGGTAAAAAACTTACGAGACCCGATTGAGATTCGGGTTGTCCTTTTTGGGCATTAATCTATCCGTTGACGGCTGAAAGCTGTCAAAGCCGTAGAACTCGTCGAGGCCTTCGTTTTGACAGGTTATGGATCCCCTAACTCTAAATGAGCTAGAAGTTATGGCCGTCCGAATAATCGATATCAACAGGGTGCAACATCCACGGTGCAAGGTGCAACATCCGTCCGAAATGGCGAAACAGTGCCGTACGACTTTTAGAAATGCGTGCGTGGATTTGAAACGGAACAATACCATGGTGCACCACTCTCCAACGATGGGAAGTCGAAGATGGGCCATGGTAATCCTGGTTTACAGTAAAAATCCACGTGTCGAAAAAACGAGGGGCAAAAAATTTACGAGACCAGATTGAGATTCGGGTTGTCCTTTTTGGGCATAAATCTATCTGTTGACGGCTGAAAGCTGTCAAAGCCGTAGAACTCATCGAGGCCTTCGTTTTGACAGGTTATGGCTTTCGTAACTCTAAACGAGCCAGAAGTTATGGTCGTCCGAATAATCGATATCTACAGGGTGCAACATCCACGGTGCAAGGTGCAACATCCATCCGAAATGGCGAAACAGTGCCGTACGACTTTTAGAAATGCATGCATGGATTTGAAATGGAACAGTACCATTGTGCACCACTCTCCAGCAATGGGAAGTCGAAGACGGGCCACGGTAATCCCGTTTTACCGTAAAAATCCACGTGTCGAAAAAACGAGGGGTAAAAAATTTACGAGACCCGATTGAGATTCGGGTTGTCCTTTTTGGGCATTAATCTATCCGTTGACGGCTGAAAGCTTCAAAGCCGTAGAACTCATCGAGGCCTTCGTTTTGACAGGCTATGGCATTTGAAACTCTAAACGAGCCAGAAGTTATGGCCGTCCGAATAATCGATATCTACAGGGTGCAACATCCACGGTGCAAGGTGCAACATCCGTCCGAAATGGCGAAACAGTGCCGTACGACTTTTAGAAATGCGTGCATGAATTTGAAATGGAACAGTACTATGGTGCACCACTCTCCGGCGATGGGAAGTCGAAGACGGGCCACGGTAATCCCGTTTGACCGTAAAAATCCACGTGTCGAAAAAACGAAGGGTAAAAAACTTACGAGACCCGATTGAGATTCGGGTTGTCCTTTTTGGGCATTAATCTATCCGTTGACAGCTGAAAGCGGTCAAAACCGTAGAACTCATCGAGGCCTTCGTTTTGACAGGTTATGGCTATGGTAACTCTAAACGAGCCAGAAGTTATGGCCGTCCAAATAATCGATATCTACAGTGTGCAACATCCGCGGTGCAAGGTGCAACATCCATCCGAAATGGCGAAACAGTGCCGTACGACTTTTAGAAATGCGTGCATGGATTTGAAACGGAACAGTACCATGCTGCACCAATCTCCAGCAATGGTAAATCGAAGATCAGCCACCGTAATCCCGTTTTACCGTAAAAATCCACGTGTCAAAAAAACGAAGGGTAAAAAACTTAGGAGACCCGATTGAGATTCGGGTTGTCCTTTTTGGGCATTAATCTATCCGTTGAAGGGTGAAAGATGTCAATGTCGTATAACTCATCGAGGCCTTCGTTTTGACAGGTTATGGCTTTTGTAACTCTAAACGAGCCAGAAGTTATGGTCGTCCGAATAATCGATATCTATAGGGTGCAACATCCACGGTGCTAGGTGCAACATCCATCCCAAATGGTGAAACAGTGCCGTACGACTTTTAGAAATGCGTGCATGGATTTGAAACGGAAAAGTACCATGGTGTACCACTCTCCAGCGAAGGGAAGTCGAAGACGGGCCACGGTAATCTTGTTTTACCGTAAAAATCCACGTGTCGAAAAAACGAAGGGTAAAAAATTTACGAGACCCGATTGAGATTCGGGTTGTCCTTTTTGGGCATTAATCTATCCGTTGACGGCTGAAAGCGGTCAAAGCCGTAGAACTCATCGAGGCCTTCGTTTTGACAGGTTATGGCTCCCCTAACTCTAAATGGGCCAGAAGTTATGGCTGTCCGAATAATCGATATCTACAGGGTGCAACATCCACGGTGCAAGGTGAAACATCCGTTCGAAATGGCGAAACAGTTCCGTACGACTTTGAAAAATGCGTGCATGGATTTGAAATGGAACAGTACCATGGTGCACCACTCTCCAGCGATGGGAAGTCGAAGACGGGCCACGGTAATCCCATTTTACCGTAAAAATCCACGTGTCGAAAAAACGAAGGGTAAAAAACTTACGAGACCCGATTGAGATTCGGTTTGTCCTTTTTGGGCATTAATCTATCCGTTGACAGCTTAAAGCTGTCAAAGCCGTAAAACTCATCGAGGCCTTCGTTTTGACAGGTTATGGCTTTTGTAACTCTAAACGAGCCAGAAGTTATGGTCGTCCGAATAATCGATATCTACAGGGTGCAACATCCACGGTGCAAGGTGCAACATCCGTCCGAAATGGCGAAACTGTGCCGTACGACTTTTAGAAATGTGTGCATGGATTTGAAACGGAACAGTACCATGGTGCACCAATCTCCAACGATGGGAAGTCGAAGACGGGCCACGGTAATCCTGTTTTACCGTAAAAATCCACGTGTTGAAAAAACGAAGGGTAAAAAACTTACGAGACCCGATTGAGATTCGGGTTGTCCTATTCGTTGACGGCTAAAAGCTGTCAAAGCCGTAGAACTCATCGAGGCCTTCGTTTTGACAGGTTATGGCTCCCCTAACTTTAAATGAGCCAGAAGTTATGGCCGTCCGAATAATCGATATCTACGGGGTGCAACATCCACGGTGCAAGGTGCAACATCCGTTCGAAATGGCGAAACAGTGCCGTACGACTTTTAGAAATGCGTGCATGGATTTGAAATGGAACAGTACCACGGTGCACCACTCTCCAGCGATGGGAAGTCGAAGACGGGCCATGGTAATCCCGTTTTAAAGTAAAAATCCACGTGTCGAAAAAACGAGGGGTAAAAAATTTACGAGACCCGATTGAGATTCGGGTTGTCCTTCTTGGGAATTAATCTATCCGTTGACGGCTGAAAGCTGTCAAAGCCATAGAACTCACCGAGCCCTTTGTTCTGACAGGTTATGGATTTTGTAAATCTAAACGAGCCAGAAGTTATGGCCGTCCGAATAATCGATATCTACAGGGTGCAACATCCACGGTGCAAGGTGCAACATCCGTCCGAAATGGCGAAACAGTGCCGTACGACTTTAACAAATGCGTGCATGGATTTGAAACGGAACAATACCTTGGTGCACCAATCTCCAGCAATGGGAAGTCGAAGACGGGCCACGGTAATCCCGTTTTACCGTAAAAATCCACGTGTCGAAAAAACGAGGGGTAAAAAATTTACGAGACCCGATTGAGATTCGGGTTGTCCTTTTTGGACATTAATCTATCCGTTGACGGCTGAAATCTGTCAAAGCCGTAGAACTCATCGAGGCCTTCGTTTTGACAGGTTATGGCTTTTGTAACTCTAAACGAGCCAGAAGTTATGGTCGTCCGAATAATCGATATCTATAAGGTGCAACGTCCACGTTGCAAGGTGCAGCATCCATCCGAAATGGCGAAACAGTGCCGTACGACTTTTTGAAATGCGTGCATGGATTTGAAACGGAACAGTACCATGGTGCACCACTCTCCAGCGATGGGAAGTCGAAGACGGGCCACGGTAATCCTGTTTTACCGTAAAAATCCACGTGTCGAAAAAAACGAAGGGTAAAAAACTTACGAGACCCGATTGAGATTCGGGTTGTCCTTTTTGGGCATTAATCTATCATTTGACGGCTGAAAGCTGTCAAAGCCGTAGAAATCATCGAGGCCTTTGTTTTGACAGGTTATGGCTCCCCTAACTCTAAATGGGCCAGAAGTTATGGCCGTCCGAATAATCGATATCTACAGGGTGCAACATCCACGGTGCAAGGTGCAACATCCGTTCGAAATGGCGAGACAGTGCCGTACGACTTTTAAAAATGCGTGCATGGATTTGAAATGGAACAGTACCATAGTGCACCACTCTCCAGCGATGGGAAGTTGAAGACGGGCCACGGTAATCCCGTTTTACCGTAAAAATCCACGTGTCGAAAAAACGAAGGGTAAAAAACTTACGAGACCCGATTGAGATTCGGGTTGTCCTTTTTGGGCATTAATCTATCCGTTGACGACTTAAAGCTGTCAAAGCCGTAAAACTCATCGAGGCCTTCGTTTTGACAGGTTATGGCTTTTGTAGCTGTAAACGAGCCAGAAGTTATGGTCGTCCGAATAATCGATATCTACAGGGTGCAACATCCACGGTGCAAGGTGCAACATCCGTCCAAAATGGCGAAACAGTGCCGTACGACTTTTAGAAATGCGTGCATGGATTTGAAACAGAACAGTACCATGGTGCACCACTCTCCAACGATGGGAAGTCGAAGACGGGCCACGGTAATCCTGTTTTACCGTAAAAATCCACGTGTCGAAAAAACGAAGGGTAAAAAACTTACGAGACCCGATTGAGATTCGGGTTGTCCTTTTTGGGCATTAATCCATCCACTGACGGCTGAAAGCTGTCAAAGCCGCAGAACTCATCGAGGCCTTCGTTTTGACAGGTTATGGCTCCCCTAACTCTAAATGAGCCAGAAGTTATAGCCGTCCAAATAATTGATATCTACAGGGTGCAACATCCACGGTGCAAGGTGCAACATCCGTCCGAAATGGCGAAACAGTGCCGTACGACTTTTAGAAATGCGTGCATGGATTTGAAATGGATGAGTACCATGGTGCAACACTCTCCAGCGATGGGAAGTCGAAGACGGGCCATGGTAATCGCGTTTTACCGTAAAAATCCACGTGTCGAAAAAACGAGGGGTAAAAAATTTACGAGACCCGATTGAGATTCGGGTTGTTTGCACAAAAAATGGACAAACACCTCCAAGTCGTATTATTTAGTTGATTATATGTGATTTTCAGTGATTTTAGATGAGTATGTAAATATGAAAGAACTAGGGGCTGAAATGTAAAAGACACACAGATTTATAGTGGTTCGGCCAGAATGTGCCTACGTCCACTTTATATGTTATTATCTTCTTTCTTTCAGATTACAGGTACAATGCTTCGTATATCAGTATATGAAAGTAGTTTGAAAGTTCCTTCCTTGCTTGAGCTCTCAAACTTGTCTGCCATTGTTGTACCCCTGCCCCTCTATTTATAGAGTGAGGTAGGGGGCAGGGGTCTTGGAAGTGTATAGCTGCTGGTGGGCCCGGGCTGGAGCAATCTGGACTGGCAATCTTCTGGTTCGGCGAATCCTTGGTTCGGCCGTGCTGAGGTTGGACCGGTGGTAGCCTCGTCCGGCTATGGTGGTCCGGTGATGGGTGGATATGTGCCATTCGGTAATGGGTTTACATGGAGTTGGTTCGGTCTTGGAGGTGAGTTGGTTCGGTCTTGGAGGTGAGTTGGTTCGGTACCAACCAGGCTCGGTGAAGGCTTGTGGATCGGTGGAGTTCGTGAGAGGAGCATGGTTCGGCATAGGGGCATGAAGGCTGGTGGACAGGTAGTGACTGGACCGGTAGGGTCTGGTTCGGTATGGGGCTTGACCGGATGAAGTTGGTTGATGGCTGCCGAATGGGTCGTGCCGAATGGGACATAGGATATGCCGAATGGACTCATGCCCGAATGGATTTGTACACTGAGAATGCCAGATGGGCTCCTATGCTACGTTGAGCCTTGTGTTTGCTGAACGAGGTGGAGGTTGCGAGCCCGGGTAAAACTTGTGACTTCTTGGTCTTGAGATCCTCTGGGTGAGAATTCGCCCAACATTTGCCCCCCAAAGTGGGGCACGTGCTTGCATGTGTCGCGCTTTGTTTCCTTGTTGTAGGGAGGCTTGTTTTTGTAATGCCATGGGCTGGATGTTCATATCATGTTGATGTCCTGCAAAGGAATTTACAGTTTTAGTGTGATTTCAAATAACGACCGTTCGGGATCGAAATATTCGCGATGAAGTGAATTGTGCCGTTCGGGGTGAGTAAGTGTGCCCCGAGGGGGCTTAGCATTATCGATGCCAGGTTCACGTTCGAGTGGGTTCCTGGATCGTTTGTTAAGGTGGTTTATCGCCGGCTCAGAGCATGCCTAAGGATTGTTCTCAACCCCGTACATGTGTAAGTAGCTTAGCCATTTCATAATCATCAGAATCAAGGATCCTTTTATCCGGTGAGCTTAAAAAGGGATGTCAAAGTGTAAATTCTCACGGTGATAGGGTTAATAGCCATTCAGAGCGTGCCTATGGACCGTTCGTGGTCGCGTGCACGTGTAAATGATTAACCCATGTTAGTGAGAGATTCACGACTTATCCATTGTTATCATATTCTTTATTTTATTAGTAAGATCTGGAGTTCGGGACTTATCTGAGTGAGGCGCCCTACATGCCCCCTGTTTCTGGTTTCTGCTGGTAGAGACAGTTTCATTCGGTTTCGAGTAGGCATATATTCTTATTCGTTTGGAGGTTGGTTTGGTATGGAAGGTTTCATTCGGTACATAGTTGGTCCGGTTGTTGTTGGCCCGGTGATAGGTTCTCGTTCGGCATGGGGTTGGTCCGGCAGTAGGTTCTCGTCCGGTATTCCAGAGCTCGCCTATATATAGAGGCTACACCCCCCTTAGTTTTTCTCTACCGAACAAGAGGAAGCCGAATCAAAAGTCCACCGAACCAAATATTTGCCGAATCAAATATTCGCCGAACCAGGTATATACTCTTTTACCGAATGAACTCTATAACCGAATGGGCTTATGCCGAATGGGCACGGAAGCTTTGTTTTGCCGAATGAACCTCAGATTCCATTGCCGAATGGAAGTCAGATCCCATTGCCGAATGGACATGAACTTGTACTGCCGAATGAACGTAAGACCCTAGTGCCGAATGGTCTTGAACCTCCAGTGCCGAACGAACTTTGTGTCTGGACTTTGAGTGGAACTCCGGACTTATGTATGCTTGTTTGTTTATACTGTCGTTCTAACATCATGCTTTTTACTTTTGTGTATGCAGATAAATGTCTCGCAAAGTTGAAACTCGATCGGGCAAGAAGAAATCCAGGGATAGCGGAGAAACTTCTGCCGTGCCCCCAGCTCAGCCAGATCCAGCACAGCACGGACCCGCTCCGAGGTCTCTAGTCGATGGGTATGGTCCCCAGGAGCTTCTCGTCTCCCCTCCTGATTGCTATCCTAGCTCTCTGAAAGAGGAGCAACTTGATGTCATATCCCGTTCCTTCGGGATTGACAGAGCGCTTATGTTACTGCCGGAGGCCGGTGTCATGCCGTACAACCCTCCCGAGGGGTATTTTGCCTATAGCCGATATCATTGCATGTGTGGGGCCATTCCTCCTATCAACGCTTGGATAGTAAGCTTCACCACATACTTGAAGGTGGCTCCCTTCCAGCTTCAGCCTAACTCTTACGCCATCCTGGTGAGCCTCTTTGTTATCTTCCAGAGGAGGTACGGGCGTCCTCCTTCTAACCGAGAAATTCGATATTTGTACAACCTGAGAGGCTATAAGAAGGGGTCTCCGTATATTAGCTTGGAAGCGGCCGTGCCCTTCAAACCAGTCCTGGACTTGTATTCCAAGTTCACCATGTTCAAGAAAGAGTGGTTCTTTGTCAAGGACGATGCTGTTTCTTTCCGCCTTTTCACTTCCGGCTGTAAGATTGATTTCATTTATATTTTTCATGTGTTTTGACTGTAGTGTTTTTTTCTGACATGCTTCTATTTCTGGCTAGCGACAGGTGGTATTGCAGTCGTGGAGGACGATTCCTTAGTGCGAATGGCTGCTGAACTAAAGGCTATTCCGGCACGGGACCGGTCGGCCTCTTTCTTGATCAGGAACGCAACCCTCTTGGAGTATAATTTGATCTTACCGCGCCAGTCCGTGGTTAAGCAAAGGGATACGGCTGAGGAGAGGGCTGCTAAAGCTAAGGAGGGGGCTACGGTGAAGAGCGGTAAGAGGGAGCCTTTCGCAGCGCGTCCTGCGGTCGGGGGGAAGAAACTGAAGAAGTCCGATGGCCCTTCTCCAAGTACTTGCCCGACTGTCCCGGAGGAGGAAGGTGTAGAAGAGGAGGAAGGAGGCGAAGTTGGAGAAGGGTCGGAGGGTGGAGGAGATGGCGATGGTCAAGGTGGTAGTGGTGTTGCTGCTCTAACCTTTGAACAAGACCGCGAACTGGATGAGGCTCTCCGTCGGGCCTTCGGGGAGTCGGAGGGAGAGTCGGAAACGGAGAAGGGAAAGGAGAAGGAAACGGAGAAGGCAAAGGAAACCGGCAAAGCTGTGGCTTCAGCTAGGGTGACTCCGGTGATGCAAGGTGAACTTTTGTCTTCTGCCGATTCCATTTTCGATAGGGACTTAGAAATTTTTTACGGTTCACTTCCGTCCTGGAATGAGATCCAGGACTTATTGCAGTATCCCACTCCTTCGCCGGGTTTGTATAATAGATGTGTTTCCTCACTTTTCTTTCTTTTTAACTTAGCACATTCTTTGAATTGCGGATTATTGTATGTTCGTAACACTTGTTCTTTATTCCAGGGGCAGGCCAGGCGGGTAAA